>CM053579.1:23389833-23479711 GCA_028646485.1 Cryptoprocta ferox
TTATTTATTTTTGAGAGAGAGAGACAGCATGAGCAGGGGAGGGTCAGAGAGAGAGGGAGACACAGAATCCGAAGACAGGCTCCAGGCTCTGAGCTAGCTGTCAGCACAGAGCCTGACGCGGGGCCCGAACCCACGAACCGTGAGATCATGACCTGAGCCGAAGTCAGACGCTTAACCGACTGAGCCACCCAGGCGCCCCATAGCCTGAAGATTTTATTTTTGGTTACAGTTAGAGACCAATAGTGACCTATGAGCGTGGATTTCTGCGACTCTGAAGGGGGCTTGACACCACTAGAGGAAAAAAGAATTCAGAACTGCTAGTTACTATACACTAGAGAGGCTTCCAACTTCATTATAGATTAACTGCTCACATTTCATTGAAGCTTTGGCTCTTTCTAGAAGTGCAGGTCTGTTCTGTGCAATTTCAACTGATTGCTGTCACACTAAGTGCTTATGAGTGTGTCTTCAAATCTTTAACTCTTTGCTTGATTGGAGGATAGTTTAATGACATGGGCAGTGTGGGGTTACTCTGAATTTAGCAGTGAAAGGGCTGAAGATTTATATTCATAAAATTCAGAGAGTACTGTCTGCAAGACAGTTTTGTTGAAAAGTAGAATCAGAAGGGACTTTCAGGATGCATTTTATGTCGTGTTTTGATAACAGGAGAAAATACAGGACTGGATCCGCAATAAGTTAGAAGGAAAAGAAAGGTGAGGATGACAGTCATTTGCAGAGAGCAATACCAATTTGATTTACAGGTTTTAGCCATTTAATTTTTTCTGGATTCAGACCCCATACAAAATCCCAGTGGTTTCCAAACTTTAGCCTGCATCAGAACCACCTAGAGGCCCTGTTAAAACACAGAGTGCTAGGTCAAGCCCCAGAATTTCAGATTCAGTAGGTGTGAGATGGGGCCCAAACGTTTGCATTTCTAACAAGTTCCTAGCTGACGCAGATGCTGCTGGTCCCGGGACCACACTCTGAGAACAAGCTATCCATCCACATACCATGCAGTTAGCCTACTAACTGCATTGTATCTATAAATATATACATCTATATATACAATTTTTTATATTAACTAAGCTCTATGCCCACTGTGAGGCTTAAACTCATGAACTCAAATCAAGAGTTGCATGCTTTACCAATTGAGCCAGCCGGGTGCCCCTGGCCTACTAACTTTCAATAAGTACATTTATTCTATCATCTATAAGCAGAGTACAATAGTGTGAGAACATAGTTTTGGGTTTTTTAAGATTTTAAAGTAATCTCGACACCCAGTGTGGGCTCAACCTCACAATCTCGAGACCAAGAGTCACAGGCTCTACCCACTGAGCCAGCCAAGCGCCCCAAGAACATAGTCTTAAAAGTATTTACATTTTATGTTTAGAGGGAGAGAGAGCACATGCAAGGGTAGGGGGAGAAGGGCAGAGGAAGAGCGAGAATCCTAAGCAGGCTCCATGCTCAGCACAGAGCACCAAATGGGACTCAATTCTTAAGACCCTGGGGTCATGACCTGGGCCAAAATCAAGAATCGGATGCTCACCCGATAGAGCCACACAGGCACCCCTTAAAGTATTTTGTAAATATCAGTTCGGAGGGGGTTTATTTACACTAACCTTCAAAGAGGGGAAAGGGGGAATAAAGTTGCCTTTAATTCTTGTGTAGATGTCCATTAAGATTCAGCAATAGTGGGGAGTTAAAAAGTCAATGTTTGTAAAAAATGTTCTAATTACAGGAGAAATGACACAATGGCTAGGATTTGTTCTAGAATATGCAAGCAGCCAAGGAGGGGGAATGGGGGAATCCTAGATGAAACAAGATGGCCAAAGTATTGATATTTTTGAGACCGAATGAGCAGCACCGTGGGATTAGCTATACTTTCTATTTTTGTGTAAGTTTGAAAATTTCTCTAAGAGGTTTTTTAAAAATTTTGTTTTTGGTGTCCTCCCTGGGGCTTGAACTGTAGGAGAATGCTTGGAAAATTCACATCTTTATCAGTGTTCATTGAGAGTATAGTTGACATGTATGAAGAAAGGTAGACTGCATTTAAATGGTTTGAGATTTGTTATGGTGACTGTAATTATCCCTTGGGACAAACAGGCCAATCTTTGTGGGGGAGGGGGTGTCATTATAGTTCATATTTTTATACATCTTCAAAACAGGCTTTTCATGCACAGAATTCTATACATTAATATGAAAACAGAGGTCTGTTTTCTTTTAACATGCCATGACTTGATGTGTACCTTAATGCCTGGTCCAATGGCAGAGAATACATTATAGCTGGGTTTTATTTGCCTATTTTTAAGAAGGCTATTTTATTTTTCCTGAGAACGTAAAATAAATACAAAATAATATCATTTTAAAGAATAGTGCTTTATTGAGTAAGTTTTATTCACAGAAAAATAAGCTTTAATCTATGACAACTGCCAGATTATACAGTGGAAAGCAATTTTCTTAGTTTTCCATACTGATGGAAAGGTTTCTACTAAATGAAAAAAAGCCATAAAATTATATTCACAAATATAGCACTCTCTCAAAACATTTCACATGATTATTCACAACAGTAATACAATGACATAAGAACCTGTCATTCTGTCAGATTAGATAAAATATAACAGTAATGAAAAAATGCAAAATCTTCTAATAAAATTACATTAAAGCCTTTATTACAGCAAATCGAAAATGCAAATTTGTTACTAAGTATAGAGAAAATGACAAAATATACTTATATAGTAATTTTAAATGTTACATTAATGATACACAATAAGAATGTAGTAAATGCCAAAAAAACTATATTCATATCTGCAAACGTCAGTCATCAAAATAGAATCTTACCACCCAAAACATTAACGTAGTATTGTACAATTTGAAGATAAATGTATTTAAGATTGTCCTATGGTATTAGTCATAAAGTGTCATTTAATATGTAGTGAAAGTTACAGTATAGAAGAAAGAAGAATTGAAAAAATAAACATTTGAGACCTCCCAGGAGAGGTAACTTGAAGTTTTTCACCTTCCAACTATGTCCCAGTCTGGGCTGCCACTAATTAGCTATATAGCTTTGAGTCAATCACTTCACCTTTGAGCCTCAGTTGCCTCACCTGTGAAATGAGGGGGATGAACCAGATACTCTCTAAGGTCACTTCTAGCTCTGACACTCTATGATTCTATTAGGCCGCTAATGACATTCACATTGTGCTAAGTGTCTAAGAGTCAAATTGAAACTGATTATAAAAGTGGGAATAAGCCAGTTGTTTCTATTAGGAAAACTCACCTGAACTTGGTAACAAGAGTTCTTTCCAATTTTTTTAAAAATGGAACTTAAATATTTTTAAGGACTTGGACTATTTATTATAATTTACATCTATGAGAAACACCAAATGAGAGGAGTAAGAATCACTGAAGGAGTTACCATTTAAGTTGTAGCCCCAACTTCCAGAGTCGAGGTAAATTAACATTCGTAGCAGGTATTGTACATACACAGTCTCCCTGAACTCCCATAATTTTTGTAAGCTAGGTATTATTTCACAGGTGAGAAAGAGCTCTCTCTTTTTACCTTTAAAAAAATGTTTATTTTTGAGAGAGACAGACAGACAGAGAGGGAGGGAGGGAGAGAGAATGCAAGCAGGGAAGGGGCAGGGAGAGAGGGAGACAGAGAATCCCAGGTAGATTCCACAGTGTCAGCGGAGAGCCCGACAAGGGGCTCGAACCCACAACCCACAAACCGTAAGATCATGCCCTGAGCCGAAATGGAAAGTCAGCCACTTAACTCCCTGAGCCCCCCTCCCGCCCCAGCTCTCCCTTTTTTAAAGCAGACTTGGCTGAAAATAACTACCTCTGTCAAATATCCCCTCTTGTTTTCTTACTTCTCGAGGGGAAATGAAAAGCTGCCCTAGCTCTCCCATTCGTCCACCCCTTCCCCCTCCTACTCAGCACCCAGGTAATTAGAACACAAGACAATGATTTGGGCCTAAGAAGTAGAATACATGCAACTAATGCTGTGGTGGCAGTCTCCATTCAGAGAGTTCAAAATTCCAACTGTATCCACTAGAATGAAAACAGGAACAGAACCACCAAAATTTAAATAATGTAACAACAAAAACAAACAAGAGATCATAAACCGCAGGGTCAAATCATACCATACACACCCATTACACCTACCCTACCCCACCTCAGCCCCTAGACAAAACGGAAAACCCCCAAAACCCAAATCTAGCAGGGAAGGCAATACAAAGCCATTAAGTAATAAACTGGGGGTTTACTTTATAAACATTAAGCCCATTTTTCAAAAACTAAAACAAGGCTTTTGATCAGCACACCAAATTATTACGAATAAAGGCAACTACTTATTACAGAACTTGACTCTTCACATGACTAAAATGTAGTAAAATAGGTGGTGACTTCAAAATCTTGAGCGTGAACTTTAGAACAGAAAAGGAATGTCTACATGTAGATACGGAAAACTATTTTGGGAAAGGGGAGGCACAGATTTGGATCTGATTATATTTGTGACCTTGCAAGTAATCATTTTTTTGCACAACCGGACGGATAGGATCCAGTGCTTTTTATAGTGAGAACACAGACAAACATTGGTAAGTCTTAAAAAAAAAATCTGATTAGAAGTTGGAATGCCGAGTGATTTAAGAATCCGAAGCAACAGCATTTCTAAACAATTCTTAAAATAAACTTGTTAGCCACATCAGCTTCATGCATTACATTTCACAGCTCACGGGGAGATAAAAGGTCTTTCTTAACTCTAAACATACAAGTTTTAAAAAGAAGAGTTTTAAATGAACTGAAGGCTCCCAGAACAGGAAAAGCCTTATGTTAAAACAATTCAGTCCTTGGCCAACAACTAGATTGAACTAACTACCTGACTTGGAGCTGACACGTTCTGGAAATGCATTTAAAAAATGTTAACACTTTTCTCCCCTTATGATGTAAATCCCAAGCTTAGACTATATATGTAAAATTTAACTTAATGAATATATAACTAAACCTAAGTGGATGTGCAAAAGGTAAAGAACTGAGAATTTACACAATAAAACAAGAACCGGGCAGTCAGTATTTAATTTCAAAAGCTCTCAATTGAAATTTGCAATGCTTTCAATGATTATCACTTAGAGTTGTCATCAACAGAGGTTAGGAGAACATGACAGTACTCTCTTAGAAAATACAATGAAAATGGAATTTTTAAATTTCACTCTCCAATGTTTCTCCGCAGTAAAATGCCTCACTCACCTCTGTGACAGGTTGGTGTAAGAATCTTATTAAGTTAGCCCTGGGAGTTCTATGAAGCACTTTTAAACTTCCAAATTTTGGGGTCTATGTTGACTCCTATTCAAGTTTTATTTTCTTTTTAAGATTTAAGCAAGTATTCTCGTTGTCCTGTCAATATTTTATAATTTCCAAGAGATTTTAAGGATCTTGAGAGAACATTTCAGAAGTATCCACTACTATTACTAGTCAAGAAAACAAAACGATATAGGTAAAGACTTGACATTCTGTCCTATATACATCTTAATTATCCTAACAGTAAAAACGCACATGAAACGTTAAGATACAAGACAATATGAGAACCTCAACACGGAAAGCTGTCACTCTAACTACAAGCAGTGTACAAACATGCGTCTACTTTTTCCTACATAAGCTGACAGATGTTTAAATACTGGGTTAACAAAGATCTTTTAGTAAAGTGACTTAGGCAGGCTTAAACTAGCAAGGATTAAGGGTGAATCCTTACTAATTAATTGGAAGATCTGAGACATATTTTATATTTCATTTTACAAAATCAGGAATATTTATTTTGAAACAAGAGAAGACATGGTCTACCTGTCAGAAAACTACCACTCAGAAATATTTTTCATCCACGAAGCAGGAAAACACATAAAACATTCAAATTTCACATTGGCACCAAAAAGGTTAACTGCTCTGCCTTCTTGGATTAGAAAAACTAAAGCTGAGCAATAAGTAGTTTTGCAGGTGTTTGAACATGCCTAAGCCTTTAGATCAGTACAATACTTTCTACAATTTCTGATTACAAAAGTAATACATACTTATAAAAAATTCAAACAGAACAAAATGAAAAAAATAGAAAATGAAAGGCCCCTGCAAACACCCCCCACCCCGGGACCCCCCACCCCCACCCCCATCAGGAGAAACCACATTTAACAGTCTGGTGCGTCATCTTTCCACATCTTTTGTTCTATACAAATACAGCACACACATACTTTCATCTGGCTCACTCTATACATAGCGTTTTGCCACTTCATTTTACACTTAATGAATCTCTGACATCTTTCCATGTTAGTACGTGTTGTCTAAATGGTATTCTATCCTTAAATACCCTTTTGACAATGGCAAAATCATTTTTTTAAATCACCCACTCAAGCACGTGTAATTTTAAAAGAGAATGGACAGAATCCTAAAACAAAGACAAACGTCTAAAAATAATCTCTATCTTTCCACCAGTGTGGAACAGTTCATTCCTTTTTCACACAAAACAAATTATGTGATTGGGAAGATTAACTCTAATCTCCACGTTTACACAGAATGCTCCATTTGTTAAGCCTATATGAAAAGAATGAGAAATTCAGTTGATTAATTCACTTACACTTAGAAACCAAGTCCGTGTACTACAAATACACACTGTGGTCAGTTACAATAAGATGCTTAGTCTAGATCTCAATTAAATAACAGTAAAAAAAATAAGATATATAAGATATATATAACATAGCTAATATCCCCCGCAAATCCAGAAATTCAAATTTTAGATTACAAACTAGAGCAGTGCAGTTTACATTTTGTCTACTTGGTGGCAAATGCTAATGGCATTCAATGCTGATTACTTAAAGTCGGTTCACATCACACACTCAATCAGGGTAATGAGAAGAACATAATGCGCCTAACTGTAGAGTTAGATTAAGACATAAAAATTTTTTGCTTGAAAGTAATGATTGTGTAGCACATGGGACATTTGTCAACTGCTTCAGCACATTGTTTACAAGTGACCAGATGTCCACAAGGAATAAAAACCACAGCAATATTTCTATCCATACAGATTTTGCAAAGCTTCTCCTCTTGCAGGAGCCTTAGCTGCTCTTCGGCACTAATCTCTGCACAAAGAGAAAAGAAATGGGTTAATTTTAGACTTCCTTAGTTGCTGAGATTGCCTGAAACAACGTGAAGCCCTACTACGTGCCAGGCACCAATCAGGTGCTGGGACACAGGAGGACTCACACGGACACCTGCTCCCAAGGAGCTGTGGAAGGAAGCACAAAGTACAGTGATAAGCGCTATAATAAAGTTATGTGCAAAGGGCTCTGGGACAAGAGGAGAGGCCAAGTTCTTCTGTTCAGATGTGCCGCGGAGGGCTTCCTGGGCTGGCGGCTGCACGGTGGGGGGATGGGTGAATGGAAGCGTGACATTTACGCACGGCCAGCAACGTCCCGGGCAGAGAAGGCGGGTTAGGTAAAAGTGACACATGGAAAGGGCACGGCTTACCCGGAAACGGTCGGATGCACACGGGTCTGAAGGACAATTCTGAAGTGAGATTAGATGGGAGGGGTGAGGAAAAAAGAGGAAACGGGGTTGATTTTAAGACTTCTAGTGTGGCTGGCCAGGGGATGGGGACGCCAAACGGAAATCCAGAAGGAGGTACTGGTTTGGCATTTTTCAAGTTATTTTTGAGGTGTTTGCAGAACATCCGGACATAAAATGTCACTGGACAGCCATATTTTGAGGTCAGGAGAAGTTAGGGCTAGAGACAGAGATCTGGGTGACATCAGCATATAGGTGGCTCTAAAGAACTTGCTTAATCCAGCTTTTCGCAGTAAACTAGGTTTTGTGAAATGTTAACAAATGTCACAAAAATGTGTTTCGTGGTCATAGTAACTATAATGACACCAATGATGGCAGCAGTTACCAGTAATGCAACCCTTGTCACCATGTGCTGGACACTACTCCAAAGGCAGTACATATTTTAACAATCTTTGTAATCTTTGGATACCAGTGGTTTCCAGATCTGGCCTCACATGAGAATCACTTGCGGCATTTTAAAAAAATGTTTATTTCGAGAGAGAGAGAGAGAGAGAGAGCGCGAGCGAGCTTGAGCAGGGGAAGAGCAGAGAGAGAGAGTGAGGGAGAGAGAATCCCAAGCAGGCCCCATGCCATCAGCACAGAGCCCGATGTGCAGCTCGATCCCACGGAACTGTGAGAGGACGACTTGAGCAGAAATCAAGAGTCTGACCCTTAACTGACTGAGCCACCCAGGCGCCCTAGGGCAGTTCTGAACAACAGATTGCTAGGCTCCATTTGCTACATCTAAAATTTCTGGGGTTGGTTTTATTTTTTATTTTGTTCTGAAATTAAAGTATTCGAAAAGCAGCAGATACGGTTTTATACAACAACAACAATTTCTGGGCTTGCACACTGGCAATTGGGAACCACTGCTATGAAGTACATGACACTACAGTAGAGTGTATGTCCCCTCTTAGAAAGTCACAATGGATGTCCCTATTTAACTACAGAGCTCCTTTTTCACCACATTCCTTTTAATATCCTGGGGAACACTATTTTGAAAACAAGTCTGGGAAACAGTGGTTCAGTTCTGGTCAAGAAATATTTACTGAACACTTCACTAGGTTCTAGGGACTAGGGATACGATACAACAATTAACAAATATATAGACCCCAGGCCCCTAATCGTTCATAGACAAGAAACACAAGTAGACAGGAAATTATAGAAAGGATAAGGAGTTAACTAGGGAAGAAAGAGAGAGGGCCCTGGGGGACGGAGGCGGTGGGAGAAGAGCATTCTGGGCAGGGGACATGGCGTAAGCTGGCTCCAGGGGGAGGGACAGAAGCAGATGTGCACTTGCAGGGGTAAGGCTCGGGAAGAGAATCACAGGGAAACAAAATGACATGAGGCTACAGAAGGTTAAGAGAGGCCCGATCACGGAGATGTGGCAACCCATGAGGCGCCTGGGGGGCTCAGTCAGTTAAGTGTCCAACTCTTGATCTTGGCTCAGGTCATCTCACAGTTCGTGAGTTTGAGCCCTGCATCAGGCTCTGCGCTGACAGAACAGAGCCTGCCTGGGATTCTCCCTCTCTGTCTCTGTCTCTGTCTCTCTCTCTCTGCCCCTCCCCTGCTTATGCTGTCTCTCTCAAAATAAATAAATAAACCTAAAAAAAAAGATTTGGCAACCCATGTAAAGGAGTTTGGACTTGTTCCCGAGGACCCTGGGAGCCAGTAAAGAGTCTTAACCTGGAGGGAGATCGAAGATTTGCACTTTGGAGAGGTATGCCTGACTAGGGGTGGAGACAAAGTATTATTTAATCTCCTTTTTTTTTTTTAAATCTCTTTCTTCATAAAAAGCAACATCAAGGGCCTAATCAAACCTATAAGCTCAAACATGGAATGCATTGGAGATAAGATCAAGTGCCTGTCCTCAAGAAGCTTAGTCGAATGTGCAGGACAGAAAAGAAAACAATGTTACAAATGCTCTAGTAGCAGGGAAAACCGAGAAGAGGGAGCCCCGGGAATTCTGCTCTGAGTATGGCGGGAAGCTTGAAAGAATGCCTCTAAGTGGAGCCGGGAAGGAGGAGTTCATGGGATGGATTTAGGGGTGAGGAGGGATGGGGAGGTGTTGTTTAATGGGGACAGAGTTTCAGCTGTGTAGATAGTTATGGAGAGTGGTTGCACAACAATGTCAATGTACTTAACACTACTGAACTGTATACCTAAACATCTTTAAAAATTTTTTTGAGTTTATTTATTTAGAGGGAGTAGGTGAGCATGAGTGGGGGACAGGCAGAAAGAGAGAGAGGATCCCAAGCAGGGTCTGTACTCCTCACCAAGTGTGATGTGGGGCTCGATCTACTGACCGTGAGATCATGACTTGAGCCGAAAGCAAGAGTTGAAGGCTTAACTGACTAAGCCACCCAAGCGCTCCATAAAAAAACTTTTAAAGGAACACTGGGGGCGCCTGGGTGGCGCAGTCGGCTAAGCGTCAGACTCTGGCTCAGGTCATGCATGACCTGATGTCTTGGTTCGAGTCCGAGCCCGCAGAGGGCTCTCTGCTGTCAGCACAGAGCCCGCTTCAGATCCTCAGTCCCCCTCGCTCTCGCTCTCTCTCAAAAAAGGAGACCTGATTTTTATTCCCAACTATCTGAGTGATGTTGGGCAACAGCACAACGACGCTTCAGTTTTCTCACTGAAGCAATGAAAATTATACACGAGCTTTCAAGGTTCATTTTGGTTCTGATGGTTTGTGATTCTATTTTACAGACCACAGGAGACTGAAATGTGATGGTTTTACCTCCTCAGACCAACAGTTTCCCGCTGACAATTATTTCACTCAAGCCTAAAGGCAACTACTGGATTCTACATCCTTCTCTCTGGCACCCTTCCCCTCCTACTTTCTACAAGGCTCTCTTCTAGGTCGGGAGGTTCCTGGCACGTGAACTACGTAGGCAATACCTAGATAACTTTGGACAGTATTTGCTAATATGTTAACTATGTTATTTAAAGCTTTCTAGAATATGGGGCACCTGGCTGACTGAGTCGGTGGAGCAACTCTTGATCTCGGGGTTGTGAGTTTGAGTCCCACACTGGGTGTAGAGATTAAAAATAAAATAAAATAAAAACTTAAAAAAACCCCATTTCTAGAATAAACCGATGTTACTCATGTAACTATCAGAGCAGATCCATGGGGAAAGACAGACTGATAAGAAATGTGTATGGTATTTGATTTTATATACAGTAATATATACATAAAGACTGTAATATAAGCACTTTAGAAGTAAAGGGCTTTATAGCACACTATGTAATCCAGAAAAAGAAAGAATGAAAGATACTACTTGGTACTATTTTTGGAAGACCACTGACTAGGACATTCTCTGTCACACAGCCATTGGGATAAAAGCGAGCAGTGGATGCAGGATTTCTCCGTAAGCAACAATAACCGTGTCGTTTTTCTAATAACTTCCACCTGCTCTACTTCAATTAGGCCTGCCTTCTGTTTTGTATAGAATTAAAAGATTCCTAGTGCCAGTCTTTCCTCCACAGCCTTTGAGAAGAGGAATACGCAGCAGCCCTAGTGTGAGAAGATGGCCTGTATCGGTGACCCTGCCTCGCAATTTAGTGAGACTAAGGAGAGGCCGGCCAACTGACGAATTCCGACTCGCGCCTCTGAGAGCTGCCCTTTGCTCAGCCCTCCTTTCCACACCAGCCTGGCTTGTAGTCTCAGTGGTTCTAAGAGCCGCCCGGGCCTCCTGCTGCCTAGAAAACAGACACTCCCCGATGCATTCTGTCCCTTGTTCTCTTCCTACCGCACCCCACTAACTCCTACTGCGGCATTCAACACCTTCAGGTATAAAAGCTAACACTTCACTGTCAAACTTGAGCTATGGTTAAGATGCAAGGAAAAATGATACAACCACTTGTATGTCTACTGCAGTAGAAAGATGACCGAGTCAGTGGCCCGTTTTACCATCCCCCAGACAAGTGGAGCTATTACAGGTTTGAAATAAATGCATCCTTAGGAAAAGAATGGTAAGCTTTCTGCTGCGTGTTTTAGATCAGCTGATCTAATTTTAAAAGCCATTAAAATTATACTGTTTTTTGACTCATGTAATTATCTGAATGTTTTAGAAGGATTTGAAAAAACTTAAAGATCAAAAGGATCTTTTTTTAAGTGAGCTCTACATCCAACGTGGAGCTTGAACTTAGAACCCTGAGATCAAGAGTCACATGCTCTTCCAACTGAGCCAACCAGGCACCCTAAAAGGCTTGTTAATGAAAAAAAAAAAAACAATTAGTAAACTTTAAGGTTTATTAGCACTGGGACAATTTTTAACCTTTGGGAGAGGTGGTTAAGAGCTCTGAGAACAATGATTACTATTATTCTTATTTATTTATTTTTAAATGTTTTAAAATTTATTTTCAAGAGACAGGAAGACAGCATGTGAGTGGGGGAGGGGCAGAGAGAGAGGAAGACACAGAATCCGAAGCAGGCTCCAGGCTCTGAGCTGTCAGTGCAGACCCTGATGCGGGGCCCAAACCTACAAACCGTGAGATCATGACCTGAGCTGAAGTCGGACACTTAACCGACTGAGCCACCCCGGCACTCCTATTATTTTGTATTTTTGAGAGAGAGAGAGAGAGAGAGAGAGAGAGAGAGAACAAACGGGGGAGAGGGGCAGAGGGAGACAGTCCCAAGCAGGCTCCACGCTCAGCGCGGAGCCCAACGCATAGTTTGATCCCACAACCCTGGGATCATGACCCAAGCAGAAATCAAGAGTTGGACACTCAACCAACTAAGCCACCCAGGCGCCCCTCAGAGATCAGGGATTAACAATGTAACTCAGTACCCAAAACGTATTAACAACTTGAAAGTTTCTCTTCAACCTTCAGTGTTGCTGTCAAACACTGGAGTAGCTATCATCCCTAAAGAAGGAACCTGTATTTTTTGTTTTTTTTCCTAAAAGGAGTTTATATGATTTCCTTGCACATTATTTAATACACTTTCCAGGAGTGCCCGGCTGGCTCTGGTGGTAAACAGTGTGACTCTTGATGTCAGGGTTGTTGAGTCCAAGCCCCAGGTTGGGAGCGGAGCCTACTTTTAAAAAAGTTCAATATACTTTCTATATATGATATTTTAAAATTTTTAATGTTTTTATTTACTGAGAGAGAGAGAGAGAGAGACAGAGCACGAGCGGGGGTGGGGCAGAGAGAGAGGGAGACATAGAATCCGAAGCAGGCTCCAGGCTGTCAGCACAGAGCCTGACTCGGGGCTTGAACCCACAAACAGTGTGATCATGACCTGAGCTGAAGACAGACGCTTAACTGATTGAGCCACCCAGGTGCCTCAATATATACGATTTACAGTATTAGGGTGCCACTCATTCAAGCTCTATTTAGTAATACAGCACTTTTATATGTTCACACCACATGAAAAGTTGCAGAACACTCAAAAATCCACTTCAACTATAAAACTTAAAGATTCTACACACAGTGATAAAAGCCTTTCTTGTTCTTTATCTAAAGCACAAACCCACAGTCTAAAAAATTTTTAAAGTTTTTATTTTGTGAGAGAGAGCGAGAGCGAGCGAGCACACACACTGTGCGGTGAGCACGAGTGGCGGAGGGGCAGAGGGAATCCCAAGCAGGCTCCACTCTGTCAGCAGGGCTAGATCTCATGAACCGTTGAGATCATGACCTGAGCCAAAATCAGGTGCCCCTACACTTAAAATTAATAAATCAGTGGCTCTTACTTGGATCCCAATTAGAAGAAATCAACTGTTTAAAATGCTTTAGGGGGGAGGGGTGCCTGGGTGGCTCAGTCGGTTAAGCATCCGACTTCTGCTCAGGTCATGATCTCACAGTTCGCGGGTTCGAGCCCCGCGTCAGGCTCTGTGCTGACAGCTAGCTCAGAGCCTGGAGCCTGTCTTTGGATCCTGTGTCTCCCTCTCTCTCTCTGTCCGTCCCCTGCTCATGCTATCTCTCTCTCTCAAAAATAAATAAAAACATAAAAAAAAATTAAAAAAAAAATAAAATGCTTTAAGGGAGAAAATTAAAACCAACTGATTTTCAGATGATATTATTTTGTTAAAAGGGGTAACAGTATGTTATGGAATAATGTATATCCCCAAAATTCATATTTTAAAAGCCCCAAACTCCCAATGTGATGGTACTCACAGACTGGCCCTTTGGGAGGTAAATTGAGATGAGGTCCTAAGGGTGGGACCCCCTCATTATGGAATCAGTTTTCTTTTTCTTTCCTTCTTTTCCTCCTTTCTTTCTTTGTATGTATTTATTTTTTAAGTTTTATTCATTTATTTTGAAAGAGAGCATGAACAGGGCAGAAAAGGAGGGAGAGAATCCCAAGCAGGCTCCACGCTGTCAGTATAGAGCCTGACACAGGGTTTGATCTCATGAACCATGAGATCATGACCTGAGCTGAAATCAAGAGTCAGATGCTTGGGGCACCTGGGTGGCTCAGTTGGTTAAGTGTCCGACTTCGGCTCAGGTCATGATCTCGCAATTCATGAGTTCAAGCCCCGTGTTGGGCTCTGTGCTGACAGCTCAGAGTCTGGAGCCTGCTTCAAAATCTGTGTCTCCCCCTGTCTCTGCCCCTCCCTGGCTCATACTCTGTCTCTCTGTCTCTCAAAAACGAATAAAGGTTAAAAAAAAATTTAGAGTTTGATGCTTAACCTACTGAGACACCCAGGCACCCCTGTACGTATTTATTTTTAAAGTAATACGTACTTTAAAATAAATTAGTAATTTATTACTATATAATTATATTACTATATAAACTCTATGCCCAACGTGGGGCTCGAACTCACGATTCAGAGATCAAGAGTCACATGCTCTATTGACTGCCAGCCAGGCGTCCCATGGACTCAGTGTATTTATAACAGTATCAGAGACCAGAGTGCTCTCTTTCCTGGCCATGTGAGGACTCAGAGAGAAGGCAGCCATCTACAAGCCTAACCTGAGCACAGTTTAAGTTACTGCTTAACACAGAGTATTAAGATTATATTCTTAAAGTCCTTATCTGTTAGATATATATTAAAGTATTCAGAGGTAAATGATGTATGGGATGCCCGGAATTTTCTTTGAAATACCATAGCAAAAAAAGTTGGGGAAGAAATGAAACAAGATTGGAAAACTGTTGATAATTATTGAATCTGGTTGATGGGTACGTCAGGGTTCATTATATGGTTTTCTCCACTTTTGAGTATTTTTAAATTTTTTATTAACAAAAAGTTTTTAAAAATGTTTATCCTAAGGGGGATATGAGAAGGAAAACAATGAACGGGCCACAAAGTCATCTAAGCTGCTAGCCATAAGGGAGTGCTGTTAGGTATTTCTTGCTTTTTAAAAAAGTCATGCATACCTTTCTCCAATGAAGTCTGGCTTGATTCATCTTGTGTATTATCTTTCTGAGCACTCACTAGATCTGTAACCAGAATCTCAAGTGATTTATAGTTGCTCCCAGATGTCTGAATTTTTTCCTCCATTACTTTCTTAATGTCTCTGAAATTGAATCCCATTCGTATAGCTTGCTGTACCATAGGATCTTGGAAGATGGCATCATCTGAAATAAAAATTGGTGAGAAAGAGGAATGTGGAGTTTAAATAATTATTTTCATTAACACAACTCAACAGCAAAGTACAGTTATAAAGAAACATTTAAGCAGCATGCAAAAAAAAAAAAAAAAACACCAAAATACAAACCAGCAAATCAAAGCTACTTTGGGAAGAAGATTTTGAAATATTTAAGCACTGAAGAATCTTTCAGAATGTTATAATAATTGAAAATGCAGTATGTATTTTGTAGCACTATGAATTGAGATTAGGTGCTTTAAAGACCAAAGAAACAGTGCACAATTAGGTAAAAGAAGAAAAAGTTAAGTGCTTCAAAAACCAGAACTTTTTCAAATCAGCTGTACTCATTAACCACTAACCTAAGTAAAGAGTGGATGTCTTTCCTTGTCACTAGCAATTATTTTGGAAAAATCATGGGAAATACAGGGAAGTCCCAGTCTGTGACCTTGAATGTGTGAGTTTCCTATCTCTGAGACTTAGTTTCTGTAGCCGAAGGGGGTAAGCTAGATAAGGCAACAAAATGAACATTCACTTTAATGGTACTCAAAGTAGAAATACAGGTTATGTAGGGAACTGCTAAAAAAGACTTACATCCTCTGATTCATCAATTCCACTCTTGAGTATTAAAAATAAATATAAAGGTCCACCAAAGACATGCACAAGAATATTTACAGCAGTGTCAATTATAACAGCCTCAAACTGGAAACAACTCAAATGTCTATCATCAGGTGAATGGATAAGTAAACTGTAGCATATTCAAACACTACACAGCAAGAAGGAAAAACGAACTACTGCCACAGACAATATGGACAAATCTCACAGATAAGATGGAGAAAAAAAAGTCATCATAACGATGAACTAGTCACAAAAGAATTCACTGTATGATTACATTTACAAGATATGCAAATCTAACCTATAGTAACAGAAGTCAGAACATAACTTGGGGGTAGACACTGATTGGGAAGGGGCCTGAAGGAGTTCTGGGTACGGTGGAAGTGGAAATGTTCTATTATCTTAATTTGGCTGTCTTGATCTGTGACTACACAGATATATGCATGTTAAAATTCACTGAGTTGAATACTTAAGATTGGTCTATTTTAATCATTTTATTTATTTATATTGAGAGCAAGCACATGTGCAAGTGAGCAGGGGAGGGGCAGAGAGAGAGGGAGACAGAATCCCAAGCAGGCTCTGCGCTGTCAGCACAGAGTTGACAACTCTGTGGGCTCGAACCCACAAACAGTGAGATGATGATCCGAGCCGAAATCAAGAGTCACATGCTTAACCAACTGAGCCACCCAGGAGCCCCTCAATAAATGTTTTTTAAAAAGAGGAGCTGGGAAAGGATCTTATTATAACAACGATTATATGGTAAGTAATAAAAGAAGTAGGAAAGTAACTTAAGATTTGTTTGATAAAGAAAAATTCTGTCAGGAGGTTATAATGCAGATAAAAGACCATTTATGAGACTACTAAAGCATCTGGATGAGAAATAAGGGCAGAAACTAGGGCAGAACCAGTGGATTTTAGACAATATTTAAAAGGTTGAATTCATCAGACCTGGTGGTTAATTAAATGTAGAGGGATTAAGGAAAGCAAAGAGCTTAAAATGACTCAAATTACTGGGTGACTCTGTGAACTGTGGAACTATTAACCAACTTGGGGGGGAAAGAGCAGGACTGGATTCAGTCAGAGTGGTTTTTAGAAATGCTGAATTTGAGCTGCTTTTGAGATTTTTAGTTGGAGATGTCCAGAGGTCAGCTGGACATCGCTCTTTCCTGGTTCTACTGTTTTTTCTTTTCAGCTTGTTTTGTTGCCTCCTTCTGCTCACCTGATTAGACACTGGTGGTTCCCTTCCCATTCCTTCATCGATGCCCCATTTTTAACAATCTCTCTGGATGCTTCCCCCACCACAATTTTACCCTTATTTATGTGAGTTCCAGGTTTTAATATTCATCTACTTGGATATCCTGTAGGTATCTCAAGGTCACCTTGCTTAAAAACTAGAAGCAGAGACAACAGGATATGAAAAATAATTAAAAGGATCCCCACCTTACACGTACATAAAAATTAACTCAAAATGGATCAAAGACCTGAATGTAAGAGCTAAAACTATAAAATTCTTTTTATTTTTTAACAAAAATTTCTTTTTAATTTTTTTTTTTGAGAGAGAGAGACAACACGAACAGGAAAGGGGCAGAGAGAAAGGGAGACACAGAATCTGAAGCAGGCTCCGGGCTCTGAGCTGTCAGCACAGAGCCTGATGCGGGGCTCAAACCCACAAACCGCGAGATCACAACCTGAGCCGAAATCGATGTTTTTTACCTGACCAAGCCACCCAGGCACCCCTAAAACCATAAAATTCTTAAAAGAAAACATAGATGACCTTGGATTGGGCAATGGCTTCTTAGATATAACACTAAAAGCATAAGCAATAAAAAATAGATAAATTGGATTTAATCACAATTAAAAATGTATATGCTTCAAAAGACATGGGCTAGAAAGTGAAAAGATAACCCACAGAACGAGCAAAAATATTTGTAAATCATGTATCTGACAAGGGACTTGCATATAACAAACTAGAATATGTAAAGAATTCTTACAACTCAATAACAGAAAGATAAATATGACAACTTAAAAAATGGGCAAAGGCAATGAACAGACATTTCTTCAAAGACATACAAATGGCCAATAAGCACATGAAAGGATGCCCAACCTCATCAGCCATCAGGGAAATGCAAATCAAAACCACAATAAGATAGCACTTCACAAACCCACTAGGATGGCTGTAATAAAAAGACACACAATAACAAGTGTTAATAAGGATGCGGAGAAACAAACTGGAACCCTTATACAGTGCCAGTGGGTATGTAAAATGGTGCAGTCACCTTGGAAAACTGGCCGTTTATCAAAAGGTTAAACGCAGAATTACTACATGACCCAGCAATTTCCATTCCTAAATATATACTCCATCCAGAGAATTCAAAACCCTATTTCCACACAGAAATTTGCACACAAATGTTCACAGCAGCATCAGCATCATTCTCAAAAGCCAAGGAGTGGAAACCCAAATGTCTATCAAATGATGAACGGGTACACATTCATGGTATTATCCATACAGAGGAATATTTTTCCACCATAAAAAAAGAAGGAAGAACTCATACAGGAGTACCACAGTGTGGATGAACCTCAAAGCCATATACTATGATTCCACTCATATGAAGTGTCCAGGGTAGGTCAATCCAGAGAGACAAGAAGTAAATCAGTAGTTGTTTGGGTCTGAAGGTGAAGGGGCCACAAAGGGGAGTGACTGCTAATGGGTATAGGGTTTCTTTTTGGCGGTTATGATAATGTTCTGCAGCAATTAGATAGTTGTGATGGTTCCACAACCTTGTGAATATACTAAAAACCACTAAAGTATACAGTTTATAAGGGTGAAATTTTTGCTATATGAATTACATTTCAATTTAAAAACATTAATCCTAAACCAGAGCATGAGTCTCATTAGTCAGAAAAAGCATAGTATGCGTTGTTAAGGGTGATTATCAAGAAATACAGAATCTTTGTTTCTGAATAATTTGAAAAATATAGGCTGGAATAAATGATTTCTTAAGCTTTACTTTTATGTTCATTACAAAACCTGTATCAAACATTATCAAAATGGCTCTCCTTCTTAAGCATATTTATGAGTATAGTTTTCTCTTGCCTTGTAACCCTTAACATACTGGATAATGCTATAAGGAGTGGGGAATCAGCAAGCACTCTCAATT
Source organism: Cryptoprocta ferox (assembly GCA_028646485.1). Taxonomy (NCBI): domain Eukaryota; kingdom Metazoa; phylum Chordata; class Mammalia; order Carnivora; family Eupleridae; genus Cryptoprocta; species Cryptoprocta ferox. The sequence goes on from CM053579.1 coordinate 23,408,718, forward strand.
AAACTTTCTACTATATTCGAAACATGCTGCCTAAGTTGAGAATGAGAGCTACAGTGTGATGTAGGTTTCAGAAGACCTTGTTTACCGTCCTAGTTCCACGGACGATTTGTAAGGTAACTATGGGCAGGACACTTAACCTTCTTGACTGTGCTTCTTCATCTGAAAAGGGATAACAATATCATCTTCTCTTCTACTATCTTTCTGGTTTTTAAAGATGCTTACAATGAGTAAATAATCTTTGAGATAAAAACCTCTACCTCTCTATAAGGTAATAGGAGGTAAACTGAACCGTGCCCCTCTGTGAAGAAACTGGGGAAGGCAGAAAGACGGCATGGGATAAGGAAGTGGGTAGGGCTGATCGTGGTGATGGCACATCAGCAGAGCCCTGGATTCATGATCCTGGCAAACTAAAGAAGCACCAGGCACAAAAATACACCTAACTCTCCCATTCAGGATTTTAACAGAAATGGCAATGGACAGTCTATAGCTGCTTCTCCTGAACTTGGAAAAGCTAACTGTCCAATTTCCATATGAATGTTCTCCTTTAAAGTTTTATTTTATTTTTAAATTTTAGTATAATATAAAATATATAATTATATAATTTATGATTTAGTATAATTTTAATTTTCCAGTATAATTAATGTAGTGTTTGTTATATTAATCACATGAATGTTAATATATAAATATCTGACTTAAATTTATAGGCACATCACTAATTCTTAATTTATAGCAATCTCATCTCAAATAAACACACCCTGATTACCTTGAAAGAAAAAGCTTATATTTCCACCCTATAAATAACAACTATAATAAATTGGCAGTGATGGGGTTCTTGAGTGGCTCAGTCAGTTATGTGTCTGACTTTAGCTCAGGTCATGATCTTGAGGTTCATGAGTTCGAGCCTTGCGTCGAGCTCTGCATTGATGCTCAGACCCTGGAGCCTGCTTTGAATTCTGTGTCTCCCTCTCTCTGCCCCTCCCTTGCACACACTCTCTCTCAAAAATAAACATTAAAAAAATAAATTGGCAGTGAAATTAAAAGTATATTTAATCAGCATATTTACCAATTCTTTTGGTTAATGATGGTATTTTTTCAGCAGTTCTCACCTAAAATAGAAATATGGATTTTAAGTTAGAATTCTTTTTGGTAGAAGCAATTACCTCAATTTGAAAAGTTACATTAATCATGAATTTATAAATTGGCTTTATTCCAATATTCGCAAGAGGCATAAGCTGATGAAGTGAGAAGTTAAAAGATTATTTAACCCAATCCACTCATTTTACAGACAAGAAGCTGAGACTCAGGAACATTAAACAACTTGGTGGAGGCAACAGAGTTCACGGTGGAGCCATAATGGCAACTCTGGCCCCCCGTCCTAGTCCATGGCCGTTCCCTCATGGTGCCAATACCTTGGCCACCCCGGGCCGTACCGTCAATTTAGACACCTTTTTGAGATTTAAAATATTGTCTATGAAAAGTTTAAAACTACTTATGAGTATAAAACACATTACATAAAAGTCTAATTTCAGAAAGCTGAGGGATTAAGTATTTTAGTGCTTACAGTGGTAGTTAAGTCAGCTCATGGGGAGTCTGGTCACAAATCGGCTTCAGAGTAAGAATAACAAGCATTCTTCAAAATCTCCCCTTTAATGCTCACCATACACTACTAATTTAAAATACTGTACTGTGAGTTTCACACCAAGAAATCATTGCAAAAGAAATTACATATTTTAAAATATATACTCTACAATATGTGACTTACCATAGAGTCCTCAAGTGAATGGGTTAAATGAATATTGGTTACATATTCTTGACCTTTCTCTTCTAACAGATATTTACACCTAAACAATTAAAAGAAGGTTAAACTTTGGTAGCTGATAAATTAGTAAAGTAGAAGTAAAGATACAATCTCCATTATCTTAATTCCATTAACTTGCTTTTGGTTATTTCTAAGAAGTGGCAAAATAAAATGTTATTCAATTCTCTATCAACTGTCATTTTAAGGTTAAAAAATATGTTCCCTCTGTTATGCTACTTTGCTAATCTTAGTGAGGCAAAAAATATCACCTATTAAATCATCACCTTAACATTTAAAAAATTTTCAGACAGTTAATCTAAAATTTTATTTAGAGGATTAACCAACTGTACATTTTGAAGGAATTCTTTAGGCTTTTAACCTTTCCTTCTAAGGCTTTTTAAGGTTAAGATTTATTTTCAAACAACTGCTCTGAAGTTTCACGTTGTACTATTTTGCAGGCCAAAAATTCACATCACTTATATATGTGTGTACTTTATTTTTAAAGAAGATGGCAAAGAGACATTTAGTGTATGTGGCTATCATTCTAAGATGCCACTGATTATAAGAAGCATGATTATTTTAAGTACCACCACTGCCAATTCAATTATGACCCACCACCAGATGTGTCTTCATTTCAGAAATCTGCAAACGTGAACAACTGTGTCTTAGAATCACTCAGACAGAGTAACATCGGCTAGGGGACATGATGGGTTCTTAAGGAAACTCCTTGACAGCAAGGGCTGTCTTGTGCCCATCATGATAGAGCATACCTCCAACAACATCAAAAGTATATATTCATAATCTGGCGTTTAGAAATAGAATCATCTGAATGCCATAGATACAATAACAAGCAATGGATGCTTTCTTTGGTCACCAGAGAAGGCTGAGGACTTTTTTTTTTCCCCTATAAAGTAGGTGACCCCATTTTTATAAACCTGGTGTGAATTTCAAGCCATGGTGAGGGCAAAAATAGTTGAGGTGAAAAGTTATTCAAGATTTTCCCACTGCAAAGTGTCTAACTTGCCTGTTCCTGAATAAACATTTAAATACCTTACCCTGGATACCACTTAGCATGTTGTTCCCAAGGGTCTTCACTGGGCTTCCAATCAGTTAGCCCTCCTCCACAGTGGAAGCATTTTACTTTGTCACCTTCCCCTAAGAAAAGACACAGGTAAAACTACATGTGTTTGTGCAATTAAAAGCTTATGCAAAAATACTCCTTTTAACTCTATGAAATTAACCATTTCTAAATACATGAAAATCTCATGGCTTCAAAGAAGACATTCGAATTCACATTTAAGTAACAGACATGATTGTCTGAGGAGGAAATACACACTAAATTCACTGAATTAATCTGAGGTATTTTACAGAAGACAAAAATAAAACTGCCCAATTTTTATGTGAAAAATTACAACTGTTACCTTCTAACATGTCATTTGAGGCCATCCATACTACACTTCTTTAAACTGAAACTTTAACAATAAAGCTCAGCATAATGAAATTACAAAGTAAGTTTCTCTATGGGTTATACCTACAGGAAACTAAAGAAACCCTCATGATTTCTATAGAATACCATGTAAATAAAATACTGAAATAACTGATATTTTGTATTTTGGCACTTTTCAATCCTAAAGTAAATGGGTCAGATATATATGGTCTAACTTTGAATATTCCTGGAAGAAATATCACACTAATGGCCCTTCCTGACAAGTTTACAAGAGTCCATCATTTGAGAAGTGCTTATTTGAAGCAGTAAGGCATCATACAAGGCAGCTTTCAAATACATAGCCTATACGTAAAAAGCAGATACCAATTTTAATATCAGCCACACTAAACTCTCTAGTGTTAACTCTTTATGAGGTGTAGAAAGAATGCATGTAATATATACTGAGCACACAGAGTAGGTGCTCGATAAATTATAGTTAGCATTGCTGTCAGACCCATTCTTCTATCAGGGATATCTATCAACTTTTGCAGGTCATCCTTCTCCAAAAAACAATCACATAAAGGGAAAGCAAACTCACAATATGGTGGTCTCTTTCACATAAATGTAGTGCTTACATTGCAGATTCAACGTAAGGGTTCACAGATTTAATACTGATATAAACCATCATGCCAGCCCGTAAATATTTACCAGTTCAGGGGGCTACAGCAATTGATTTACTTTTTTTGGAGCCCTGAGACAGTTGGAAAGTTATTTAACAGCCTGGTTTTATAATAACATTTACCTAAAGCATAAAATCCAGCTCTTGCAAGCTGCTCCTTGTTAACAGAGTACATCCACGTCCCAAAAGTGATGATCCGTGCTTCATAATCTGCCATGGCCGGATTTCGTGGAGCATTCGTTGAATTTGGGAAATTCCTATCAGAACTCACATCAGATTCACTTCGAACATTAATATTCCGGCCCAAAACAAAGAAGCAATTAGGAAAGTGTCGCCTGTGTTCTGACCATGCACGATCACAAGGTTCCCAATTTTTCAGTTTTCCACCACAGCAAAAGCACTGCACTTGATCATCAATACCTGTGTAGTAGAGTCCAGCGCTAGCTAACTCTCTTGGGGTCAGGTGGGCATAGTCTGGCCAGTTCTGAAATGACTTTAATCTGGCTTCTTCACTATACATGGCAGGGTTCCTCGGGTATATGGTGTCTGATATATCTACGACCTGTCCAGTTCTCAAAAGATAGTCTGCGTGGGTCTCAGATGGCCTGTCTACAACAAAGTGATTTCTGTTTCCCAGATAGTTTTCAGCTTTATACTGACCATTTTGGATACCAGGATTTGTAGGTTGCGCGACATTATTTTCAAAATAAAAGCCATTGATAAATCTGCAATTTGGGGATACTTTCCGGTGTCTTCCAACCGCGGAGTCTCCGTACTGCCATCTATCTACTGCTGCGCGGCAGCTGAAGCAGCGCACGGTGTCTCCTTCACCCGTATACAGAAAACCCGCTCGTGCTAGCGTTGACGCCGAAACAGGACTATTACTTGGAAAATTAGCAAAAGTCTTTAATCTATTAAACTCTTCTGCAAATTCTTCATCCTTATTGAGATCTGCAGGTACACAAGGTTTAGAGGCTTCAAAACTGTTAAACGTCATCTTCCCTTGAAAACAGGACTTCTCCACCTTTCCTAAAAAGAGAACATTACATTAAGAAATCCAAAATGTGAGACACAGGCAATATAATTTTGATATTAGAAGCTAACAAATTACCTACTGATGACATAAAAGTAATTACACAATCTCTAAGAAACATTCTAATTCTAAATATTAGAGTTCTACATTACCACATGATTCAAGTTAAAGTAAAAACCAGCAATTTTTGTTTTTTACAGGAAAGTAATATTTAAGTGGGTAGAAAATAACTATTTATTTTTAATTGCTTATTTTACATAAATATGGAAACTATGTGATGCAGAATATATTAAAATCATTAACCATGTAAAACCATTAATTAGGAAAAACATAAAAGCATAAAATATGCAGATTCTTAAACTCCCTGCATAATTGTTATAATGGATCATTGTATATTCAAGGCATCAAAGTTCAGTTTTTACAATTAAAAAACCCCTGTATGTTCAGAATGTTAATGAATTAATTTTTAATATTTCTTTACTTCCCTGCAGGACAAAAGGTATTTGAGTTTTATTCACAATATTGGTTCCAATATGTCCTTCCGGAGCATCACATGTTTCTAGGGGCGCCTGGGTGGCTCAGTCAGTTGAGCGTCTGACTTTAGCTCAGGTCATGATCTTGTGGTTCATGAGTTTGGGCCCCACATCAGGTTCTGTGCTGACAGCTCGGAGCCTGGAGCCTGCTTTGGATTCTGTGTCTCCCTCTCTCTCTCTGCCCCTCCCCCGCTCGTGCTCACTCTTGCATGCGCGCGCGCGCTCTCTCTCAAAAATAAATAAAACATTAAAAAAACTTTAAAAAAAATCTCAAATGTTTCTGATTTTCATGCATATGAAAATGGACTCTTGTACTCCATTTTTTGTTGGAACTGGATCATTTCAGATAGATGCATGTTTTACTGCCCTCTAGAAGGTAGCTCAGGAGAGATTCTAAGTATGTGTAGACCTTAACTGCAATTACTTTTGCTATCAAATTGCTCATCAAGAAACAATCAGTTCAAATGGAAGAGAAGTACTAGTGTAGCCTCACTAAAGTTGCCACATTATAGCCATGTACTATTTATCCCAGAAAAAAATTCTAAAAGGAACTAGCCGGGTTATGAGAAGGGTGGCCAAATAATTTATCCTCCAAACCTGGACACTCTGAAACTGAAAAAGGATGTTCCTAAAAATTACACTGGGATAACAGGCATAAATCAGGGCTGCCCCAGGCAACCCTGGTTCTCCAGAATCTCGCACTGTTCCTAATACTGTGCTCAGTATATGCTTGGCAAAAAAATTTTTTAAAAAGAACAGACACAGTAATTGTTTCTAAGTTTATTTGAGAAAGAGTAAGAGAGCGTATGCGTGCAAGGGTCGGGGCAGAGAGAGAAGGAAAGAGAGGGAGAATCCCATGCAGGCTCCGTGCTGTCAGCACAGAGCCCAAGGCGGGGCTCAAACTCACAGAACCATGGGATCATGACCTGAGCTGAAATCAAGGGTCAGACATTTAACTGACTGAGCCACTCAGGCGCCCTGGGACACAGTAATTCTGTCTCTACTACGTATGTGCATTAATTGATTTCTTGGGAAGAATGAAAAGCCCTGGCATTATGCTGGCACTATATGTCTTGGAACATCATCTCAGAGTCATGTTCAACACACGGCTTCTGTCTTGCAGGCTGGCAATAAACTTCAGTCTCTCTTGGCCTTGTCAATTTACAATGATATGAACTATATACTGCAAGAGCTCAGATATATCTGCAAGAACAACTTTTAAGATAGTCTCCATGATTTTTCATTATTGTTTCCCAGATGTCTGAAAACGTTTTGACACTAGCTTTAAGACCTCTTGTTGAATCAGAATAAGCTGCATGACAAAAATCAAGATTCAAAGAAACCAAAGCTGGCTGACAGGCTGAGATGAAATTTAATAGGGATATTAAACATTACATTCTGACTTTAAAAATCTGTTGCACAACTAAAGGAAAATGGAAACTTGGTTTGGAAAGAAGTCATGTGAAGGCAACCCTCTAGATTAAAATCCTGGGATTTTAATTAAAAATTCATTTTGAGGGGCGCCTGGTTGTCTCAGTCAGTAGAGCATATGACTCGATCTCAGGGTCATGAGTTCAAGCCCCATGTTGGGCACAGAGCTTATTATGTCAGAAAAAAAAAACCCATTATATGAGCCAATATTACATGGTTGCTAAAAAAAACAAAACAAAACAAAACTTAAACCAACTCCAGGCTGTGTTGATGTCCAGAGTGCAACGCCAATACAAGGATGAACAGTTACAACAATCAATAGCAGTACAGAATGGACTGGGTTGCCTCGTAGACTCCTCCCATCACTGGAAGGCACACCCGCATGGATTAGGAGGCAGGACAAAACACTTCTAAGTCTATAATAACCCCGAAGAGTTAATGCTCAATATAATCCAGAACATATGAAAATTACTTTCTCTGAGGTGGTAAGTTTTATTTCTCAGGTCAATCAAAATAAACCGAAATGTAAAATCAAGGATCTATTCTCATTTCCAGATAGTGGATATTTTGTATGGTTCAAGTAGTCACCCCATTTCAGATAATATTAAATAAAACTCCATCGTTCAATACTGGCAGGAGAATCTCTATTTGAAGCTTTCAAGTGGAGACCTCATCTTCCCAGGGGTTATTTCCATGCTAATAGTTTAGATTTCACTGTTTTGAAAAGCAGGTATTTATTCAGAAGCACCCAATTGAACCCTACATATACATTATTAGAGTGTGAGCTTTTGTTGCAGGGTGAGAAACAAGAATTACTAGAGAGGTTAAGAGTGAAAGGGAGAAAAATGACTGACAAAAGACAAACCCTGGGTTTGGAGGAAGGCACCAAATGAAAGGGTAGAGAGAGGATTTTTTTTTTTTTAAGAAGGATTTAAATGAAATGAAGTGGGGAGAGATGATATTTAGAAAGTAAGTACAGATGGAGTACAGGAATTGTGAATAGAAAAGAAAACAGGGTATGAATATTGGAGCAGGGTGACAAAAAGGCTTTGGATGTAAAAAGGTCTGAATACAATAAAGTATGCGGAGATAATTTAAGGCTTCTTTGTGAAAGTGCTCAGGCTTTGTATTAGGTAAGCAGAAAGGTAAGAAGGCACAGAGAGAAAGATGTCAAAGAAAGCTCTGACATTAAACAGGCGAGGCAGTAAGTAATCTTGAGGGGAATGGCAGTTGGGAAAAATGGTACTATGGAAGCCAACACTGGTACAAAAAGAATCAGCAAGCAGTGGTACATGTATATGAGGATGTCATGAAAGATTTCAAGACAGTTAAGATGTTGTGTTTAAGATATACACACACCAAAAAAGTACACATACATGGGGGCACCTGGGTGGCTCAGTCGGTTGAGTGTCCGACTCCTGATTTTGACTCAGGTCATGATCTCACAGTTCATGGGTTCAAGCCCTACATTGGGCTCTCTCTGCCCCTCCCAGGCTCATGCGTGCTCTCTCTCTCTCAAAAATTAACATTTTTTAAAAATACACAGGGGCGCCTGGGTGGCTCAGTCGGTTAAGCGTCCGACTTCGGCTCAGGTCATGATCTCACGGTTTGTGGGTTCGAGCCCCGCGTCAGGCTCCGTGCTGACAGCCCAGAGCCTGGAGCCTGCTTCGGATTCTGTGTCTCCCTCTCTCTCTGCCCCTCCCTTGCTCGTGGTCTGAATCTCTCTCTCCCTCTCTCTCAAAAATAAATAATAAACATTAAAAAAATAAAATAAAAAAATAAAAATACACATACATGTATGTATATACATACACACACAGCACAGATATATTTAGCCTAGTCAACCGGGTAATGACAGCCGTGAGCAGATGCCAAGGAGAGACTGATTGCTAATCAAGCGATAATGTGAAAACGTGGAGGTTAGAGGGGAGAGAAAACATACGTGTAAGACCCACCTATCGGTATCTGCACACAATACCAAAGCTTCTATTTCCCCAGGTTTTATTAAAGTTGTCGAATATATAGAATGGCTATTTTAATGGGGAAAAGGATATAAAATAAGATGTATATTAAACTGCCACTGGGTGAAAACATACATTCATGGATAAGATTTGTAAGGAAATTTTTTAAGGTAAAACTACCCCCAACGTGGAGCTTGAACTTACAACCCTGAGATCAAGGGTCGCATGCTCCACCAACTCAGCCAGCCAGGCATCCCCCCTCCTTTTTTTATTGTAAGGTAATTTTTAATTAATGGGTAAATTACCTTAAGGTGGCAGGAATACAGGTGAGGTGATCTTGCTCTCCAAAATGTCTTTTTCTTCCCCCCAAATATCTTTAATAATATTTTCACCTACAGGGGCGCCTGGGTGGCTCAGTCGGTTAAGCGTCTGACTTTAGCTTGGGTCATGACCTCAGTTTGTGAGTTTGAGCCCATGTCAGGCCCTGTACTGACAGTGCGGAGCCTGCTTGGGATTCTCTCTCTGCCCCTACCCCACTTGTGCGCTCTCTCTCTCTCAAAAATAAATAAACAAACTTAAAAAAATAAAATAAAATAGGGGAGCGTCGGTTAAGCGTCTGACTTCAGCTCAGGCTATGATCTCACAGTTCATGAGTTCGAGCCCTGCGTCGGGCTCTGTGCTGACAGCTCAGAGCCTGGATCCTGCTTCTGATTCTGTGTCTCCCCCTCTCTCTGCCCCTCCCCCCTCATGCTATGTGTCTCTCTCAAAAATAAAACAAACATTAAAAAAAATTTAAATAAAATAAAAAAATGAAAAAATAGTATCTTCACCTACAGTCTCTGAGGTTGACGCCGCCGGCCTGGGTCAGGAGCCCAATCATGGGGGAGGTGGATGAAAGCGAGGAGTAGATGGGCTAATTGCCCCCAACCTCCTCCACCGAAGCCCTGCAGCCAGCAAACCAGAGAGGAGGGAGGGAACTGTGCCTCTCTACCCGCTGCCCTGTGGTGCCCAGCATCGAGACCCAAACCCTCCCATAGGTGTACTTGGTGGGTGTGGCTTCCTGGGCTGCAGCTGTGCGTGCACATCCGCCTACCCGGCCCTCCAGAGAGGCAACCCAGCATCCAGCATGACCGTGACTGCCAGGGCATCTGGGGTTGAAGAGGTTTGTTAGTGAATTTCATATGTTCTCACTAGAAAGAGCCAAAACTTAAACATTTTAAAGTTTTATGCATGACTACAGCATGTTCATAAGATACCTAATGTTGACAATTTATTAGGCTATGCAGACATCCAGGGGGACTTATTAACTATAAATAATGATAATTATCACAAAGGTGTTTCAACAGACAACCCACTGCTTAGGATTCTTACACAAAAGAAGGAAGAAGCAGATAATAGTGCCTTTGGTACAGACACACTAATAAGAAAAGTGTTTTAGTCAATGCGCTGTGTTCTATCAACCACAGAAAAAAGCCACATCCAGTCATTGGAATGCCCCAAGACTTTAGACCTGCATCTTCTATTATAGACGTCTACATTCTCCCAGAATATACACATGCATACATACAATATGCATCATAGGGTTAGTTTATCTTTACAAGCGCAACACTGAACATTCTCTAGGACTCCATAGCCAGGATGGTTCAGAAAGCCTAAGGGAGACACCACATGGCTTAGAGAAGTCCCAGGGATCTTTATATCCCAGCTGGTTCCAGGAGGTCTGGTTCACAGTACAGGGCTAGTGGCTGTTAATGATGAAGTTTTAGAAGTTAACAACATAGAAGTTTCAGGGAAGAGTTTGATCAAGTAATAGACACGATGACTGCAAACAGTTGCAACCTCATCATAACAGCGGGAGAAACCAGAATAATGTTAGGAACAGTAGGACTTCTGGCAGTTCTAGCAAATCTACTGATAATAACCTTCTTGGCTGTCAACAGAAATTCAACCAAATATTGCCCAAAGGATGAAGAGAGTGATGAAGACGACATTATTATTAAAGATAATGGTATGCTACAGAAGATTCCTGAAGCTTTCCCACTACCGGAAATCCTGGAATGGTCAACAATAGAACAAACTTAGTTTTGAGTCTGGACAAAATGGCTTTATTCCTTCTAACTGAGTTTAATCCTGAGGAAGTGGCACAAACAGAAGTTGAAACACATGTACCAGATCAGAAACTTTTAGAATATGGAAAATCATATATGAAGTCATTGTTCAAATGTTTTGAGTGAAGGTGTCACAGGACTTGTAAATGTGGCTAGTTTAAGAACTTCTAAACCTCTGAGTCAATGACCTAGAATAGGCATGAGAACAGTGTTGCAAGTTTAAAATGTTATTAAAATAAGGGGCGCCTCAGTGGCTCTGTTGGTTTAGCATCCAATTCTTGATTTCGGCTCAGGTCATGATCTCATGGTCATGAGATTGAGCCCTGTGTCAGGCTCTGGAGCCTACTAAAGAGTCTCTCTCTCCCTCTGCCTCTGCCCCTCCCCTGCTCACACACACTCTCTCTCTCAATAATAAAAAAAAGTTACTAAAATAAATAGAAGCAGGAAGTAGATTAGTAGTTGCTACAGCTGGGGGAGGAGGGGAATGGGGAGTAAATGCACATGGTTACTGGGTTTCTTTTTGGAGTAATGAAATATTCTAAATTAGACTGTAGTGATGGTTGCACAACTCTGCGAATATACTAAAACCCACTGACCTGTACACTTTAAAATTAAGTTTATGGTAGGTGAGATATATCTTGATAAAGCCGTTTAAATGCTAGTTTGGTAATTGTTAGTATAAACTTTGGAGCATCAGAGGTGATTTTTAGGCTAAAACAAAGGGACCCTTGCTAATGACATTACATGCTTTTTATATGGAAAACTGGATGTTATAATACATTTTCAGAACTAGGCAGAGGACTAAATCACTTCTATTTGAAGCAGTTAAATATTTAACCTGTTACAAAGATCCCAGTTAATTTTTCTTTCAATTACATTCTTTAAATTCTAATGTGGTCTGGTTCTTATCTCTTTTGATACTCTGAGGACCTCAGTTCTTATGTTCACAATATTTTATTTCTTAATGTTGTTCTTCTGTTGCTAATTGTTACAAATTATCTTCTGAAATGCATTTTTTCCTAACTTCTAAGAAATCAAACCAACCGGCTGTTTTTATGAGCCAATTACCTTTCCATATTGTGAAGCACTGAAGCTATGCTCCTGAATTATGAAGTTCTGTGACAGCTTCTTAACACTGGGGTGTATTCATCTTAGTTTATTTATTTATAAACTAATTCCAAATAGGTATAACCACACTGACTCTGGTAATATAGAAGACTCCAATTCTTCATTTCCTCTCATTGCAAAACATTCCTTTTGTTTTGTCTGCAAATATATATATATATATATATATATATATATATATATATATATATGTTAGTGTGCTTTTGAACTCTTTTAATGTATTCAAGTAGTATGAATTGTTTTGAATATAAAATACACATAGGTTAAAAGATTTTTATACACAGGACAGACTTGTGGACTTTTTATACACATATTTTGGATCTTTTTCAGGGAATTGTTCCAGGAACACTGGCTACACTTTGGGGGAAAGTTACGGTATTTATCATGGACAGGCAGAGTTTATCCATATTATTTTCATTAGGCTATTTAATTCTTGCACATCTACTTAGAACAGTTAAGAGTAAGGCTGCCAACTTTCATTCTTTTCCTGAATTCTTTGGTATTTATCATTGTACAATGTGTGCAAGCACTATAGCATGCATGTATATAGAAATTAAGAACATTACGAAGTACATAAGCTCCTTATACTTTATGAATAATTCCCCCAAAAGCTATTTATTATTTTTTTTAATTAAGTAATCTCTGTGCCCGATGTGGGGCTTGAACTCATGACCCCGAGATCAAGAGAGTCACGTGTTCTACTGAATGAACCATCCAGGAGCACCTATTAATTAATTTTATGATAGGGCTACTATGGATGCCTTTAAAATACTTGTGTGCTATTAAAACAATGGAAGAATGAAATGGCTCCATTCTGAAGGACAGATTCTCTAAATGGTAAAAAAGAAGAAGAAGAAGAAGAAATAAAGTCCTGATTAACTGGGGGGGGGGAGAACCTCTGTTAAAGCAGTAGAAAAAAAATCCCATGCAGAGAAGTATTTTTTGTGAGATTTAATATCAGAACACTACTCAGAAATGTATTTAAATATTAAACTTTCTTTTATTAAAAATGTTTTTAAGTTTATTTTTAATGTTTATTTACTTATTTTGACAGAGAGACAGAGAACTTGATGAGGGGGTGAGGGTCAGAGAGAGAGAGAGAGAGAGAGAGAGAGAGGGAGCACGAGCGAGAATCCCAAGCAGGCTCTGCACTGTCAGCACAGAGCCCTATGTGGGGTTCGATCTAATGAATCACATGAGACCATGACCTGAGCCAAAATCAAGAGTGGGACACTTAACCAACTGAGCCACCCACGAGCTCCTAAGTATTAAGCTTTCTACTGCCTTACTTGAAATAAAAATTAACAGTACTTCTTTTAAAAAGCTGTTTGGGGGATACCTGGGTGGCTCAGTCCATTAAGCATCCATCTCTTGATTTCTGCCTAGGTCATGATCTCACAGTTCGTGGAATTGAACCCTGTGTTGGGCACTGTGTGCTGACAGTACAGAGCCTGCTTGGGATTCTCACTCTCCCTTTCTCTCTGCCCCTCCCCCACTCATGCTCTCTCACTCTCTCAAAATAAAGGTTAAAAAAAGTTGTTTGGTAGTCAATTATTACTGCTTAGGCAATTTTTTAAAAAATGTACTCCATAATATCATGAGTTTCAGTTATCACAGCATCTTAGAAAATGTAAGCAAGCAGTTTCATATGCGTACCAGACACTGATGAAAGTAATTTTGACTCTGCACAAATTTATTTAAGATGGCTAACTAGGAAATGGTCTCTGATGACTGAAAATTAACCAATATAAATATCCATTAAAAATTTTTGTTAGTTTTAATTTTATTTTAGAGAGGGAGAGAAAGAGTGAGAGCAGGGGAGAGGGGCAGAAGGAGAGAGAGAGAAAGAGAGAGAGAGAGAGAGAGAGAGAGAGAGAGAGAGAGAATCCCAAGCAGGCATCCACACTCAGCATGGAGCTCAATCCCATAACCCCTGGATCATGACCTGAGCCGAAACCAAAGAGTTAAGGACACTTAACTGACTGAGCCACTCAGGTGCCTCCCCTCCCTTGATAAAAATTTTTTAAGTCAAAATTGTACCTGAATAACAAATCACCATTCTTAACAAATACGTATCAAAACCTTTCGTGGTTTTATTTTTGTTTTTGTTTTTACCAAGCTCATAGATCTCTACAATCTAATCTATGTTTCACTCTTCTGGTCTCTGGAAGAAATGTATCCAATCACTACTGGCTCACTTAATGAACTACAACTTCTTAACGTTATTCCTGTAACTAAGGGCTCTGTTAACTTCTCATTATGAAAAAGCATTTAAGTAACTATACTGACAGGGCACAGTACAAAGGGAGCTGAGTGACTGTTAGAAGTTGAATTGTGCCCCCACAAAAGATATGTTTAAGTCCTAACCACTGGTTATCAATGTGAATGTATTTGGAAATAGGGTCTCTGCAGATGTAATCAAGTTAAGATAAGGTCATTAGGGTGGGCCCTCATCCGATATAACTGAAGTCGTTTCAAGAAAGGAAGAAACATGGCCACAGAGGCACACAGGGAAGATGGCCACATGAAGATGGAGACAGAGACTGGAGTGACAATGCATCGGTAAGCCAAGGAACACCAAGGATGAGTGGCAACTCCAGAAGCTACAAGAAAGGCATGGAACAGATTCTCTCTGGAGCCTTCAGAGAATATGGCCCTGCCAACACCCTCACTTCCAACTTCTAGCCTCCAGAACGGTGAGAAAATAAGTTTCTCTTGTTTTAAGCCACTCAGTTTGTGGTGCCTTGTTATGGCAGCCCTAAGAAGAGCTAATACAATGATGTTAAAAATCTGACAAGAATTATGTAAGCAATATAATCCTATTAGCTCCCACTGCAGTGCGGATCATGCTGAAACACATTATGTACTTAAATAAAGGTGTCTGTTTAAAACTCAGACTATGTATGTTTGTAAAATCTCATCTATGACATCTTTACGGATTCTTCCACTCAAAATCCCAGAATGATCACTCTTTGTGCCACCACTCTACCCTCTACATAATTTGCTGATGACCTATATTGTACTAGAACAAGATTTAGCAATTACTGCATGTTTGTCCAACCTTTTTTTAAAAAAAGTTTACTTATTTTGAGAGAGAGGGAGTGCAAGAAAGAGAGAAGCAGAGAGAGAGGATCCCAAGCAGGCTCCGTGCCGCCAGAGCAGAGCCCGACACGGGGGGCTCGAACTCATGAACCGTGAGATCATGAACTGCTCCGAAACCAAGAGTCAGAAGTCAGACACTTAACCAAATGAGCCACGCTGGCGCCCATGCATGCGTGTTTGTACGTATGTATATACATATGTTGTTAGAATGAAGGTCTTTTTTGCCAAGGGTTGTGTCTTACCACATCTGTATCCTCAATGCCTGAAGCAATGCGCAACACGCAGTAATACCTCATAAATGCCGGGCCAAAGGACGAATGCTGAACCACTCCTCACAGGACTGCTGTCATTATGCTGCATCCCACCCACCGTCTGCCCTGGACACTTGAGATCACTGGGAGCACTAAAAACTGTTCGTATTTGCCTAGGAGATTGCTAATATATGCCTAGGAAATGTAACCAAAATAGTAAATACATGCATACCATGCAAACAGTATCAAAAATGCATACTAACCTCACATTTCAGGGGCACCACTCAGGCTCAGTAAAAGGAGCACATGAATCCTGATCTCCGGGCATGAGTTCAAGCCACACCTTTGGTGTAGAGATTATTTAAATAAATAAAAACTTTAAAAAAACCCACATTTCAAAAATATTATAGGATTCACAAAAATTTTCATATTAACAATCAAAATTTTGTATGTGCTAACGATAAGACATCGTCATAATTTTAAATTTATTTTGAGATTCTTTCTCATTACATGCAGAAATGTTACAAATTTTTCTCATCAGTTGTCTTTTCCCCCTATAGAAGATCCAGCATAGAGATCTTTTGAAATAAGCAACATTCTCCCTGACCCAACTGAGGTTACTCCACCTCTTAATTACCTTAAGTATCAGCCAGTTATTTTAGAATTAGCATTTTGACTTACAAAGTTGTAGTATTTATGTAAATGTATTGTAATATTAAGAAGCCGAGGAGCACCTGGGTGGCTCAGTCAGTTGTCTGTCAGTTAAGTGTCTGACTCTTGATTTGGGCTAATCTCACAGTTCATATGATCGAGTCCTATGTGAGGCTCTGCACGAGCCTACTTGGGATTCTCTCTCTCCTCAAATCTCTGCCTCTCCCTGCTTGCACTCATTCTCTCTCTCTCTCTCAAAATAAATAAATAAAAACATTTAATTTTTTTTTTAAAGCTGATTTTTTTTTTTAATTTGAGAGCGAGAGAGAGAAACCATGAGCAGGGGAAAGGGGCAGAGGAGGAGGGAGAGAGGGAGGCGGGGAGAGAGGTGGGGGGGGGGAGAGAGGTGGGGGAGGGGGGGAGAGAGGTGGGGGGGGAGAGGGGGGGAGGGGGGAGGGGGGGGAGAGAGAGAGAAAGAGAATATCTCAAGCACGCTCCATGCTCAGCACAGAGTCCAAGGCGGAGCTTGATCCCATGACCATGGGATTATGATGTGAGCCAAAATCAAGAGTCAGATGCTCAACTGATGGAGCCACCCAGGTGCCCCAAGAGGCTGAATTTTAAAAAATGATACACCCTAAACAAAGAAGGTGTATCATTTTTAAAGTTCACCTTTTGTCCTATGTTTACATAAGAATTCAAATTTCAAATTGTGCATTTATAGTAGTGAGGTTCAGGGGTGCCTGGGTGGCTCAGTCAGTTAAGTATCCAACTTTGGCTCAGGTCATGATCTCACAGTTCATGAGTTCAAGGCCCATGTTGGGCTCTGTGCTGACAGCTCAAAGCCTGAGCCTGCTTCGGATTCTGTGTCTCCCTCTCTCTCTGCCCCTCCCCTGCTCACACACACTCTCCCTCTCAAAAATAAATAAACATTAAAAAAGTTATAGTAGTGAGGTTCTTCAAACCATGAAGCATATTTCCTTTTAACTTTAAATGGTCAATAAAACATTTTTGAGGTTAATTACATTCAAGCAAACCAAAAGTTCATTCCCTAAAATTAAGTACTAGAGCCATTCAAATAACTAAATGGCATTAATGAGCACTTAGCTCATAAGCTCAGTCAGTAACATAAACTTATGAATACTGCTATATACAATTCATGCTTAGTCATGAAACCTACTTCTGTAAACACCTGCAAGGGCATGCTGAGAACCAACAAAGAGAATATCAATTACATGTTCTATACTTAATTCACAAAGTCAGAGTAATACTTAAATTTGAGTAAAGATCTCCAATTTTTGCCTAATTATTTATAATACTTTACTCCACAGGTACAGTTGCTCAAAATGGATAAATAGTAAGGTATTCCCTCATCTTTTTTTTAAACAAATCATACAACTGTGCTCCCCAAAAGAATGTTCTGCATGAAGAATACATAGGCTTGGAGCTCAAGAATTCACAGAATCATAAAAAGGCTCAAGATCACTAATATTACTATTATTGCCTCTTTCATTTCACTGAAAACTGTTCAGACCATAAGACGATTTACAGTGCTTGCTAAACAGTAGCCTTTGATTAAAAAACAAACCATCTAGAGTCCAAACTGTAGATCCATGACATAGATTAATACTATTTATGCTTATTCAAAGTCCAGATCAAAACCTTTGTTAAAATCAGAACAGGCAGAAAAAAATCTCAAGATGGATGTTAATTCGATCTTTAATACAAACAAATGTTTTCCTTTTTAAGAGAGGGATTAAGAAAGAATCTTACTGGGGCATCTGGGTGGCTCAGTCGGTTAAGCATCTGACTGGCTCAGGTTACAATCTCATGATTTGTGAGTTCGAGCCCCGCATCGGGCTCGCTGCTGTCGGTGCACAGTCCACTTTGGATCCCGTCTCCCTCTCTCTGCCCCTCCCCTACTCACGCTCTCTCAAAAATAAACTTTAAAAAAAATAAGTAAAATAGAAAATAAATAAAAACAAAAAAGAATCTTACTACCCAGGCTGTGACCTTCAGTATATTTATCCTTTCAGAACCTTTTCTGTACGTGCACATGCACGTTATAAATATTTCTAGAGAAAATTCATTATACATGGTATTTTACAACTTGCTTCTTTTTTCCATTTAATAATATATCACAAGCATCTTCCCACATCAATCTTTATCTGGATTAAAACATTATTTTAAATGGATGACTAGTAGAAATCCCTATTTCTGACCATTAAGTTTACATGTGTATTTTAAAAGAGAGACAATACACATATGATAAAACAATTCAAGAAGTCACCTCATTCATGTCACCCCGTACCTTAAACCTCTGGTTCCCCTTGAAGGGTTTCAGAACAAGCCTTCCCAAAATGCACCACTTTGGCAGGTGGATTACTTTAAGCTGAAGTCAATCAAGGCCCAAAGACTCCAGAAAGCTTTTACCTCCCCCCTTAACTGCCTGAAGGAATTTAGATAGAGGGCTTGGTCCAGGAAGAGAACTATCATCAGAGATCACTACAAAGAATATGCGCTAGGTGTGGTTAAGCTGGGGGAGGTTCTGCAGGGCCTAGAGATCAAATTCCTCTCTGTGTCTCACTGTCTCTGGAGGCCAGGCAAATATTTGTTTATCAAACATTTGTTCTTCTCATCTTCTTGTAAACGGTCTTCTTCCCCTTTGAAGTCTCAGACCCCTACCCCCTTCTCCTTATCTCAAGATGGCAAATAAGCTTCAACTATCTGACTGCCTGTGGATTTCATATTCTTATGTGGCTTCTTAGTTAAATTTGTTTTTCTCCTGTTAATCTGTCTTATATCAACGTCCCAGCCAAAGAACCTAGAAGAGGAGAAGAAAAAATTTTCCTCCCCAACAGTTGGGTGAGCCAGGCAGGAGCAACTGTACTGGCTGATCGCTGCTTGCTCCGCAGCTACTGCAGCTGAGAAATTCTGGCACCTCTGATCAATGTGGCAGAAGGTAGGAATTCTTACCATGTCAGTCTTCTGAATCTCTGCCTGCAGGGCCCAGTGGAAAAGAGAATGGTGAGAGTCCTTCTTTCCTTTTCTAAATTTAGATTAGCAGGAAAAAATATTTGTGAAACTAGTTCCTTGGCTATAGCACCTCTGGTAAAGATCTGAGCACTCTTGACTTTTATTGATCTTTTCCCTCCCAGAGACAGTCACTGTTTTTGTCTCTGTTGTGCTGTTTGTCCTAAGAAGGAAGGCCATGGGGTAGAAGGCAGGCATTGGCCCTAGAAGCCTGCTGTTCAAGCCGGCCTCACTGATTGGTGAGTTCATGGTTCTCACCAGACAGTTGTCTGTTTAGACAAACTTTGCTGTGGGTTAATGAACACATGAGATAAAGGCTGTTGCCAAGAAACGTCTTGGAAGCCAAAGCCACAAAATTGGAGGGCATGGGTCAAGTATTTAAGAACTGTTACAGCACCAGCCACCTAATCCAAAGTCTCCTGTGTTAGGATAAATTGGTCACAGAACAGGTTAGATTTACACCAGGTCACTCACCAACCTCAAAAAAATTTCCATGCAAGGTACTCTGTAAATCACCACATGATCCCCAACCCAGTGGCACACCCCTCTCAGGTATTAGTTTGGCTCCAAGAGACCTAAGGCTTAGCTACAGCTGTTTATATACATATACAAAAAGCTAGATGAAGTTTTTCTTTTGTCTTGTTCTAGGCCTTGAGAGCATGAGAATATGCTCTCGTCTCTGCCAGCCGGAAGATGCACGTACCCGTGTGCATCTTGGTGGCCAGTCGAATAGACTGGGTTCTGAGACACAAAATCACAAGTAGCACTCTTTTCATCTGACTGTGCCAGCTCTCAGGGGAGTCTGTTATAAGGGGTCCCAGTCCATAAGGTGCTTTTGGTCATCTCAACCTTTGTTGTTTTGTTCACGCTGGAAAAACCCCATTCTAGTAGTGCCTGCCAGGCACTCTCAGATCAGCGGGTCTGAGACTGGACGTGTCTCATGTTCTTGTGGGAAAACAGAGACCCTGTTTTCACTATACCATTCTTACAGCTTACAACAACAAAGGGCTTTACTTTCTCAAACTATCTTTGGGAGTGAACTTTATGGATTTTGTAAGGACTGCATCTTTTACTCTCTCATGGGATGCCTCTTGCATCTTTGGTTAAGCCATAAAAAGGCTTCCCGATTTGAATGGCTATGGACATTAACAGATGCTACTCATCAATGGCCAGATGATGGATCTTCTGAAATGAAAAGGTTCTATAGTTGAAAAAAAAATTTTTAGAGAGCTCTCATCCTAAACAACTGTCTTAATGGTACCTATGGGGAGACCAAATTAAAAAGTAGATACGAAGATATAGAAGAGCTAGCCTTAGAGACTCCCTTAACAAGATGAAAAGAACAGAAATTAGACGTCGTACAAAAATTAAAGTCCCAACATAAATTCCATTTCATAAAATCTGGCCCACCTCCCCAGTAAATTCCTTTAGTCCCCAAAGCTCCTTCACTCCCCCCAGAAAATCCTTTAAAACACCTAGCTGCTTGCTTCGTCTTCCCTTTCCCTACAAGATCTACAGGGAGCACTCCAGCATGATCTCTAAAAGCCCAGGGTAGACAGGTTGCTCATGTAAATACTAAAGTCAGAAAATAAATTTTACAGAAACACCCAGGATGGACAATACGGCTCAGACAAGGCTTATTTGGCTGGGTTCTATAATCGGGAGCCTCCAGCTTCCAGCCTTCCTGTGCAGTCCCAAAGAATTCATGTGCCCTGGACAGGAGCAGATCTTTTCAATTATAACGCCCTTTTACCTCAACTTTCAGAAGAGCCTACCAAATTTAAAGAGGAATTAAAAAGACTAATGGCCACTTACAACCCCACACATGGGGGCCCTGTTTGGCCGCTAAGGGGTGTTCTTCCCGCCCATGATTATGCTGCAGTTATCAGACAAGCCAGATACCCCCCCACCCCGAAACCTCCCCACCTTGAATTTCTACTAGGCCTTCCTATAAACATCAACTGAAGGTGAAGTTCAGGGGCTGAAAGGAAGGCTTTTCCCCTTAAGGTGAGTCCGAGGTTGAACTGTACATCAGAAAGAAGGCCTTTATATAGACTTTACAAAGGCATACTGCATTAAACCCTGAAAATGCTTGCTGTTTATCTGCCTAAAAACTGACAAGATATTTAAACGATTTCTTGCAGGGGCACCTGGCTGGCTCAGTGACTAGAGCATGTGACTCCTGATCTCAGAGTTGTGAGATCAAGCCCCAAGTTGGGCACAGAGCTCTCTTTAAAAAAAGTTACATATATAGGGGGAGGGGGGAGAGCGAGGAAGGGAGAGAGAGAGACAACACACAGCTCTGTGGTTGGAGACTAGCCAGACAGGAAGCTAATATTCAGAGCCTGACAAGAACTTTTTTTTGGTCTCCTCCCCTAAGTAAAAATAAAACTATGTACCCAGAGGGAAAGAAAAATCTTCCAAAGCCCTTGTAAAAGGATTTATGGGTGGATCAACCTAGAGGCCATTTAAGTTGCAACCCAATTCTTTGAGGGATTGAGAACAATTGTCCTTATCTTACAAATCTTTGCAGAACTAGAAATGCAACTCTAGAGGCAATTCCTTTTAACCAATCCTATTCCTTTTAACCAATCCCAAATCCTCCCCTATATATCTCACAAGGCTCGTAAATATTGGCCTTAGGAAACTGAACTCTTTCTTGGAGGAACTTGCACTCTTTCCCTGTGCGTTTGAGCTGTAAGGGTAAATTCTTATCTAGACTACCCCCAATTTCAGAAGGGGAAAAAAGGGGAGAAAGAGGACTTTCAAAAATACAAACTCCTAAAAAGGCTCATAGTTAAAATTTTAAAAGGAAAACTCTAAGGTCTATACTTGCGTCTGTCTATATGTTTGTGTGTGTGTTGTAGATGGTGGCATGGTCTACGTCCAGATGGTATTACTAAAGTTAATGTGTAAAAAAGAGTTCTATTTCATTAGCTGAAAATTGAGTGCTTATAAATAAAGTATTCCTAAAGTTCTCAGAAATATAACAGAAGGTAACGCAAATGCTTCTCAGGTCCATGTGATCTGGAAAAATATTCAGTACCGAAGCCAGTTTAACTTCATTAGTCTAAAACAGCCATGTCTTGGGGCACCTGGGTGGCTCAGTCGGTTAAGTATCCAACTTTGGCTCAGGTCATGATCTCACAGTTCATGGGTTTGAGCCTTGCATCAGGCTCTGTGCTGACAGCTCAGATTCTGTGTCTTCCACTCTCTCTGTCCTTCCCTCACTCATGCTGTCTCTCCCTCAAAAATAAATAAAAATTAAAAAAAAAATCCAGGCATGTCTTTAGACTTATCAACACTGAATGTAATGCAGACATTCAAATTTTTTTCTGCTTAGGTCTACTAGTCAAATAAGTTCATGTTAGAGCTCTTACAAAATCTGTCAGCAAGCCGTGAGATCATGACCTGAGCCGGGGTCGGATGCTTAACTAACTGAGTCACCCAGGGGGCCCCTATTAATTATCTTTTAGGTTCTACCTTTATAAACTGGACTGGATCTTGAATTCAGAAGTTTCCTCCAATATTTGGCTGCAACTCTCCAAACTAACATTTCTTTTTTTTTTTAATGTTTATTCATTAACATTAGTGAATGCATGCACAAGAGAGAGGGAGCGGGGAAGGGGTAGAGTGAGAGAGGGAGAGAGAGAATCCCAAACAGGCTCTGTGAGCCCAATTCAGGGCTCAATTCTGCGAACTGTGAGACTATGGCCTGAGCTGAAATCAAGAGTTGGATGCCCAACTGAACCACCTAGTCACCCCACCAAACTAACATTTCCAAATTTTTCCCACCCTTTTTAAAAAAAATTTCTTAAAATGTTTATTTTGAGAGAGTGAATAGGGGAGGGGCACAGAGAGAGGGAGAGAATCCCAAGAAGGCTCCACACTGTCAGCTCAGAGCCCAACGCAGGGCTCAAACCCATGAACCCTGAGACCATGACCTGAGCCAAAATCAAGAGTCAGACACTTAACCGACTGAGCCACCCAGGCACACACCCCCACAACCCTTCTGATTTGTAATCATATTGTCCCTTTTCAAAGCCATGCAATTTAAAGCTGGACAACTTGATATAAACTTCAGAGAAATCACAACAGCTCACATATAGACAATTTTCATGCCTGTTGCTATGTGGACTGCTCAGTTCACCAGAGACATTTAAACTACAGACCAGGAAAATCTTTCAGAATGCCAGTGCCTGCCCTCACTCCATCTGAAGATGCTTCGAGCTGGACATCTAAAAATCCTTTCAACTGGCTGCCTTCAGAACTCAGAAACTGGGACTATAATCTGCTCTATTAACCTTTGCTTTTCTTTCTTGCTGATGGAACTAAAAACTTTTCCAACTTGCTGATGGAACTAAAAAATTGGTACACCTTTTGTGGGGGGATGGGTGAAACAAGTAAAGGGGATTAAGAGCGCACTTGTCTTGATGAGCACTGAGTAGTATATGGAATTGTTGAATTGCTATATTGTACATCTGAAGCAAATATAACACCACATGTTAACTACACTGGAATTATAATTTTAAAAAAATTAGTTCACCTTCCCTAGAGGGTAATGTGGCAATATGTTCTAAAAGTCTTACATATATGATTACCTTTTGAACCACCTAGTCTCTTTTTTTTTTTTTAAGTTTATTTGAGAGAGAGCATGTATGTGCACAAGCACAGAGGAGAGGCAGAGAAAGAGGAAGCGAGAGAATCCTGAGCAAGCTCCGCACTGTCAGTGCAGAGCCCAACACGGGGCTCGATCCCATGAACCATGAGATCATGACCTGAACTGAAATCAGGAGTGGGGACACTTAACTGACTGAGCCACCCAGGAGCCCCTGAACCACCTATCCTAGTTATAAGCATCAACTAGAATGGAAATAAAAAGAGATTTTTTTTAAATGTATATATAAGGATATTCAATACAGTGCTAATTATAAAAAAACAAAACAAAACTCAACGTCCAACAAAAGAGGACAACACTTTGGCAATATGGATACTAGGCATTCATTCATTAAAAACTCAGGTTGTAGAAGACTACTAAGGGACACAGACATATGTTTATGCTGTTGTATTAAGTGAAAAAAAGCTGATTATAAAATACTGTGCAGTATAATCCTAATTGCAGAAATACAGATATATAAAGACTTAGTCTAAACCATAGATCAAAATTCTACTGTGGTTATCTCTGGGCAGTAGGATTATTGATTTTATTTTCTTTGTGCTTTTCTTAATTTCTAAATTTTATCCAATAAATATATTAGATTCTAATCAAAAGAAGGGGCTCCTGGGCGGCTCACCCAGTTAAGTATCCGGCTCTTGATTTTGGCTCAGATCATGATCTCATGGTTCCTGAGATTGAACCCCCCACCAGGCTCTGCACTCACAGCACAGAGCCTGATTGGGATTCTCTCTCTGCCCCTCCCCTGCTTGTGCTTTCTCTCTCAAAATAAATAATAAAACATGAAAAAAAGTGAAAGAAATAAAGCAGCTAGGCTTTTGATTAGTCAGGTCCCTTATACAATCCTGCCCAGTAGACTGGGGGTGTTACTTGGCTATGTGCCAGGTGACAATGCTTCCTTCATCTGTGAACACATTAGCTCAGCAAACTATCAACAGCAGGGCCTGGTATTGCGAGGTTTTGGCTTTTCATTCTCAAAAGATAATTTGTATAACTTATGACAAGGAGCAGGAAGGATATATTCCTGGTCTTTATCTTTTTGCCTATCCTGAGAATCTGTGCCAGCTGGCTACTTTGTAATATTACTGTTAGATTACTAACTCTGGGCCACCCCAATGAGAAAGAACAAATTGTAAATTGATGTCGACACTGTTAATCATCAGGTTAAAAAAGAGAGGGATACAGGTCAACTCCCAGAGGTGAAAGTAGTAATCAGGTCATGTCCACAGTGGTTGTTGGTCCTCTGCTTGGGTGGCAATAGTCATCAGCAGAGAGGGCTGAGAAACACAGGTTAATACCTGATTGCTACTTATTGTTAACTTGAGTTGAAAATAACAGGACTTTGTTGAAAATGTTTGAGTGATGTCTACCACTGGAGTTCTGAACTGTTCACTCACTTTCTTATAAAAATAATTAATTTGGTATCTGGTAAGAAGTGAAGAGTTTTCTGTAATCTTTGCCCCCAAAATTTCCCTAATTTTTATAAAAGGACAGCTCTGAATCAAGTACACTGTAAATTTAAATCATATTTTGTAGACACTCACAAGCAAAACTTGTTCATACAAATACATTGAATGTATTTGTGCTGACATGATGATAGAAATCACTCTTTCATTTTAAAGATAAGGAAACAAAACCATAAGGAAGTTAAATGATTTGACTAAGGCCATAGAGCTGATTAGTGGCACAGAACTGGAACTGGAACTTATTCTATTTGATACTTGTCAAGATTAACTTATCCTGACAGAGTGATTAGGATGCAGTACTTAAAAATCAGATGGTTCCACAAGTGCCACACCAAGCAAGGTGCTTTTAATAGATGACTTGGTGAACAGCTAACACCTACCCTCGGTATTTCTCAGAATTAAGTACTCTCTTTTATGATCGTGTTGAGATCTGAAGCACATTCTAAAACAAGTTCTTGATAAAAGCCAACATCTTTTCTTTTTCTCCAGTAAAAATACTTAGTTTTATCTCAAAGCCACCTTGGCTGCCTATATACAAACAGTTAGGTTTATCTTCTGTCTAGGTTTGAATGAAAATGACACCAAGTAAACTGCCACAGTAAGTGACTACAAACCAACTTAAAAACAGTACAACAGATTTAATGAGTACCCACATGTTCTAAACTATCTGTAAACTAATTTTAATTTCCCTCCATGCCATCATTTTAGCTACGTGTAAAGTGTAAATATTTTTTCTAACCTACAACATGCTGAATTGAAACTAAAAAATGTCTAATTCAACAGAAGGTCAAAACCTAAGTATGAACTTGTGTGATTCCACAGCCCATCCTTTTTTTCACCATGTTACTTCTGATAATAACTAAATTATGTATGCGATTTACAATGAGAATGTTTTCATTTGTGGTATCTAATTTAACCTATATAACACATCATAGCCCCCATTTGAAATATGGGGAAACTGTGGTCTTCTGATTGTTACTTATCGAAGATCATGCAGTAAATAAATGACTGTCAAAATCAAACCCAGTGATAATAACCATTATAGATATAAGGAAATTACTGTAAGAATTACTGGCAGAAGGGTTAGTCTGGTAAAGTGGCAGAAAATGTTAGTCAAGGCTTGAAAAATTAGCAGGAGCCATTGAAAGGTAAATCACAGAGCAATACATGATTATATACACAGGAGAGGCCTGTGTTTTGAGGCCAACAAAACTATTACAAGAATAAGTACAAAAGTTCAAACCACATGTTAGAATTTATAGATTCCAGGGAAAGCACAGAGGTAGCAGCTTTACCTAGTTTAGAACATCAGCCTTACCTCATTCAGTCCAACCTCTCTTTGACCATTTGAGGTCAAGCTATTGCCAGTCTATACAGGTAAAACCTCAGTTTTCACCATGACCCATATCCTTGAAAATACATTATAAAAGCAGATCATGATAAGTGAATCACACATATCCTTAACAAGGACTGGGTACCAATCATACAAAAATCAAACTCCAAAATGCATTACATAGCAGAGCTACAACTATACCATAATGAAAAATAAGAAAATTCCATGCCAAGTCCTACAAAATTACCTAAAATATGCTTTTAGGGACCCAAGGGTGGCTCAGTTGGTTAAGCGTCTGGCTCTTGATTTTGACTCAGGTCATGATCTCAAGGTTCATGAGTTCAAGCCCCACATCGGGCTCCATGCTGACAGTGTAGAGCCTGCTTGGGATTCTCTCTGCCTCTCTCTCTCTCTGCCCCTCTCCCGCTCACACTCTCTTTCTCTCGAAATAAATAAACTTTGAAAAATAAATAAATAAAACATGCTTTTATCACACAAAAGACAACCTATTAAGTATATTCACGGCAACATAAAGCATAACTCATAAGTTTGGCCTCAAATTCTTATGGTGAATACAATTATCAATAACTGCTTTGGTTAATTTCTCAGAGCACAAAAAGTCCTTCAGTTTGAATTATATGGAAGCGGCCTTAGAAGTTTTAGTTCTCCTTTTTCATCTAATACATTTCTTTATAACAAGGCAGAGGAATTCAGTCAACAATTGTTTTTTTACAGGCCCCTATTTGCTACATGCCAGCCACTGTTAATATTCTGATGTTGGAGCTCAGCTCAAAGCAGAAGGCGCTCAAGGTGTGCTGTTTGGGTTGTCTCAAGCTGAAAACCATTTTCCTAAGTGCTAGCTCAACACTTCCCACCTTAGCTCAATTTATTCAAAGATACCAAGTTAGTCAATTTGATCAAAGCAGTACCATCAAAAAACGTGTCTAAGAGGGGCACCTGGGTGGCTCAGTCAGTTAAGCGCCCAACCCTTGATCTTGGATCAGGTCATCAGATCCAGTTCCACGTCGGGGTCCTCGCTGGGGCCTGGAGCCTGCTCGGAATTCTCTCTCCCTCTTCCTCTCCCCCCACCTCACATTCTTGTGTGTGTGCACACTCATTCTCTCGGAAAAAAAAATGTCTAAAATATCTTCGTCTTTTGAAATATAGCATGCAATGCAAGAAAAGCATCACTATTATAATCAGAGAAATCTGGATTCAAATCCTACCCCTGCACCTTAATAGCTATTTGGACCTTGGGCAAGTTACTGAACACTTCTGAGCTTCCACAATTTTTTTTCTCCTCTGTACTATGAGAATCCCAGAATCTCAAACCCAGAAGTGCAACTTCTTCTTCTTCAACCTATTCTATACCCACCCTAGGTGGTAAAACAGGCCAGCTTTGAATAGAGTAATGACCCATATATCATTTACATCTCCAACAAATTAAAATTCAAATCTTAGCACTTGAAATTTTAAAATAAATGAAAGTATTCAAATCATAAAGGCAGGAAAAAAATGAAAGTAGAATTCACAAATTATTAAGGTTTATATGTCCACCTTGTTCTTTTTAAGAGTATGCACACTGGAGTGGGGGAGAGGGGCAGAGGTAGAGAGAGAATCCTAAGCAGGCTCCAAGCTCGGCACAGAGCCCGACACGGGGCTTGACCCTACAACCCTGGGATCATGACTTGAGCCAAAATCAAGAGTTGGATGGACGATCAAGCCTCTGAGCCACCCTGGTGCCCCTCCACCTTGTTCTTAATTTATTCTCACTTTATTTTAAATATTTATTCCAAAGAGATTTGGAATTGTTACGTGGAATTTCTTTCCTTGATAAAATCTGAGATAATCAGTTTAAAAAAAAAAACTACTATCAAGGGTATTGAATCTTTGGAACCAACTAGCCCAAATCTGTTACTTTATAAAACTGAAGAAACTGGGACATAAAATAATACGGAGGATAAATAAAAACTACATTTTAAAAGACTTTTCATGACATAGGAGTGTTCAAAATAGAACATTAAATGAAAAAAAGGATTACGACAATCTACACACAATATGAGCCTAAACAAAAAAAGTAAACATAAAGAATGTGGATTACACTTATTCTCTTTCTACAATTCTGAATTTCATAATTTTTCTATAAGAAACATATTTATTTTTAAATTTAAAATATTCACAATATTCTGTTCCGAATTAAACGGGGTATTTAATTCATAAAAAGTTATGAAGAAAATGGGAATACGTAGGCACTGAAATATGTAGAAGTGACTTGCTCCCAATCCCACAGCTAACTGGAAACAAACCCAAGACAAGAACCCAGGCATCAAACCAGGACCCTTCTCACTGTACCACATGACCTCTAAGACACGAAAATATTTGCTCACCAGTAATTGCACTGGAAGAACTGGTAAAGAGCTAGAAGCCTGGGACTTTAAATTTTGTGAGCAATACATGCTTTTTTTCCCCTAAAAAAAAGTGAAAGAGAAAGAATACTTGTTCAATTATCAATTTATTTTACCAATACTGTTTTTGTCTCCTCAAATCTACTCACAATGACCTTAAACAGTGCTACAGATTACATTTTCTAATACTATTACGAGATTAGACCACAAAGATAAAGTTGGAAGAGTTGACAGCTCATGATAATCTCCCAGCCTCAAATGAACAAGGACATCTGTTTTGCCATATTTGTCTTTGGAACCCTGCACCACGTAGCACAATCTCTGGCATATAGTAGGTGCTTGATAAATGTTTATTTTACAAAGCAGAACTTTTCCACCCCCTTCACATTAGCACTAGCTAGCTACCAGACTTTTAAATATTAGAACAAAACCAGGAAAATATCATAATTTCATATTTGGAGTCTGTAAGCATTTACAATATAAAGGATTTATTAAACAGATTGTTTCCAACCAAATGTATGGAGAACATGTTAGAATATTTCAAGCACTGTACACATTTGCACATTGATTACAATAATTCTTATCTATTGAAAATAAGCCTAAGGTTTAGTCGGCATTACTTTTTCTGCCTAGTTGGAGTCACTAAAGGCACTAGAAAGCAATAAAGTTCCAAATATAGCGCAAGGGGCACTGGACTAGAATCTAGACCCTAGACCCAGCTCTGCCAATAATCAGATACTTAATCTTGGTCAATACACTTTTTTGAGTCCTAGTCAACCTATTCATAAAAAGACTGAACTACCAATCACCAGGGATCCTTCCAAAAAGATTTTTTATCCGTAAGATTCTATATTCAGATTTTTTTCACTGCATCGAATACCATATGTTGAATGTTAGTTTGCCATATTATTCGATATTCAAAAGCTTAGCATATTTCCTACAAATATATAAACACTAGTACCATATATTCTTTTTACCATCTTACATTAGGAGCAACAGAAGAAAACAGGTAAAGAAATATGAGCATCTGATAATCGAGCCTTCTTTGCCAGTTGGGCTGACAGGAACCACAGTGGATTTTACAATACAAACCACTGATACATAAATACATATATGTATACAAACGTATCTATATACATACGGTTGGTGAATACTTTTATTGATATAGGTGTGTGTGAATTTTAAAAATTGTTTCTAATTATAAAGTAAATTCTTGTTTACGGTAAGAAATCCAAACAGGACATTAGGCCACGTGTGAAGTGCAAATTAAAAAGCGTCCTACCTCTCTCCACCCTCCATTAAGTAGCCACTGTTAACATTTTTCTTGTGGGGCGTCTGAGTGGCTCAGCCTGTTGAGCATCTGACTTCGGGTCAGGTCATGATCTCAGTTTGTGGGTTCCAGCCCCTAGTCGGGCTCGGTGCTGACAGCTCAGAGCCTGGAGCCTGCTTCGGTTTCTGGGTCTCCCTCTCCCTCTGCCTAGCTCATGCTCTGTCTCTCTCTCTCTCTCTCTCTCAAAAATAAATACTAAAAATTAAAACATTTTTCTTGTGTATCCTTCAAGAAGTTATCGGAGCACATTCAAATACGCAGATGCGCGTGTGTATAAACCTTTTTAACCCAAACTCCTGGCACTTCTTGAATGGTGGGCAAAACATATCTCAAGCATTGGCTTCATATGCATGTTAAACATACATCAAAAGTGGTAGCACAGTTGTGTGGCACGAAGCGGTACATGCTTCAGGAGTGTGCGATGAACTGAATACTTAATTTTCTTGCTTCGAGGCTCTGTGCAGCCGCTGCGCAGAAAGAGCGGGGAGCAAGGAAGCCAGACAACCTGGGTTCCAATCTAAGTAGGTGAGTAGCCTTAGACAAGCCATGAAATCTTCCTGTGCCTTACTTTCTCCTTTTGTAAAATAATAGTGTTGGACTAAGATCCCTTCCAACTCTAAAATGTTATAGTTCTAAGATGGCCGTCTGTAACAGTTCTCTTAAACTGGTTTTAAGAAATGTGAAGAAAAGAGAAGAAAGAAACCCTACAGCAACCTCCAGTCCTACAAGAGTACATTTCTATGCGTCATTAGCCACCCAAGGCATAGTGGAACAGACCTAGTGACATAATTCGATTTGAAAGCAAAGTAGTAGATTATTAAAATCAGATTGGTAGGTTTTTTACAGAGCTTTGATTAACATTTTCCTTTTTTTGGAGGCGGAGGGGGCTGTTTTAGTGTCAGTAATAACCACTCCCCCTCCTCCCTAAAACAATTAAGTGTATTAAGGAGTTAAGATAATGAAACTGAAAGTTAGACTGAATTTTGGTGTACTCACAGAATATGCTGGGGAGGTGACTAGGGCAGCAAAGATTGGAAAGAATTACTAGCTAATTTCCTCTCCCGGAAGCTCTCCGGTTTCTATTCTTTCTGCTTTACAAGTCCCCGCCAGGCACACTCCACCCAGCTCCATACCTGCCACACGCCTCAGGTTCGGGGGTGGGGAGGGGGCGGTCCCTTAGCTCATTAAAAAAAAAAAAAAAGTTCTTTGACTCGATTTACCTTAGGGGTCACGGGGTTTAGGAGGGCACCGGCCGGCCCGAAGCCACGCACCCACCCACGCCTTCCTTCGGTGCTCCCGGGAACCTGGGCAAGGAGCCGCGGCTGGGCCACCCGCGCCGCGTAGGGGCTGCCTTCCCGCCCTCCCCCGCAGCGCGGGGCCCGCGGGGAAGGGGGCGGAGGAGGAGGAGGAGGAGGAAGAAGCCCGTACGAGCAGTACCCACCGCGCCAGGAGAGCCAGCCCGGATCGCCCGCGGCGCCCAGCGCGGTCTGGAGGGGAGGGTCCTGGAAGAAGGGCGGCCCAAGCCCCAATCTGGAAATGCCAACTCTGCTCGGCGGCCGGGCCCCAGCCTAGAAGGAAACGGAAGTCCCTTCGTCTCCCTCAGGCGCACCCACCAGCCCGCCCATCTCCCGGAGGAGCCCCGAGTCGGGGAATCCAAGGTGCGTCCGCGACAGGGCCTCAAAGAGACACCGGCCGCGGTCCGACGGTCTCACAGCCCCGGCCGCGCCACTGGTTCCCCACCCCCCACCGTCCGCAGGCTTCTTTTTACTACCCCCGCCGGGAGGCCAGCCCCCGCCCTGCAAGGCCCCTCCTTCTTCGCTCTTCGCCATTTTCGAACT
The DNA here is from genome assembly GCA_028646485.1 of Cryptoprocta ferox. Taxonomy (NCBI): domain Eukaryota; kingdom Metazoa; phylum Chordata; class Mammalia; order Carnivora; family Eupleridae; genus Cryptoprocta; species Cryptoprocta ferox. The sequence goes on from CM053579.1 coordinate 23,440,896, forward strand.
TACCCTTGGGGCCCCGACGTCCCTCGAAGAGTGCCGAGCCCTCCTGGGGCGCAGCCAAGATCCCGCCACTTCCCTGGGCTGGAGTGGGGTTGCCAGGACAATCGAAGCCTTCTTTCCCCCCCAACCCCCACCCCCGACCCCCCCCCCCCCCGCTGGAAGTCCGAACCTGACCTGGCGGGCGCGCCTGCGCAATGGGCACTTCATAGTCCCCGCCCCCAGCTTAAGCGTTTCCTCTTTTACCCTTGGGGTGTTTTTTCCCACGGCTTTTACCTGCTGGGCTCTAGCGGTGAGCTGCTGGGGATAAGGGTAAAAGGATGAAAAGAGAGTGAACGAGTTGAGTTCTTACTATAGACCAGCCACTGTGATAGGCTTGTGACGTGTTCTTTGCTGTGATTTTGACAACCCAGTAAGATAGGCAACTCTCTTATTAAACCCATCTTACAGAGGAAATTGACGCCCAGAGAGGATTAACTACCTCCACTAGCACGCAACTAATAAATGAGGGAACTGCGATTAGAATATGGTCTGTGTCCTAGATGGGAATGGTAAAAGGAAAAAGAAATGACACTCATTCGGGACAGGAAGAGGATTGGGAGATGAAGAGAAAATGAATAGGGAAGAAGCAGAAGGCAGGGAAACAGGAAATCTGGTACATAAAATGCTGATCTATCCTGGATTTATTTCAGATATGCTGTAAGAGTGTCGAACAAATGATTTTTTGTTTTACAAACTTGGGCTTCCTTATATCTTAGTATAGTGAGATGAGAGGTTCTGAATGAGAATGTTTCATTGCAAGAGGAAGATTATAATTATCACCTGCATCCTCAAGTCATGCTGCCCTTCTTGAGAAGGGAACTTGGAGGGAGAAGAGAGGAGAGACTTCTTTTTGGTTGTTAGGCTCTTGCTAAATATTAGCCCCTTGATCCTCTCTTACTGTCATAGCTCTGGGAATCTCACATCTGACTTACTGCATAATAGCAATTGCAAGCAAATATTATCTCATTTATTATTTTTTTAATGTTTACTTATTCTTGAAAGAGAGGGAGACAGAGAATCCCTAGCAGACTCTGCAGTCAGCACAGAGCCCGGTGAGGGACTGGAATTCACATATCATGAGATCATGTCCTGAGTGGAAATCAAGAGTCCGACACCTAACCAACTGAGCCACCCAGGCACCCTAGTTATTTCATTTAATTCTCACAGCAATCTTATGAAATATGTAGCTACTATTATTTCCATTTCACAGATGAAAACAGTGAGGTTTAAAGAGTTTAGATCGCTTGCCCAAAGTCACACTGCTAGTGTGTGTGGGAGCTGGAAGAGTGATTCAAACCTAGATCTTGTGATTACAGGTGTGTCTGACCGTTACCCAGTCTCCTAACTGACCTCTCTATCCCTAGGACTGGTCCCCTGCAGTACGGCCTGCACAAGGCCATCTGAGTTAAACCCTTCAACACTGATTCCCAAACAACTTTAAAACTCCTTAGCTTGATGTTTACTCTCCCCTTGGACACCTTGACACCTTACTGTGGACTGAAAGAAAACCAACCCCAATGTAGGTTAGTAAATGCTTTATTCGTCTCTTCCTGAGGAATATAGCATGGGAAAACAGTCTTTCAGATTGCTCTGAAGAACTGTTCCTGGGGCACCTGAGTGACTCAGTCGGTTAAGCGTCCGACCTCAGCTCAGATCATGATCTCACGGTTCATGGGTTCGAGCCCCGCATCGGGCTCTGTGCTGACAGCTCAGAGCCTGGAGAGCCTGGAGCCTGCTTCAGATTCTGTGTCTCCCTCTCTCTCTGCCCCTTCCCTGCTTGTGCGCGCTCTCTCTCTCTCTCTCTCTCTCTCTCTCTCTCAAAAAATAAATATCAAAAAAATTTTTTAAAAGCTGCTCTGAAGCTTGTTAGCTACCAGGGATTATATACATAAAAGGGGAAAGGTGTATGTTTGCTTGCAAGCAAGTGTCCAAATACTTGCACATCAAAAGTTATCATTTGTTACAGTTGTAAAAAATAAGTTTTATAAAAATTTAAGCTTTATTGAGTTCCACATAGACACAAGAAATAGCCTTAAGTCCTCAATACATTATGTTTCTGTCATGTCTGATTGTTTAAAAATATTGCTTGCATGCCCCTGCTTAATTGGTTTTCTGGTTCTTCCTGTTTTTGATTCTTCATTGCAGTCCCTCGAGAAGGTCACAGAAGGCTGATATCAGTCACCTACTTCAGTTTTAGTGCATACTACCTATCTTCTAACAAAACTACTCCCTGTGCCCCTGCCTGTCCCCAGCTTTCCTGCCTTCCATTCATTTACTCAAACTGCTCCCTCTGCATAGGTAGAAAGATTGCCCTACTCAGAGCCTTCTCTGATGCCTTTAGTGGAATGTCATCGCTTCTTCCTCCTCTGAACTCCTTTAGCACTTGAGTTTTTGTTTTTGGTTTTATTAGCACCTTTTAAAACTTGTAATTAAATGTATATAACATAGGGGCGCCTGGCTGACTCAGTCGGTGGAGCATGCAGCTCTTGATCTCGGGGTTGTGAGTTCTAGCCCCATGTAGGGCATAGAGGTTACTTTAAAAAAGCATATAACAGGGACGCCTGGGTGGCTCAGTTGGTTAAGCAACCGACTTCGGCTTGGGTCATGATCTCGCAGTTTGTGAGTTTGAGCACCACGTCATGCTCTGTGCTGACAGCTCAGAGCCTGGAGCCTGCTTCATATTCTGTGTCTCCTTCTCTCTCTGCCCTTCCTCTGCTCATGCTCTGTCTCTCAAAAATAAATAAACATTTTTTTAAAAAGCATATAAAATAAAACTTACCATTTTAACCATTTTTTTAAAGCAGTCATCATGCCCAGCGCACAGCCCAACGCAGGGCTTGAACTCACGACCCTGAAGTCAAGACCTGAGCTGAGATCAAGAGTCTGACACTTAACCAACTGAGCCACACAGGCACCCCCCATTTTAACCATTTTTAAATGTACAGTTCAGTGTATTGAATACCTTCCACATCCGTCTCCAGAACTTTTTCATCTCACTTGGCACTTGAATTCGTGCCTTTGTTATGGAACATAGCACTTTCTGCTGTGTAGTATAGCTACTTGTGCACATATCTTATGTCGCCTATATTGTAAGTTCATTTATGGCAAGAGCTATGTCTATCTCGTTTTTGTAATTCCTCCAAAACTCTTGGAGTCATCTTTAATCCACCCACCTCTCTTATCTCATATCCAATTCGTCAGCAAATCCTGTCCATCTCAATTTTCAAAATATATCCGGAATAGCACCAATTCTCATCAACACCACTATGACACTAATTTGTCTCTCTCCTGTACTTTAGCTCCCTCACTGGCCTCCCAGCTTACCTCCTTGCCCTTCTCAAGTCTATTCACACAGCAGCCAGAGTTGCCCTAATAAGTCACATCATTGCCATTCATCTGCTCGAATCCCATTAGTGGCTCTCCATTTCACTCAGAGTAAAAGCCACAAATGTATAATGGCCTACAAAGGCTGTTGTAGCCAGTCACCAAGATAATCTTTAATGATCTTTACCTCCTTTTTTTCACGAGCCCTTGGCTAGTTGTCTTCTCCAATGAACTAGGGCTATCCTGTGTAAACTAATAGAATACTGTGGAAGTGATGGCATATGACTTAAAAGCCTAGGTCATAAAAGGCATTGTGATTTCTGCCTTGCTCTGTCTTGGATTGGTTGCTCTGTAGGAAGCCAACTGCTATGTCATGAGGATCCTCAAACAGCATGTAGAGAAGCCCCCACAGGGAAAAACTGAGTCCTGCCCTTCTTCACATCACCTCTTCCCCCCACACCAACAAGCACCAACTTGTCAACCACATGAGTGAGCCACCTCGGAAGAGGATTCTTCAGGCCCACACTTAAGATGACTGCAACCGCTCGAAACCCAAAGTCAGAACCACCCAGCCAAACCACTCTGCATTTCCTGTGTATTGCTCTTTTATATAGCTAAATTTTATTTATTTGTTTGTATTTTTGTAAGTAATCTCCACACCCAATGTGGGGCTCAAACTCATGACCCCAAGATCAAAAGTTGCATATTCCACTGCCTGAGCCAGCCAGATGCCCCTTAAATAGCTAAAATTTTTTAAGTTAACTTATTTATTTTGAGAGGTAGGGGAGGGGCAGAGAGTAAGGGAGAGAGAATCCCAAGCAGGCTCTGTGCTGTGAGCGCAGAGCCCAATGTTGGGCTCAAACTCATAAGCTATGAGATCATGACCTGAGCTGAAACCAAGAGTTGGACACTTAACCAACCGAGCCACCCAGTCTCCCCAATAGCTAAATTGTAGAGCAATTTGTTACCCAACGGCAGATAATACAAAGGCTCTACATAATCAGGGTTCTTCATACCTTTATGTCTTCATTTCCTACTGTTCTTTCCCCTTATTCCTTTAGTTGTCCTGCCTCAGTGCCTTTGCACTTGTTGTTCGCGCTGCCTGGAACACTTCCCCCAGATATCTCCATGGCTTGTCCTTCACCTCCTTCAAGTCTTTGCTTAATTATCACCTTCTCCATAAGGCCTACCATGACCACTGTATTTGAAATTACAACTTCTCTCATAGCACTCTCAGTCTCCCTTCTCTGTTCTACTTCCCCCCACTCCATGGCATCTATCACTTTCTAATATACTATATGGTTATTTTCTTTATTATGTTTATTTATTGTATGTCCCCTCCTTCCAACCCCTACTACTCTATAAGCTCCAAGCGGACAGGAGTTTTTATTTTGGTCACTGGCCTATCCCAAGTACTTGGAACAGTGTCTGGCACAGTGAGGCACTCAGAAGATATTTGTTGAATGAGTGAATAAAATTTTCGTAAACACGCCAGCCCCTTGGTAAATACTTGTTAGGTGAATTGTCAGTTGGAAGATGTGAATAGCAAAGGCAGATACATCTGGAGTATGGTGTTTGGCTTTTATACAAAGGGACACACAGAGGTGTGAAGTTAGAGAAACACAATCTAGGGGCGCCTGAGTGACTCAGTTGGTTAAGTGTCCGACTTCTGCTCAGGTCGTGATCTCACGGTTCATGAGTTCGAGCCCAGCTTCGGATCCTGTCTCCCTCACTCTCTGCCCCTCCTCACTTGTGCTCATTCTCCCTCTCTGTCAAAAATAAATAAACATTGGGACACCCTGGTGTCTCAGTCGGTTGAGCGCCGACTTCGGCTCGGGTCATAACCTCACGGCTCGTGAGTTCAAGCCCTATATTGGGCTCTGTGCTGACAGCTCAGAGCCTGGAGACTGTTTCCGATTCTGTGTCCCTCTCTCTCTCTGCCCCTGTTTTTTTTTTTTAAAGGAAAAACACAATGTATGAAGAGGTTACCCTTATCTGTACAAGGATGTTTTGTTGTAATTATTTTTGGTTGAGAACAAGGAATATTTAAAGTGGGAAAGAACAAAGGTATATTAGCATGAACCATGTGAAACTGCCAATGTTCAACCATTGCCAAATATCCCAAACAGCAATTTAATGTGGAGAAAGGAAGATTGATGGCATAAACACTCAGCAGAAATGAAAAGGAGATGGAATCAAGCACGAGTAGTGACATTAGCCTTGAATAGGAAAAACGATGCATTCTTAGAGGCTGAAAGCGATGAGATGCGGATAAGCACAGACAAATTTGGGGGATGGTCACCACACACCTCAATGGCAGCTGGATTCTGTGGAAAGTAATATGTGTAGTTATCTGCTGAGAGGAACAGCCAAGGTTTAGCACCGTAACACTTATTTGCAAAGGCCGTTGTAAGTGAAAGCCCAACTAAATAAAGAAGAGTTGCTTTGAGTGAAGGAAGGTGGGGTGAGCCCTGACTTGCAGGCGTGACCCTCAGAGCCATCAGTTTTATGTACCTTCTTCTGGCAGGAAGGGGTACACACCTGCATACGATTGCCCTTGACTCATCACAGAACAGCCTCAGTGAAGGTCAGTCGTGCTGAACGGTGTCTATCAGAAGCACCTGCCCTGCAGTCTTCTGACTTTTGCTCGGGTGACTGGATCCCTAGCCTGTCACTCCCTCCTTGCTGCCAGGAAGACTGCAGCTGTAATGTCCTCTCTTTGAGCAGTCACAGAGACGCCTGCCCTTATCTCGTGCCCGCAAAACTTGCATCTCCAGCCAGCCCTCCCTTTTTTCCTTCGCCTTTATCTTCCAGGACTCAGTCATTCAGAAGCGACTTGTTGCCTGTTTGTGGTAGGGAGAGAAGAGTGCTCTCTCAACCTAAGCTAATGGAAAATTCTACCTGGGCTTTCTATATACAAATCTATTCCTGTGGTTATACACAATATATTCAGTCTGAAAAAATCCAACAACAATATCAAGGTCAGGTTGTTGTCATGGTGTGTCTGGAGTAGGGTGGAGGAAAAAGCTACTGGAGTTGAGGTCCAGGAGAGAGGCTAGCATGTTGGAGGGGTCGTCGCCCAGGATGGTTGTGGGATTTGTGTTTACAGAGGAAGACTATGAACCAAAGGCCACAAATGTCAACGGATGCAAGGAAGTGTCCTGAATATACATAGATAATAATTGTTAGCGTTTACTGAGTGTTTACCATATGCCAGGCACTGTCTTAAGTGCTTGGCATATTTTGTCTCTCATAATCCTCTCAGTAACCCCATAAGCTAAGTGATGTTTGTTCTTTTTATTCTTGTCTTGACACAGAACCTAAAATGGTGCCTGGCATATGGTAGGTACTCAAGCCAGATCAGATCACCCCTCCACCTTAATCCCTGCAGAGGCTTCTCACTCGGTAGAGGCAAGCACAGGGAGCTGTGGGAATCCAAAGAGCTTCAGATAGGGGAGAGCGGATCAGAGCTGGCTCTACACGGGACTTTGGTCTTGAAGGACAACCAAGAGTTAGCTAAGTGACGCAGTGGGAGAAAGTCATTCTAATCAGATATGTCAGCCTGTGCTAACTCATGGGAGTGGAACAAAACGGCATGTAGTTGAAGAATGGCAGTTAATGCCTTATGGCCAGGCTGCACCTGCTAGCATTTATTGAGTGTTTTTTATGTTCACACTGTGTTAAATGCATTACATAGATGATCACATGTAATCATCATGCAACTCTAGGAAGGTAATGCTATTATCCCCACTTTACAGGTAAGAAAACTGGGGACAAAAAGGTTAGGCAGCCCAAGGTCTCAAAACTAGTAAGGCGGAGGTGTGGGTAGGTGGTGATGTGGGGACGGATGGAGCCTGACAGAGAGCTGAGGCTCTCGAGAGGTAGTTGGGGCCCAGATGAAATCCTTGTGTGTTAGTCTACTTGGGCTGCCATAATGAATACCACAGACCAGGTGGCCTACACGACAGAAATGTATTTTCTCATGGTTCTGGAGGCTGCACGTCTGAGATCAAGGTGTTGGCAGGTTCACTTGCTTCTGAGGTCTGTCCTCTTGGCTTGCAGATGGCCGTCTTCTCTCTGTGTCTAAATTGACATGGTCTTCTCTCTTGTTGTGTCTGTATCCTAATCTCCTCTCCTTGATAAAGACATTTGTCATATTGGATTAGGGCATGCCCTCATCACCTCATTTTAACTTAATTACCTCTTCAAAGGCCTTATCTGCAACTACAGCCACATTCTGAGGTACTGTGGCTTGGGACTTTAACGCAAATTTGGGGGAGGCGACGATCCGGTCCATAACACCTGGCATGGCACATTCAGTCCTTTGGCCTCTATCACATAAGGCAGGGGTTCCCAAACCTGATGGTGAACCAGAATCACCTGAACAGCTTTCTGATGCTACTGATTCTTGGACTCTCCCCATGGCCGTGATTCAGAGTCAGTAAAGTGAGGTTATGTTTGGGGGAAACGTCAAGCTTCCCCGCAGTCTCCGGCTGATCCTGGTGCTGTGTCTAGCTGGGCTATGTTTGGGGGAAATCAATTCCAGGTTGATTACAGATAGAAATGTGAAAGGCAAAACTTTAATATTTTTAAAGAAAATACAAGAGTATAATTTCATCATAGGGTAGGAAATGATTCCTTAGACTAGTGGTGTTCATCCTTTTTGCTTTGGAAATTTGGAAAATTTATGGATCCACTTTCGCATGTTTAATGTGACATAAAAACTTTTTCATTATAAGTTAAAATAGTTACAAAGGATATACTTTCCAGTACATTATAAACATTTTTTTAAGTAATCTCCACACCCAACATGGGGTTTGAACTCACATATCCAAGATCAAGAGCCACACAATCCACCGACTGAGCCAGCTGGGTGCCCCTCCAGTGTATTATAAATGTTGGCATAAAACCCAAATCTATCATTAATTTAAATGAATTTTAAATATCATAGTGATTTGATACCCACTGTCATCCACTTGAAATTAAAGGAAAAAGCTCTTCTTTAGGTGCCAGAACGTTTATATCTATTTTTGGTCTTTAATTCATTTATCCATTCCACTTCCACCATAGAATTTTATCTTAATGTGATATATTTTTATGCTTTCAAGTCTTTTATTGATCACCCTATCATATGTCTTTGCAGCAGAACTGTGAATATAAACATTTTTTTAGGAAATGTCCTGTCAACATATTTTTAGCTATTAAAAAATTTCTCTAGATTGAGTTATTTGTAACATTATTGGTATAAAATTGCTCACAACACAAATATTTTATACATTTTGGTAAATGAATGGAAAATGTAAAAAAGTCAAATTTCATTAGAAATGCACCCTTGAATGAGCTGGATATTTTCCCCTTCCCATGTATGGAGGGATGAGTACAGCCTGTTGCTGGAATGAGAGTTCAGGTTCAATTCTATTTCTGTTTTTATCTGTATAGATACGTGCACTGAGAAATTCACACATATAAGGATATGAAAATATAAATAGTATTGTAAGAACATTGTAATTTAATTATTTGAGCTCTGAGTTCTTTGCCAAAAATCACATGGTGAGCTATCAGAAATGTCATTTTATGATCTATTGTCTGGCTACCTGATTAGAGTTTCCTTCAAATTTGTTGAAAGAAAAAGATTGGAAACCACTTGACTGGCAAAAGGATTTGTTATTCATTCACTAGAGTCATTCACTTTCTCAACTTCTAAGAACGGTACCAGAAAGGCTTTTTAGATGATTAGTAGTAACTATACTTCTTTACTTTTTCATTGAGGGGTAACTTATTTAACCTGATATACTCAGAAAGGGTTGGAAAAATTAAAAAAAGTACTGTTAATTTGAATGAATATTTGCCAATATAATATTTTAAAATAAATGCTTCTGTTTTATCTTGTGCCTTAAATGTATTTTCATCAAAAGTTTTTGGAGCTGCCGATGTGAGTTTATTCAATTTCTAGAAAATGCCCCACTGTATAATCTAACTGGTAGCCAGTCCTATTCATCAACAACAAAGAAAGTCAAATGAGACTTATTTTGTTTTAAAAAGTCAGACTTTTGCTTTTCAATTCAAATAAAAACGTGTTAATGCATTCCTTGTAACAACTATCTCATTCCTGAATTCTAATTCTAAGATAGATGAGGCTGAGTCTTGCCATGAATTTGCTGCCTGGATGAAATAAGGCACTGCCACCTTCAGTATTTCTTACCAAAGCTCTCATTGCTTTGTTCTCATGGACCTGTCTGTCAGAAGCACAAAAAGAGTTTGACTAAGGGAGGCTTCCTCAGCAGCAGTAGGTTTTAAACAAGTAGAGAAGTCGATAGAATTGTACACACGTGTCCATATCCTTAACACCTGGATTCTACAATTCGCATCTTGCTATATTCCCTTTAATACCTCTATCTCTATGTACCTGTCCCTCTATCCATTGTCAGGGAGGAAGAACTTCCTCTGCCCTCTGGTCTTTCTAAGTGGACTTAGAATCAAATTGTCATGAGACAGATTGACAGGAGAAAAACCAAATTGAATTGGTGTACATATGGTAGATCTACACTGGGCACGGAGATTCCAGAGACAGTGAGGCCACATGGAGCTTACATGAGCTCAGGAGAGGGGAGGAGCTGAGGATACAAAGGGGAGAAGGCCATTAGCAGGAGGGTGAAAGGAGATGTTTGGAAAAACAAGGTCATTCTATTATGCAGGTAAGTTCCTTAGGTACTCTGTTAATAGCTCTCTTCCTGGTACAGGCTCCCCTTTCCAATGTAAAATTAGGCAGTTGTGGCCAAGGCAGAGAGCTTTTCCTGCATCTCCTGGGTTTTGGTTACTTTTCACTTGAAATCATCTTTATGCCAAAGTGGCCCATCTTGGGGCAGCCTGCTCTGGGCCCCTATGCCATACATCGACCCATCTTATGTTTTTATGCATTTTAAAGTACGTTTCAGACATTATTAGTACATTTCACTCCTGAAAATTTCAACATGCATGTTATTTACTCTTGTGTTCTTTTGTTTGAAATAGTCCATCTTCATTCCCTCCCCGGAAGTGACCACTGTTCTGATTGTTTTCACTGGGAATGCATTTTCCCTATTCTATAATTTAATATACAGTATGTACACTTAAAATTTTTTCCTCTTTTTTTTTAAACTTAAATCCAAGTTAGTTAACATATAGTGTAATAATGATTTCAGGAATAGAATTTAGAGATTCATCACTTACATATAACACCCAGTGCTCATCCCAACAAGTGCCCTCCTCAATGCCCATCATCCATTTAGCCCATCCCTCACCCACCAGCAAACCTCAGCTTGTTCTCTGTACTTAAGAGTCTCTTATGGTTTGTCTCCTTCTCTGTTTTTATCTTATTTTTCCTTCCCTTCCTCCATGTTCATCTGTTGTATTTCTTAAATTCCACATAAGAGTAAAATCATATGATATCTGTCTTTCTCTATTTCACTTAGTAAAATGCCCTCTAGTTCCATCAGTATGTACACTTTTAACACCAATATTTTGATTTGCCCCCTTGTTTGGCTCACCAGAAGTTTTACACTTAGGGGAATGAACAATACTAAGATTCAGATTGCGGAAAAGGGATACAGGCATTTGTGAAAGGAAAGGTGGAAAAGGAGACCCAGAATGAGGCCACCACATAGGCATTCTGAAATATTTCACTTTTAGGAAAGAATAGATATGAAAATTGAGGATCTTCAAAGCCATCCATACTCTGAAACACTTTAAAAGTCTTTATACGAAACCAACTTGACAATAAACTATAATAAATAAATAAATAAATAAGTTACATCTTCTAAGAATATGTTTTAAAAAAAGTCTTCATATACCTTCAGGGAATATGTACTCTTGACTGAAGATCACAGTCCTGGACAAGGTGCATAAAGTACAGCTGCAAAAGGAAAAAATGAGTAAATTTGTGTTAAAAATGAAAATGTCTACATAAGAATAGACACCATAAACAAAGAGAAGAGACAAGATATTTACACCATGTAAGAGATACCTGATAAGCATCCAGAATAAAAAGAGCTGCTTCTTAAAGAGAAACAGATTAAAGACAAACAGCTTAACAGAAAAATTAACTAAAGATATAAGTAGATAATATATACAATAAAACATGCCTAATATGGAAATATGTTCAATTTCATTAGCAATCAGAGACATGCAGATTAAAACTATGAGAACCCAAGAGAGATGAAAATATATGTCCACAAAAAACTCTACAAGAATGTTCATAGCAGCCCTATTCATAATAGCCCCAAACTGAAAAGACACCAGGCATCTATCATCCAGAAAAACAGATAAACAAACCGTGGCATATTCATACAATGGAATTTTACTCAGCAATTAAAAGGAACAGGGCACCTGGGTGGTTCAGTCGGTTGAGCGTCTGACTTCAGCTCAGGTCATGATCTCACGGTTCTTGGGTTTGAGCCCCACGGCAGGCTCTGTGCTGACAGCTCAGAGCCTGGAGCCTGTCTTCAGATTCTGTGTCTCCCTCTCTCTCTGTCCCTCCCCCACTCATGCTCTGTCTCTCTCAAAGATAAAATAATAAAACATCTTAAAAATTATAATAAAACAAATAAAAAAAAGGAACAAACTAGTGGTAGAGGCAACAACCTGTATTAACCTCAAAAACATTATGCCAACTCAAAGAAATTATCCACAAAAGGAGTCCATACTGTATCTTCATGTACTAATCTATCATGGAAAACTAAATCTAAAACTAATCTACCATGGAAAAAAAAATCCCAACAGTGGTTACCAGGCAGAAGTGGGAGCAGGGGTTGACCTGGAGGGAAAATGAGGAACTTTTGAGGGGGGATGGTAATGTTCTGTATTTTTACAGAGGTTTAGGTTACACAAGGGTGTATGCGTTTGTTAGAACTCAGTGAATGTATATAGTCCTGTGTATACATTTTACCTTAAAAATCTGTAAGCAAATGTTGAACCCTTGTAAACAATATGCATGCTGAAGTGTTTAGAGGTGAAGTTTAAAGATGTTTTTAATTTAGTTGGAAATACATAACAGAATATGATGAATTCAATTATGGATGGAGGGAGGGACAGATATGTGATCAAGCAAATATGACAAAATACTCATAAAGCTACCAACTGAATTCACTGCATAATTTTTTTAACTTCCTATATGTTTAATTAAAAAAATTTTTTTTTATGTTTATTCATTTTTGAGAGACAGAGAGAGACAGAGTGGGAGCAGGGGAGGGGCAGAGATAGAGAGAGAGAGACACAAGATCAGAAGCAGGCTCCAGGCTCTGAGCTGTTAGCACAGAGCCTGACACGGGGCCCAAACCCACAAACTGTGAGCCCATGATCTGAGCCGAAGTCAGACACTCAACCAACTGAGCCACCCAGGCGCCCCTAATATTTTTTACATTTTAAAAATAAATGTTTATTTATTTTTTTAGAGTTTTCTTTTTTTTTCTTAAATGTTTATTTTTGAGTGAGAGAGAGAGAGAGAGAGAGAGAGAGAGAGACAGCGACAGCAATCAGAGGAGGGGCAGAGAGAGAGAGAGGGAGACACAGGATCCGAAGCAGCCTCCAGGCTCTGAGCTGTCAGCAGAGCCTGACGCGGGGCTCAAACCCACGAACTATGAGATCACAACCCGAGGCAAAGTCAGACACTTAAGCCACTGAGCCCCCTAGGCACCCCATACACTTCACTATATGTTTAAATTTTTTTCATAATAAAATGTTGGGGGAGAAAAAGCAATAATGGGATACTCTTGTACACCCATCAGATTGGCGGAAACAAGAACTGATGGTGTTGTGTGAAGATGTGGTGTAAGTATACAAACTGGTACAACCACTTTGGAGAGGAATTTAGCAATATCTAGTAAAGCTAAAGATGCTCATATTTTATGACTCGGAAATTCTACTTCTAGTATATAACATAGAGTTTCATGTGCCCAATACGATATGTGCAACAATGTTCTTTGCAACATGGTTCAGCCCCCTAATTTCTTATTTTGAAACATTTAAAATAGTAAGTCGTAAGAATGATACAATGAGGGGCACCTGGGTGGCTCAGTCAGTTAAGCATCCTGCTCAGGGCATGATCTCGCGGTTCGTGGGTTCGAGCCCCGCGTCGGGCTCTGTGCTGACAGCTCAGAGCCTGGAGCGTGCTTCGGATTCTGTGTCTCCCTCTCTCTCTCTGCCCCTCCACTGCTCTCTCTCTCTTCCTCTCTCAAAAATAGATAAACATTAAAAAAAGAATAATACAATGAATACCTGTATACCCTTTATCAATTTTTTTGATACAAAAATTTTTTGGATAAAATTTATCAAATTTTTAAAATTTATTTTTAATATTTTTAATATTTTAATAAATAAAATTTATTTTATTTTTTATTTTTTAAATTTATTTTTAAATACTTTTAATATTTTAATAAATAAAATTTATTTTAAAATTTTTTAATGTTTATTTATTTTTGAGAGAGAGACAGCAAGAGCATGGGAGGGGCAGAAAGAGGGAAACAGGGTCTGGAGCGGGCTCTGCCCTGACAGCAGCAAGACTGATGCGGGGTGAGGTCATGACCTGAGTCCAAGTGGAATGCTCAACCGACTGAGCCACTCAGGCGCCCCACCCTTTATCAATTGTTAGCAGGTTGCCACATTTGCTTTATCTCTCTATGTGTAAATATTCACTTTTTTCCTGAATCATTTGAGAGTAAATTGCACGTAATCCCTGATACTTCAGTGTCCATTTCCTAAAGCGAAAGGATTCTTCTACTTAACCACAATGATCCCACTCAAGACGTTTTAACATTTGTTACAATGTTACTATCTTATTTATAGTACAGATTCACATATCTCTAATTATTGTAATAATGTCCTTTAGAGGCGTTTAAAACTCTATCTAGAATTGACTCAGATGTCACAGATTGTATTTAGTTGTCACTTCATTTAGTAAAGCTCCACAGCCTTGTTTTGTGCCTTTCAGGACATTGACTTCTTTGAAGAGCCCAGGCAACTTGCTGTTCGTGATGTCCTTACATTCGCATTTGCCACAGTTTAAAAAAAGAGGAACCATTGGTTTCTAGGTGCCTCACTCAGTGTCAGAAACAGCAACAGCTTCCCCTAGGTAGAAGGATGGAGACATTGTCAATGGAATCAACTGTAGCCTCAACCCATCGTGCTGTGGGTGCAGTCACAGCTTGGTTGTGTGGAATGACTCAAGGCTTGTCAAGCTTACACATGAGACAGGTCAAGGCCAAGGCCTGACTGATTTGGCCGGTCAAGATACAGTGAGTGACTTCTAGACTTAGTGTATTACTTAAGTAGACAGCAAAACGAAGAAAAAGCCTAGGGTACCTGCTCCTCATGATCCTTGTTCCACACACTGAAAAGGACAACCCTGAAACAACAGTGTTTCTGTATCCCTAAGGAGCCCATTCTAGGCTGCCACTAAGGGGTTTTATATTCTGCAGCTCTATTCAGAAGACGTAAGACAGAAAGCTTCATATGCCATCAGAACCAGGGAGGTGAGGAGAAACAGTCTCATGACAGCCTCCCAAGGAAGATAGGGAGATGAGTGGGAGATGACCTCACAGTATAGTTCCTTACGGAACTCCAGTGCTTCGTGTTTCAGGAGGATCAAAAGGCATTCCGCCAACTGAGAGATAGTTCAAGCCTTTGCCTGTGTGGAAATGTGTTATGTCACCATGGAGAAGCCATTTCCATAATAAGGCTATTTCTCTGTTTACAATGGATAGAAACAGGAGCAGCAGTGGCCTTGGGTGAGTGCAAAGACTCAGGCCTCTCTTGCAAGATCTGGCATTGACCTGGATCGATTATGATTTGGAGGAAACCCAAGTTCAGATCTTTCAGGTAACTGGCTGTATTAGATTAGTTCCTAGAATCTTTATGTTGTCCTAGAAATGGATTCACTCCCCTTTGCCACACTTTGTTAACGGAGAGAAGGGATTAGTGGTAGTTCACAAGTTTGGCTTCTATGTTCATTGCAGTATGCTCTACATTTTATTATTTTGTCCTTTCTAGAGTATAGGCTCCATTTTCGCAATTAATTCTTTGGGTTTTCATTAGAAATTCCTGAGCAAAGATCTCTTTCTATGTTAAGGAAAGAGCTCTTAATTGGTGGTTGGGCCTAAATAACAGTTGCAGCTAGATTTCTGTCCAGAGAAAGCCCACTAAGTCAACAGTTCTACTTCAGGATGGTGTCTTAACAAGGCCCATTCCTGTTTGGATATGTCACATGTTACAAGACATTAGGAAAAATTAAGATTAACATTCAAAAAGTCAATAACCCACAGGAAGCCTGTGGACTATTTTAAACATACCGTATTGGAAACCTGAAAAAAAAATGTATGCCAATGATCAAAAACACTAGGCACTTGGGAAATAAAATATGCTTGTTTAGCTGGCAAGGTGAAAGAGGCTATTGTAAGGGGGGGGGAAGGCATCTTTCAAAAAATGGAAATATAGCTTCTAATGAGGAATCTGGAAAATATGGCAGCTCAGATACAAGGTAGAAATTACTATGGACTAAAAAAGAATGAAGAGTTCTTTGCCAGGGACTCTAAAGCTCCTCTCTGAAATATATCTGGGAGAAAGCCAGCTAGAGAATCAGTGGGATTACAAGGATTAAAAAGGGATTTGACGTGTGGCAGGAGCCTGGGAGGTGGGGGTTTCAGGTTGCTGGTGGCTTAAATGGGAGGGCTTTCGCAAAGCTTTGGGTGAGGCCCTGGAGAGGTGACTAAGAAAGTTTTCTCTCTCTCTCTCTCTCTCTCTCTCTCTCTTTCTCTCTCAGTGTCTTCTTTCTACCTCCTACTTGCTTCTCTCCCTGCCCTTTTCCTGAATCTGCTTTGCTTTGCTCGTCTTTGCCTTGAATGTCCCTTATCTGCTTCTCCCTGACCACATCTTGGTCATTTCCAAATTGTGGTGCCTAAGGAGCGGGCAGAATGCTACAGCGTGGGCTCACTCCGTAGGCACACACGTTCTCACCTAATATCGGTAGTAAGAGTTGTCTGCACCTAAGTAGCCCTGATCAGGACTAAGGGAGGGACTAATAGTCACATCGAGGGCCTTTGCTTCTTCTCTGGTGTTTGGAGAGGTTAGACAACCTGGTCACCCTTTGCCTCCTAGGGTTTAGCTAGGGGAGGCTGACACCTGGTGGTTACAATTGGGAGGTGCAGAGGAGTTCTTAGTAGCCCCACCCCTTTACCATTTACTCACCATTTATTGAGCTATTAGCGTGACATGAATCATCTCATTTAAAACACACAACCCTCTTAAGTATCATATGAATTATATGTGTTAAATCGTCATGAACTGATTTAAGCAATGGGGTAAGGGATTATTTTTATTCTTTACTCAGCTCCTGGGACAGTACCTGCCACATGGCAGGTTCTCAGGAAATATTTGTTGAAATAATATTTTTTACTTATCAACTTAATGAAACTTTAATCATGAGGGAAGTATCTTTGTAATAGAATTGATGTGAATTGCAGTGCCACCAGCCAGATAACCCTAGACTCAGTCTGTTGCAACTCTGACCTAAATGCTCTTTCCCAGAAGTCTCCCCATCTCAGATACTTGGAGACCAAGTCTGCTGCTGGGCAAAATTCAAATCTATTGAAACTCTACTCATCTGCAATCATCCATCATACACTCTATCGTGGACCACACAAGGCTGAGTTTCTGTTCAAATGCAGCCATTTCATATTGAGAAACCACCAGAAAACCACAAGTTTCATTCAGCTGAGGCTGTTCAAATGCTGCCTTCTTAGACTCCTCTACCCAGACATTAGGTGCCCGGGATGGACACTTGTTGATAGGAATACTGAAGATGTCTGGGATGATGGCCAGTTTATTAGAGAAGAAGGTTGTGAATTAAGTGGCAACATTCAGTGAGTGACAGAGAGAGAGCGAGACAGACAGACAGACTGACTAACCAGTAGGTTGTTAGATGACCACAATGAAGAAGAGAAAATGAATGGATGGTATGAACCTCAAGGAAGCAATGTTGGAAGAGGTATGGCCTGGAAGTAGTGATGAAATAGTAGGAGAACGCCAACCCTCTCTCTAGGTCCTGTGATATATGGAGATGCAGGGGAAGTGGTGTGTTGAAGGTAGAACCATGTTTCATTTCAGGCCAGAAAATGGGAGAGTTTCCATGGAAGGGTTTGCCTATCTTTGAGAATTGCCTAGGGCCAAGTAGAAAGTTCTGGGAAGGAGAGGTGCAGTGGGAATTGGGGTGCGGTGGGTGAGAAAACACAGAGCAGTGTGGAGACAAAAGGAAGAGAGAGGATAGATGATCAGAGGGGGCCTTATCTTGGACAGTGGCCAAATATGATAGAATGTAACGAAGGGTGGTATTAGCTTTCCTCAAAGCTAAGGCAGGCTGAGGCCTTGGTTATGGTGGGAGACTGGGACATTTGGAGTCATTATTTTGAAACTCATCAGGGAGCATTCAAGTAGAAATGGTGGTTGCAGAGATAAAATCAAAGCCATCTGAGTGCTTAACCTTGGCAGGCAGAAAAGACAAGGAGCAGAAGGTGAGTAGTGCCTTGAAAAGGCTGAAGAGTGAAAGCCTCTACACATCGGCTGACCCCATGTGGGAAAGAAGAGTGTTTTTAGAAGTCAGTAAGCTGCCCCACAAGAAATGCTATGCTCTTAGCCCCACAAACATTATTGAGCTCCTTGTCTTCTGATTTCAACATCTTTTAGATAACAGCTTTCTGAAATTTCTTGGCAGGATCTTGGTACTTCCTTTTAGACAGTTCTTGTTGATCTTCATGGAATTGATTAAGGTCTGTGCTCCTTAAGACCAGGGATTGACCATGTTTATCTCTCAGATGCTCCTCTAGTTCTGTCTCTGCCCATTTGACTGTTTTCATAATGGGAGTAAAAGAAGTGAAGCAGTTGAAGATCCAGAGAGATTTTGAGGTGGAGAAGAGGGAAATTGAGGTAGCGTATGTTGATGTTCTCATTGTTTCCTGTACAATGGAATGCATGGTAATGGACTGAAGGGGGGGTTAATTCTTATCTCATATGGTCCTGAGCATGAGTCAAGATAGTGGATGTGAAGCATTTAGCACAATGTTCAATAAATTGGAGTTTTTTTTAAGTTTTTTTTTCTTTTTAGTGACCTCTATACCCAACATGGGGCTCAAACTCACAACTTTGAGATCAAGAGTCACATGCTCTTCCAACTAAGCCAGCCACATGCCCCTAACTTGGAGTTTTAAAGAGCTCTCTGTGGAGAGGTCAAAGTCCTGGATGGGCAAAAAAATAGTCAAGGAGGGGCGCCTGGGTGGCACAGTCGGTTAAGCATCCAACTTTCGCTCAGGTCATGATCCCATGGTTCATGAGTTCGAGCCCCCCATTGAGATCTCTGCTGTCAACAGGGAGCCTACTTCAGATCCTCTGTCCCTCTCTGTCTCAGCCCCTCCCCTGCTCTCTTTCTCTCTCAAAATGAAATAAACATTTTAAAAAGGAAAAAAAAAAAAGAAATAGTCAAGGAAACTGACAAAGGTTGGGCAAAACAATAACTGGGGAAATGGTATGGAACTGGATAGGCAGCATGCAGCAAAGCAGCACTTAGCAATAGATGAGTGAACAGACAAGACCTGGGATCTAAGCAAAGACGGACCAGCAAGCTACTAAAGGTCAAAGAATTAACTGAGGTCCCATCACATGGTATGACCTTAAGCAGTAGGTTGTAAGTGAGGCATGGATCCTGGGAAACCATTTGCTAGCCAGGGCGTTGGCCTAGACACAAAGATTAAACCTTTCCTGAGATGAACTTTAAGGGTCATTCATGATGACCTATTATGGAGGCTAGAGAGCCTGACTTTGTATTTTTATCTCTGCAACCACTAGCCACTATGATTGAGTTTCCTTAGTAGGTAGAAAGAGGGAATAGAGAAGTTGGGATGGGAAAGGGACTAGTAACAGGAGAAAGGAATGGGGAAACTTAGTAAAAGGCATATTGCTGGCGTGTTTGATAATGGGATGAAGCAAAAAGACAGAGAGTGTTGGGTAGGATAGCAAATAACTCTAAAAAAGAAAGGGAGGCAATGGAATAATAATGCTATGCATTTGGTTTCCCTCCAGCAAATATAGTAACTAGAACCCCAATAAGTAAGTTCTAGAAACTGAATTCTAAATAATAACATAATAAATGTCTAAAATATGAAGTGGGTTTATTTATAAAAATGGATTAAAACTGGACGAACAAAATTAATAAGATGAAAAAAACTAAGTAAGCAGGATTGATGCAAAGCATTTCCTCAGTAATGTTTTACGTTCTTTGTCTCTTAGAATAAAAGATGTTGCTGTGGTTTATTTTATCTTTTTAAAGATTTTATTTTCAAGTAATCTCTACACCCAATGTGGAGCTTGAACTCATGACCCTCAAGAGTCACATGCTCTACCTACTGAGGCAGCCAGGCGCCCCTGTTGCTGTGCTTTAAATCAGTGGGAAATTTTAAAATTCACTTGATATGCTGTAAAAAAAAAATCTCAGTCCTATTTTCATTGGGTACTGCTAACATACACTGGTAGTATTTTAGCAGTCACTGTTGCTTGACAAATATGGACATTTGATGAAATCCAATTGGCTAAAGTATACTCACGTGTCCAAAGAGGAACATTCTAGAGAAACAAAAAGAAATCCTCGGCATTTAAGCAGGGTCTATACAAAAAGAAAGGGAATAGGAATAAGGTGTATTAGTTTCCTGTGGCTGCTGTAACAAATTACCCCAAACTGGGTCACTTACAACAATAGACATTTATTCTGTCACAGTTCTGGAGGCTGGAAGTCTGAAATTGAGGTGTCAGCAGGACCACGCACCCTCCTAAGGCTCTAAGGAAGAGTCCTTCCTTGCCCCTTCTTAGCTTTCATTGGTTGCCGACAATCCTTGGCGTTCCTTGGCTTGTAGGCACATCAATCCAATTTCTATCTGTCTTCACATGGCATTCTCCTTTCTGTGCATCTCTGTGTGTCTGTGTTCCAAATTTCCTCTTCTTATAAAGACACCAGTCATATTGGATTTAGTGCCGGCCCTAATCCAGTATGGCTTCATCTAAACTTGATGACATCTGCAAAGACCCTATTTCCAAATAAGGTCACATTCACAGGTTTTGAATGGGCACAAATTTGGGAGACACTATTCAACCTAGCACAGAGGGGAAATATACTCGCTCAAGAGCTGGTATTACCAGGACAGTAAGTGTACTCCGGGTTTCTGAGACTACCACTGGGGATGGCAGAAGGGTGACTGGTAGAGAAGCTAAAGAGGAAAGGCAGAATTAATGATAATGGTGAAAGCAAAGGTCTTTACTGCTTGTTTGTTATCCAGATTTCTTAGTATCTGGGTAGAATGGATGTCTGGGAGGACTCCCTGGCCTGCAAGTTGAAGCTACTGATGTGACCTATGTGGTCAGAGTAAAGTGTCGTGTATAGAAACCAGAGTTGCTTCAGAATGAGCCTTCTGGGGTGCCTGGGTGGCTCAGTGGTTGAACATCCAACTTCGGCTCAGGTCGTAATCTCACAGCTTGTGAGTTCCAGCCCCACATTGGGCTCTGTGCTGATACTTGGAACCTGGAGCCTGCTTCAGATTCTGTGTCTCCCCTCTCCCTGCCCCTCCCCTTCTCTCTCTCTCTCTTTCTCTCTCTCTCAAAAACAAAGGAAACATTAAAAAAATTTTAAAAAAGAATAATCTTTCTGTATGGAGGAGTGGGTTATGCTCTTTCAGCAGAAATTCAGGGTATGGAAATTGGCAGCTCAGTTGTACGGCTGATGGGATGTGTAGCACCCACCCAGACAGGGGCCCATATCCCACCACCATTCAGCATATTAGAAATTTGGCCCCTTCCTGGAGCTGGGTCTGTAGCTACACCAATACTAAAAAACAAGGTCCACCTTCACCCAAACTCAAACCAAGGTTCACATATATAATACCACTTAAACTCTTTAGAACCAACCTTGCCCTATGTCCTGCTGCTAGTCAGTACAGTTCCAGACATCCCATGTAGTATCCCTAGTACTACTCATCAAGCCTAAGTGAAAGCTCATGGACTGGCCACTATATGTACACATCTCAACCTCTAAACATGTGGGGACAGCCATATCTCCTGAGAGCCTATGGCAATTCCAATCTTCCACGTAGCTTGGCAGAGCCCTGCTCGGATCACTGCTCATTGCTCAGTCCCACATGGTCCTCAGCAAATCAGGAGATAGCTCTTACCTGAGAACTGGGATGCCACCTACACATCTTCAAAGTTTTCCATGAAATTGGAACAACAAACATTGTTAAAATGTTTATACCCAAAGCAGTCGACACATTTAAATGTTTATTTATCTGTTTTTGAGAGAGAGAGAGTGAGAGCAAGGGAGGGGCAGAAAGAGAGGAAGACAGAAGCTCTGAAACAGGCTCTGCAATGAGAGTACAGAGCCTGATGCGGGGCTCGAACTCACGAATCGTGAGATCATGACCTGAGTTGAAGTCAGATGCTTAACCAACTGAGCCACCAAGGTGCCCCAGCAGTCTACACATTTAATGCAATCCCTACCAAAATACCACCAGCATTTTTCACAGAGCTAGAACAAACGATCCTAAAATTTGTATGGAACCACAAAAGACCCTGAGGAGCCAAAGCAATCCTAAAAACGAAAAGCAAAGCTGGAGGTATCATGATTCAAGCTATATTACAAAGCTGTAGTCATCAAGACGGTATGGCACTGGAACAAAAACAGACGCATAGATCAATGAAATGAGAAGAGAAAACCCAGAAATGGACCCACAACTGTATGGTCAACTGATCTTTGGCAAAGCAGGAAAGAATTTCCAATGGAACCTGGACCACTTTCTTACACCATACACAAAAATAAATTCAAAATGAATGAAAGACCTAAATGTGAGACAGGAAACCATCAAAATCCTAGAGGAGAACACAGGCGGCAACTTTTTTGGCCTCAGCTGGAGCAACTTCTTACTGGACACATTGCCAGAGGCAAGGAAAACAAAACCAAAAATGAACTATGGGGACCTCATCAAGATAAAAGCTTCTGCACAGGGAAGGAGACAATCAATAAAATTGGACAAGATCAGGCACGTTCAGGGTGGTATGGCTGTAGACCAATCAACAAAATTAAAAGGCAGCCTACAGAATGGGAGGAGATATTTGCAAATGATATATCTGATAAAGGGTAGTATCCAAAATCTACCAAGAACTTATCAAACACAACACCTAAAAGACAAATAATCCAGTTAAGAAATGGGCAGAAGACATGAATAGACACTTCTCCAAAGAAGACATCCAGATGGCTAACAGACACATGAAAAGATGTTCAACATCACTCATCATTAGGGAAATACAAATCAAAATCACAGTGAGATACCACCTCACACCTGTCAGAATGGCTAAAATTAACAACAGGTGTTGGCAAGGATGCAGAGAAAGGGGGGAACCCTCTTGCATTGCTGGTGGGAATGCAAACTGGTGCAGCCACTTTTGAAAACAGTATTGAGGTTCCTCAAAAAGTTAAAAATAGAACTACCCAACAATCTAGTAATTGTACTACTAGGTATTTACCCAAAGGATACAAAAATACAGATTTGAAGGCATACATGCACCCTGATGTTTAGAGGAGCATTATCAGCAATAGCCAAACTATGGGAAGAACCCAAATGTCCACCAACTGATGAATGGATAAAGAAGAAATGGATAAAGAAGAAGATACCACATCTTCTTTATAGCTCACTAGCAAATATATATATAATATATATATATATATATATTATAATGGAATATTACTCAGCCATCAAAAAGAATGAAATCTTGCCATTTGCAATGACATGGATGGAGCTAAGTGAAATAAGTCAGTCAGAGAAAGACAAATACCATATGATTTCACTCACATGTGGAATTTTAGAAACAACACAGATGAACCTATGGGGGGGAGAAGAAAAAGAGGGAAGTAAAGCACAAAAGACTCTTAAAGATAGAGAACAAACGGAGGGCTGATGGAACAAGGTGTGTGGGGGATGAGTTAGATGGGTGATGGGTTTTAGGAGGGCATTTTTTATGATGAGCGCTGGGTGTTGTGTGTACATGATGAATCACTGAATTCTACTCCTGAAACCAATATTGTACTCACTATATGTTAACTAACTAGAATTTAAATAAAAATTTGAAAAAAAATTAAGTTTTCCACAAAATAGTCCTGTACCAGGCCAGTACCCATACCCATACCAGTGTGTAGCACACCAGTGGACAGATTTGAACCTAAACAAGAACAAGAGCCATAGCTCACTAGCAAGTCCATACAGATACTTGCGTTAGCCCATCATGGGAAGGTTAGCATAAAGACCAAGATTTATCTGTACTTCCCTGAGATCTCAGTGTTCTACAGAATGTACAAAGCCAAGACCAGGGAACGTACTTATCCCATCATTCATTAAGCCATCAGGAACTCCACACCCAGAACAATAATCCAGAGTTATTCCATCACTCATCATGCTAGAAGACTTTCCCTAACAAGACAAGGGTCTAGAGTGCAAATCACTTCTTAGCAAACCAAGAGAAAAAGCCTTGTACGGAAAAGGGATAATATATACCACCATTGAACACCATACCAGAAAGTCCTTGTTGACCAAGACTGATAACTATGCTTATACTTATGCTCATCAGGCAATAGCCCTCACTTGGATAAGATCCTATACCTATCATTATAAATATCAAAAGCACAATCGGAACTAGACCATCAAACTTCCATACTACCACTTAGCATAGTGGGAGGATTCATACAGGCGGGCCTGTATATCTATTCACCAAAGAAGGAATGAGCCCCTGTGAAGAACCAAGCTATTACACGGCTATACCCCACCACACCACCATAGAGCCCATCTCAGATGAGCGCGTGTTGTCTTACCAAGCCCTGTGGTCTGCTATGAGACAGCGCCAACCCAGAACACAGCCCTCACCCATGCCTGCACATACCAGAAGACCAGAAGACATTCTCTTCCCAGACCACACTTTGTGGTTACACCAGGACTGGACACACCAGGACAAGGCCTCCACAAAGATGAACACTTAAACCTAGATCATCACTTGGCCCATGTGGAGAACCCCGCTCCTCGGCTACCACCAGGTCTAGGGCACATACCTTCATCTCCTCTTGGCACCATTGGTGCCTAATCCTTCCCAGGCAAAGGTCAACATTCACTCCACCACTGTGCACCCTGAGAGGCAGCCTCTGCCCAGGGAAAGGCCATTTCTTTTTCCCTATATCAATCAGTGCTTCACACATGAAGAGATAGCCCAGGCCAAACTGGGGCCTATACCACCACGTGATGAACCAACAGACAAGACAACCTCAGCCAAAAACAGAGCTTGTGAACACATCTCTGCTCAGCAAGTCACTGGATGGTTGGGGTGATCAGACCACTGATCTGTGTACTGAGTATAGTCTCCTGCACAGGTCAGGGCTTTGATAGGCGACCGCTTGGTAGGATGATGTAACCTCAGAGGGTATAGGAATAAGTCCACACGCCCCCATTTGACATACCAGGAACCATCAGAAGGGGAGTCAGAACTGAGCCATTGCTCAGGATACTAGAAAGGCCCCCCCAATCAGACCTGGGCACAAATCCCTGCCCAGTGGTCAGCAAACTGTGACACAGACACAGCCCCAAGCCATACCCCATCCCACCACTTGCTCAGCAGAACAGAGTGTGATGCTGGCTCCAGCACTGCTGAAACAACTACCTACAAGGCAGTATCTTCCCTGTTCCCTTTCCCAACGCGGCACAGGACCGTCCTTGCGGATGGTCTGTGCACTTGCCATCCCCTCAAAACAGGGACTCGGTGTTAGCTGCTCAGGAGAGTGGAAGAGAGACTTGGTTCAACCTGGGACCTCACTCTTACCCCCTTGCAACATGTCTGGACCCAGCCTCCATCCGGAACCCTCACTTCTATCTCTCTTCTAACCCTCTCTTCTATCTATTCATTCTTCTTCACTCCTCTTCTCCTGGCTCCTTCCCCACAGCCCCCCTTATAACCTACTGAGTCTCTCTCTTTCATCCTAAACACCAAAGCCAGCTCCTTCTACTTCTCTTTCTATTCATGTCAGAGCCAAGATTTTAGAAGAGCATTCCATAGCCCTGTATCTACCTCCCCACTTCCCACTCATCCCTCCAGCCCCCCGATAAGCTGGCCTCTGCCATCATGCCTTAGCTGTGCAACCCTCTCCTATAGTCACCAGTTGCCACACCCAAAGTTCACTTGTCCAGCCTCACCTCCTGGACCTGGTTGGGGGATCAGACACTGGGTTCCAACTTCCTGCATGAAACTCTCTCCTCCCTCATGTCTCTGGATTCTATTCCTGCATCTCCCCATCTTTCCACATGCCTCTCATGCCATCCCATAGGCCTGGTGGACGCTGTTCTCCCCCAGTGTCCCCTTCGCACAACTTCCAGGTGACCCGTGAGTCTCCTCTTCGGTGACCCCTCTCCAAGAAGCCCTGGCTGATCCCACCCACGGTACCCGGATTTGCCTCTTTGGCACAATGTGACCTTGCATTCTGGGGGGTGCGTCTCTCCCCTTCTAGAGCTTAGGTCCTCACAGGCGGGGACCCCCTGTCATTCACCTCTGAATCCCCTGTTCAGGGTGCAGAACCTGGTTCTGAACCAGCGCTTGATAAAAGTGTGTGCCTCTGGAGCTGGAGGGCTCTGTGTTGGGAAGCAAGGGGGCAGCTAGGACCCGTGTGCGGGATCCTGCATGTTGCTGGGGTGTGGGGGGGGGGCTGCTGCAGAAGGTGGGAGGGGCTGTCCAATCAGGCCTACTCCCAGCAAGTGGCAGCAAGGGCCACCTCTAATAACCCCCATAAGGGCTCCGTAAATGTGTGTTGAATCAGCTGAGAGGCGTCTGTACAGACTTAGCCATCATGAGAGGCGTGAAGAGCCCTTGAATTCCCGCTGTTAGTAAAGATAATTTGGCAGGCAGTAGAGAGGGAGGTTGCATGCGCGGCTTGTAGAGAGAAGCACCCAGCTGCAACAGAACATGAAGTAGTGGCCCTACAGTTTTGGGTCAAGTGTAGGGCTCTGAGGGCTTCTGGGAAGTGAGGGGAACCAGGCCCCTTCCCGTAAGCCCAGCCAGAGTGCTCTCCATAGTAATGGGTGGTACCCATCCACACTCTGATGGTGATTCCATCATAAAGGCGAGGGGTGGCTTCCAGGGTGACCAACCGGCCCAACTTTCCTGGACTGGGCGATCTCCAGAGAAGTGACACTTTCAGTTTGCAAACTGGGACAGAGCCCCAGGCAACTGGGACAGTCCAACACCCTTGGTGGCATTGGAGGGAGTATCAGCCTCAAGCAGGGCTCCCTTCTCTTCTGCTACTTAGAGCACAGGAAATCAAGGATGCATTGGTTTGAGGTGCAACCCCATCAGGATGTGCCAGTGGAACTATGGACTTGTATCCAGTTTGGGGGGGGGGGTGCTGCGTAGAGGTGCCATGGGTTGGCCTGCTTCTGGAGGGCTTATCCTGAAGGAGTCAGGTCTCTGCTCTGGTTTGCAGGGATGCTGTGAGGGTTAATGCGTGTATTAACCTGTAAGGGCCAAACCCTATGTGCAGGCTGCAAATGAGATATGCAATAAGCCTGAAATTACCCTGGGCTGTTTTGCCACAGCCTAAAACATACTGATTACTAGTACGACTTCGTGACTCCGGGTCCCCAAAACTTCAGGGCTGTTTGTACTACAGTGTCAGTATTGTTTTGTTTATTTGTAATTGAGAATAAAATGACATCACATAAAATTTGCCATTTTAAAGTGTGCCATTCGGGGTGCCTAGATGGCTCAGTCAGTTAAGCATCCTACTTTGGCTCAGGTCATGATCCCATGTCTCATGAGTTCAAGCCCCACATCAGGCTCTGTGCTGACAGCTCAGAGCCTGGAGACTGCTTTGGATCTGTCTCCATCTGTCTCTGCTCCTGCTCCCCACTCATGCTCTCTCTCTCTCTCTCTCTCTCTCTCTCTCTCTCCCCCTCTCTCTCTCAAATATAAATGAACATTAAAAAAGTTTTTTTAGAAGTAAAGTGTACCGTTCAATGGTTTTTAGTGTATTCACAATGTTGTGCAACCGTCACCACTGTCTAATTCCATAATATTTTTATCACCCCAACAAGAAAGCCCAGGTTCCCAATTTCCTCCCCTCTCTACCCCCTGGCTACCGCTGATCCATTCAGTCTCTATGGATTTTCCTATTTGGGAAATTTCATATAAATGCAGTCAAACAATATGTGGCCTTTGTGACTGGCTTCTTTCACTTAACAAAAATGCTTTTAAGGCTTATCCATATTGTACTCACATCAGTACTTCATTCCATTTTGTGGCTGAATAATATTCCACTTATGGAGATACGGCATTGTGTTTATCCATTCATCGGACAGGTTGGTGGGCATTTGAGTTGTTCCCCTTCTGGGTTTTACTAATATTGCTGCTCTGAACATTCATATACAAGCTTTCATGTGAACAGAATGTTTTCGATTTCCTTGGGTGTGGACCTTGGAGTGCAATTGCTGGGTCGCATGGCAACTCTATTCAAAAATTTTAAGGAATTGCCAAACTGTTTTCCACAGTTTGTGCTATTTTACATTTCCATCCTGTACCTGAAGGTTCCCATTTCTTTTTTAAATGTTTATTCATTTTTGAGAGAGAGAGAGAGAGAGAGAGAGAGAGCAGAGGAGGGGCAGAGAGAGAGGAGACAGAGGATCCCAAGCAGGCTCTGTACTTACAGCAGCGAGCCTGATGTGGGGCTCAAACTCACAAACTTCTAGATAATGACCTGAGCCAAAATCAAGAGTCGGATGCTCAACTCACTAAGCCACCCAGGCGCCCCTGAAGGTTCCCATCTCTTTATGTTCTTTCCAATACTTGATATTTTCCATTAAAAATAAATTATATAAAAATAAATTATAGCCATCCTAGTGGATGTGAAGTGGTATCTCATCGACATTTCCCTAGTGAATAACAATGTCGAGCATCTTTTCACGGTTTATTGGCCATGTATTGTATATCCTGTTCAGATAAATGTCTTTTTTAGGTGCTTTGAGCATTTTTTAATTGGATTCTTTTATTCTTTTTCTTTTTATTGTTGGGCTATAATTGTTGTATTGTTGAGTTGCATATTCTGGATACTAGATCATTTATTTTTAATAATAGTGAGATTCATGATCTGCACGTGGTCTTGATGCCACACACTCCACTCCCGCCCAAGGCTCTGGGGTGGAAATTCTGTGGTTTCTGGTCTGAGAGGGAAAGTGCATCCTGCCTGTGATGCTTAGCTCGTATTGTACTCTCCTATGCTGCATTGTAGTCTTCACCTGTAATCGACTGTACATTTGTAAGCACTGTCGTATTGGGTCTCTGGATCTTCTGTAGCAGGCCAACCCCATTTTCACTCCCGGGAGCCTGAAGTAGGGGAGTTGTGCTTGCTTCTTGTCTGGAAATTTGGGAAAGCAGAGGGATTGTGGAACGGAGCCATGCCAGCGTGCTGTGAAAGAGCTGTCATGTGCCATCTAGACACGAGGCATCTAGACATCTCAACCTATGAGAGTGGCTCAAGGTCTGTCTGATTCCAAAACCCACGCTTTTGATTACTCCTCTCTACTGCCTTTTATCTTTCCATTAGGGATCCCTGTCACAAAAGAAGTCTTCCCATCTTATTGCCTTGTCTCTCTTTTTGGAACTCAGACTTGGCATGTTTTTCCTTCCTTCTTTCCTCTCTACTTGCCTTTCTCTCTTGATTCCCTACCTACCCTTAGGCCTTCTCCCTTCCCTTCTTCCTTCCTTCCCTGTTTTGCTTCTTTCTTTCCCTCCTCTTAAAATTCCTTTTCTTGGGGCACCTGGGAGGCTCAGTCGGTTAAGCATCGGACTCTTGATTTTGGGTCAGGACCGTGACCTCACCGTCTTGAGATCAAGCCCCGGGTCCACGCTCAGCGTGGAGCCTGCTTGGAATTCTCTCTCCCTCTGCCTCTCGGCCCCACTCATGCGTGCCACGCTCTCTCTCTCTCTCTCTCTCTCAAAGTAAATAAACTTAAAAAAATAAAATAAAATTCCTTTTCTTTCCTTCCTGCCTGCCTTCCTTCCTTCTGTCCTTCCCTCCCTCATCATTTACCATTGGGATTCTCCCATTGTCTATGCTGTGATCTTGTGGCCCTGAGTAAATACCTCACTTAACCCACTGCTTCACAGTATCTTGTAAAACCTGGACCCTAAGATTCATGTTAGCTTCCTGCCAGCAGCACTGCCAGAGGCACATGGAGGACACTCCCTATCCCACCTTACAAGTGCGTGACTACAGGGTGAGGTCACGTAGTAAGAGCACTGCCTACACATGGAAACTGCCGGGTATTTTCCATGGATCGTTTTACCCTCCCCAATCCATTCTCCACCTTCTTCTTCCCTCCCTTATTCCCCAGGAGGCTAGCCTGTCTCTGCTCTGTGTCACATGGGCTTTCATGCCTTCTGACTTCTGGTTGGGTTTGGCCAGTGGCAGGCACTGACCTGAGATTGGGGGGTGGGGTGGGAAGAGAGAGAAATCGGAGTATTTATTCTTTCTGTTCCCTTCCCGCGCCAGGCCATGGTTCTGGAAAGGGCAGCATTCCTCAATGGCCATGACTGCTGTTGGGCAAACCTCTTCCCCACCTCCTCCTCTCCCCAGACCCTAGTATCACTTCCCTCTCTTTGCCTCTTCTGGCCGAGGGGTAGCAACGATTTCCCTCTGTTGCTGGTCCCTGAACACCCTACCATCCCTTGTTGCTTCACTTATTCCTGCCCATGTCTTCATTCAACTCATCTCATATAAATCCTTTGAGTGTGCCATCTGTTTCTTGCCGGGACCCTGCCTCAATGGACCCTGCCATTTCCATCAAGCCTGGAGCTCTCCTCCCCATCAAACGAGAGTACTTGTTGTCATGGGCTCAGGTACTAGGAAAAGTACGTGAATACAAACCTGAAGTAGGGGTGCAAAAGACACTCTTTCAGACAAGGCTCTTGAGCTTTTTGTGAAGAAGTGAGTGAGGTACAAAGGCCAGGCTTTGCTAGGACTACCAGACCCTAAACAAAGAGGATGGTACAGAATCACTATTCACTCCTGACTTAGTGGTTTGGATTAGGGTGGCTCAGGTGCTCTCGAATACAGACTCCATGGGAATGAACAATGTTATCTGAATCAGGGAGAGTGATAAATCAGGATGTCACTTTAGTCCCTAGTAGGATAGTGTGAGTACCGGATATTTCCTTTGCCTACATTGTTCCCAAGCCAGCTATATGGCATCCTCTATGACCTCCTGGAATGACAGTAATCATCTAAGGTGACTACCGTGGGTCTCCTGGTTTGTGCTAATTGTTCCCATGGCTGGAATCCAACCATGTCTGTGCATGTCTCATAACTTGAAGGGGAGGCAACACAAAGATATTTATTTGCATCAGTATCAAATTGCTCAGGGTACCTGTGTAAAGGAGGTTTTCATGGGCACCTGGGGAGATATGAAAATAAAGAAGATGGTACCTTATTTTTGGTGGGTGTTGATTTCCCTGCCCAGCCACAGAGACATGTATTGGAGGCCTATAGAGAGAGAGGCTAATTGCAAAAGCTGTTGGATCCGGTTCCCAGCTGAAGAGTGATAGTGTGGGAGGGAGCACTCCCCTGACGCCGCGATCATTTGCAATTTCAGTGGTATAAGGAGGCTAGACTCTTTGCACAGATGTGGTGGTAAGAAAAATTATGCAAATCTTGCAAATAAGGCAAAAGGGTGTCCTTTCTATGTCCTATTGAAGCCTCGTGAAACAGGTCTACCCAAAGATGATTTAATTCTCTAGGAAAATGTATTTTGTTTGACTTACTATTGACTATTGATTAAGGCCAAGTCTTTGTGAAGTCTCTGTTAACTTGCAGATCTTTGTTTGTAGAGATGCAAGTGATTTTGACCAGGAGAAAAGACAGCACCAAAGGTAACAGTTGTATTTCCCTACAGGACATTAATGAGTATTGTATCCAATTTAGTTATCTTTTTTCTAGACTTCTTTCTTTTAGGACCTGTATGTACTTACTTTCAAATTCTCCTTTGAACCAACTTATTATACTGTTGTTTCTTCATTACTGAGTTAAATAAAATTGGTATAGGAACTAACTTTATTATTTATTTTATTTTATTGTTTTTAGAGAGAGCACATGTGAGCAGGAGAGAGAGAGAGACAGAGACAGAGACAGAGAGAGAGAGAGAGAGAGAGAATCCTAAGCAGGCTCCCTGCTGAGTGTGGAGGGGGGCCAATCCCACAACCCTGGGATCCTGACCTGGAACCAAGGATCAGACGCTCAACCAACTGAGCCACCTAGGTACCCATAGGTGCTAACTTTATATTTTGTAAGAGTCATATTCTTTTTTTAATGTTTATTTATTTTTGAGGGAGAGACAGAGTGTGAACAGGGGAAGGGCAGAGAGAGAGGGAGACACAGAATCCAAAGCAGGCTCCAGGCTCTGAGCTCTCAGCACAGAGCCCAACACAGGGCTCCAACTCACGAACTGTGAGATCATGACCTGAGCCGAAGTCGGATGCCTAACCGACTGAGCCACCCAGGCGCCCCTGTAAGAGTCATATTCTTAACTTTCTAAAGATTATACTTTAACAGTGGACACCGGTAGCGGTGGCCAGGGTGAGGGACTCTGTAGGTATTTGATTGAACAATAGATATCAATGAGAGGGCCGCAGCATGTGAGAAGGAGAATGGTGGACTGATGGATATGTTTGTAAGGACCTTAGGAACACCTCCTGAGGACTCCCAGACATCAGTTTGTGAACCAAATATTTTACCCAAAGTTCCTGGTTTTATCTTGACTTTGAGGACTTAAGGAAATCAAAAGAGGGAGGCTGTCCAAGTTTCTTTGAGACATTGTTTCAGAACCTTTTCAAGAAAACTTCTAGTTGGATATCTTGTTGCCAATTCTGATTCAGTGTATCTAACACTGAGCTGATCTTTCCCTCAAATATACTCCTACCGTTTTCCCTGCTCTATTGAACGGCACCTCTGCTCATCCAGTCCTTCAAGCTAGAAACTGGAAAGTCCTTTTAGACTTTTCCTACTTCTCCATCTTTGACCTATAATCAGTAAAGTCAGCCCAAAGTAAGAGGTTAACTGAGACAAGCTGGAATTACCGGAAATTGAATTTATTCAGGAATAGCAGAGGAATTGCAATTCGGGAAATGCAGGCTAGTCTGTCGAGGGCTTGGGGTGAGCTGTCTTCATGGGCAGAGTGCAAAGAGCAGGGGAAGTCCAGCCCCGTCAAAGCATAAGTTCATTGGCTTGAGGATGGGGAGAGATTCCTGGTGGGTGTTCATTTTAGTCAGGAGATAAGTCTCAGTCTCCTGTAAATCAGGTCTCTGATTTACAGAGAACTGGTCTCTCAGTTCTTAAGTTC
The DNA here is from genome assembly GCA_028646485.1 of Cryptoprocta ferox. Taxonomy (NCBI): domain Eukaryota; kingdom Metazoa; phylum Chordata; class Mammalia; order Carnivora; family Eupleridae; genus Cryptoprocta; species Cryptoprocta ferox. The sequence goes on from CM053579.1 coordinate 23,473,727, forward strand.
CATTCTTCTAAGAGTGCATCTGTAAGAATTTTCCATTTTATATCCTTCAGTTCCATTTTATTTGTTTGTTTATTTAGTAATCTCTACAATTCCAATGAGGAACTTGAACTTATGACCTGGAGATCAAGAATCACATGCTCTACCAACTGAGCCAGACAGGCACCCTCTCCAGGTTCATTTTATTTTATTTTAAAGATTAAACCATTTTTAATGTTTATTTTTGAGAGAGAGAGAGGCACAGCGTGAGCAGGGGAGGGGCAGAGAGAGAGAGGGAGACAGAGGATCCGAAGCAGGCTCAGCACTGACAGAACAGAGCCTTGATGTGGGGCTCAGAGTCATGAACCATGAGATCATGACCTGAGCTGAAGTCTGACCCTTAACTGACTGAGTCACCCAGGTGACCCTCTTTAAAGATTTTTTTAAATATTTTATTTTATTTTAATTTTAATTTTATTTAATTTTATTTATTTTTGAGAGAGAGATCGCAAGTGGGAGAGGGCAGAGAGAGAGAGGGGGAGACACAGAATTGGAAGGAGGCTCCAGGCTCTGAGCTGTCAGCACAGAGCCTGATGGTGGGGCTAGAACTCACTAGCTGTGAGATCATGACCTGAGCCGAAGTCAGACACTTAATCGACTGAGCCACCCAGGCGCCCCTAAAAATATTTTATTTTTAAGTAATTTGCACCCAACATGAGCTCAAACTCATAATCCCAAGATCAAGAGTCACGTGCTCTACCAACTGAGCCAGGCAAGTGTCTGTCCAGTTCCATTATAGACTGAATTTTTTTTTACACACTCAAGTGTTACTAATTCTATCTCATAAAAATTTATCCCTTCTTGTTCAGTCTTCCTGTTACTGCTTTTTCAATTCAGTTCTTTTATCACCTTTCACTTGATTAGCCTCCTCACCTGCTTCAGGTTCACCTTTCTGATCACTCATCCTGCCAGTGTGGTTTATAAATAAATAAAGCAATCAAGGGTGTGGGGAAAAAAATCTTCAAGGGTTTGTTGCTGCCTACAGGGTAAAGTCCAGTCCAGGCTCTTAGCACTAAGGCGTTTTATAACCTGGTCTCAGCCTGCTTTATCAGCTTCATTTCCAGGCCCTCCCTAGCAAACCTCCTATACAACAGTTTCATTGCACTTCTTCCCATGCTCTTTCCAGCTTCCTGGTGTTTATGCTTTCCGTTCCCTTTGTCCCAAATGATTTCATTCCTCTTCTCTGCTAGGTATACTCCTATTCACCTGCCAAACTCCTCCAGGTCAAAGTCATGGGTGTCTCGTTAATTTTGCACCCTACATGCCTTACTTACCTTGCCCTGATCCTGACACTGGGAGCCCTTGAAAATACCCCTATTAGATAATATTAAGTGAAAGAAGCAAAGTGAAATACAGTACATATAGTAGTCTCCCGTTTGTTCTAGGAAGGAGGGGTGCCTAGGTGGTTCAGTCCGTTAAGCATCTGACTCTTCATTTCAGTTCAGGCCATGATCTCATGGTTCGTGAGTTTGAGTCCCACGTGAGGTTCTGCACTGACAGCGAGAAGCCTGCTTGTGATTCTCTGTCTTGCTCTCTCTCTGCCCCTCCTGTGCTCTCTCTTTCTCTCTCTCTCTCTCTCCCAAAATAAATAAACTTAGGGCCTATGGATATTTAGAAAAAAAATTTTAATGAGAGACAGACAGACGAGTGAAAGCAGGGAGGGGCAGACAGGGAGACAGAATCTGAAGCAGGCTTCAGGCTCTGAGCTGTCTGCACAGAGACCCACACGGGGCTCAAACCCACGAACATTGAGACCTGAGCCACCCAGGTCCCCCAAATACTAAAACATTTTAAAAAGAAAGAAGGAAAAATTCTAAAAACATTCATATATTTGTTTATCTTTTTAAAAAGAAGCACAAGACAAACCATAAAACGACGAGGTTGATTACCGACAAGAGGTTGGGTCATCGAGGAGAGATGGTGCAGAAAAGATGTGGGAAGGAATGACACTCCCAGGGATGCATTACTGTATAGTTTTGACTTCTAAAGCATATTAGTATTCTACATATTAAAAAACAAAAAGTAAATCAATAAGGATGAGACGGGGGGAACATAACTCAACTGAAAGCAAATGGACCAAATGAACCACACTATTCAAATAACCACCCTTAAAGTGGAGGTGGAGACAGTAGAAAGGATTAATCCAACTCATTTATGAACTTGCAGCCTGAGAGGTGGGGCTACGAGGCAACCAGAACTGCCAACAGATCCCGAACTCTCTTCAGCAGGCTGGGTTTCGTAGAGGTAGAGGCAAAACAAATAGGAAACTCAAGATACAGGATTGAGCAAATGAGAAAATGGGTTGATGTAGTTGGGAGTCAGGTTTCTCTCTGTGAAAGAAGGGACATACAAATATGAAATTAGGGAAGGCAAGAAAGAGCCCTCTGAGGATGGATTGGAATCGGAATGATTGGTGTGAACTCATTTCTGAAATACGTACATATATGTATACATGCATGTTAATGTGCTCAGTTACATATATGTATGTGTGTATGTATATGTATACATGTATGTATATTTCCTAGTTCTGTCTGATGGAAGGGCTAAGAGGCAAAGACACCCAGTAGTAATGAGTACACCTAATGCTCAGATCTTTGTCTCTAATACTGTTTCCTCCCTAAAAGAAACCAGGCTTCTCAGAGTAGTGGCAGATTCCAGAGCTGGGACAGAATAGGGATGAGATAAACCTAGAACATCTTTTATACCATAAAGCAAGGAAGTGCTTTAAAAACAATGAGGGCATGTCATAAGTATACAGGAGCCAGTTTGAAGGAGCTCCCATTGGCGAAGTCTGGGAATATTTGAGCACCAAAAAAATTAAGTATAGTGATAAATTATAAATCATTGAAAAAGATAGAAATCTGTGAGTCCATACTGACCATCCATCCATCCATCCATCCATAAGGGGGATGGGTAGGCTCTTGTTTAAAGTAGAATATCAAGTGCCCACTGATAAATGTAGAAAGAATTCTGGAATAGGAAAATCAGTGCTTTGTAAGTATCGTAGTAAAGATTGGATCAGGCAAGAATCATCAAAGGGTGCTAAATCCAGGGGAAATTTTTTGGGGTGCCTGGCTGGCTCAGTCAGTAGAGCATGCAACTCTTGATCTCAGGGTCATGAGTTCAACCTCCAGCCTGGGCATACAGCTTACTTAAACAATTAATTAATTAATTAGTTCATAATCTCAGGGGGAATTTTTTATGAGGAGCATATTTGCATTGTTTTAAGATGTCTCCTCTACAAGATTGTTTATTAGTTTCAAGGAAGAAAAAAAAAATTATCCAGCAGAGAAATCTGACAATCCCTTAAACTAGGTGAGTAAAATTAACGTCACTGGGGCGCCTGGGTGGCTCAGTCGGTTGAGCGTCAGACTTTGGCTCAAGTCACGATCTCGTGGTTCATGGGTTCAAGTCCCATGCTGGGCTCTGTTCTGACAGCTCGGAGCCTGGAGCCTGCTCCGGATTCTGTGTGTGTGTCTCTCTCTCTCTGTCCCTCCCCCATTTGTGCTCTCTGTCTCTTTCTCAAAAAGAAACATTAAAGAAATTTTTTAAATAAAAAATAAAAAAATAAAATTAACATCACAGATGAAGGACAAATGGACACCATACCTCCAGTAGTAAAACCCTGAGAAGGACACAACATTGCCTATGGAAGGGTTTCTGTCAAGAATACATACACTGGAATATTATTCAGCCATAAAAAGGAATGACATACTACCACGTGGATAAACCTTGAAGAACAAATACTGTATGATTCCACTTATATGAGGTACCTAAAGTATTCTAATTCACAGAGAAAGAATGGCAGTTATCAGGGGCTAGGGAGAAGGAGGGAGAATGGGGAGCTTTGTTTAAATAGGTACAGAGTTTCAGTTTGGGAAGATGAAAAAGTTCTGGAGATGGATGTTGGTGTTGGTTGCACAATGTGAATGTGCTTAATGCCACTGAACTGTATACTTAAAAATAGTTAAATTGTGGGGTGCCTGACTGGCTCAGTCTGTAGAGTATGTGACTCTTGATCTCAGGGTTGTGAGTTCTAGCCCCACATTGGGTAGAGAGATTACTTTTAAAAATACATAATTTCAATGTAATCATGAGGAGATATTAGATGAACACAAAAAGAAATATTTTATTTTAAAGGAGGGGATGTATTCTTCAAAAATGTCTGTCATAAAAGACAAAGAAAGAAAAACAAAAAAAAGGAAGATACCTGGCTGGCTCAGTTGGTAGGTCATGTGGCCATTCTTGATCGTGGGATTGTGAGTTTGAGCCCCATGGTGGGTGTAGAGATTACTTAAAAATAAAATCTCTTAAAAAGGAAAAAGACAAAGAAAGCCTGTGGGAATGTTCCAGATTAGAGGAAGCTAAAGAGACATGATGTTGGTTCACAAACTGGAGTGTTTAGGGGTCAGGCTAATGATATATAATACTCTTAAATAGTTCAGGGGAAAATATGGATAGATAAAGCATGCAAATGATAAAGCACATGGGGTAAAAAGTTAACATTATATGAATCTGCGTAAAGGTGTTGGAGGAGGTCATTGAAAGCTCATGACCCCTCATTGACCCATGAGCTAGACCCAGGCAACCGGGTCTGCCACTGTTCCCACAGTGGGAGCTGTTCCAAGGACATAGCCTTGAGAGAATAAGGTGTTATTGAGACCATTTGGACTATATGTGGCTGAACCCCATTTAAGCCTCTATATAATTTTTTTTTAAGATTTGGGGGTACCTGTGTGGCTCAGTTGGCTAAGCGTCCAACTCTTGGTTTCAGCTCAGGTCGTGATCTCATGGTTCATGGGATCAAGCCCCATGTCGGGCTCTGCACTGACAGTGCAGAGCCTGCTGGGGATTCTCTCTCTCCCTCTCTCTCTCTCTGCCCTTCCCCTGCTCAGGTGAGCTCTCTCTCTCTCTCTCTCTCTCTCTCTCTTTCAAAATAAATAAATAAACTTAACAAAATAAACTTTTAAGATTTGGTGGGTGGATACAGAGATCTACTCCTCTTGTAGTCACATCATCTTGCATGTAAGTTCTCTTGCTTATTAAACCTGCCATCTACCAATCTAGGGTGGTTTGCCTCTTTTTTTGGTCTCTCACTGCCCCTCTATGTACTGGGACCAGTTTTAGATTTTACCCAGGAAGCTCCTGAGGTCTCAAACCAACAAAAGGTCTCCTTGATGCTATTTTTATTCTAGCATGTTTGGTGTAAATTTGAAATTATCTCCAAATAAAGAAATCTAAACACAAAACAATAGTAACCTTATAAGAGTATGTGTCATATTGTGATTGTAGCTCCACTAGTCTGTGAGTAATCACAGACACCAATTATGTCTTTTTTTTTTAAAGTAATCTCTACACCCAACATGGGGCTCAAACTCATGACCCCGAGATCAAGAGCCACGTGCTTTGCTGACTAAGCCAGCCAGACTCCTCAGACTATGTCTTAATAACCATTGCCAGGGCCTGGGAGTGGGTGGGTGCCTTCACAGGACAGGACAAATAGTAGGTATGCAATGCATGTTTGATGATTGACCATAAGCATTTGCAAATGAATGCCCCATAAAGGTTGTGCTGATGAGGGTTATTTTCTGGGTGATGTTAGGTAAGTGTTCAGGCAAGTTAAGAAATCTCTGCTGGGGGCACCTGGGTGGCTCAGTCAGTCAAGCATCTGACTCTTGATTTTGGCTCAGGTCATGCATGATCTCAGGGTCTTGAGATCAAGCCCTGCATCAGGGTCTGCACTGGGTATGGAGCCTGCTTAAGATTCTCTCCCCAGGGTCCCTGGGTGGCTCAGTCGATTAAGCATCAGACTCTTGATTTTGACTCAGGTCATGATCCACCGTTCATGGGTTTGAGCCCCCCATTGAGCTCTATGCTGACAGTGCAGAGCCTGCTTGGGATTCTCTCTCTCTCCCTCTCTCTCTGCCTCTCCCCTGCTCACACACTCTG
>CM053579.1:23479811-23502702 GCA_028646485.1 Cryptoprocta ferox
CCCCGCTCACTCTCTGTCTCTCAAAAATAAATAAATAAATAAATAAACTTATAAAAAGAAGGATTCACTCCCTATCCCTCTCCCCCTCTCCCCTCCAACCGTGGCATGCTCTCTCCCTAAACAAACAAACAAACAAACAAAAACAACCTCTGCTGGTTCTCCTATCAAAAGCACTTACAGGTTTCCTTTTTGTGTGTGGTTAGTATTTCTTTTTGTTGTTGTTGTTAATTAGAGTATAACTGACATATAACATGTTAGTTTCAGGTGTACAACATAATGATTTGGTATGGTATGCATTGCAAAATGATCACCAAAATAAGTCTGGTTACCATACAGATGAGTTAAGAACTCTTTTTTTATGATGAAAGCTTTCAAGATTTACTCTCAGCAACTTCCAAATATGCAATACAATATTATTGACTATAATCATCACGTTGTATACTATGTCCCCATGACATTTATTTTATAACTGGAAGTTTGTACCTCTCGATCCACTTCACCATTTTATCCACTCCCCTCTCCCCTCCCTTTCTGGCAGTCACCAATCTGTTCTCTGTATCTATGAGTTTAGTTTTGTTCATTTGTTTTGTTTTTCAGGTTCCACATATAAGCAAACTCATATAGGATTTGTCTTTGTCTGAATTATTTCACTTAGCATAATACCCTCAAGGTCCATCCATGTTGTTGCAAATGGCAAGATTTTATTCTTTTTTTTAATGGCTATATATGTACCACATCTTTTTTTATCCATTTATCCATCAGTGGACACTTAGGTTGTTTCCATACCTTAGCTATTGTAAAAATGCTACAGTAACATAGGGAATGCATATATCTTTTTTGAATTAGTGTTTTCATTTTCTTTGGATAAATACCCAGAAGTGAGATTGCTGGATCGTATGGTAGGTCTATTTTTAATTTCTTGAGGAACCTCCGTACTGTTTTCCATAGTGGCATAGATTTCTTGATGTTATTGCCTCTTCCCTTCAGGGATTCATCTGACATCACATGCATACCTCTGTAAAACATGTGTTATGAATTCCTCAGTTCTGAGTATGTTAAGTCTTCCCTAAAGTAAAGCCCAAACAATTTTGTGCAGGCTATGTTGAAAGTTACCATCTCCTGTTATCTGTATAATTGAGCAGACACCCTGAAAAAATTTGTGACCACTCCCACATCACCTTCACAAAAAGATATGGTTGTAAGCCACAAAGAAGTCACATGATTCACTGAAGAAACTATCCCAACAAGTGCCTGCCTCATTATATCTGCCTCTAATTAAGAGAATGACTCCTCAGTAGTCTATGATGGTTAATTGTTTTTACTACTGCTTTTGACTATTTAAAAAAAAACACCATAGTCACTCATTCATTAAATTAAAAAAAATGTTGACTACTATTTGAGGGATATTATTCTGGTCACTAAGGATACAGTAGTGAACAAAACAGGCATGTCTCTGATGTCATGGAGTTTACAGTGTAGTAGGGGAGACAGATATTAGACAAGCAAATGTATCAGAGATTACCCTTGTAAAATTCAGCATCTCAAAAAAGATATAACAGATGCCCATGCTTAAGACTCATTGATCCTAGAAGTGATTTCTTTAGGAAAGTTTGGATATATACATTTTGTGCTTTCACAAAATTCTTAGTCTTTTTATATATCTCCTCCTTGGATTGAAAGTTAATGCTGTTGGCTTGTCATTAATAGAAGTAATAGAATGAACTTGACAGGAATTTTCTCAGTAACGTAATAAATGAGTCCTGTATCAGTGACCAGTGGGAACAGATGGCACACTCACATATTTTGAAAGAAGTATTTAATAAAGCAACTACTTGGAAAATTTAGGTAGTACGTCGAGAATCTACAAGTGATATTCTAGAACCTGGGGCTGGCAAGCCTGTTCCTTATTCCTGGCTGCTTATTCCTAGAACCTGGCTGCCTTATTCCTAAAGCAGCAGAGGGAAAGGTGATTTCTTGAACCAGGGTGGGGGAGAGCAAGTGCCATGTTGCAAGGGCTACCTGACAAGCTGAACTATGACCTTCAGGTGAGGGAAACAGCCAGCCAGCCAAAGGAAACCTCCCAGGGAAAAAGTCATAGAGGTAAGTACCCCAACTTCCTTCTCCTCCACTCCTGCGATTTCTTGCCAGTCCTTCCCATTGGCCCAACCCAACGGGAAGCCAGGGGCAATGCAGCTCACCGATGTATGTATATGGGTCAGTACAGAACAGAGTGGGGAGTGGATCTAGAGGGAGCAAATCAATAAAGGATAAGCAGCACACATCCTTGTTACTCTCTTCTCCTCACAGCCTGTGTCGTGAACTGTTTGACTCAACCTATCTTACATTTTCTTTTCTAACCTTACCATCTCATAACCCCCCTTTTAAATGTAAAACTGGGGGTGCCTGAGTGGCTCGGTCTAGCGGCTGACTTCAGCTCACTTCATGATCTCGAGGTTTGTGAATTCAAGCCCTGCATCAGGCTCTGCTGTCCGCGCAGAGTTTGCTTTGGATCCTCTGTCCCCTCTCTCTTTTCCTCCCCCGCTCACATGCATGCAATCTCTCTCTCAAAAATAAATAAGCATTAAAAAAGAAACAAGTTCATCTTTGGAAGCTAATGCTTGTCACTTTTTCTTGGTTGTTGTAGAGGCTACTTTTATTTATTTTTTTAAGTTTATTTATTTTGAGAGCGAGAGAGCATATAAGGGAGTAAGCAAGCAGGGGAGGGGTAGAGAAAGAGGGAAAGAGAGAATCCCAAGCAGTCTTCTTGCTGTCAGCACAGAGACTCACAAACTGTGAGATCATGACCTGAGCCCAAACCGAGAGTCAGAGGCTTAACCAACTGGGCCACCCAGGTGCACCAAGGCTGCTTGGAGACAAGGCTTGAGCAATGGAAACTTGATCAAGGCAAAAGGCCCCCTAGGACTCCAACCCCCTGGCTGAGTACAAACAGACCCATTAGGGGACCCATCTCAAAATATCCATAGGCCCTGGGACTAAGATTGTTTGTTCTAGTTCTCTGAAAAATGCTGTTGGTATTTAGATAAGGATTGCTTTAAACATGTAGACTGCTGGGGTGCTGGGTGGCTCAGTCGGTTGAGCATCCAACTTTGGCTCAGGTCATGATCTCACAGTTCAGTCGGGCTCTGTGCTCATAGCTCAGACGTGGATCCTGCTTCGGATTCTGTGTCTTCCTCTCTCTCTCTCTCTCTCTCTCTGCCCCTCTCGTGGGCTCTCTCTCTCTCAAAAATAAATAAACATAAATAAATAAATAAATAAACAAACAAACATTAAAAAGATTTTTTTAAAAAAGTATCCATAGGCCCTAAGTAACCAATGGGTTACTTACAACAAGGGTCGGTTACCAGAAAAGTCACAATTCCATCAGTCCCCATACCTCCTCATCTTCCCCCTTTAAATACAGCCCCCCCCCCAAGCCACTGCCTCATTGCAGACAGTCTCTGCTTTGCTCTTCTACCCACTACTCCCTATGGTGTATTCAATGAACTTCTATCTCCTTAGTTCTGCCTTAGGTGAATTTCACCACCCGTGCCACCAGCTCCCACCTTGTGTTGCCCCACATTTAGGGGCCCCCATTGGTTGAGAGAGACACCACAGTTGTGACTTTTGGCTTTCTTCCTCCTCATCCCTGTGACCAATATATTGTCATCTGCTCTGGGTAACCCTGCCCAGTTCAGCACATGTTCTAGAACACTGTTTTAGCAAAGGCCCTCATGGCAAGTTTTGCTTTAGCCCTGTGAGTGGCAAGTGGATGTGACAGAATGAGATGGGGAGCACTTATTTGTGTCAGAATAAGTCAGTCATCACTGCAGTCCTGTCTACCTCCGCCCACCCACCCCCCTTGCCTGACAACCACACCCACGATTAGAATCATTGAGAACAAAGACACCGGACTCCAAACAACCAGGTTCAAAGATACCTCATCAGAGGAGGGATGAAAATGGTTGGAGAAGACTATGAACCTGAAGAACTAGTATTTCTTGCCCAGGCTGGATGATGAAAACAAAAATTTTTTTTTTGGATGATGAAATTGTTAAAGAGGCAGGCTGGTAAAGAGTTCTGGCATGCATGGGAAATATAAACTCCAATTTCAGTATAGTGGCTACCTTTGGAGATTGAAGGTAAAGAGATCCAGGAGAAGTATAGAGGGAGCCCCAACTGGGGCTTTATTTTCTTTCTTTCTTTCGAAGAGTGAGAGAGAACAGGAACAAGGGAGTGAGACAGAGGGAGAGAGGGAGAGAATCCTAAGCAGGCTCCGTGCTCAGCGTGGAGCCTGATGCGGGTCTGAATTCCATGTCCCTGGTATCATGACCTGAGCCGAAGTCAAGAGTTAGACGCTCAACTGACTGAGCCACCCAGGTGCCCCTATATTTTATTTCTTAATAACTGAAGTTCTGAAGCATATGTAAGAAAATGTTACAATTTAATAGTGAATGGTAGGGTGCTACTTAGGTAATTCTTTGTACTTTTCTCTGTGCGGAGGGTACAGTTCAGGGGTGGGGGGCACATGTGACCAAGGAAAGCAGACAGGGTGTAAAGAATATGCAATTATCTGTCTACCAGGGTCCCAGTGGGGTTCGGGCAGCATGTTTCCTCAGGCTAGCCACAGGCTAACTGCCTCACAGGGCTCTGTAATCATGATATTCGTAGTTTGGAGACCTGACAACGTATGCATTCCTAGCTCTGGTCTACCAAGGAGGTAGTCCTCTGTCTCAGTTAGGAGCCAGTGTGTCCTGCCGGCTCAGGTCAGATCTTGGTTTGGACACTTACTGGCTGCATCACTCCCTGTCTGTATCTTAGTTTCGTCATCTGTAAAATGTGATAAGAATGTTAACCTGTGTCAAAGGGTTGTTGAGAGGATGATGGCCACAGACTAAATGTTATGCTATTTTTATGCTATTAGTCCCCCCAGACAAGCTGAACTAATGGGAACAATCCTCTAGCGTGAGAAGTAAGGGAGAGGATTCTTTTTCAGAAACACCAAATAAAAGCTGTGCTGTCTAATGAACAATAGGTTTACAACCCCAAACCCTTAGATACTTCACTTTCTGGTTCTTTCTTCCCCTCTCCATCTTGTGGGTTTGTTTCCACCAGCTGTGCAATGAACATGCGCCAAGAACAAAGGGAGGAGGGACTGAAAGTCTCTGCCTCACCTCAGGGATGTATGTTTGTTCCAATCAGACTACTTTTTGCCTGACGTGGGCATAGGTGACATCGGGGTAAGGCTGTAACCTCTGGAGCACTCAGCCAATGCAACGAGGAACCAGGGGAGGGACCTGCGTGCTAGGAGATAAACTGCCTGCCATAACTGCCCCGAGTGCCTCTCCGAGTGCCTGTCCAGCAGCCACCGGCTCCTGCAAGAACGTTGATTAAAGCCTCACTTCACTGTGCTCCGAGTCTCCCTGTCCCTCCTTTGATTGGGACAGTGGGCCTATTTCTGACATCTAGCGCAGTGGTTTGCAAAGTTTTCCTGTAAAAGGCCACATATTAAACATTTGAGGCTTTGTAGGCCATGTGATTTGTGTCCCAACTACTCACCCCTGGTGTTGTAGTGAGAAAGCAGTCATGCACAACACATAAACTGGGCAGGGGGGGGGTGGATAGCTGTGTTCCAGTAGCATTTTATTCTTTATATCCATTAATAACCAGCGGAAGCCTGGGGTCTGGTTTTGCAGGGCTCAAGAAGGGATTGGGGGAACAGGGACTGAATCCTGTGGGGAGAGGGCATACATCGCAATGACAGGGTATGAGGGAAACAGCTTACACAGGGAGAGCTGTGAGCTGGGGAGGAGAAAGGAGAGAAGTAGGGAAGAGTTTCCTAGATTATCTGCAGCTTCCCACAGGTGTGCCCCTTCTGGGTTCTAGGGGTCCTGATGTACTGTCCTCCTCAGTCCTCAGGACAGCAAAGCAAGGACTAGTGTGGCTGAGCCCCTAGGCTGATCATCTCTGTCCAGGAGCTACCACTCCATTTACCACGGTGTGTCCTAAAAACTCAGTTTCGGGGTGCCTGGAGAGCTCAGTCGGTTAAGCGTCCGACTTAGGCTCAGGTCATGATCTCACGGTTCTTGAGTTTGAGACCCATGTCAGACTCTGCTTTGGATCCTCTGCCTCTCTCTCTCTCTGCTCTTCCCAGTTTGCACCCTCTCTCTCTCAAAAATAAAAAATAAACATCGAAAAATTTTTTTAAAAAATCAGTTTCTATGAGGACTGTTAAAAAAAAAAAAGAGGAGCACCTGGGTGCTTCAGTTGGCTAAGTGTCTGGCTCTTGACTTCGGCTCAGATCATGATCTCACGATTTGTGGGTTTGAGCCCCGCATCAAGCTCTGCTCTGGCAGTGCAGAGCCTGCTTGGGAATTCCCTCTCCTCTGTCTGCCCTTCCCCCGCTCGTATGCCCCATCTCTGTCTCTGTCTCTCTGTCTCTCAAAATAAATAAATAAACTTTCTTAAAAAGTCCCAAATGGAGTCACTTGCAAACCAAGACTTAACTGCAAGACTTAATGTGACCTTTAACCAGTCAATCTGGAATTTCCTAATCACCACTGGTAAAGTAATTTGCATGATAAGACCCCCTGCCCTTCTCCCTAAGGGAAGGTGACCTAACCTGAAAGAGTCTTTTCTTTTCTTTTGCTAATAACTTCCTTGTTTCTGCCTGTGAAGCATTCCATTTTATTCAACTCTTTTCTCTTTTGTACAGAGCCTTTCTACTTGACAGATGGGATGCTGCCTGATTCATGAATTGTTGAATAAGGCCAATTAGCTCTTCAAATTTAATTAGTTAAATTTTGCTTTTAACTGCACCATGACAAAAAATAGTCCGGGAAGCGCCAGATTAGGAAATAGGAGCACCCAGGGCCCCACTCCTGATCTTCCCCCTGACCTGACTGGATGTACAGCTTTGAAATACATGCCCGAAACTTTAAGCCAGGGACTGCTCAAGGTCTTCCATATGCAGACCAGGTAATTCAGACCAACCCTTTTGTAAGGACAAGTAAAAAAAAAAAAGTGGAGTGTTTAAAACCATAAAAAGAGCAGCGCCTGGGTGACTGTCGGTTAAGCATCAGACTTCAGCTCAGGCCACCATCTCACAGTATGTGAGTTTGAGCCCCACATCGGGCTCTGGGCTGTCAGTGCAGAGCCTGCTTCAGATCCTCTGTCTCCCTCTCTCTGCCTCTCTCTCTCCCTCTCTCTCAAAAATAAATAAACATTAAGAAAACAAAATTTTAAAAAAACATCAAAAGAGCTACTAATGTAGGCATTTTATTAATAAGAGAATTTCATGACCAACTTTAGGTCAGATATTTTAACATTTAAATAAAATGGATACATTCTCTGAAAACACAACTTATCAAAATGGATACAGAAAAAAATAGAAAACTCAAATAGTATTAAAGTTTTGGTCGAGAGGATTTCACGATTGAGTCCAACTAAATATTTGAAGAAGAAATAGCTCCAGTCTCTTCCAGAGACTAGATATAGGATATGGCCCAACTTACTTTATGAGGCTCCTATAACCTTGATACCAGAAGAACAAGGACAGTTTAAGAAAGGCAAAATGATAGGCCAATTTTAATCATAATAAACATAGATGCAAAAATCTAGGGGCACTTGGGTGGCTCAGTTGGTTAAGCCTCGACTTTGACTCAGGTCATGATCTTATGGTTCCTGAGTTTGAGCCCCCATTGGGCACTGAGCTGATGAGCTGATAGCACGGAGCCTGCTTGGGATTCTCTCTCTCTCTCTCTCTCTCTCTCTCTGACCCTCCCCCGCATGCTCTCTCAAAATAAATAAATAATTTTTTTAAAAATTAAAAAAAAATCCCAAACCAAATTTTAGCAAACCAAGTCCAGCAAAATATGGAGGAAAGGACAATATATCTTAAAGAAGTTGAGTTTATACCCAGAAATGCAAGGATAATTTGACATTAGAGAAGCAGTTGTTTTAACTGACCATATTAACATATTAAAAGGGAAAATCATGTGGTAATCTCAGAAGATGAAGAAAAAGCATAAAAAAAATCAATATCCAGGGGCTCCTGGGTGGCTCAGTTGGGTTAAGTGGCCAACTCTTGGTTTTAGCTCAGGTCATTCTCTCTCTGTTTGTGGGTTTGGGCTCCATGCTCATAGCACAGAGCCTGCTTGGGATTCCCTCTCTCCTTCTCTCTCTTCCCCTCCACTGCTCATGCACATGCTCTCCCTCTCTCAAAATAAATAAAATTTAAAAAACATTTATACAAATTCAATCCATTCAGGGGCACCTGGCTGGCTCAGTCGGTAGAGCATGTGACTCTTGATCTTGGGGCTGTAAATTCAAGCCCCACGTTGAGTTTAGAGATTACTTAAGGGGCGCCTGGGTGGCTCAGTCGGTTAAGCATCCGACTTCAGCTCAGGTCATGATCTCGTGGTTTGTGAGTTCAAGCCCTACGTTGGGCTCTGTGCTGACAGCTCGGAGCCTGGAGCCTGTGTCTCCCCCTCTCTCTGCCCCTCCCCATCTCATGCACTGTCTCTCTCTATCTCTCAATAATAAATAAATGTTAAAAAAATAAAAAAATAGAGATTACTTACAAATAAAATCTTTTAAAAAAATCCAATACCCGCTCATAATAAAAACTAATAGCAACGTAGGAATAAACAAGAATGTTCTTAATTTGAGAAGGATCTTGAAAAAAATTTATTTTTTAAAATGCTTTATTTATTTTTTTGGGGGGGGAGAGAGGGAGAAAGAGAATAAGTGGGGGAGGGGCAGAGAGAGGGGGGGAACGGAGGATCTGAAGTGGACTCTGCACTGGCAGCAGTGAGCCCAATGTGGGTCTTTGTCTTACAAACCGTGATATCATGACCTGAGCCAAATGAAGTCACTCAACCAACTGAGTCACCCACGTGCCCTGACAAAGTTTATTTAAAAAAAAACATTTTTTTAATGTTTATTTATTTTGAGAGAGAAAGGGAGAGAGAGCACACATGCGTGAGTGGGGAGGGGCAGGGATGGGGGAGGGAGAGAATTCCAAGCAGGCTCTGTGCTGTCAGAGTGGAGCCTGACTCGGGCTCGATCCCACAAACTGTGAGATCATGACCTGAGCCAAAACCAAGAGTCAGAGCTTAATCCACTGAGCCACCCAGGTGCCCCACAATCTTCAAATATTTTAAAGCTATCATCATATTTAATGTGAACAATTGAAAGCTTTTCCTTTGGGATCATGAACATGACAGAGATGCCCACTATCATCACCATTTGTCTTCAACGTTGCAGTGGAAGTCCTATGCAGTGCAGCAAGGGGAAAAACGGTGTAAGGTTTTGTGAGGATACGCCAGAATTTTTATTGTTTGTATATGACATGACTGTGTATGTAAGCCTTCTATAAGTACACACAGATAAATGATTAGGATTAATGGGACTGTTCAACAAGGATGCTGGATAGAAGATCTGTATGTAAAATTTAATTTTTTCCCCACATAATGACAACAAATAGAAAAATGGAAATTAAAAAAAGGATACACTATGCCAATGGCATCATTAAAAATATTTGGAATATCCATGTTCAGGAATTTAGAGGTACATGTACTAATTGTGGGGGGGGAGCAGAACGGCTCCCTGTGTGGGCCACCGATGTGGGGTCTCGCGATCAGATGGGGGGCCATCAGGTGGAGACCAGTGGCACAGGAGGTGAAAGAATTCGCCCAAGGCAGAACAAAAGAGAAAGAAGTTTGCTGAATACTCCGCAAGGGAGTGGTGGGCAGGACAGCAAAGCAGAGACTGTCTGCAACAAGATGGTGGCTAGGGGCCACAGTTATAATAGGGAGTGAGGGAGTATGGGGACATATGGAATTTTCCCTTTTTGGTAATCTCAGGAACTGTGCCTGGTTATAACTGATCAGTTAGGGCCTATGGTTATTTCTAGGTGGGTCGCTTAATGAGCCTGTTTGCGTTCAGCTTGGTAGTTGCCGTGGGCCCTTTTGCCTTCATCAAGTTTCCATTGCTCAAGCCTATTGCCTAAAAGTGGCCTCTACACCGATGTCTGCAATTTACTTTGCAATACTCCAAGAGCTACATGGATGAATGGATGGATAGAGGGTTGGGGAGATGAAAAGGTACATGATAAAGCAAGTGTAGTGAAATGTTAATGGTAGAAATCAAGGTGGTGAGTATAGGGGGTTCACTGCAATTTTCTCTCACCTTTTCTGTATTTCTGAAAATTTTCATAATAAAATGTTAGAAATGCCTTAAAACAAATATAACAGGAGATGTTTATACACTCTATGGATAAAAATATAAAACCTTACTTAAAAAGATCAAAGAAGGGACACCTGGGTGGCTGAGTCAGAGTGTCTGACTCTTGATTTTGGCTCAGGTCACGATCTCACAGTTTGTGAGATTGAGCCCCATGTAGGGCTCTGTACTGACAGTGCGGAGCCTGCTTGAGATTCTCTCTCTGTCTCTGTCTCTCTGTTTCTCTCTGTCTCTCTGTCTCTCTGTCTCTCTCTCTCTCTCTCTCTCTCTCTTCCTCCCCCACTCGTGCTTACTCTCACTCTCTCTCTCAAAAATAAATAAACTTTTTAAAGAAAACATTGAAGACCTAAACAAATGAAGAGATACACTGTGTTTATGGATTAGAAGACTAAATATTGTTGTCACAGGAAGTCATTGAGAGGACACAGCCACCCAAGACAAGCCTTATATGGAAGCTCCCTTGCTTCTGAAAACCACTACCCACCAATCTGGAGTGCTCTGTCTCTTTTTGGGGTCTCTTCCTGCCCTATGTATTTGTGTGTGGGGAGGAGGCAGTTTCAAATTTCACCCAGGGAACAAACCAACAATTGTAAAAACATCAAATGATCTATAGATTCAATGCAATGATCTATAGATGCAATGTAATCTGTAGGTTACAACTAAAATCCCAGCAGGTTTTCTTTGTGGAATTTGACAAGCAGATTCAAAACCATACAGGGAAATCCCTAGGACCAAGGATGGCAAGGCACTCCTGAAGAACAGGGTGGCAGCAATTACTATAGCAGATATCAAGACTCATTGTAAAGCTATCTTGATTAATACGGTGTGATATTAATGCAAATAAAGGTAAGTAAGCCAGTGGAGCAGCACAGAGGGCCCAGGAACAGATTGCTGATTTTAAGTTCATTAAAATTAAGAAATTCTCTTTATCAGAAAATACCAGAAGGTGAAAAGACAAGTCACAGAGTGGAGTAGACAGATATTTGCAATAAATATAGTAGAAAAAAAGGGTGTTAACCAAAATGAATCAAGAATTCCTACAAATCAATACAACAAAAGCCAACATAATAGAAAAATAGGCTAGAGACTTGACTCCACAAAACTGTAAATCCAACTAGATAATAAACATATGAAAAGTTGCTTAACCTCATTAGTAATCAGAAATGCAAATTAAAACCACAATGTAATGCTATTGCATACCCACTTGATTGGTGAAAATTAAAAGCCTGGAACTAACAATGGTTGACAAGAACATGGAGCAATAATGAGACTGTAAATTTTTGCAACCACCTTTGAAAATTGTCGGGTATTATTTACTAAATTTGAACATATACATATTTTGTGAGTGAGTAGTTCCACACAGGTTTTTATCTGGCAGAAATACCTTCCTATGTACCCTGGATATATAATATAATATAATATAATATAATATAATATAATACAACATAAAATAATATAACATAACATAGCATAACATATACATGTATGCTTAATAGAAGCTGTGCTTCAAAGTAGAATAAATAAGACATGCCATGGTCATCCAATGGACTATTATATACCAATGAAAAGAAACTATAGATACAAACAAACTTATGTAAAACAAAACTTATGGTGTAGAGGGTTGATTTGTTAGTTTCTGTTTGGTCACTTATATGAGTGAGATTTGTATCATGGCTTACAGAGGCAGCAATAACGTTAAGGTGCCTTTCTGAATGGCCTTTCCAATGTGCTTCGCAGTGATAGATGGCTAAGCTGTGTTTTGTGTATATATATACATATATATATATATATATATATGTATATATATAAGCCAAGTGCTTAGGAAAAGGTATCCCATAATTGGTGAATAATGGAATATATTTAGACTCTGTTTTGGCCTAGGGATGGTGTCCAGTGTGCTAGACCCTGGAATGCAGATGAGTATGGACAGTCTACAGTCACAGTATGAGTTTAGGCTCTTGACTGAGGATGTACTTGTGGCACTTTGAGTATGTTGAGAAGCTGTATGGCTATGGGCTTGGTCTAAGCTGGGCCTGACTTTTGGTCTGCTAAATGTAGTTGCCAGTATCAATAAGGGATTGTCTCTCAGAGTACCATGGGGGTTAGCGTAGCACCATGACTTGTACATGCTCAATAAATACTGATTTAATAAATGAGAGAATGAATGGTTGAGTGAAGTAGGGTATACAGTTGACCCTTGAACAACACGGGGGTTGGGGGTTCCAACACACACCCTGTGTGGTTGGAAATCCACGTAACATTTTTGACTTCCCAAAAACTTAACTAACAGCTTACTGTTGACCAGAAGCCTTGGCAAACAGTTGACTAACACATATTTTGTACGTTATATGTATTATGTACTGTATTCTTACAGTAATGTAAGCTACAGAGAATAAAATTTTATTAGGAAAATTATAGGAAGAGAAAATGCATTTATAGTACTGTACTGTATGGACAAAAATCCATGTATAAGTGGACCTGTGAACTTCAAACCCATGTTGTTCAAGGGTCAACTGTATTTTTTCTCCCTTTTCTCTCTGGTTTATTTTAACTTGTCGACTCAGTACTGTTTATTTGTTAAAAACTGAGGTCTCCATGCCTGGAACCGAGTTAAGCTCATCTGTAAACGCTGGCCCCACCACCCTGGCACCCAAGGGCTGACCGTACTTATATGAACACTGTTCTTGACAGATGCTATTTCTTGGTTTGACGGGTGGTGGTATGGTCATGGTTTAGTTTAGACTTGAATTCTAGTGTGCTTAATTATGGTTTTGGAATGGCTCTGGAACGGTGGGAATCATGACACAGATTCCAGGGTCGGCTCCTGTGTTAGCCTTATGTGGTTTGGGCCCTGTTATGGGTAGGGACCATCCTTTGCTAAATAGTGGAATGGACATAGACAGGAGAAATCCTACTGATCTGGTATGTGTTGGAAGATTCTCTGCTCAGCAATTTGGGGGAGTGGAGGTCTGCATAAGGGTGCTGAACTAGGCAGAGGGCCATCTCTCACCTTACCGGTTACTATGGCTAAGGACTGTGGGCTATATAAGGTTCCTTCATGTTGGGCTAAGACATGACATGTGAAGGAATCCTGGCCTGAGCAGGGCCCATGTATGGTTGTTGGGCTGTGGCATGCATATGAGCGCTGCTCTTGATAGAAGATGATTTAGAAGGAAAAAAAATTGGTCAAGGAAAAGGGATTGTTCAAAATAAATATGATGAAATGTCACTTAAAATATTGCTGCAAAACCTCTGATAAGACACTAACCAAAAAAAAAAAAAAAAAAGACACTAACCAAAAGAATACCGTCACATAACCATGACCATGTGGAATTTATCTTTGAAATGTGAAGATGCTGTAGTATGATGAAATATATTAAAATTATAATATTTATTGTATTAATAGATGAGAGGTAGAAAGCATATGATCCTCTTGATATATGACCAAAAAGACATGTGAGAGAATTCAATGTTTCCTTATCACAATATTTTACAAAACCTTACCGAAACAGGAATAGATGGATATTGCCTTAATAGGATAAGAACACTGACCTCAAACAACAACCACAACAAACCGAGCATCATCTCTCATGTTTTTTTTTTCTGAACTACCTACCTCCTGCCTGCTTTTTTATGGCTTGATTAGCACACAACTGGGTATGCCCTAAAAGGAAGGATTACAGTTTAGAATTTTTAAAACACAGCTTTAAATTTCAACAATCTTCTGGAGTAGAGAATAACCTTTCAATATCTGGCTCTGACGGAAGTCAGGACGCTGTCCCTGCAGACAGATGTGCCGTGTGATTGTGTGTAAATAAAGTTGTCCCGTGAGCCCTTTGGGAGGCTGAATTGGAAGTGGGGCAGCTGTGAGCACGAAGGTAAAGTATTCCTTTTTTGTGGGCTGAGAATGTGAGAGAGAGGGAGTGTCACCGTAAGATTATGAAACCCAGAACTGAGAGGTGTTATGTAATGAATGGTCTGGGCTGACGGTTCTGCATGCCTGCGTGTGAGCGAGAGCAACAAAGGGAGAGAGGTTGTCTGGCATGAAGCCTATTGGATGCTTGAAATATTTAAGTGCTACCTCAAGGGTCAGAGCATGAGGCAGCTTGGGTGAAACCATCAACTAGGACAGATGATGGTGGTTTATACTGGAATAGCTAACGATCTCAGCTCTGAGTCCCCATTTTCCTCATCACCTAGGTTTCCATTATTTGGTTTGCTGGTTGAAAAAAAATACCCTTTGACTGCCACCCGTGGCCTGTATAGCAATCATTGAGCTACTTCTACATTTCTCCCTCACTCCTATTTTGGGTTGTACTTCTGCTTTGTCAGAGGACATTCCTCAACTTTTATTCTCTTATTTGTTTTAGTCTTAGATTTATAATCAATAACAATTCAATTCTCATTATCTGTTCTTTTTACCAAAAATTTCCAATCATCTCTTAGTTGGATGAAATTTGACCCCTAGTAGAATCCTCAGAAAGAGTTTCTGAATACAAAATGGAGGGACCTGGATGGCTCAGTTGGTTAAGCGTCAGACTCTTGATTTCAGCTCAGGTCATGATCTCACAGTTCCATGGATTTGAGCCCTACGTCGGACTCTGTGCTGATAGCATGGAGCCTGCTTGGGATTCTCTCTCTCCTTTTCTCTCTGCCCCATCTCACTCTCTCTCTCTATCTCAAAATAAATAAACTTAAAAAACAAGCACAAAAGCAAAATGTCTTCTGTTCTTGAAAGTTTAAAACTAAAATCCTTGGCTCATAACTTTTTTACTTGAGTTTCTTTAAAGTGTTTCTTCACTTTTGTCTTACTTTATATAAATCCTATCAAGTAGTTTGATGTCACTTAATTTTCTTTTTTGTAAGGTCACTTGTTTTTTGTTTTTCATTCTTTTTGCCTGTAAATCCAAAGGATTTTTTTTTATCATTAATGTCTGTTTTGTTAGACTGTGTCAGAATTGTTGGTCAATTTTTCCAACTATAAAATGGGCTCTATTTTTTTAAAGATTTTATTTTTAAGTAATCTCTATACTCAATGTGTGGCTTGAACTTACAACCCCAAGATCAAGAGTTGCATGTCCTACCGAATGAGCAAGCCAGGCACCCCTAAAATAGGTTCTTTAAATATGTAGAATCAGGTGTTCTTTTATTATAGAAAGTTTTGTTAAGATTTTAATTTAAAAAAATATTACTTCTGTTTATTATTTGCTTTCTCTTTTTAAGAGATTCCTGATATATTATATCTAGCAGTTTCCTCTTTACCTCTTCATTTTGTTTTGGTTCTCCTGGCTCTTTTTCATTGTCATTCTTTCGTTCCTTTAGTGTATTACTCAATCATATCCATTCTCCTTTGGCTACTTCATAATTTGGTCTTCTGTGTTCTGAGATGCTTTTGTCTTTTTCTTCAATTTTTTCCCCTGAGTTCAGTCAGCAGTCTTCTGTTTGTTTCTATTGAGTTTTTGATTTCTGATTCATAGTATTCTTTAATATCTGTAATTACTTGTTTAATATATTTAACTCTTTCTTATAGTAGCTTTGTGTGGATGTTGGGTTCCTTTTCCTTTGTATTTCATTTATTTATTTGTTTGTTTGTTTATTTAGAGAGAGGGAGGGGCAGAGAGAGGGATCTATATCAGCCCAGAGCCCAATGCAGGGCTCTATCTCATGACTTTGCTGAGGTCGTGACCTGAGCCGAAGCCAAGATTCAAACGCTCAACTGACTGAGCCACCCAGGGGCACCGGGTTCCTTTTTTTAATCATTATAAACTGCTGGGAGTTCCTAGTTCAGCAATAACAGTTGATGCAGTGGAAAAAGGGTTTGGATGCCTCCTTGTTTTATTGGTTCAAGAGCACCCTCTCCTGTTGATATGATGAAGCACAATTTCTTTAATAAAAGGTGCTTTTGTGGGGGAAGGGTCATTTGAACTTCTGATTCTGTGATGCTATTCCTCCAGTAAATACTTTTCCCTTCCAAGTTATTGCCTTCTTCTTTCTTAAGTCTTTTGTTCAGTGCAGTTTTCAGGTGCCTTTCTTTTGACTGTTAGTGTTCAGATCCACCAGCTCTCAAATCTGTTCTTAGTATTTACTTAGTCAGGATGTGACTTTCTCCTATGAACTCTGAGTGATGTTACCTTGTTTTACCACTGCTGGTACCCTGAAGAAGCCTCCTGTTTTCCTCACAATTCCTGTCTGACATTTCATATAAATGGAACTGTATGGTATGTGGCCCTTTGTGACTGGCTTCTTTCACTTGGCATGTCTTCAAAGTTCATCTATGTTGCAGGAGGCCATAGTTTATGTTAGGGATCACTCTTTGTGTTGTGTGTTCTATGGTTCCTCATGTATCCTCAATTATGTATAATACAGAATAGTTCACTGCCCTAGGGATGCCTGGCTGGCTCAGCTGGAAGAGTATGTGACTCTTGACCTTGGGGTCATGAGTTCAAACCCTATGTTGGGTATAGAGATTACAAAAAAAAAAAAAAAACCAGAATAGTTTACTGCTCTAAAAATCTTCTGTGCTCCACCTATTCATCCCTCCCTCCCCCAAGCCCCAGGCAACCACTGATCTTTTTACTGTCTCCATAGTTTTGCCTTTTCCAGAATGTCATATATGTAGTTGGATTCATACAGTATGTAGCCTTTTCAGGTTGGTTTCTTTCACTCAGTAATATGCATTTAAGATTCTCCCTTGTCTTTTTTATGGCTTGATAGCTCATTTTATTTTTTTAGCACTGAATAATAGTCCATTGTCTGGATGTACCACAGTCTACTTATCCACTCACTTTTTGAAGGATATCTTCGTTGCTTCCAAGCTTTGGCAATAATGAATAAAGCGGCCTTGCTCCTTTTTATGTTTCTCATATTTTGCTTCAATTTTGAAAGATATTTTCACCTGTATAGAATTGGTGTAACTAAGTTGGCAGTTACTTTCTTTTAATGCTTTAAAGATCTCTTTCCATTACCTTCTGGGTCCTTAGTCTGCAATTGAGAAAATAGATTCATTTGAACAATTTTTGTTTTAGTTTCTCTTCTGGTTAATCGATTCTGTTTTTAGCTGTGTTTAATCTACTCTGAAACTTATGTATCAAGATCTTAATTTTGGTTATAATTTTCACTTTTATAATTTGAGTTGGTTTGTTTTCAAAACTGTACTATCGCTTTTATGATGTCTAGTTCCTTGAGAAGCATTTAAATAAAGCTTTTCTCAGTATCTGGCAACCTAGTGAGTCTGTTTCTATTGTCTGTTGTTTCTGATGGTTCTTGCTCATTCTGTGCTGTCTCTCACTGTGTGTCTGGTTACCTTGAATTATGTGCTGGATATTGTATTTGAAAATTATTGACAGAAATAATTTGAAGTCTGGAATAATACTATCTTTTCCTAGAAGAGATTTGTTGGCTCCTCTCCAGGTGCCTGGGGGTACTAAGAATATGGGATTACCTTAGTTCAAATTTAAACTTTGATGGTTTCTAAGTCATTTAAATGACAAAAGCCAAAATGCAGACTTTATGAAGACTGATTTACTTCGGGGTCATCCTTAACCCGGAGTGTAATCCTCTATTTTCCAAGCTTAAAGCAGGGAATAGTTTACCTTAGATTCTAACTTTTGAACTCCTACTCCATGAGGCCACCAGAAAAGCAACTGAGCTTCTCAGATGCCTCTTGGGAGTAGGAAAACCCCCTTAGGATGAAAGCTTCCCTGCATGCTTTGCTAACCTCTGTGGGTTTCTCCCCTCAGTCATGGTTCACCTGAAGGCGTTGGCAGTCTGGAACCGATGTTTGAAGATTTTTTTGCTTCCCCATTTGCAGAGGACAGTCCTCTGAGTTCCTTCCAGAAGAGGGTCTGTGTTGCGCTAGCGATCCCCCTTTGGCTGGTTCTCAGCTCCAACTGAGCTCCAAATCTTTGGTTCCTAGTTCCCACTCATAAGCACTGTCTGCCTGTCCACTGTTTCCTGTGTGTGTGTGTGTGTGAGGGGGCGGGGGAGAGAGAGGGACAGAGACAGAGACAGAGACAGAGAGACAGAGAGAGAGAGACAGAGAGAGAGAGGTTATCCAGGGTTTAGGGTCTACCTTTCAGGTAGCTTCAGGTCACTAACTAATTGTCTCATCTGCCATCCTCCCTTAAGGAGCACCTCTAGATTGGCAAATGCCTATGGATAGAAGAGGCCCCTGGCTTACTGCTTTGTGCTCCAACCACACAGAACCCTCACCACTACCATCCTAGCCCAAGCTACCATCATCTCTTTCCTGGACTCAACTGGTCTCCTGCTTCCACTTTGCTCCTCTATTCGCTGCATAGAAGTGATCAGGGGCGCCTGGGTGGCTCAGTCGCTTAGGCATCCGACTCTTGATTTTGGCTCAGGTCATGGTCTTATGGTTCATGGTTTCGAGCCCCACCCCCTTCCCGTGCTGTCGGTGTGGAGCCTGCTTAGGATTCTATTTCTCCATCTCTCTCTGCCCCTCTTCTTTCTCCAAATAAATAAATAAACTAAAAAAAAGATAGTATCATTTAAAAGAATAAATCAGGGGCACTCGGGTGGCTCAATTGATTGAGCATCCGACTCTTGATTTTGGCTCAGTTCATGATCCCACGGTTCATGGATTCGAGCCCCACGTCAGGCTTGGTGCCGACAGTGTGGAGCCTGCTTGGCATTCTCTCTCTCTGCTCCTCTCCCTCTCTCTTTCTCAAAATAAATAAGTAAACTTTATAAATAAGTAAATAAATAAATCAGACAGAACACTTCTTTCTTTAAAACCTCCCAGTGGCTTTTAAACTCACTCAGAATAGGGATGCCTGGGTGGCTCAGTCAGTTAAGCATCCGACTTCTGCTCAGGTCATGATCTCGCAGTCTGTGATCCACATGGGGCTCTGTGCTGACAGCTCAGCGCCTAGAGTTTGCTTCGGATTCTGTGTCTCCCTCCCTCTCTCTCTCTCTCTGCCCCTCCCCACTTGCACTCTGTCTCTCTCTCTACAATAAATAAACATTAAAAAATTTTTTAAACTCAGAATAAAATTCGAAATCACTCCCATGACCTGTAAGGACTTTCATGGCCTGGCCCCTAGTTGCCACCTACACCTGCACTTCAGTCACACTAGCTTCCTTGCTGTTCTTCAAACAAGCCAATTGCACTTGAGCCTTGGGGCTTTGTACTTACCGCCTGTAATGCCCTGATATTCACATGGCTGGTTTGTTCACCTCCTTTAAGTTTCTGATCAAGTTTCACCTATCAGAAAGTGCTTCCCTGACCACTCTATATAAAATAGGATTCCTCTCCCTTTATTCTCTATCCTCTTATCCAGCTTTACCAATTGTCATATTATATGTCTATTTGTTGTTTATTTTTATTTATCTATTTTATTTATGTTTATTTATTTTTTAGAGAGAGTGCATGCATGTGTGCAAGCGGTGGAGGGCAGAGAGAGAATGACAGAGGATCCAAAGCGTGCTCCTCGTTGACAGCAGTGAGCCCAATGCGGGGGTCGAACCCACAAATCATCAGATCATGACCTGAGCCAAAGTTGGATGCTTAACTGACTGAGCCACTCAGGTACCCCGTTTATTTGTTTTTAAAATGCAGTTTTTCTCTCTCACTAGATTGTAGGCTCCACAAAAACAGGAACTTTATTTTTTATATCCAGCATCTCAAACAGTGCCTTGCACATTGTAGGTGCCCCATAAATACTATATTAGTGAAGAAATTGTGCAAAACCTATGTAAAGGTTATACATTATTATATGTATATTTATTATATACATATAATTAAAAATTAGTTAATTTTTTCCAGAGAGACATCAAGAGATTGAATTTTGCAAAGGTTTTGGTAACTCCTAAATTGATTTATAAATTTATAGCAATTCTGATTTTATTTTATTTTTTTAAAGATTTTATTTTTTAAGTAATCTCTACACCCAACATGGGGCTTGAACTTATAACCTTGAGATCAAGAGTTGCATGCTGTACCAACTGAGCCAGCCAAGTTCCCCTACAGCAATCTTGATTTTAAAAACCCATGGAACTTTTTGGGTGTTGAAAAAAATGATCTTAAAGATTCATCTAAGTACAGGTGCCTGGGTGACTCAGTCAGTTAAGCATCTAACTTTGACTAAGGTCATGATTTCGTGGTTCGTGGGACTGAGCCCTACATTGGGCTCTGTGCTGACAGCTCAGAGAGCCTGGAGCCTGCAGCCTGCTTCCGATTCTGTGTCTCCCTCTTTCTCTCTGCCCAACCCCTGTTCTGGTCTCTCTTTTTCTCTCAAAAATAAATAAATAAGCATTAAAAAAAGAAAGATTCGTCTAAGTAAAAATATGTGAGAATATCTGGGAAATTTATAGAAAAATAAGTTGGAAATCTTGCTCTACTAAATATTAAAACAATTGTGACAATTTTTAAAGTATGATCTAGTAATTAAAATAGTAAGAAGCAGAATAGAAGGTTTGGAAATAAACCAAGTGCATACAACAATTTAGATTTTGGTAAAGGTAGCATTTTGAAATCAGTGGCGAAAAGATAACATTGTCTAATTAAGGTGTCTGGGAAACTAGCTAACCAGTTGGAAAAATATAGATGATGTACTACCTCATTCTTTGTTCCAAAATACATTGAAATGTATCAAAGATATAATATAACTATAAACACAGTGTAAGAAAAAAATGGGTGAGGCTTTTGTAAGCGGCACAAAACCAAGAAGCTCTAAAAGCAAAAAGACGTAAATTCAACTACATAAAAAATGTTTAAACCTGCAAAGCATAAAACACCATAAATAAAGATAAAAAAAACAAATTGGAAAGATATATTTGCTACATATATGACAGACAAGACTTTGTTTATTTAATATGAAAAAGAATTCTTACAAATCAATAAGGCCAATAACACATTAGCAAAATGGACAAAGGATATGAAAATACATATACAAATGTAGAAATGTATGAAAGATACTCAGTCTCATTAATAACCAAGGAAATGCAGGGGCGTCTAGGTGGCTCAGTCAGTTAAGCATCTGATTTCAGCTCAGGTTATGATCTCATGGTTTATGAGTTCAAATCCCACATTGGGCTCTGCACTGACAGGGTTGAGCTTGCTTGGGCTTCTCTCTCTCTCCCTCTCTATCTGCCCCTCCCCCACTCATGCTTGCTTTCTCTCTTTCTCAAAATAAATAAAAACGTAAAAAAATAACCATAGAAATGTTAAGTCAAAATATTTCATGACCTACTCATCAGGTTGGTAAAGATTTAACATATTGTCAATTCCCAGGGTTGGCAAGAGTGCAGAGAAACAGTCATTCAATACTGTGGTGAGAATATATACTGGGTCAGTATTGTTGGAAAGCATTTTGTATATTTATAAACATTGTATATCTATAAATATTTTAAAGGTCCAGACTCTTTGACCTAGCCACTACACTTTGGTGAAGCTGTCGTATAGAATTACTTAGATGGATATATAGTAACGATCATTGTGGAATTATTTGTAAAGATGAAAAATTGATTAAAAACCCTTAAACATAGGGAGCTGATTAAATAGATCATAGTAGCCCATGTAGTAGAATTCTACATAACAATTAAAAGAATTAGATAGGTTGCTATTTAACATTTTAAAACTTTTTTTAAATTAATAAACTTTATTTTTAGAGCAGTTTTAGGTTCACAGCAAAATTGAGCAGAAAGGACAGAGCATTTTCATATATCCCCTGTCCCCACACAAGCACAACCTCCCCACAGTTGCAGTACCTATACCACAGCAGTACATTTGTTACAATTGATGAACCTACATTAACACATCATCATCACCCAAAGTTCATGGTTTACATTATGGTTCATTCTTGGAGTTGGACATTCTATGTATCATATGAATTTTTAAAAGCAAGTGTGGAAATAAATAGCCTGATTTCATTTTATAAACAACATTATATATAAATACATCTGTGTGCATATAATACATGTGTGGGTTTGTGTGAGTAAAATTTGAATAAGAATTGTCATGTTTTGGAATTTTAGCTAAAGCTCAAAGCTGAGGTCCACTTTCTTTTTTTTTTTTTTTTGGTAAACATTTATTCATTTTTGAGAGACAGAGAGAGACAGCTCAAGTGGGGGAGGAGCAGAGAGAGGGAGACACAGAATCTGAAGCAGGCTCCAGGCTCTGAGCTGTCAGCACAGAGCCTGATGTGGGGCTCGAACTCACTAACCGGACCGCGAGGTCATGATCCGAGCAGAAGTCGGATGCTCAACCAACTGAGCCACCCGGGCACCCCATGATGTCCACTTTCTAAAGAATGGACCAAGGACCTGCCAGGCAGTCCCTCCAACATGCACCAAAATATAGAAGTGCTTCTTCAGCCATCATCCTGGCCACCTCACCAAGTCCATGTGAAGAGAAGAACAGAAATCTGAGGCAAATTCACGGACACAGAACCCAGACATCAGATTCAGGAGTTAGCAGACGAAGGTGATGAATGCCGTAGTTTTCCCATTCAAATGTGAGGGATTCAAGGGAACCTCTCAGATGGCTCTTTTTAAAAATTGTAAAAAATTTTTAACTTTTAGTTTTTTAATTTATTTTATTTTTAAAGTTTATTTCTTTATTTTGAGAGACAGCCCAAGTGGGGGAGGAGCAGAGAAAGAGGGAGAAAGAGAATCCCAAGCAGGCTCT
>CM053579.1:23502802-23571769 GCA_028646485.1 Cryptoprocta ferox
CACACATGTGCCCGCGAGTGGGGGAGGGGCAGAGAGTGAGACAGAAAGAGAATCCCAAGCAGGCCCTGCAAGGTCAGTGCAGAGCCAGGCGCAGGGCTCTAATTCATGAACTCTTTTTTTTTTTTTTTTGGTTTATTTTTGAGACAGAGAGACACAGAGCACGAGTGGGGGAGGGGCAGAGAGAGAGGGAGACACAGAATCTGAAACAGGCTCCAGGCTCTGAGCTGTCAGCACAGAACCCGATGCGGGGCTTGAACCCAGGAACCGTGAGATCATGACCTGAGCCGAAGTCGGCTGCTTAACCAACTGAACCACCCAGGCGCCCCTAGTTCATGAATTCTTGAGCCGAAACTAAGAGTTGGACGCTTAACTGACTGAGCCACCAGGAGCACTCCCCTCCCCCCCTCTGCAGGAGAACCCCCAAAAACCTAGTGTGGCTGCTGAGCTGCAGAAATCTGGAGACTGTTAATTTGAGTCCTCTGGGAAGCAGGTGCTGAGAGAGTTCAGAGTGTCCGAAGCTTACTGGCTAGTTAACTCCTGGGAAAGATGAATCAGGGAAGGAGAATTGGACAGGGACATTTCGCACCTATGAAAAGAAATGGTGGGGGCAGGGGCAGAATTGAGCAGGGAGAGCCCGCAGATAGTGATGCGGATATGACACCACCGAAAGCAAAGGGGGCAGAAAGTAGGACTGGGCAGGAAGAGCTTGAGGCCACGATGCAGATCTGATAAGGTTTCAGCCAACCCAGCGGTGAGCTGCAGAGTGAGGACTGCCTGTTAAAGGAAGCACATTTGGGGCACAAAATGGACAGGTCCTAGTAACCGCTGCGGCGCTCAGTCATTGGCTGGACGATGGCCCGAAAGAGCATCTTGGTTACAACACTGCAGTGGATCCTGAATGAGGTCCAGAATGAAGCTGGACTCAAGCTGTTGTGAAGTTGTCCTGCTTTCAGGAGGCAACCTATTGAGGCGAGGGGTCCCCGGTAGTAAGAGGCCATGGGGTAGGCTATCAGGGATAGGAACTGAAGGCAGGTGGCAAGAAATCAGCAAGAGAGTCCACTGTTCAAGTTGCATTACTGTGCGGTGTGGAGATTTTGGGGGCATCTCTGAAGAACCCATATGTGTCCTCCTAACCTCCCCCTCCACCAAAGAAAGCATTTAGAATATCTGCCGCGCAGAGGACATCAAGACCGGCCTATGTTGGCCAGGAGAGAGCGACAAAAGACCAAATAAGTAAAAACAAAAACAAAAACAAACCGGCAGAAACAAAATATTTGTCTCCTTTTCTCTAACCCCCCTCCCCCACTGACCCTTACTCGAGATCATCCAGAAGCAGCTGAGGGAGGGGGAGAATAAAACAGCAGTAGATAGAGGTCAGTCTGGACCCGGGATGGGGGGAAGACACCGGGCAGAGTGGTTGGAGACAAAGCTGTTTTGTATTTACACTCTACCAAGATAAAAATATACGCATAGGTCTAAATGCACCTTGGAAAAAGTTCGGAAAGATACATATTGTTGTCTATGGTTATTACTAGGGAGTTAGGGGAAGTGAAGGGTGGGGCACAATTTTATGTTTTACTTTATATGCTTCTGTATGAGTTTTGTTATAGCAAGCACTACCTACTTTTAAGACGAACAAAATTAAGTTAAAGAAAACAAGTTGTTTGAAATAAGCTAACTGAAAAGTCTTTGATTTAATCCCATTTAAATAAACGCATCTCAAGTAGGATAGACATAAAGAGAGCCACTACTACATACATCATAGTAAAATCAATTCACTCTTTATATTTGTTTGAGGTGTTTTAATGGTCGTTAAAAGGTTTATCCTCAAATTCAGGGAAGACAGCAGCCTGAAGGAATGTGCCTGGCACACTCTTTCTACTCAGTTCGGCTTGGGAATAACACAACAGCCAGGGTAGGCAAGGTGACAGAGCCTGGAAGCTGCGTCTAAGGCCGTATTTCTTTTAAGATCCTCTCGTGGGAGTGAAGAACAGATTCGAGCCAAGGGCGCGCTCTTGGGCAACCTCCAGCTAATGACTAAGCATGGCAGGGATGCTGGTGCCTGGCCATTTTTGTCCAATGCGGGACACGTCAAGTAGGAGATCTTTGCTCTGGAGTTACTCCATGGGTTGGCTGAGACCGTTAATCACGTTAGAGCTGGGTGAGAGTCAAGGGATAGTGGTGGAGGAAAGGGCATATCTGTTGAAACCTGGGGCAATGACAGTGATTTCGTGGTTCCCTGGGGGAAGTTCAGGCTGTGCTGTGAAGCTCGGACCCGCCAGCCCACTTTCCTGAGGTGCTATGGGGGCTCGATTCAATGGTGGACCTTCCAGGAAAACTATTCTGTTGGCCTGAGTTGCTTTTAGTCCTACGGTTAGAAGATATTTCCACTTGCATTCAGGGAGACATGGGACAGAGAGGCTTGCTCCCTGTGACTCACCAAAGGCATAATGGCTCTTCATCTGGTTTACCTCTGATCCACAAGAACAAAATCTGCTTAACCTTTCACCATTCACTGGTTTACCACTGCTCAGGAGACCCTAATTTCCTGACCTAACTGCTAAGGAGTCAAAATCACAAGCAGGCAAAGAGAAAGAACCCATGTAAGGAAAATTATTAACTAGAGGGAGAAAGACTAACTTGACCAATTAGCCAAGTGGCTCCCATTAACGTAGAAAGGAAGAGTCAGAAGAGAATTATCAAATAATTATACAAATTAATATTTGTAAACTGTTTAGAGCAGTGCCTGGCACATACTCCGTGTCATATACATGGTTGTCAAATAATGTACAAGAAAAAGCAATGAGAACTCCCAAGGATGTGCAACTAGAGCACAAAAACGACACTGTAGAACTAGAAAGTATGGTTTTAGAATTTAAAAATTCAGTCACAAGCTGAAAAAGGGGATGGCCACTAACTGAGAGCCAAATTACTCATCTGGAAGATCAACTGGAAGATATATCTTTCAACAGGGAACAAAAAACATAAAGACACAGAAATCATTAGGGGTAAGAGACTTGGAAAACAGATCCAGGAGGCTTGTCATGAAAATAATAGGAGCTCAGAAGGATAAAGTGGGGGTACCTGGGTAGTTTAGTCAGTTAAGCGTCTGACTCTTGATTTCGGCTCAGGTCGTGGTCTCACAGTTTGTGAGTTCAAGCCCAGCATTGGGCTCTGCGCTGACAGTGTGGAGCCTGCTTGGGATTCTCTCTCTCTCCTTCTCCTTTTGCTTCTCCCGTGCTCGCTCTCTCTCTCTCTCTCTCTCTCCCTCAAAAATAAAGAAACTTAAAAAAAAGGATAAACCAAACATAAAGAAGGGAAGAAGTAAATAATAGAAGAAAATTTCCCTGAGTTGAAGAAAGAGTATGGTTTGCAGATTGAAAGGGCTCACTGAGTCTCATGAATGATAATGAAAAAACACATTGAAACCTATTCTTGTGACATCCTTGCATTCGAGAAAGAGAAAATCTTACAAGGTTCCAAGCAGAAAGAACATTTTCTGGCTTCCATCTGGCTTTGAGCAACAGGAGGCCCTGTGGATGGGTGGAGGCAGGGGACAGGGAGGGGTCGGAGTATTTCACCTCCCTCTCTGACTCAGGTGGCATCTCCAGTAGTGATTACAGCCCCTCTGTAGCCCCAGCTCCTACCAGGCAGGCCTCCACTGGGTACCCCTGGCCCCTGGGCTCCAGTAAAAACCACTTCCTGCCTTTGATTCCCTGGCCTGTGGGTAGCAGTTGCTCTCTGCTATTCTTAACCTCCGGCTGCCCCTTATTGTCACCTGTTTGATTTACCAATTCTTCCATTACTTGTGTAATCCATTCCTTGTATTATTATATTCCCTCTATTTTAGTTATTTATTCATTTATTTATTTAGTGATCTCTACACCCAACATGTGGCTCAAACTCATGACCCCAAGATCAAGAGTCACATGCTCTTCCAACTGAGCCAGCCAGGTGCCCTGTATATTCCCTTCGTTTTAAATACTCAGAGCCGTTTCTATTTTCTGGTTGCACTCTGACTGACACACTTACAAAGGCAAATAAACTAGGATTAGATTTTTAATCTATGACACAGAAAGCCAGAAAGCACTGGAACACTATCTGTAGAGTGTTGGGAGAAGAGAGCTTCTGGCTAACAATCCTCTACCAGGCTGCGAAGGGTTGCTTCTAAAATGGCTCCCAAATATCCTTACCTCCTGGTATTCACTCACTTGTGTAATTCCCTCTTTTTATTTAATGTTTGTCTATTTATTTATTTATTTAGATAGAGAGCGAGACCATTCTCTGCAAGCAGGGGAGGGGCAGAGAGAGAGAGAGGGAGAGAGAATGTCAAGCAGGCTCCATGATGAGGGGAGCTCATATCCCACCTTGAGTGGGGCTCGATCCCACAAACCGCCATATCATGACCTGAGCCAAAATCAAGAGTCAGATGCTCAACTGACTGAGCCACCCAGGCACTCCTAATTCCCTCGTCCTGGGTGTGTGTTGGTCCTACTGACTTGCTTATCACACACCATGGAAAAAATGATGGAGGTCACTTTCATAATTAGGCTGTGAAAAAGTGGCTTCTGTTCTGCTTGCCTTGCCTCTCTGGCTGTTCTTGTGCTCTGATGTAGAGAGCCACCTGGCAAAAAACTGAGGCCCTCAGTCCAACAGCTGGCAAGGAACTGGATCTGCCGATAACCGTGTGATGGAACTTGGAAATGGACCCTGTCTCGGCTGAGCCTTGAGATGAGACTGCAGCCCCAGTTGACACTTTGCAGCCTGTGAGAGACCCTGAGTGGACACTTTGAACTCTTAGGAGAGACTGTGAGGTGGATGACTCGGTTAGGCCATGCTATTCCTGACCCATAGAAACTGGGATGAAAAATGTGAGTTGCTTAAAGCAACTTTTTTTTTAAGTGGAATTCAAGATTAAAAGCAATAAGCAATACAATAAGGCACATAAATTGTTTAGGCCTTAATGAAGAGATGAGCCACAAACCTTTATGTACTAAATTGTTATAGCAGCTTAAGATTTAAAGCAAAACTCTTAGAAACACAAGATTTTGATAAAAACCACAACCATAATGCGAGATTATAATATACCTCCTTCGGAACTTAACTGATCAAGTACACAAAATATAAGCTGGAAAATAGATGAGTTGATCAATATAACCAACAAGCTCAATGTATGACTATATACATCCACCACATGCATCTACAAATGTAATTATTTTCTCTTTTAAAAGTTTATTTATTTTGGGGCGCCTGGGTGGCTCAGTCGGTTGTGCGGCCGACTTCGGCTCAGGTCATGATCTCACGGTTCATGGGTTCGAGCCCCGCATCGGGCTCTGTGCTGACCGCGAGCTCAGAGCCTGGAGCCTGCTTCAGATTCTGTGTCTCCGTCTCTCTCTCTGCCCCTCCCCCACTCATGCTCTATCTGTCTCAAAAATAAATAAACTATAAAAAATTTTTTAAAAAAAGTTTATTTATTTTGAGAGAGAGTAAGAGCAAGAGAGAATCGCAGAGGGAGGGAGAGAGAGAGAATCCCAAAGAGGCTCTGTGCCATCAGCATGGAGCCCAACGTGGGGCTCAAACTCACAAACCATGAGATCATGACCTGAGCCGAAATCAAGAGTCAGATGCTCAACCGACTGAGTCACCGAGGCTCAGCCACCTAAAAATGTAAATTATTTTCTAGTGTCCATTGTGTATATCATCACAGAGGAAAAACTTCATAAATTTAAAGAGAATTTCTTTTTTAAAATCTTTTGTTTATTTGTTTATTTATTTTAGAGAGAGAATGCAGGTGGCGGAAAGGGGCAGAGAGAGAGAGAGAGAGAGAGAGAGAGAATCTTAAGCAGCCTCCATGCTCAGCATGGAGCCCAACATGGGGCTCGATCCCACAACCCTGGGATCATGACCTGAGCCAAAATGAAGAGTTGGATGCTGAACTGACTGAGCCACCCAGGAGCTCTGAGAAGGGATTTTAGAGGCTGTATTTTCTCATTATAACCCAGTGAAATTAGAAATGAATAATAAAAGATGACCAAAATATCTATACTACCTAGAAACTGAAGAACATCAATTTAACCCTAGATTAAAGAGGAAATAAAAACAAAATTTATAAAAATTTTAGGAAATAACAAAATGTGAATATACCAAAACCTATGGTATCACCAAAGATTTTATTTAGAAGATTTGCAGCTTTAATATTTTATTTTTTTTAATGTTATTTATTTTTGAGAGAGAGAGCACAAGCAGGGGAAGGGCAGAGAGAGAGAAGACACAGAATCCAAAGCAGGCTCCAGGCTCTGAGCCGTCAGCACAGAGCCTGACACAGGATCGAACCCACGAACTGTGATTTCATGACCTGAGCTGATGTCAGACACTTAACTTACTGAGCCACCCAAGCACCCCGAAGATCAATAGCTTTAAATTAGGAATCGCAAAAGTGCTCAGCGTCTGGGTAGGTGATGCAGATGTAGGAAGTGGCTAGAGGTAAAAGTAGAGGTGGGGGCTCTGGAGAATTAGAAGGTCCATGACTGCCCTAAAAGTATTGAAGTCCACCAGTTTGTGATACCCCATTTCAATACTTGTACTATTAAAACAGAAACAAAAGAAGATGTAAGCCATAATCTACTAAGAGCACAATCGCAAAGCTGCAACATTATCTAAAAGAAAACCTGAACCGAATTAATAAAGATTTAAAGCTCAAATTAGTGAAATAGAAAATTGTTGCAGGTTGGGTTCCCTGGGAAACAGGTGCCGAGGAGTAAAGGATCCAAAAGGTTTACTGAGGAGTAACACGTGTGAAGAAAAGAGGGCAGTCTGCCAGCTCATCGGAGAGCCCCATAGCAAAGGCCACCCATTAGAAGGGGCCCGCACGGGGCAGAAAAGGCTAGGTCCCAGTACCACCACCTTGCCCGGTCATGAGCGCCGGGCATCCCAAGAGCGGTGTGACCCTCACCTCAAAATCCAAGGTGGGTTCTGAAGGTACTGACAGCTGGCGGCACTCCTCGCAGCGGGGCAGTTAGTCCTTTCTTGAACTGGGTCTGAGTGGTGCCTCTCGGCCACAAAAAACCATAAAAGGTGGTATAAAAAGGTTACTAAAGTCTCGATAAAACCAAACGCTGGCTTTGAACAAGTGAATTTTGTGTGTGTGTGTGCGCGCAAGTTACAAAATTGTTCTGCAAGTGGAATTTATGTGCAGAAATCTGCAAAGCGTGGACATTTAGGATATGTTCAATGGCATCAGGTAAAAAGCAGCAGCAAAGACCTGCTTTCTGCAGTGGGGCCTCTAAATCCCTCATCTTTTAAAATCAAACTTTTAATGCCGGGCTTCCACTGTCCTATAAACAAGAAAGCCATTAAAAAAATGTTTTATCGATGCTTGTGTATTTATTTTTAACAAATTTACATTTTTAGGTGAAGAGCAAGGTCTTCATTTTTTTTTCGATTTGCACCGTGTGTCAAGATTGCCAGATCAAAATTTGGTTTGTTTCTTTTACCCATATCTTAGGTATGTATTCAACTAGTAGCTCTCTACAATTATTTGCAATCAAGGTAGAATTTCTTTTTTTAAGTTTATTTATTTATTGCTTACTTTATTATTATTTATTTTTTTTAAAAATTTATTTTCGAGTTAGTTAACATACAGTATAGTCTTGGCTTCAAGAGTAGAACCCAGTGATTCACCTCTTACGCATGACACCCAGTGCTCATTCCAACAAGTGCCCTCCTTAATGCTCTTCACCCATTTAGCCCATCCCTCCACCCACCCCCCCTCCAGCAACCCTCAGTTTGTTCTCTGTATTTAAGAGTCTCTTATGGTTTGCCTCCCTCTCTGTTTTTATCTTGTTTTCGTTTCCCTTCCCCTTTGTTCATCTGTCGTGTTTCTCAAATCCCACGAGCTAAAATCATTTTTCTTTCTCTAACTTATTTTGCTTTGCGTAATACCCTCCAATTCCATTTTTGATGACTCGAAATTAAGAAAAGGCT
This sequence comes from Cryptoprocta ferox, assembly GCA_028646485.1. NCBI lineage: Eukaryota > Metazoa > Chordata > Mammalia > Carnivora > Eupleridae > Cryptoprocta > Cryptoprocta ferox. The sequence goes on from CM053579.1 coordinate 23,510,786, forward strand.
GCTCCTACTAGAAAACAAGAGAGGGACATTGTATCAGTTTGAGGTCAGTATCCCCCAAGATCAGGAAGGGTATCTTGGAAACGGCAGGGCTGGGACCTTGGACAGGGTAAGTGAACTTGCACTGGACCCCCGAAGATCCAGAGATTTGGTGGACCCAGATTGCCCCAACTGCCCCACTCACTGAGATTTCCTGCCACTTTCTACACTGGCTTGACTGGAATAATTCAAATGGGAAAAACTCAGAGCCATTCCAATTTTCTGGAGCTCCGTGATAACATCAAAAACAGCTGATGGGATGTATTCCACACATCGTATTGTGGAATTTCTTTAAGGAATTGCTAAAACATATGGGGTCCAATTGTTTTGTAGTACTTCTACACGTTTTATCTAGATTAGATTCTAGATAGCCAAAAGATCCGTTAATTAGCTTGGGAGATTTAGCACAGCAAAGTATACAGAACATTTGACCTCAGTGGCAGAAATGGAAGAAACTGCACTGTCCAGTTTGCTGATCACTAGCCACACGTGAGTACTGAGCACCCAAAATGTTGGTAATCCGATTGGAAATGTGCTGTAAGTGTAAACACATGCAAGATGTCAAAGACGTGGTATGAAAAAGAAAAAGGAATTTGAAATATCTATAATTTTCACACCGATGAATACTGATATAATTTGGATATATCAAGAGAAAATATATTAAGGTTTATTTGACCTATTTCTTTTAACCTATTTTTTTTTAACATAGCTACTAGTATTTACAAACACACATACGGGAGTGCCTGGCTGGCTTAGTGGGAAGGGTGTGGGACTCTTGATCTCAGGGTACTGAGTTCAAGCCTCACATTGGGTGTTGAGACGACTAAAGCAAATAGAATTAAAATCACACATGTAGCTCACGTCTGCGACTTGAATCATATTTCTACTGCACAGTGCCACAATGGATGTTTCCTGAACTCCTGTTCTTTAAAACAAAAACATTTATTTTTTAAATTCCAGTATAATTAACATACAGTTTGAATTCCTGTTCTTTGACTCACTCGGAGTTTCAACCAGCACAGGAATACTGGTAAACCCATCCTAATGGCTTGCTATGGCTTTAACTGTATAGAGGCCGATGTGTGTCCTTGCTGTGTTCCATCTTCAGCTCTCCGGAATCTTTTGATTAATGGGGAGGGAGTATGAAGATATCCGGCGTCTATGCACAACCGGAAAGTGCACGTCGAGAGAGGGGAACAAGTCGGGAAGGTGAGAAGCAGGGACAGCAACAAAACAACAAAACCCGCAGTAAGTTATCCCGCACCGCGAGCGAGAATGGCTCCAGTGAGTCCTTTCGCGGACCGACCTGCGAAGGCCAACCTTGTAGGTGTGCGTTCGGCTGGCAGCCTGCGGCTGTGTACCACTGCGTACCGTCCGAGCCCTCGGCTGGACATCGGCCGCCGGGGACCAACCCAGAGGCGGCAGCGCTGCGGCTGGAGCGGCTCCAGGAGGGACCAGGCGCCGCGAGCCCGAGCAGGGCGGGGGAGGGACGGGGAGGGGCGGGGGGGAGGGGGAGGAGGCGGCGGGGGGGGGAGGGGAAGGGGGAGGAGGCGGCGGAGGCGGTGACAAAGGAGGAGGCGGTAGCATCCGGGGCTGCAACGCCGGAAGATGGGGCCGGCTGCCGCTTCCCTAAGCCCGGAAAACCCGGGAGTTGCCGCTTCCGCGCGGCGGGGCCGATTCCCCGGAGCCGCTCCCGCCGCCCTGTCGCCTCCGCTCCGAGTGACGGGGTCTCTGGGCTCCGCGACCCCGGGCTGGGCCTGTCCGCCTACCCACTCCCCAAAGCCGGACTGTTCGGAAAGGACCAGTAACGTAGATAAACTCTGGGCTAGCCAGACTAAGGAAGGAAGAAAAGGAGGAGGAGGAGGTAAAATGCTAGATATGACAATGTAGCTAAAAACAGATATTAAAAGACTTGAAAGGGAATCTCGTGTGCAACAAATGTGAATGTACAGAAAGAATGATGGATTTCCTGGCAAACTATAAACTACCGAAATTGACCCAAGAAGTAGAAAACCGGAAGAGAGCAGCAACTGTGGACGGGCATTGAAAGTCAGTGGGTTCAGTTGGTTTTATAGCCAAGCTCTCGATAACCTTTAAATAACAAATAATTTTGACGTCATTTGCTCCCTTATAGACCAGCGTTTTTCAAAACATCTGTGGTGCAGGACCGTTTTTAAAACACTTAACATTTATTGTGGCGATCTCCTTTTATGAAATTTAATGAGAATATTAGAGAAATAAGCGAAGTGCAAGCACAATTTTTAAAATTGGGAGATTCACCGGAGATAAATTACATTTCATTAAATATAATGGAAACCGATTTAACATGGGGACAATAAAGTAATTACAAAACCGCAGTACATTATGCTTTGATGAGTCCAGCGATCACTGCTTGGATATCATAATGATGCCAAATTGCTATAAAGGTTTCTAACTGCTCTCCATTTCTGTAGTCATTCCATTATGGGTGGGTAATAAACAGTTCAGGGACTGGCACCAGTTCTCAGACCACAGAAGAAGATGGAAAGATCCCAAATTCATTTTGTAAAGCTAGTATATCCTTACATATGGTTATATGATATTAAGATACTTGTACAAAATATACACAAATTCCAAATAAAATCTTAATAAACAGAATCTAGCAGTGTAGCAAAATGACACACCACAACCAAGGAGGGTTTATTTCAGAAATGCAAAAAATGATTCAACAGTAGGAAGTCTATCAACATAATTTATGACAGGAAACAATTAAAAGAGGAAACCCGTAGTCTTATGTTAATAGAAACTGAAAAGGCATTTAAAAATCCAGCAGCCATTCTTAATAAACATTTCAAGTAAAATAGACGTTTTAAATAAACTACTTAAATATGATAAAGATTGCTTACCAAAACTCAACAGCAAGCATTATACTAAATGATAAAATAGTGAAGTCATTTTCATTAAAATCATGAACGAGAGAAGGATGCTGTTACTATTACTCAACATCGTTTTGGATGTTCTAACTAATCCAGTAAGACAAGACAATGAAGCAATATGTGTAGCCTACTAATAGTGGTCGTCAAACTTCTGTTCTCCCCGTCTTTCTTAGGAATATAGTTTTGTCTTCAAAATTCGGTTCTCCTCTTCTTCTTTGAAAATACAGTTTTCGCTAAGGACATGACAGAGAGACTACATAGCCCAGGTGCTCCTGAAGCTAAGTGCAGCCATGTGACTGCACCAGTGGAATATGCACAGGTGTGATGAGGTCAATGTAAAAATTGTTTATCCTAGACTTTTCTCCCACCTTGTTCCTCACGGGCTGGAACATAGATGTAACCGTAACTCAGCCTCAACCATGCAGATGAGTGCAACACTCCGGTAGATGGGCAATAGGATGAAAGGGACATGAGTCACTGAATAACCTGGAGGAGCAAGGGTATTTGTTCCACCAGCCTGGACTGGTCAACAACTGTGTGTGAAAGAAATAAACTTCCGTCTGGCACCTGGGTGGCTCAGTCAGTTAAGCGTCTGACTTCGGCTCAGGTCATGATCTCGCAGTTCACAAAGTTTGAGCCCTGCATCAGGCTCTGTGCTGACGTTTCAGAGCCTGGACCCTGGTTCGAATTGTGGGTCTCTCTCTGCTCCTCCCCTGCTCATGCTCTGTCTCTCTCTCACAAAAATAAATAAACCTTAAAAAATTTTTTCTAAATAAAAAAAAGAAACTTCGATCTTATTTACACCACTATATTTCTCTGTCTCTCTCTCTTGCCCTATCAGGTGTGTTCAGCGTTTACCACAACTAAAATGATGGGAGTTTGCATTAGAAAGAATGTGCAAAAAAAATTATCCTATTTAAAAAAAGTATATATAGAAACTTACTAGATTCTAGGTTTACAAGAACTACCAGAAGTAATTCAGGTTTTTGCTAAGGTGGTTAACTGTATGAAAATAGGCAAAAAACGAATAATATTTCTTTGTTATCAATAGCCAGCTAAACACAGTAATGGAAAGGACTCTACTCACAACACTGACAAAAATTTAAAATACTTAGGAATGAGTGGAAGAGGAAATACACAGAATTTATACGAAGAACATAAAGTAAGATCTGAACAGGGGTGCCTGGCTGGCTCAGTTGGCGGAGCCTGTGACTTTTGAATTCAGGGTGGTGAGTTCGAGTTCCATGTCAGGTGGAGAGATTACTTTAAAAAAAAAAAAGCCATGAAGAAATGGAAAGACATAATATTATAAGAACAGTAATCTGCCCTGAAGGACAAATATAATGCAGTTCAAATAGGACTCTTATAAAAGTCTCATTTAATTAATCATAAAAATTAATATCTTATTTATTCTTTTAAATGAGTTAAATATTCATATGGTTCTAGTTCAAAAGTTACCAACAGGCATGCAACTCTCTTCACCCCCCACCCCTCCTCCAACTAGTTATCGTCTGCATTGGCAATTTAGGTCACCTGTTTCTCCCAGGTACCTTCAGAGATATTTGAACCATTTTTTAACACAATATTCACATTGTTCCTAATATTCCTTTGTCTTATTAATGTAACTTTTGAGATGTACATAGAGAGCTTGCTTCTTCCTTTGTGTATACAGGGTTTCATTTTAGCTTGACTCAGGGCTCTATCCCACGACCCTGGGATCATGACGTGAATCAAAATCAAGAGCACTAGGTGTTGTTGTATGTAAGCCAATTTGACAATAAAAAAAAAGAAATCAAGAGTCAGATGCTCAACCACTGAGCCACCCCGGCACCCTGAAGCACGTACATTTTAAACGCTTGTACATGTTAGGGCGCCTTGGTGGCTCAGTCAGTTAAGTGTCCAACTTCAGCTCATGATCTCACTGTGGGTTCAAGACCCCTGCAGGCTCTCTGCTGTCAGTACAGAGCCTGCTACGGATCCTCGGTCTGCCTCTGTCTCTCTCCCTCTCTCTCTCTTTCTCTCTTTCAAAAATAAATAAATGTTAAAAAAAAAAACCTTTTTGGTCTTTGCTCTTCTGTAAAATGTGGTTTCATTTTACATTTTTCTAATTATGATGAAGTTTGAACATGTTTTCATACGTTTAAGGGCCATTTATAGTTATGGTTTGTGAACTCTATGCTCATATTCTTTGCCCATTATTCTACTGGGTTGTTGTTCATTTTCTTTTTGATTTTATTGTGACTCTTTATATGTTGTAGAAATTGGTCTTTTGTGAGATTAGTTGCAAATATATTTTAGGAGATATTAAAAGTACCATAAAATCACCATGATCAAAACAATGTGGTGGGGTACCAGGGTGGCTTAGTTGGTTCAGCCTCTGACTCTTGATCTCAGGGTCATGAGTTCAAGCCCTGCACTGGGCTCTGCACTGCACCTGAAGCCTACCTGAAAATAAAAAACAGTATGATATTAATACAGTGATATCATGTTAGTGAAATATAATTTATTACATTAGATGTATATTAGTGAAATTTACATATTATATATATTAGTGAAACTTAATGAAATATAATTGTCCAGAAACAAGATCCAAATAGACATAGTAAATTAATAGATTACAAAAGTGGCACTTTAATTCAATTGTTTGATGAACCGATGTCGGCACAATTGGCTATCCACAGAAAATAGAGCCGTGCCTCTTTATCATTCCATATCAGAAATATAATCTAGGGGCACCTGGGTACTTTAGTCAGTTAAGTGTTCGACTTTAGCTCAGGTCGTGATCTAACGGTTCATGGGTTCGAGTCCCACGTTGGGAAATTAGAAAATGGGCTGTCAGCACAGAGGCTGGAGCCTGCTTCGGAGTCTGTGTCTCCCTCTTTCGCGGCCCCTCCACTGCTCACGCTCTGTCTCTCTCTCTCTCAAAAATAAATAAAACATTAAAAAAAGCAAAACCTTTTAAAAAATGTAATCTGGATGAATGAACCATTTTTTAATAAAATTATTTTGAAACAATTTTAGATTTATAGAAAGACAGCAAAGATAGTATAGAGTTTCTATATACCTCACATCCAGGTTCTTTTATTAACATCTTCCATTACTATAGATGGTACATTTGTCATAGTTTTTTCATTGTTACTTAAGTTGTTCCAGCTTTGGCTATCAGAAGCTCTTTCAGTTTGGCTCTGGCTTTATCACCGTGGATTTTTCGGAAGCACTTTTCCTGCTTTGGGGGCCCACTACAAGTTATTACAGGCCCATCTTGTACATTTCCTACCCTGGTTTTAGAATCAGCCATTTTTCCAAGGAGCTCTGGTGTCTTTTATTGAAGAATGCGATCAGAAACCCAAATCAAGGTGTTAGGCATGCTCTTGCTGCTTGGAGGGTCATTGCTCCTGTGTCCTCTCAGCTGACAGAGCAAGGAGATGTTTGTTTGTGGGCAACCAGAATATACATATACATATTTCAAAATATTTCTTATGTAGTTATCCTTATCTAGATTAAGCTAAACATGAATTCATACTGATATCTAACTCCACTCTATTACCACATAAATCATACTCGCTTCCTCTCACCTTACTCTCTGAAATGTTGGATGAACACTTTTACTAAGGAAATACAAAATACTTGAAAATTTGGAGAACTTTTATTGAGGTCTACGAGAACATTTTTGGGTGTCAGGGAAACCTTTCCAAATGAAACACAAAATCCAGAAGCCCATTAAAAATTTACATATCATTGACTATTTAGATTTTTTAAAATGTTTATGTTCTCAAACAATGTAAACAAAGTCAAATGACACATGCTATACAATATATATTTGCAACATATATAATACATACAGGGATGATATTCTTCATATGCAAAGAGTTTCTAGGAGGTAAAAGCCTAATTGAAAAAAAAAAAAAGGGCAGGTGCCTGGGTGGCTCAGTCAGTTGGGTGTCTTAACTCTTGTTTTTCCATCAGGTCATGATTTCAGGGTTGTGAGATTGAGCCCTGCATCAGGCTCTGTGCTTGGGATCCCTTCTCTCCCTCTCTTTCTGCCCCTCCCCTGCTCATGCTCTCTCGCTCGCACTCTCTGTCTCTCAAAATAAATAAATACTTAAAAAAATAAATAAAAATATTTATTCAAAAACACTTACTGAATACCTCTAATTACAAGGTCCTGTACTGGGCCTAGGTATTAAAAATGACCAAGACCTTCTTACAACTCCTGCATTTGAAAATCTAGAATTTTTATAAATAAACCTTTTTAAAAAAAAGGAAAAAATGGGCAAAAGAGATGAATAAACAACTCTTGAAGAGAAAATCTAAATGGCCAGTGAATGAAAAGATGTTCAACCCCCCTAATGGTGATGGACATAATTCTAGTAAAATGAGAAACTGTTTTCATCATTAAGATTTAAAAGTTAAAGGGGGCACCTGGCTGGCTCAGTTGGTAGAACATGTGACTCTTGATCTCGAGGTTGTAAGTTTGAGCCCCACGTTAGGTGTAAAGATTACTTTAAAATAATATCTTAAAAACAAAAGATTTAGAAGTTAAAGGATTAACGACATTGTATGCTTTAAAGGACTGGGAAAAAAATCACTATCAACTTTGCTGGTAAGAACTGAGTTAAGGTAACCCTTTTGGAGAGACATCTGAAGGTAGATTTTTTTAAAGAAAAATTTTAAACTTTATTCTATTTTTAGTAATTTCTACACCCAACATGGGGCTCGAATTCATGACCTTGAGATCAAGAGTTGCATGCTCTTCCAACTGAGCCAGCCAGGTAGCCCTGAAGGTAAATTTTTATAAGTGAAAATACGCATACCTTTTGATTTAGCAATCCTTAATTTCACAGTCTATATAAATAAAAGTACCAGTCAATTAGGTTATACGTTAAAGAATGCTTATGGCAGCATTGTTACAGTGTGGAGGCAAATCTGGAAACTACCCGAATGTCCAGCAGTAGGGGAATGGATATCCATAGTATAGATCTGACACAGCTATTAAAATATGAATTAGATATACGCTTTATTGGCCTGGAAGAATTTCTGTAAAGCCTCATAAAATGAAAAAAAAAAGTTTATTACAGAATAGTGTATATGGCATGATTTTGGGGTGGAGGCAGTACAACCCAAAACAGTGGCCAACAAAAACCTTGTATATGTTTATCTTTTCGTATGAACAGAGGCCAGAGAGGAGATGCATTTGTTGGGTTTTCCCACTGTTAGACATTGATGTAAGGGTTTGAGTGCAAATAGTCTATTTGGGAGGTAATCCTAGGAAGCATTGGTAGGGAGATAGAAAAGTAAGGCAGGGAAGGAAGGAAACCCATCCAAGGTGCTTTAGTGAGCAGGTATGGCTGTGAGCAATTGGGTCTCAGTCCTACTGGGGATTTCTAGGTGACTGTGGAACACATCTCAAGGTTGTGTCACCTGGACAGGAGGTGAGGGAGCTGGCAATATTCCCTGCCAGTCCCATCAGGGTATGGCATCCCTTCTTATTTTGGCTGGGTTGACGGAGTTTCAGAAGCTTCCACGTAGCCATTTCTATCATAATGGCTTTTACTTGTCATGTGAGGGAACAATTTGAGGGTTCTTCTAACTGCTGAATATGTCTCTTCCAATAATACACTCAGGGACCAAAGAAATGACCACGGAATGGGTGTGGATCCATTGGATTCACTGTGAGACTTGGGCCAGGACTCCATTTCCTACCGAGCCTCCATATATCCCACTCTAACAGAGGGCCCCATGATGGTGCTTTAGGTTCCCTGACATCAGCTCCCCAAAATATGGGTATTCTTCACCCCCCCAACAGTCACACTGATAAATGGCCTAGGTCCTGTTGAGGCAGAGTTGCTGGAATCATAACTGTATATATTTGCCATGGCAATGTATGGTCCTTCAAGGGGACTTGGCCTTTCTTCACTTGATCAATTCTGAGTCTGAGAACTTGCTCAGGAATGGAAACTAGACAAAGGATCATGATTTATCCACTGTGACAACTGACAGCAGTCTATTGCTCAATGTATTCTTGATTCGTTTATTTTTATTTTTATTTTTATAAGCAATACTCTTGCTGGTTTCTGTTATGTGCTGAATTGTGTTCCCCCAAAATTCACATGTTGAAGACCTAACCCTCAGTGTCTTAGAATGTGATATATTTGGATATAGGGCCTTTCAAAAGGTAATTAAGGTAGAATGAGGTCATTTGGGTAGGCCCTAATCCAAATTGACTGGCGTCCTTATGAGAAGAAGAAAGTAGGACACAGACAAAAAACAGAGGGGCAACCATGTGAGGACACAGTGAGAAGGCAGCCATCTGCAAGCCAAGGAGAGAGGCCTCAGAAGAATCTGACTCTGCCAACAATTTGATCTTGGACTTCTAGCTTCTAGAACTATGAGGAAATACATTTCTGTTGTTTAAGCTACTAAGTCCTATATTTTGTTAGGGCACTCCAAGTGAACTGGTATAGCCTGCCATAGATATTGGTACCAGGAATGCCATAGTTTATTAGCCGTCTCTACTGACCTCTACAGGTCAAAGCCCCATCTTTCCCATTCCAGACTTGGGGTCTATAGTGGTTTTTACACTTACCTTGACTCCGACCGTTAACTGCTGCCACTTGGCGTGTGCTATTCTAGAATCCTATCACCCCCTTTGACACCTAGATGTGTCACTACCTTACATAGGAGTCTCCCCTATCATGAACCCTGACCTGTAGAAGACAACTGCCATGGAGCTTTTCAACAATGCCAGTCACACACTCCTTATTGCTTTAATAAAAAGTGTCCTCTGGGCCTTTCCAGGGGACACCATCAACTAGTGTGTTTTCTGGTTTCTAGTTTTCCCATCCCTCTGAGCTTTTTGCCTCTTTTGTCACTACTCTGTCAAGGCAATTCCAACAACTCCACTTCATTTACTATATAGGCTTTGTTTTTTCCAAGTTTCAAGGAGCCATTCCAGCAGCATACTAGGACTGACTCCAAGTGTCCTTGCCAGGATGTGAAATCCTGAGTCATGGGAGAGTGTTCCAATATCAATAAACTCTTCCTTATCCAGCATTATAGTCTTCTCTGGTTCAGGACCCTCAAGATCCATTCCCAGGTTTATTGTCTCAATTCCAGCAAGTATATATTCATCAAGTCCTACAGCTGTTCAGTGAATAATCTCTTTTATCTCCTACTAGAAATGGTATTTCCCTGCTTGGGCCATACTAAGAATTGTCCCTAGCTCTCTGTCTATAGAAGAAATATGCAGAGGTGGGGGCAGATCTTGAGAAAGACAAGCATCATCTTCCTGTGTAACTCTACTACCCTCACAATCAAATCTGGGCCTGATTTCCAGCCTAGACTACCCTTTTCTGGATGAGATTAAAGTTCTCACGAAGGCCTTCTGCTTCCATGCTGTTCCTTGACTTAATAATTGGCTGACCAAACCTGTCATCTGCTTTCTTTAGGGTTTCTATGGACGTTGACAACAGCAAACCAACTCCCTGATTCTCAAAGTTTTCATCTTTCAAGGGCTAGAGCTATTGCATGAACTAGTGTATTTCCTTCCATTTGTGTCCTATCCCAATCCAGCATAGGTGAAAGTCTCATCAGTTGTAATTCTACAACATGCCAGTAATTGCCACCACTCTACTTACCAGGAGTAATGAAGTCTTTGTATTCATATGTTGTACAAGTAATCGAACAGCAGAATCCCGTCCTGAAGGTCTACTTTGAAAGACCACTTCTGTTACTTTGGATGAAACAGACCCTCAGATAAGTAGTTGAGAGCAAGTGGTTTATTTGGAAGGTAATCCCAGGAATCCATGGAGGGAAGTGGGGAAGTGAGATAGGGAAGGCATGGAAAACAATATAAGGTCTGTTAATGAGCAGGTTAGCGCTGTAGGCATCTGGGACTTGAGTCTATTGGGACCTCAGGAAGACAAAATAGAACATGCCTCGGGTTTTCCACCCAGGAAACAAGGAAGCTGGGGTATTTTTCATATATTCATGCTCATCTCCGATATGTTTGCTCCTATGGACCTTAACTCCCTGCCACTTCTGGCTAAGCACACTCTGTGGCCAGAATGTCCTCGGGCACAGTCGCAGGTGCTCGCAGTAAGAAGTCAGAAGTCGCTGAAACAAAAACAATGAGTGCCTAGGGGATATTGGGAGAAGCAGCAACACAGGATGTTAACCTTTTTTTTTAAATACACACTTGCGTCCTTTTTCTGGTTGAGGAGAGCGTGGGCCCTGTGTACTGGCTGCCACGGGGCAGGGAGATGAAAGATTTCCTCCTTTAGACTTTGAAGTGGGTAGTGCAGTCCACCAGTGCTAGACACACTGGGGACTGGATGTTGGACAGAAAAAAATCCACTGTGTTCACATGGCATGATCAAGTTAGGTCTCTGGGATATTCTCTCACAGCTGCTTCTACCGACTTACCACTCAGAGACGCTTTTGTCTGCAAGCAACTGAATAAATACAAGAGCCAAGAAGCGTGGGTCTGGTTTTTTTTTTTTCCCCTCACAGAGCTAGAAGGCTGAAAGTCAGGGGCTGCTGGCATTTGTTTAGCAGTTGAACAATATCAGGGCCGATGGCTTTGAAGGTTTCTTGGACTTTACCTCGGTGTCACTAGATGACTTGTACAGCTCCCCATTCAAGGCAAGAATAGGGAAGGAGAGGAAGAGACAATACTTGTGTCAGGAAAGCAAAAGTTTTCCCAAAGAAGTCACGCATTAGTTTCCTATGCCTGCCATAAACAAATCTCCGTAAACGTAGAGGCTTAAAACAACACAAGCTTATTATCTTCCAGTTCTGGGTGTCAGAAGTCTGAAGTGGGTTTTGACTTCTGATTTCTGAAGTGGGCCCACCTGGATAATCCATCTTCCAAGGTCAATTGATTAGTAAAATGAATTCCATCTGCAACCTTAATTTTTGCCATGTAACCTATCATATGTGTAGGTTTGGGGTATCAGGATATGATTGAGGAGACCATGATTTGCCTACCACAACCCACTTTTGTCTCACTGACCAAAATTCCAGCTGCAAGGAGGTTCGAGAGTGGGAGGTAGGTTAGCCGAACAACAGTGTTGGCCATACTGGCACTTCTCAAAGTTTGTAATTACATATTTCTTGTATGATTTTCTCCCCTCGTAGATCCTATATTCCATGAGAGCAAAAACCATGTCTGTTTTGCTCACCATTGTATTTTCTGCATATAATTAACATATAGTAGCAGCTCAGTAAATTTTTGGTGCATAAAGGAATGCATGAACAAGCGCATAGACACACACACACACACATGAAAAAGCATACTATAACATTTTCTGGGTCATAGTCAGGAACTGGAAGCAATCTAACTGTTCATCTGTAGGAAATTGGTTATATAAATAATTGATTCTTAAAAAGTAAACCCCTGCTCCATGTCTACAAAGGAATATTCAGCCTTTATAAACATTGAGACTGATCTTAAATGCAGTGACATGAAAGAATGTTCGTTATTTATCACTGAGGGAAAATGCAAGTTGCAGAACGGCATGTCTTATATGGCCCTATTTGTGTGATGGAGAATAAACTGAACCTTATTGCCCTGGGGAGAGAAGAACACAAGGAACCAGAAACAACAAAGAGTCTAATTCTTGGCTTTGAATTATTCTGGGAACACACACTAAGCACATTCCTGTCTCATGGTCTTTGCACTGATTGTTCTCTCTGCCTGGAATACTCCTCCCTCACATATTAACATATTGATATTAATTAACATTAATGTTAACATATTAATAGCTTGCTCTCCTTTCACTAAGTCTCTGTCCAATGTCATCTTCTTAGAGAGGGCCTGACTTCACCACCCTGTCTTAAATAGCATACCCTATACCACTCTCCATTCCCTTGATTCACTTTATTTTATATGGCATTATATATTACTTGTTTAATTGTTTATTTGTCTAAGTTTATTTATTTAGGTAATTGCTACTCCCAGCATGGGGATCCAACTCACAACCCCCAGATCAAGAGTCGCATGCTCTACAGTCAGACGCTCCTTGTTTAATTGTTTATTATATCACTTCTCCACTTGAAACGTAAGTGCCATGAGACCAAGGATCTAGGGGATTCTGATGCAGGTTGCTGAAGTGCCTCAGTTTAGGAATCACTTCTTTTTTTTTTTAATGTTTATTTATTTTAAGAGAGAATATGGGAGGGGAGAGAGAGAGAATCCCAAGCAGGCTCCCCGCTGTCAGCACAGAGCCCGCTGCGGGGCTCCATCTCACAAACCATAAGATGTGACCCAAGACGAAATCAAGAGTTGGACATTTAACTGACTGAGCCACCCGGGCGCCCCAGGAATCACTTCTAACTCTTCAGGCAGCAGTTCTCAACGTGTGATCTCCAGACCAGTAACATCGGCATCACCTGGTAACTTGTTAGGAAGGCAAATTCTCAAGTGACACCCCAGACCTACTGAGTCAAAAACCCTGGGAGTAAGGCCCAGCAGTCTGTTAACAAACCTTTCAGGTGATTCCAATGCCCTCTCAACTCTGAAAACCACTGACTTCGCAGTTGTTTTTTAGGAAGCACTCCCTGGCTCTTTTCCTAGGGATCTTTTCCAAATAGAAAGAGGTTAACTCTTCCCTATTGTTTCCTCTATGCTGCTCCTAAGAATGTTCTGAATAAGAGAGAAACATTGAAATGTGGTGTTTAACTTACCTTAACTTAACTTAGATTTTTCTTGAACTTTACTGTCTAGAAAAGGGGCTGACAGTAAGCTCTTTTGACTTTGTGGACCACACAGTCTGATGCAACTACGCGACTCTGCCAGTGTAGTGGGAAAGCAGCCACTGACAGTATGGAAATGAATGAGCACGGCTGTGTGCCAATAAAACTTCGTATATGGACACTGAAATTTGAATTGCCAGCAATCTGGTGGCATAATGTGTATGTAGTATGATGTTATTTTGCATTTCTCTGATTACATTCATTTGGCCTCTTCTGTGAAGTGCTTGCCCATTTCTTTTGCCCCCTTCGCTATCTGCTGAAGGGAAGTCATTCCCGTGGGCAGTACCCTCAGTCATTCATTTCGTATGGAGGGAGATGAAGCCCGGATATATGGAAACACAGTGGATCCTGAAGACTGGCAAGTATCTTGTCTCATTGGAGGCATAGAAAGAACAATGCTTAAATACCAGTGGCAAGGATGTCTGGCAAAGAGATACGTAGTAGATGGGTCCCTGGGCTTGGCTCAAAGCATGCATATCTTTGTCTCACATTAATATTCACCAGGGGCGCCTGGGTGGCTCAGTCAGTTAAGCATCCGACTTTGGCTTAGGGCATGAGCTCACAGTTCGTGAGTTCGAGCCCCGCATCGGACTCTGTGCTGGCAACTCAGAGCCTGGAGTCTGCTTCAGATTCTGTGTCTCCCTCTCTCCTTGCCCCTCCCCAGCTCTCTCTCTCTCTCTTTCTCTCAAAAATAAATAAACATTAAAAAAATTAAAAGAAAATTCACCAAAGAACATCCGTCGCAGAGTAGATTCAAAATCAACCAGGTGGACAAGCCAAACTTCTCCTTGGCCACCACAATACTTGTGCAATGGGCCCTGGAATAGGTGGTTATGCAAGCAGGCAGGGAGGCAATGCATGGGCCCAGCGGCATGGGCTTTCCCTCCCCAAGGCTGAGTTAGCGACTGCCCCTGCTGGGTGCCCAAGAAGCCAACAGTGGCTACCAATGGTGAGTCCTGTATATAGTGCCAGTAACTAAAGGGATGCTAGCCAGCCACCTATGGTATTGATTACATTAGACCCCTTCCACCCTGGAAGGGATGGTGAGTTGTCTTTAATGGAATCGATACATACTTTGGATTTGGGTTCGTTTTGCCTGCCTATATTGCCTCTGCCCAGGGCTACCGCCTCCTCATTTGCTTCACAGGTTTTGCTCTCCAGTAAATGCTTTGCATCCTAACTCAATTTCAGCTTTGACTTCCTAAAGAATGCAATTTGTGACAACCTCTTTTCTAGGGGAAAATGAGACACTTGTAATGCGTGCCATGCTCTGAATGATGATTACTCAAATTATCAGTGATGGTGACTTGAATGGAATACAAGTGGAGGGCAAAGCTTTGGGAAATCAAGTGGCTAGAGCACTTAGTCCCTATGGTGACAGCAATGATTGCAAAGGATGTGGCTAGGGCTAACTGCTTCTGATGACCGTAGAGAGCTTATACAGAAAAGAGGACAAATGGAAAGCCTTGAATGCACAACACAGATCATAGTGGAAAATCAAAGAGCCTCAATGTCACCATTCAAGTAGTCTTTATTCTCCTGGAACTGTAGGAGAAATATGCCTGAAGATCATGCTCAGGGACTGATTATAAATGTTGCAGAGGTACAGCATCAATTAAACATATAGCCTCGTTAGAACTCTTAGGTTAACTGAAGGGCGCTTCGGGGGAAAGAATAGGACCCTAACACATTGGGTGGAAATGTGTGAGCATAAACAGATGAAGCTGAGAAAAATTTCGCCTCCACGTTTCCCTGAACCTTCCTTGCCAGTAGAAGCAATCATGTGTCCTTTGTCTAATGGTACCAGCCTTCCTCTGCATAAAAACCACTGGGGTGTTTGCTTCACCAGAAATACTGATTCTCCTCAGGACCAACCCCCCCAACAATTCATTGCCTCCACTCCAATAAGAATCATTGGATTTCAGTATAACCTATATGCCAAAATGCCCAAGGAGAAGGGAATGCTGAAGTGGATCTATGATGTGCAATCTGCAGCGTGCCTACCTCTAACTATACTGGTAGAAAGACTGCAGTAGAGTTTCCTGGGTTGTGGGATTTTCGGTTTTAAAGCTGTGACGGTACCAAGAAAATTTGGATCAGTCGGTCACTCTACTGGGAGGACACTCTTCACTAAAGCATTAAGAAATATATTGGTGAGGGGAACACCAGTATTATTGAAAAGCTCTATGGAATGCCTTCCGTAGGCCAGAGATGTTTCAGTGGAACTGGACACCCTGATTTCAATAGGAATAGTGGGGTCTGAACGGGGTAGAGTCTAGGCAATGGCACTTACCTGTGAGAACTAAGGTGGGTGCCATTGACATAATATACAATGATAGAGTGTTTTGACCTCCATCTGTTGCAGTGGGTGATTGTTTACAGAATTTTCTAGGAATGAAATCGATGTGGTATAGAGAAGCAGAAAAATTCTAGGTCTGGTGGGCAAAAATGTTGCAGGCTCTTGAACTCTTACTCTGTTCCCAGATCTACCAATCCGGTTCATAGATCTGGAGCTCTTGATTAAGGGGGAGGTGAGATCTCCTTGAGAAAGGACCTTACTGCAATCTATCACAGATGTATACTGCAAATCTTCTTCCAAGTCTTCCTCAGACTGGGGCTCATGGTCATTTACTAGGAGGCCATGACCTGGGTAAAAGAAAATATTCAGAACGTTCTGAGGGCTATAATATTCTGGCTCTGAATTGATGCTAATTACTGCAACCACAGTATGCCATTTTGGTTTATGTCCAGAGTGGGGACTTATGGAGTCAGGTGATAAATTAGGTCTTGGTCTGAGTTCATTTCAGTGGGAACTTGGACCCATCTTGGCCAAATCACCACACGTTATTTTTCTGACTCATGATCCATGGAGAGAGGGCTCTTATTATAGAAAAGGTCAAGTAGTATCCCCTGGAACTGTACCCCTCTCTCCTTTCACCTGTACTGCCAAGAAAGTAAACCAAAGCAACACCAAATTCCTGAGGCAATTGAAGAGATAAGGCTACCACCAAAGACTTGAACAATGAAACTGATGACTCCAACCACATGCCCTTGTATAACTTGCCTGTTTGGTCTGTGGGTAAAGGCATATAAGTTTTGGAGAATGCTTATGAATTATTGTTAAATTCATCAGGTTGTGACACCAATGACAACTGTGTTTCTTAATGTGGTATCTTTACTGGATCAAATCTACCCAGCCTCTGGCACCTACTGACCTAGCAACTATCATCAGCAGAGATAATCGGAAACAGTTTGTACTCACTCTCTTACCTCAGGGCTATCTCAAATCATGCTATTTTCTGTCATAATCTAGTCCAGAAGGAAGTTGTCTTTTTATTCCACAGGCATAATACTGATCCATTACATCGATGGCATTTATGCTAATGAATCTGAGGGGCAAGAAGAATCAAGTGTTCTAGATGCCTTATGACCAGAGGATAGGAAATAAGCCTGTGAACGTTCAGGAGCCTGCTACATGGATGACCTTTCTAGGGGGTCCAAGGATCCGGGGAATGTCAGAATGTCTCTTCTAAAGTAAGAGATAAGTTGTTTTTCCTTGCACCACCCACCACGAAGAAAGAAACCAGTCCTTGGTGGACCTGTCTGGATTTAGGACAATGTTTGGCCTTGCTGCTCTAACCCAGTTACTGACTTACCTGTAAGGCTGCCAGTTTTGGGTGGGATCTGAAGCAAGAAAAGCCTTAGCAAGAAATCCGAGTCTGTGGTACAGATGTTCTATGAAGCCTCAATAGAAAGCTCCTAGCACAGACTCTTAGGGTGTTGACTTAAGGCCATGCTCTCCTTAATTGACAGTGACTCTTTCTTCCTTTGAAAGGCAATGTCTCTACTGCTACTAGGCCCTGAGTGACTGAATTACTGACCATGGGACACAGGAGGCTACGTGACTTGAACTGGCCATTATGAAATGGGTATTGTCTAATCCACTCAGTCATAAAGTGGCCATGTGCAGCAGCATGGAAATTGTGTATGAAATCAGGTCTCAGAAAATTGGGAAGGTAAAAGTGAGTGAGGAAATGGCTTAGGCTCACATGGTACTTGCTCCAACTACCTGACTTGCTCCATCATACCCATGGCCTCAAGGAGGGTTCTCTATAATCATTTAACAGAGTGAGAAAATATAGGCCTATAGCTTGATAGATGGGTCTTCATGGTAGGCTGGCAACTGGTAGAAGTGAGTCACAGGTGGCTGGCAGACCCACTCAGGGATGGTCTGTAAAGACAGAAGTAGAGGAAAATCCTCCCAAGTAGTACATCTGACTGTCTTCTTTGGTGGAAGGAGAAATGACCTAATATACTGATGTAGACTGACTCAGGGGTAGAGTCTAACATGTTGGCTGGATGGTGAAGAATGTGGAAAGAACAAGATAGGAATTTGGTGATAAGGAGGCCTAAGAAAAATGTATATGCACAGGCCTCTTAGAATGGGCCAGAGTGTGAAGATATTTGTGTTTCATATAATTGCCTCTAGAAGACATCCACCGTGGAGGAGACTCTCAGTAATCAGGTGGCTAAGATAACCGGTTCTGTTGACGTTAGCCTCTTCAGCTACCATAGTGCCTGCTCATTAGACCCATGCACAAAATGGCTGTGGCAGCTGGGGTGGGGTGTATATATGGGGTCTTCCCTCCCTGAAGCTGATCTGTCTACTACCACTTTGAATTGGCAATCTGCTTATCAGCAGAGACCAAACGCTGAGGCACCAGCATGGCACCATTCCCTGAGGAGACCAGATAGTGATCTGGTGGCAGATTGGTTACACTGAACCCCTTCCATCATGGAGGAGGCACCGACTGTCTTCACGGGAATAGATACACGTTCTGAATATGGATTTGCTTTTCATTCTTGCAGAGCTTCTGCCAGCACCACCATGTGGACTCACAGCATGCCTGATTCATCACCATGGTATCCCACCCAACATACTTCCACCGAAGGATCTCAGTTTAGCTTGAAGGAAGTGTGGTGATGGGCTCGTCCCCATGGAATTCATTGGTCTTATTACATGTCTCATCACCTAGGAACACTTGGCTTGACAGAATGGTGAAATTTTCTGCGGAAGCCTCGGTTATGGTGCCATAGCCTGCAAGTTTGGGGTACTGACCTGCAGAGCCTAGTATATACTTTAAACCAGAGGCCAATAGGGGTGCCTGGGGTACTCAGTCGGTTGAGCATCCAACTTTGGCTCAGGTCATGATCTCATGGTTCGTGGGTTTGAGCCCTGCGTCGGGCTCTGTGCTCACAGCTCAGAGCCTGGAGCCTGCTTCGGATTCTGTGTCTCCCTTTCTCTCTGCCCTTCCCCCACTTGCTCTCTCTCTCTTTTTTTTTTTTCTCTCTCTCTCAGAAATAAATAAACATTAAAAAATAAAAACCCAGAGGCCAATCTATCATATCATCTTTTTTTAAAAAATTTTTAAATGCTTTATTTTTGAGAGAGAGAGACACAGAGTGAGCAGGGAAGGGGCAGAGAGAGCAGGAGACACAGAATCTGAAGACAGGCTCCAGGCTCTGAGCTGTCAGCACAGAGCCCGACGTGGGGCTTGAACCCATGAACCGTGAGATCATGACCTGAGCCGAAGTCAGACGCTTAACCGACTGAGCCACCCAGGCGCCCCTATCATGTCATCTCCTTTGTAGCCAGTCCAGGATCTGATAGGTGGAGGTGGGATTGACCCCTCTCCCTGAAGAACTATTTGCTTCCCATCCTTACATCTTGGACTCCATGGGTTAAGAGGTTCTAATGCCCAAGGGAGAGATGTTTCCACCAGGGGATGCCTGAGGATTCTGATGTTTTGGAAACTGACACTGCCTTCTTGGCCATTTTGTGTTCTTCATGCTGTTTAACTAACAGGCAGACAACGGGTTCATTGTATAGACCAGGGTGGTCCATCGTGATTACCAAAGGCAGATTAGGTTGCTACTATACAATAGCAAGGAGAACTATGTCTAGCACCCACGGGCTTCACTGGGGTGGCTCTTATCACTCCCTTGCTCAATAGTACCAGTCAACGAGAACTGGTAACCTGGTCAAGGTAAGATGATAAGGATTCAGATCCTGTGGGGATGAAGGTTTGGGCCACTCCACTGGGGAGCGTATCTTGTGCTACTGAGATGCTGACGGAGGGTAAGGGAAACATGGAGTGGGTGGCAGAAAAATGGAAGCAATGATTATCAACTTAGGGCCTCCTTCCAGCTACAGAAGCAGGGATTATAAAAACTATGTTTTACATTTCGAGCCCCCCTTTCCCTTCTACTTTATATGAAAAGCACCAGTGGTCATTAATATTTTAGATTTCATGTGGGAGTATGAATGAATTGTCGTCCCCCTGCAATGATACAGTAGCCGATGGGAATTTGTACATTTCATTTGAAGACCTGGGGTTTTCATCTGGACAAAGGGCGAGAGTGGTGTGGAGGGGCAACAGGAATGGTCAGTGCTGGGAATTCTGTTTTCCCTCTTAAGATTCTCTTTACACCCTTCTCCACCCTGCTCTCTCCCCTGACCCATATTAACTGCATTTGCCAGGCTCCCTGGCATCAGAGCTTTCAGTAGCTAGTGGCCAATGGGAGGTATCAGTAGGAGATCAGATGGTGGAAGGAGAGAAAGGTCAGGGAATTTATTCCCCACATTCCCTCCCTTGAAGGGATGTGAGTTGGCAATGATTCCTCTCCAGAAGGCCACAGTTCCTGTTGAATGTTCATTTCCTTATCATTTTATTTTATTTTCCTTATTTCCTTAGTTTTTGGTAACCATTCCCTCTCCTTGCCCCTTTAGGTTTGGGGGCGCTAATGTCTTCCCGTGTTGCTAGCCCTGAGGTGCTTCACCATCGATTGTCGATTTCCCTTAAACCTGCCCACACCCTTGTGCATGGTTCCTTCATTAAACTGTCTTTAGGGGCACCTGGCTGGCTCAGCTGGTGGAGCATGCGACTCTTGATCTTGGGGTTTTAAGTTCGAGCCCCATGTTGGGTTTAGAGTTTACTTAAACATAAAATCTTAAAAAAAAAAAAAAAAGCTGGTCTTTAAATATCCACTTTGAGTATGCTGTTTCCTGTCATAAACCCAACTGATACAATTCCTAATATTTGTGTGTGTGTGTATATATATATATATATATATCTTCTCCCACTTTTGTAATTAGTCCTTCCAGAGGTTTGTCAGTTTTATTAGACTTTTCAACCAGCCAATTTTTGGTTTTATTGATCTCTTGTATTCGCTAGTTTCTTTTTTATTAACATTTGTTATTTTAAAATGTCTTTATTTCTGCTTTCTTTCACTTACTCTGTTATTGTTTTTGTAACTTCTTTTTTTGGTTTTGTTTGTTTTCGTAACTTCTTAAATTGGATGCATAGCTTTTTAATTTCCAGCCTTGCTTCAATACAAATACAAAGGTTTAATGACACAAACTTCTTTCTAAATACCACTTTGGCTGCAAACCATCATTTTTTTTATTAGTTTCTTTTCTTTTTTTTTTAAGTATGTTCTATGCCCAACGTGGGGCTTGAACTCACGACTCTGAGATCAAGAGTCACTTGCTGTACCGACTGAGCCAGTCAGGTGCCCCTATTATTTTTGATATGTAATGTTTTCATTATTGTTCTAAGTATTTTCTAATTTTTAGTATGATTTGTTTATTTGACAAGTGATTTCAATTATGTTTTTCAAGTATGTTTTTAAATTTCCAAACATAGATGTTTTCTTTTATCTTCTTGTTATTGATTTCCAATTTAATTGCAGTGTGGTCAGAAAATGTGAACTGTATGAGACTGATTTCTTTGAAATGTGTTGACATTTTTTTTAACCTAGTGTATGATTAACTTTCATAAATGTTCCATGCACTGGACCACCACTAGATGACATATTGCTTTTGTGTGAATTAAGAAAATGTGCCCTTTCTTCCAGATGGATATAGCACCACACCTGAGCATGTGGTTTGGCAAGTGGAGCATGGGGTGGGTTTTGACCCCCACTTGTCCCCTTGGCTAGGTGCTTTTGATCAGTGAACACTCTGTACACAGTGGCTCATTCAGGTGTTCTTGTAAAGAATGTTTCTTTTCTTTTTTTTTTTAAATTTTTAATGTTTATTTTTGAGAGAGAGAGAGAGAGAGAGAGAGAGAGAGAGAGAGAGAGAGAAAGAGAGTGCAAGCAGGGGAGGGGCAGAGAGAGAGGGAGACACAGAATCCGAAGCAGGCTCCAGGCTCTGAGCTGTCAGCACAGAGCCCATGGAGCTTGAACTCACAAGCTGTGAGATCATGACCTGAGCCGAAGTTGGCCGCTTAACCAACTGGGCCACCCAGGTGCCCCGATATATTTAAGTTTAAACCTACCATCTTCCTCTATTCTCTCTGTCCCACTTTTCAAAAAGTTTTTTCTCCTTTCTTGCCTTTTTTGGGGATTGATTGATTTTTTCCCCCTCTTTCTCTCTTTCAATTCCCCCCCCCCAGTAGTTTGGAAGATATATAATATCCTATGTTAGTGGTTATCCTAGAAATTTTAATATGTATACTAACATAATTAAGTCTTCAGTTAATAGAAATCCATTCCTGATCCTCAGCATTCTAGGGGACAATTCCACAAAGGCTACAGTTTTTGCATTCATTCTCTGATTATTTTATTTATTTTGTCTTGTTTTGCTTTACCTTACAGTGACCTAAAATTAAACTATCACTCCATGCATCAGACTGTCAACAATGAAACTACCCAATCCCTAGCCTTCATCATAGACCTCAGTCTCTGCCTAGTACATTGGTACCTGGGAGCTGGTGAGATCCCTGGTGAACAGTACTCTCAGCTGCTGAGACAATACCAGACACTGATAGCAAAGAACAGGCAAGCCAATAACAAAGATGCAAAAGATATGATAGTTTTGCAGTCTTATGGAGCAAAAAGCCAACTGGCTGTGAGGAATCCCTAAAGGAGTCATCATAACACGGAAAAATAGTTCTTCAGACTGGGAGAAGGGACAATGAAGGCTCCAAAGGGCATCACTGCAGTCAGGTCATACTATATTTGTGGCATACTGAGTCGTATGCATACTACACACAGTTCAGTGTTTGGAAGGAGAAATCACTGTGATAAAGTGTCAAGGTAAACCACAACATAGGGGAATGTTGTCAGTGGCTCTCAACAGGGGGTTATTTTGCACCACAGGAGACATTTTGCAATGTCTGGAGATACCGTTTTTTTTTTTTTTTAAACAACTGGTGTGTGTGTGTGGCGGGGGGGGAGGGGGCTCGGGGAGGCTCTACTGACAACTAGTGGGTCGAGGCCAGGGAGGATGTTGCTAAACATTCTACAATGCATAGGATCCTCTCTGTCCTCTGCAAAGAATTACCTGGACTAACATGTGGATAGTGCCCACTGCTATATAGATTATTCAGTGAAATATACATAAGCAGCAGGATAGTGTGCCTTATATCACTGAAACCATGCTGTAATAATGATTTCCCATTTTTTAAGGGAAGATGACAGTACAACGAGGATTCACTATACTTTTCTGTGCACTTTAAAAATATTCCATGATAATGAAAAATGAAAAGATCAACGGGCACTCGAATCTCTGAACCTCCTAGAAATGGCAAAGGGTTTTTATGAGCAGATGTCGTTGAAACTGAATGGCGTATGTTTTCTAATGAGTGGTTTTAGGATTTTGAAATCAGACAGGACATTAGGAGACTAGATATAGCTGATGAAAAACAATCATGAACAACGTAGTATTTTCCCAGAACTTCTGAATACAGCCCATCCCCGGGACAGCTTTTCAACGCAAATAAACCTGGTCCGTTTGGTGAAACTTGCCAAATTTAGAAGACACTAGTTCTACCTTAATATATGTGTGGTAGGATTTCTTCCTTTGGTTTGTCTAAATTTTCTAAAATTTCTGCCAAACACGTACTTTTATAACCTTTTTATTTTGAAAAGTGGCACAAATAGAACAGAGAATCCTTGCCCATCCTTCACACAGACTCCTAAAATGTTAATAGTTTACATTTGCTTAATCATCCTACAGTTTTCTTCTGAAACATTTAGCGAAAGTTGCAAGGTAATGCCCCATTATCTCTAAATACTCCACCGAGTATTTTCTTAAACAAGGACTTTCACATTAGCCTTAGTACAAGTATTGAAATCATGAAATTTACATTGATACAATATTATTGCTTAGTCTATAGATATTCAAATTTTGTCAATTGTCCCAATAATGCCCTTTTTAGCAAAACAAAAATGTTCTTTTTCTGGCTGGGGATCAGTGGTCCTGTCTGTTGTTTCTATTAATCCGGAGGAGTTCCTTTATATGTCTCTTTGTCTTTGGTGACTTTGATGATTTTGAAGAGTGCAAGCAAGCCAGTAATTTTGTAGACTGTCCCTCAGTATGGGTTTGTTTGATGTTCCCTCATGACTAAATTCAGGTTATGCGAATTTTAGCGTGGTGAAGGCTACAAAATTGGTTAGTGTTTTTCTTAGCACCTTCTCAGGAGGCACGCGATGCCCATTTCTGGGCGTGCTGATTTTCATCACAGTTAGGACGGAGTCCGCCATGTTTTCCCACTGTAAAGTTTTTATTTCGCCTTTGAAACAGTATCTAATCGGGAGACACTTTGAGATGGTAACGTTAGCAAGTTGTTTCTTACGGTACTCGCGCCCCCTAGTTTTTTGTAAGGTTAGAGTGACAGAGGCCGATTACTGGAGGGTGTCAGCAAGGGTTTCCAAGGGTCAATTTCTCTCTTCCTCGCTAGCTCGTCTCCCTTGTATTAGCATAATGCCTAGCACATAGTAAATGGCTGCTGCTTCTCTGATTAATTTCTTTTATCTCAGCAGTTGATAGGGTGTATTGTAGCTGATCTGCTTAAGCTTGTCTTTCCCACAGACTGTGAGCTCGTTGAGGGTAGGCATAACGGCTTATTGCTTCCCTATCCCCGGTGCCTAGCACATATTAGGTGCTTGAAAAATACGTTTGAATTAGTGGCTTGGAGTAGGTATTACGGAAGAAGAGAAGGGCTAGGAGTCGGCCTGGGGATGGCATTTTTCCTGTTCTGAAGGGTGGCCTGGCTTGGGCAACAGGGCAAGGGTTGTAGAGGGCGCGGTCGGCGTAGTCACTCTGCAAAGGGACCCACGGGTCTCAGCCACCTGGTTGGAGGCAGGGCCTCGGGTTTCCGCGGGTGGGGAGGAAAGTGGGGCGGGAAATCGAAAACCGAACTCGCAGCTCCCGGCATTCCCCGTGGGCGGTGCTCCCCTTTGACCCCTCGCTCGCGTGCTACACATCCGGGCCTCTGCTACTAGTGAGGGGAAGATGGCGGCCGCAACTGTGGTGGTTCCCTTGGAGTGGATAAAGAACTGGGAGAAATCAGGGAGAGGCGAATTGTGAGTGTCCGGGCTGGAGGCGGGCGCACTGCCGGGCCGGGCCCGGGCGTCAGTCGTGCTCTCCCAAGTGGGGAGAGGTTGGTGGGGGAAGATGTGACCCCTCCCCCATCTGGGCGGCGGGTGTGGAGGGTTGGCTAGGAGTTTCGAACTCGGGGAGGAGAGGTGCCGGTAACCGCCGCCGATCTCTTTCCTTCCCTGGCCTCTCCGAAATCCCCCGTTGCCCGCCGTGGGCTGTCTTCTTTTAGTCTCTTAGCATAACTCCGGTTTCGTCCCTGCGGGTCCCCGCGCTCCAGCTCCGTCTCTTTTTGTCCCCCCTCTTCGCTTGAGCTCACTTGGCTCCTTTCTTTTTTACGGGGCCGCGCCGGGGGGTTCGGACATTTCGTCTCTCTGTCCCATTTCTTTACTCTGCGCCCGTTCGACTCCGCAGTTTGGAGCCCGGCGCCTCCTCTGCCCGAAGTCCGAGGAGGGCGAACCGTCCCGACTCCCTCCCCTCCTCTCCGCCCGCCGCCGCGATGCCCCCGGGGCGTCGCGAAGAGCCCCGCTTGGCACCCCTCGTCTTCCTGGGGAGCGGTCCCTCGGATTGTCCCGGCCTCGCGCGGCGCGGTGGCCGTGGGAGAAGTGTAGCTGGGATTACCGCTTTCCCCGAAGACCTGCCGGCATGTCTTTGCTCCGTCTTCTCACTTTCGAGCTATTTCGGGGCTGATTCAACTTTCCTCATGAAATGTTTCCTAAACCCCATTTTGTCCTGGGACTGTAACTCATTCTGGCAACTCTCCAAGGGCCTCGAGTACCTGGAATAACGCGTGTCCTTCAGTCATAAAACTTGTTTTTTTCCCCCGGTAATACCGAAGACAGTAATTTGCCATACCGGCGGTTTCCTCGCCCAGAATTTCAGTTCGGGCTCTCTCGGGGGGAAAAAAAAGAAACCGTTTAAGCAGCAAAACAGACCCCAGATTCAAAAACAAGTAACTTATTTCTGATTTCTTTCTCAGAATCGCTTTATTAGCTGAAGCTCAGCATTGCATGAGATTAACGCTCGTTAGCCATTTTTGCGGTCTTTCCCTCCCCCCCCCCGTTCCCTCCTCCCTCCCCCCCGCCGCCCGCCAGTTAGTTTACGGTTGCTGTCGCTGCTCGTGCGTTAAGGTAACGAATCTTTGGAACTTCGTTACTTCGAACGAAATCCGTGGAACGCGTTCCCCCGATCTTGCGCGTGTAATACTGCCAGCCTGTATGGCTTCCCCACCTCACCCCCCGCGCTCCGCGCGCACTCGCACTGCTTCGCGAAGTCTTCCCCGCGCTAGCTCTAGAATTGTATTTCCTGGGTAAGCGGCGGTCTCAGCCACTTAACTAGCTGAGTGACCTTGGGTAAGTTCCTTAACCACTTTGACCGTTTCCCCTTGAGTAAATTGGGATTAATAAGTACTCTACTCAAAGGATTGTTGTGAAGACTAATGCCTCTAAAGCACTTGGCTTATAGTAAGTGCTCAAGTGATAGCTATTAAAAGTAATATTATTCCAATCTTTAGATGGTTAAACTTCTCTGGACAGCTCTTGCTCTTAAAGTCTGTACCACTCAGGTTAGCAGTTAATTGGGCTCTGACTCTCCTGTGTACTCTTGTACTGTAACGAATTGAGAGACTCTTGAAGTGTGGGAACTATGTTTCATATTTATTTGGGTTCAACCCTCCCGCGCCTTCCCCTCCGCCTCCCGGGCCCGCTACCCCTCTCCCCCTAGCCTTCCTGGCGTTTGCTTAGCGTGCTTATTGGTTTATAAAGCGAAAAGTCTATTTGATAAACATTCACTTGTAACTGTTAGGAACATTTTCCAGATCCTTGTACATGCTGTTTAACAAACAGCCATTAAGTCCCTTGTGTGTAGGGAAGGCAGGATGGGAAGTTACCTAACCAAACCATTATTTTCCTCTGTATTAGGTTAGGATAACCTCCCCAAACTGATAAATCAGTTCACTATTTTGTTTAGTTATCTGGGGTCTGTCATCTTTGTAGATTGCTCAGCTTCCTCCTTCCAGCTAACTGGTTTTGACAGTTTTATTATTATTGCTTTCACCTTAGAATGAGTGGTATTAGGAACAGAAGGTGAAATTCTGCTTGGCTTTTTACTGGCAGTGGTTGGAGAAAAACGATGTAGGAGATTGAAACACCTTGTCAAAATGTGATTTGGATTCACTTTATGTATATTTGCGTGACCCATGCTCCCTGTATTGTTCCTGAAGAGCTTTTTCAAAACTGTTGTTAGGGCTTATTTGTATGTAGTTACTCCGTGGTTTGAAGACCCTAGTTTGAATGGTAGTTTCAAATCGGTATAGCCAGTTTTATAATTGTATTCTGTTAAATGAAGAGAGTGTAAAGTTGTTAGTTGTGTGACAGAATGAAATATTTTAAATAGGCAAATACATCACCATCCAGTACTTGGGCTTCATTTATTTGACCTCTTTCCCTTCTTTGAAAACTTTGTTGTGTACAGTCTAACTTTGGAGTGTTTGAATATAGCATTTTCATTTTATTAGAATGAATGGTGGTGTAAATATATTACCAAAAATCCTTTCCTTTGTCTGAAAACAGAGCCTCTTAAACATAAGCCCGTAACTGGAACTGTTAAAAATGAAGGTAGTGTGTCACAAATTATTAGTGAATCCTTTTATAGATTTGGCTTTTAGAACATGACCAATATTTAAAATAATACCTTGGGTGGGTTTTTAGTTTTTCATGAGGTAAATTAGCAGATGAGCTGTAACTTGACTGAAAATTACCTTTTTAAGAAAAATGCATGGTGTATTTCATGAGGTTGTTAGTTCATTTCTCCTCTCTCACTTCCTACTGGTATATTTTGTGAGTTGTAGTCAACTTCAGGAACATAGTGCTAAAGCAGCACATGAGATGTATGGGGCATTTAGTAACTTTCAGAGAGGGCAGTTACTTAATTGTACCTCACGGAAAGCAACTGTATTAAGATGGAAGGTGTTGGCTTTGAAGAATAAGCTTTGTTAGGTAATTATGGGAAAGAATAACTGTATTTTGCTTGTCTGAATGGTCTATCACATACCTAGCTAACCTATTGTTTCCAGAGATACTGATTATGTTTTTAATGATAAATTATAGACCTCTTAGGACTACCAAAACATAATTATTGTCTTTCCTAGTAACAGAGCTATTCTTACAAGTTTCACATCTAAATGCAAACCTGCGAATTCTGCCACACATGGAAGATACAGATTTAATCACTTAATTTTGAAATTAGTTTCTTTTTAAAAAATTTTTTAATGTTTTACTTATTTTTGAGAGAGAGAGAGAAAGAGAGAACATGAGCAGGGGAGGGTCAGAGAGAGAGGGAGATACAGAATCCGAAGACAGGCTCAGGCTCCAGGCTCTGAGCTGTCAGCACAAGAGCCCGATGCAGGGCTCGAACCCACGGACCGTGAGATCATGACCTGAGCCGAAGTCGGACGCTTAACCCACTGAGCCACCCAGGCTTTCTTGACGACTTCATGTTAGCGTAGGACTTGCCATGATTATGCTAATAAACTTTCACGTACTGGTAGATCCAGTGGTGAATTCTGTTTTTAGTAGAAATCATTAACACAGTGAGCTCAGCATTTCTTTGTGTCACAAGCAACCTTAACTGGAGGATTTATGTTCCAAGGTCTTAATCTGAAGATGTTAGCCTCATGTCCATACTTGCTCTAATTTAGAAATATTTTTATTTGTTGAATATTATCTGTTTGCTTGAAGATCTTCATTTTTCTTTTTAAACATATATTAGAATTTTTGTTAGATACTACCTTATTAATCATTGGTAATTATAGTAAACTTTAAAAAATTTAATTGCCAGGTGTTGTGATTGCCATTCTTTTTCTTCTGCTGCTACTAAATGATTTTATGCCTTCCAGAACTTCTCTGAGTGCATGTGGATGTTCATTAAATGTTGTCTGACCTGAATTTTTTGGAGGGATGCGTGTGGGGGTTATGGCAAATAATCATTCTAAGAGATTTGTCTTGGTAGTTGAGTCCTTTTTTTTTTTTTCAAAAGATGCTCTAAATTCAGCTGAAGTTTTATCTGAAACCTGTTCTTTGTATTTTAGTTTTCATTGGCATTCATTTTCTCATTTTGACCTGTATTCACAAGTTAAAAATAAGTCTTGGTCCATTTTCCTGGTAAGAGAAATGCATTTTTCAAAAAAATGTTGTAGCAAATAACAGGAGATTTTCTAGGCTATTGCTTTCTTTGTTAGAAAAATTATTCTCTGGTGCTTAATTTGTTTTTTTAACGTTTATTTTTGAGAGACGAAGAGAGAGAGCGAGTGAGTGGGAGAGGGGCAGAGAGAGAGAGAGAGAGAGGGAGGGAGGTAGGGAGGGAGGGAGAGGGAGACACAGAATCGGAAGCCGACTCCAGGCTCTGAGCTGTCAGCACAGAGCCCGACGATGTGGGGCCGGAACCCACAGATTGAGAGATCATAACCAGAGCGAAAGTTGGACGCTTAACCCACTGAGCCACCCAGGCGCCCCTCTCCTGCACTTAAATGTTAAGGTAGAGAGAGTGCTATTAATACACTTGTGTGCGGGAACCTTTGTTCTTTTTTAAACATTTCCTGTTTCTTTTCCTCCTCATAAATGAATATTTTCATTTTCATAAATGCATGATTCAGGATAAAGCTGCATGCCCAATATTCATTTTTGTGGGTTATATTTCTATTCTGGTAATGACAGTAGAGGTAGTACTTTGCTTCACCAAATTTAGCCTTTTTTGTTGTTTTGCTTTTAAGAATTAATTGAAGCACAGATCAACATCAGTGTTTTATATGTGAAGCCACCTTTGAGATGTTGACCGTAACATCTCAGTTAGCTCAGGCTTGTGCTGTTTCCTTTTTTATTGAAAAGTGGGATCAAGTAAGGTGGAAAGCTAAATACTCAAAAAGTATTCACAAAATACTTGAGTCCTTGGAAGAACTTAAGACATTCAGTTTAAGTTTCTTTGACAGAAAATAGATTCTGTCTTTGTTCTCAGGGACCTGAGACAGCATCTCCGCAATAGCACCAAGTTGTTTTAAAAGTGGAAAAACTGGGGCACCTGGGTGGCTCAGTCGGTTAAGCGTCCGACTTTGGCTCAGGTCAGATCTCACGGTTTGTGGGTTCAAGCCCCGCATCGGGTTCTGTGCTGACAGTTCAGAGCCTGGAGCCTGTCTTTGGATTCTGTGTCTCCCTCTCTCTCTGATCCTCCCCTGTTCATGCTCTCTCTCGAAAATAAATAAAACATTTAAAAAAAAAAGTGGAAAAAGTGGTAAACTCAAGTATTTGGAGGTTTTTAGGGAAATAAAATAATCATTTGGACTGAGGAAGAATATTTGATTATCTTTTTTAGTGTTTATTTTTGAGAGAGAGAGAGAGAGAGAGAGCGCGCGCGACAGACCGTGTGAGCGGGGGGAGGGGCGCAGAGAGAGGGAGACACAGACTCAGAAGCAGGCTCCAGGCTGCGGAACTGTCAGCACAGAGCCTGATGTGGGTGGGGCTCGAACTCAGGAACCATCAGGTCATGACCTGAACCGAAGTCAGATGGTTAACCGACTGAGCCACCCAGGCGCCCCTGTTTGATTATTTTTAAAACCGCATTAGGGGCACCTGGGTGGCTCAGTTGGCTAGGCGTCTGACTTTGGCTCAGGTCATGGTCTCCTGGTTTGTGGGTTCAAGCCTCATGTTGTCCGGCTCTGTGCTGACAGCTCAGAGCTTGGAGCCTGCTTCGGCTTCTGTGTCTCCTTTCTCTCTGCCCCTCCCCAACTTGCTGTCTGTCTCTCTCTCAAAAATAAACACTAAAAAAAAAAAATCCACATTAAAATGGGTAACTGTTAGAGGTGGTTTTGGTTTTTTCTTCCTTTATAATTTAGGATAGGGTACTAAAACTGGTTAACAGGTGTGGTAAGACATGCAGCATTCAGAAACAGAATTGTTTCTCTCAGGATATGTACTTTATGATTGATCTTCTATTCGTGAATTGGAAGAATATGGGCAAATCTTCTGATTGGGGGAACATTCTTAGCAACTGGTTTAGTTTCCTCCTACAACTAAGGAAGAACTGTTGTTATACCAGGGAAATGAAGGTATCTTATGCAAATGAATTGCCTTACCCTAATAAATCAGTAGTGATTCCTTATACAATTTGGGTAAATCTTTGAGATGCTAATTAATAGTTCACTTTGACATTGTCATCTGCATTCTAATGAATATGTTTGTGGCCTTGTGACTGGCAAGATGGAATTATATTTCAATTACATTTCTTAAAATTGTATAACATTGGCTGTACCATTGGATTAGGTGGGATGAAGTGGGAACACTGACATTCCCCCCTTCCCACTGGAAGGATTATTGTGAAAGACATATGCATTAAGCTTAGTAAAAAGAAAACGAAGCTACTGAAAATGTGAATAAACAAATACATTCACCATAAGAAGGAATATTTGGGGGCGCCTGGGTGACTCAGTTGGTTAAGTGTCCAACTTTGGCTCAGGTTGTGATCTCAGGTTCATGAGTTGGAGCCCCGCATCGGGCTCTGTACTGACAGCTCAGAGCCTGAAGCCTGCTTCAGATTCTCAATCTCTCTCTCTCTCTCTCTCTCTCTCTCTCTCTGCCCCTACCCCGCTCGTGCTCTGTCTCTCTCAAAAATAAACAAGCATTAAACAAATTAAAACAAAGGAATATTTGACCTTGCTTTTTAGTAGCCTGGGTATAAAGGGAAAGATGAGTTTCTTCATTCCATTACATTCTTCTGTCAGAAACCAATTTTCTACTACTTTCTAAAGGGAATTGAACCTTTGGGGACAGTGAGAACCACAAGGAATTGTTTTAATACTTTATAGCAAATATTGAAGCACTCTTTTTTTTATTTTTACATGTTTATTTATTTTGAGAGAGAAGAGAGGGAGAGAGAATCCCAAGCAGGCTTAATGCTGTCAGCACAGAGTCTGACGCACAGAGCCCAACGCGGGGCTCCATCTCATGAACTGGGAAATTGCGACCTGAGCCAAAATCAAGAGTTGGTTGCTCAGCCGACTGAGCCACCCAGCTGCCCCAGTACTGAAGTGATCTTGATACACTTTTCGTATATATTTATTCTTAATAGAAAAGGAGCTAGACGGTAGACATTTTTAGGTTACATTTCTCATGTTTGTCTGAAGCAGATATTTCTGTGTTGCCTATTGGAAGATTGATTTTGTTTTATCTTTCAGATATGCTTGTGGGTAGGTTTAACATTTTGAGAAATTAAAAGCTGAACCACTGATTTCAACACTTTGGAAGGCCTGTCTAGTTTTCCAGGGAAGTAGTTGAAAGTACTTGTGGTAAAACTTAAATTAGTTTATTTTACCATTTATAATGTACTCTCTGCAAATTTTTCTTTGCTTTTTTTTTTTTAATAGGAGTTGGTTAAAAACTAATAATTAAATGAGATTCTCAAAGTATGCAGATTTCATTTCGTAATTATCTTCCATTAGCAAGGCCTTTTTATTTGATTTTGAAGATGGTTTTGTGACCTACAAGTGAATTGTTAGGAAAAGTTTACTTTATTGACTTTAAACTACCTTACTCTGCTCATCATGATGAATGAGTAAAACTGCTTTACTCTGCTCATCATGATGATGGAGTATTGAAATAATCAAAAGACAGAATGGTGAGCTGCAACAGCATATGTAATCTGCAAAGTAGATGATTACCCATTCTGTGGGTGATTGTAATGTGACATGTTTCACTTTAGGTGTGATATAGAGGCATATTTTCTAACTCTTAAAAATTATTTGTTTTATCGCTTATGGAAAACGGATTGCTGGACATAAAAGTAAAAAACATGCATTCATTGGTTTTCTTTTTTTTTGTTAGATTTTTGTGCAACTTGTAAGAAAATTTCTTTTTCTAAATTGTGCAATTAAAAAATATTGGAAAGTGCATAAAACTTAAATGTAGAGCTTAAAGAATCAGTGTAAGATGCACACCCATGTAACTCACACCCAGGTAAAGACAACATAATTGCCCTTCCAGATTGTACACTTTTTACTTCTCCACGGTCACCATTTTCCTGACATTTACAATTTTCTCTTCCTTGCTTTTATTTACAGTTTTTAAATGTTTATTTATTTTTGAGAGAGAGAGAATACAGGTGGGAGATGGGCAGGGAGAGAGGGAGGCGTGGAATCCAAAGCAGGCTCTAGGGTTTGAGTTGTCAGCACAGAATGTGGGGCTTGAACTCATGAACTATGAGATCATAACCTGAGACGGAGTCAGATCCTTAACTGACTGAGCCACCCAGGCTCCCCTTACTTACAGTTTTACTACCCAATAAGCTTAAGTTTGTTCTTGAATTTTTTAAAAGTTTATTCATTTTGAAAGAGAGAGAGCGGGAGAGCGCACACACAAGCAGGGGAGGGGCAGAGAGGAGAGACACAATCCCAAGCAGGCTCCGTGCCATCAGCGCAGAGCCCAGTGAGGAGTTGGAACTCATGGACTATAAGATCATGACCTGAGCTGAGATCAAGAGTCAGTACTTAACCAGCAGAGCCATCCAGGTGCCTCTGTATCTTGAATTTCTTATAAATGAAATCATAGAGGGTGTATTCTCTTGTGTATGACTGCTTTTGCTCAACCTTATGTCTTTAGTATGCATTCATGTTTTTGTAGGTATTTGTTGTTCTTTGATTTTCATAGTTACAAGATGCTTCATTGCATAACTACCACAGTTTATCTCTTGTGCACTGATGAACAGTTTTGCTGTTTTGAATTTTCAGCTATTACCAACAGTGCCAATAGAAACATTGTTATGTAAGTATCTTGATGTACACAAGCATGTATTTTTGTGGGATATATACACTGAGTGTAGAATCACTGGGTTCTAGATGTGACAAACTGCATCTCTACTATAAACTGTGAAACTATTTCAAAATATACTCCCCATAGCAGGTGTATGAGAGTTCACATTGCTTTGCATCCTGGGTAACATTTAATATTGTCAGACTTGAAATTTTTTTGTCAGTATGATATGTATGTGTATGTGTTTTATTGGGGCTTATATTTTCATGGGCATCTTTTTATTATTGGCCATTTGGATTTTTGATTTCTTGTGAAAGGCACCTCTACATTCCCCCCCCCCCCCATTTTTCTGTTGGGTTGTTTGCATTTCTTTCATTGATTTGTAAGAGTTCTTTATATAGTATGCATTTGTGCCCTTTGTGGGTTGTACTGTATGTGTGGCAGATATCTTTTGTTACTCTTTGGCTTGTATTTCCACTCTTAAAATGGTAATTTTTGATGAACAGAAGTTACTTATTTTAATGTCAAATTTGTTGACTGTTTGCTTTATGATTAGTAGTTTTTTTGTGTATAAGCACTCTTTCCCTATTCCAAGGCAAATGAACTTATCCTCCTATCATTTTCTGGAAACATGTTATTTTGCTTTTCATTAAAAAATTTTTTTATTTATTTTTGAGAGGGGGAAAGAGAGAGAGAGAGAGAGAGAGAGAGAGAGAGACACAGACAGACAGAATCTAAAGCAGGCTCCAAGCTTTGAGCTGTCAGAGCCTGACGAGGGGCTCGAACCCATGAACTGTGAGATCATAACCTGAGCTGAAGTCGGATGCTTAACTGAGCCACCCAGGTGCCCCTTATACTTTTTGTTTTTAAGCCTTACCTAACTGGAGTTGATTTTTATGTGTGCTATAACGTAGGGTTTGCAATATGTCATCGTGGATGATGTGTATGAAGAAAATCCAGCCTCACACAGATAAGTAGTTGGCAGAAGGAGGAGGATTTTAATAGTCTTTTCAGATAATTGTAAATATTCTTCTTTGATATCATGTCAGAATTTTTCAAGTGGTAGTTTCTTAATGGTTTGTTGTAATGCCAAATCCAAAACCACATCAGTGAACTTTTTGTACTTTGTTAAATTAAAATTCGTTTGTCTCTCTTTTACTTGGAATCTTTCACCCATGCATTATTTTGCAACATCATGCATTGATCAGTTGGAAAATACTGGTTTACTGGTTTACTGAATGATGCAGCTCTTCCAAATATTGACACAATTCATCGTATTAAATAAGAAATCACGTTCTTTAGTATCATCACTGAGATAATCAGGAAAGATTTATGAATTGGGAACTAGTCAAGTTTGTGGTGGCAGCTATAAGTTTTCAGAATTCAAATTTTTGTTTGAAACCTTACATTTTATCATTGGCAACAAATTCTCTCAGTTGTTTTCCTTGAAGTGACTGGCTCAGTTGGTTTATTTTTGATAAAATGCCTGCCAAAGACCCAAGTGTGAATAACCATTGTTTGAGTTGTTTTTGCAAGTAAAGATGGTGTTCTATGAAAAATCAGTTAGCTCATAATTTAAATAATTGCTTAAGTGATTTTCCTGGAGACAACCATAGTATTTTGGTGTGTGTCAGAAATGCTTTGTGTGTTCTTTCCATTTTTCACATAGAATATTAAAATACATGTTTTTAAAAAATTTTTTTAACATATTATTTTTGAGAGACAGAGTGTGAGCAGGGGACGGCAGAGAGAGAGGGAGACAGACTCTGAAGCAGGCTCCAGGCTCCGAGCTGTCAGCCCAAAGCCCGACGCAGGGCTCGAACTCACGAACTGCAGGATGATGACCTGAGCTGAAGTCGGGCACTCAACCAACTGAGCCGCCCAGGCGCCCCAAAATACATGTTTAAAAAAAAAAAAGACTTGCCCTCAGGCTCAGGATTTAATTAATATGGTTTTACTACTTTATCAAGCACATTTTTTTCTATTGTAGATGAAAACACGTAACAAGAACAGCCTTAACACGTTTTTAAGTAACAGTACCATATTGTTAAGGATAAGCACAATGTTGTACAACAGATCTCTGGATCCTTTTCATCTTGTGTCACTGAAGTTTTACACCCGTTGAATAGCAGCTCCCCATTTGTCTTTCCCTCTAGTCCCTGGCAACCACTGAAATTATACTTTTTGCTTCTATGAGTTTGATTTCCTTAGATATACCTCCTACAAGTGGAATTGTGCAGTATTTATGCTTCTGTGACTGACTTATTTCACTTTGCATACTGTCTGCAAGGCTCATGCATGTTGCAGTAGATGACAGGAATTCCTTCTTACAGCTGAATAATATTCATTTGTATGTATATGCTACATTTTCTTTAAAAAAGTTTTTTTTAACGTTTATTTTCGAGAGGCAGAGAGAGAGAGCATGAGCAGGGGAGGGGCAGAGAGAGGGAGACACAGAACTCGAAGCAGGCTCCAGGCTCTGAGCAGGGTTCGAACTCCTGAACCATGAGATCATGACCTGAGCTGGTCGGCTGCTCAACGGACTGAACCACTCAGGCGCCCTGCCACATTTTCTTTATATATTCATCTGTTGATGTACATTTAGGTTATTTCTACTTTTTTGTCTACTGTGAATAATGCTGCAGCAGTGAACATGGGAGTGCAGTACCTCTCTCTCTCTCTCTCTCTCTCTTTTTTTTTAAGTAGGCTCCATGCTCAACTTGGGGCTTGAACTCAGGACCCTAAGATCAAGAGTTGCACACTCTACCAAATGAGCCAGCTGGGTGCCCCCAGAAATACCTTTTTGAAATCCTGATTTCAGTTCTTGTGAATAAATACCCAGAAGTGGGATTGCTGGATTATAATTCTATTTTTGATTTTTCGAGGAACTTCCATACAGTTTCTCATAGTGGCTGTACCTTTTTACATTCCCAGAAACAATGCACAAGGTTTCTAGTTTCTCTACATCCTCCCTAATACCTGTTATTTTTGTTTTATTTTTTTTTAAGAATTAATTTTTTTGCAGCAATTTTAGGTTCACAGAAAAAATGAGACGAAGGTACAGAGATTTCCCATTTACCCCTTGCCCCCACGTGCATAGCTATCTCCCTTATTTTCAACATTCTCCACCAGAGTGGTACCTTTGTTACAATTGATGCATCTATATCAACACATCACAATCACCCAAAGTTCATAGTTTACCTTTGGCTTCACTCTTGGTGTTGTACATTCTATGGGTTTGTATAAATGTATAATGACATGTGTCCTCCATTATAGGATCAGGGTATTTCTGGTGCCCTAAATATCCTCTGTGTTCTGCCTATTCATCTCTGGCTGTCCCCAACCCCTGGCAGCCACTAATCTTTTTGTTTGGTTCTTTTAAAATATTTTCTATCCTTTTGTTGAAGAGCTCATTTTATTCATGCATCATTTTCCTGAGCTCATTGAGCATCTTTATGATAGTTATTTTTTTATTTGTTTTTTTAATGTTTTATTTTTTATTTTTGAGAGAGAGAGAGAGAGAGAGAGAGACAGAGACAGAGACAGAGACAGAGCCAGAGCGTGAGTAGGGAAGGAGCAGAGAGAGAGGGAGACACAGCATCTGAAGCAGGCTCCAGGCTCTGAGCTACCTGTCAGCACAGAGCCTGATGTGGGGCTCAAACCCACAAACTGTGAGATCATGACCTGAGCCGAAGCGGGACGCTCAACCGACTGAGCCACCCACGCGCCCCACCTGATGAAGAATTTAAAATAACTATCATAGGGGCGCCACGCGCCCCACCTGATGAAGAATTTAAAATAACTATCATAGGGGCGCCTCGCGCCCCACCTGATGAAGAATTTAAAATAACTATCATAGGGGCGCGTGGGTGGCTCAGTCGGTTGAGCGTCCCGCTTCGGCTCAGGTCATGATCTCACAGTTTGTGGGTTTGAGCCCCGCATCAGGCTCTGTGCTGACAGGTAGCTCAGAGCCTGGAGCCTGCTTCAGATGCTGTGTCTTCCTCTCTCTCTGCTCCTTCCCTACTCACGCTCTGGCTCTGTCTCTGTCTCTGTCTCTCTCTCTCTCTCTCTCTCTCTCTCAAAAATAAAAAATAAAACATTAAAAAAAAATTCTTCGTCAGGTAACTCATACACCTCTAATTCTTTAGGGTCAGTTTTTGGAGACTTATTTTGTTCCTTTTATTAGGCCATTTTCCCTGTTTCTGTACGTCCTTTTAATCTTGTGCTTGTATGATTGTATTTGAAAAACCACTTCTCTCCTAGTCTTTATGGATTGGCTTAGTACAGGGAAAGGCCTTAACCAAGCATCCTGGCTATATAGGTTTTGGGGGCTTCTCAAACCTTTTCTGTGGCTATATGTCTTTTGGACTTAGGTGTGTAGATTCCATATTAAAGGAATTTTCCAGTTTTTTTCAGAAGCTTGTACTCTTTTGCATCCTTTGATGTCCATCTGTGTCCTATGCAGTAGCAGCATACTCCAGCTCTTTTTTCTTAGTGGCCCCTAGGCGGCTAGAGTATGTTGGGTACTGTCAGTGCCCTAGGTCAGGCTAAACAGAAACCAGTCCTTCAGGCAGTTCACCCAAAAGCTGGAATGTTGGGCATATGCTCCAGCCTTCTCTTTGTCCCCTGAGGGAGAGGTTGCTGAGCTGTTTTGGTTTCTGTTTGCTGTACTGTGGATTCTCTGGATCTGCAGCTCACCACCCAGCTCTTTTTTTGTTGTCAGCAGGCCTTGGGCACCTAGGGTACGCCAGGTCCTATCTGTGCTTCGAGATGTTCCGGAAAGAAACTAGTCTGTCTGGCAGCCCCCACCCCAAATCAGAATGTTAAGATGTAAAGCCCAGTCTTCTCTTTCCCTCCCCAGGGAGAATTTGGGAGCTGGGAGTTTTTTTCCAGTTGTGTGGTGCTGTGCCAGGAGAAGGGACTATGGTGAAAGGGCGACATGAATTTTCCTGCTGGCTTGAGTTGTTTTAGTGCTCACCTGGGGTACAGGAGCCTTAAGTGGTTTCTGAATTTCTCATTAAGGGAATTGGCATGTATATTGTTGTTGAGTTGGTGTTTCTGTAATTTTTATCCTCTATGGGAGGAAGGAAGGGGCTTCCTGTTCTGCCATCTTGCTGATACCACTCCCATTAAGTACCTTTTTGAGTGAAACTGGCTCTTGTTTTGTGAATGGTCATGAAAAACAAAATGAAACAGTTTAGTGACATCTTACATGGGACTGGCTTTATGCTTTCCTTTGATCTCTTGATCACGAAGAATCAATGAGGCAGTTTGATGCAAGTGCCTTTGATATATGCTAAGGTGCCAGCAGTCTTTCCTTCCTTTCATTTTGAACCGTTAGTGCAAATGTTAATACTGCAAAAAAGGGAAATGAAGTCTTAGTATTATTATGAATATGGTTTTGACCTTGCAGAACTCTACTAAGTGTCTTGGGGATTAGGGGTTCGTGAACCACACTATGAGAGCTGCTACTTTACCAAATTATAACTGTTTCCTTCTATTCCTATTTTTGAATCTTTTTAAAAAACTAGTGTGGGGCACCTCAGTGGCTCTGTTGTTTAATCGTCCGACTCTTGATTTCAGCTCAGGTTGTGATCTCGCCATTTGTGGGATTGAGCCCTGCCTGGGTCTCAGGTTCCTCGTTGGCAGCTTGGAGCCTGCTTGGGATTCTCTCTCTCCGCTCCCTCTACCCCTCCCCCCCATGAATAAATAAACTTAAAAAAAACTAGTGAATGAATGTTGAATTTTGCCAAATGTCTTTTATGCATCTGTTAACTCATGATTTTTAAAAGTCAGTTTAATGCGGTGAATTAATTTGAACCAACTTTGTGTATTTGGGATAAACCCACATTAGTCTTGAGGGATTTCAGTATTATTTTTCCACTTATCTATATATTTAATACTGCATGTGTAAATATCACAAGACCCTGTTATTACTATCAGTTAATATTCATTTAGAATTACCCATATACTTGCCACTTTTTCCTCATTTCTTGCTGCAACTCTATAAAGTTCTCTCAGGGATAATTTTATCCTGCCTAAAAAATGTCCTTAAGTATTTAGTTTAGTGCATGAACTAAGTTATTGTTTGTCTGAACTTCAGTCATTATTTTGCCTTTTCTTGGAACTATGTTTTTTGTGTATAGAATTTTAAGCGGGCAGGTACTTTGTTTTAGCACTTTGGATGTATCTTTCCATTATCTCTTGCATTCATCATTCTTGTTGAGAAGTCCTGAAGATACTGTCTTCCCCCTCCCCCCACATGCTTAAGTGATTTTGTCTTTGGTTTTCTCTAGCTTCACTATGGTATGCCCAGTTGTGGATTTCACTTCGGTTCTAGAAAACTGAATTGTTGGCTATTATTTCTTCAAATATGCTTTTGCCCTGTTCTCTCTTTCTGGAATTTCAATTAAGCATATCTCTTTTCACTGTATTCTGTGTATCTATCCTTCTTTGCAGTATTTAAATTAATCTAATGGAGAGGTATTTAATATGCAAGTATTTTTTTCAATTTTCAGCTTTTTTTGTTTTTAAACTTTATTTGGAAACAAATCGCAAACAGATGAGAAAGAAAAATACCAATGAAATCATCAATCAGCTTCAGTAGTTCTCAACTGCTGGCCAATCTTGTTTCGTCTAAAACCCCACTCATTTTCCCATTCTATTGAAGTAAATACCATTATATATGAATATTTCAGCATTATCTTTTAAAGATAACTTTTTATAGAATTTATAAGATCTTTATAAAATACTCCAATTGACTCAGAAATGTCAATTTAAAAAAATACTTGTTTGGAACAGGATCCAAAAATTGTGATTGATACATCTCTTAAGCCTTTTTTACCTTGAGGATTCCACAGCATCTTTAATTTTTCCTTGCAGTGTCTTCGTTGAAAAGACTGGGTCATTGTCTGTAGAGTTTTCCACAGTCTGAATTGAGGTTCATGGCTTTTTTTTTTTTTTTTTAAAGACCACTTCATAGGTGGCTTGGTGTATTCTTTCATCAGGATCAGGATACACATAATGTTTGGTCTTCTCTTGTGATGTAAACAGCTCTTGATATATGCTTACTTAGATCCTTTAATTTATTAGGAACCTTAAAATGGTGATGTTCTTCTGTCATTCCTTCTTTACTAGCTGAAATACTTCAGTACGGAGACATTTTTTTTTTTATCTACTGGTTCATATGTGAAAAGCAGAACAAGTGCTTGATTTTCATTCTTTTATTTACCACTTTTCAAAAATTATGAAGTGATTCACTAGCATCCTCCAGTTTTGACCAATTAGGGTTTTTAGGTTTGTTTTATTCTCATTATACACTAATGGATCTAAACATATCTGATACGTTTCCAAATATTTTTAGTTGATAAAATTTGCTCTATAAGGATCATCTGTATTAGGATTGGAAATTAATACAGATAATTTCTATTTTATTCTAGTTTGCATTTATGCCGGATTCTCAGTGAAAATAAAAGCCATGATAGTTCAACTTACAGAGGTAAGACTTTTTAAAGTATCATAGCTATTATTTTTGGCTTAGTCAACATTAATAGATGTCCTG
The DNA here is from genome assembly GCA_028646485.1 of Cryptoprocta ferox. NCBI lineage: Eukaryota > Metazoa > Chordata > Mammalia > Carnivora > Eupleridae > Cryptoprocta > Cryptoprocta ferox. Next base: position 23,552,231 of record CM053579.1, read on the forward strand.
TTTTCTGATAAATTGTTATGAATTAAAAACAAAAGGTTTGAGATAGTTCACATTATATAAAGCTTTTATGTGTTTTAAAACTATAGTTATGGTAAGACTACATATATCTCTGTATATGGATGCTATTTGATCTGCATAATAGTCGTGTTACTTGGCTTTTATAATTGCGACATGGTATATTTAACTAAATATCAGCAGTTGCTCGCTGTATTAAAAATTACAGAGGCTAACTATCAGTCATAAACAGAAGAGAAAAGCTAGCCTGGAAAAACTATTCTGATCTTGTTTGCACTAGGAAATTTCCAGAAACTGAGGTTGTGTTTTTACTAAAGCCGGTTATGTTTAGGTGGTATCTGGGGATCTTATTAAAGGCAGTTGTCATGGAAAACCTTAAAAGCAAAGGAGTTGTTTACTGCATATCACAAGTATGAATAATTAAGTAAAATGTAATTAAACAGGATGTAAATTTTAAAGGATTTTACAATTTATTTTAACATTTATTAATTTAAATCAGGCACTGGATTTAGAAAAGGAGAGGCAAAAACAAAAGCAGTTATGTCTAGTAAGTTTAAAGCATTTTCATATGTAGCTTTCACTGAGGATAGAACCCATAACATTTTTTCAGTCTGGAAAAAATAATTTATAACCATAATCTGTTTTAAAGAATGATTGAATAAAATTCATTATAGTTATTCAAATTATATCTTTGTGAATAGACCATTAAAAGCCATGTTTATGGATAAATTTACTTTTGTTGTATCAAAAATTAAATATTAATATGAGAGTATACTTTTTAAAGAACGGTTGTATTTTTTTAGTGGAAAGCATTTTTTTTAAACAAATGAATTAGACATTTTTTCCTGTCATTTGAGTAAGACCTGTTTTAACACCTAACATTTCTAGCCCACATCCCCAGTTATTTTTCAGTTTATCCTGCTTATAAAGCTGCATGATCATTCATAAAGATTTCTGAGGTTGCTGTAATGCCTTTTCTTTTGAATAAATCAGTTGACTGCCAGAAATGTAAGAAAGGAAAAAAAAATCTTTCTAAAAGCACTGGGATACTTAACTTTTTTCCTTCCTTATGTTTTTTTTTTAGGTTTATTTATTTATTTTGAGAGAGAGAGGGAGAGGGAGAGAGAAAGAGAACAAGTGGGTGAGGGGCAGAGAGGAGAGACATAATCCCAGAGCAGGTTTCATGCCCTCAGCACAGAGCCCAATGTGGGGCTTGAACTCATGAACTGTGAGATCATGACCCGAGCCGAGATCAAGAGTCAGACACCTGACTGAGCCACCCAGGCTTCCCTATGTTTAAAACAAGTTTATAACTTCTCAGTTAACTTTGGTCTTATTTATGATTAAAATCTTATATGGCTAAAATAAGAGAAAGAATTCTCGGAAAAACTATAAATAGTGTAACACAGGATGATGACTCTTCAGTTTTAAATGGGACTGTATGGATCTTTAATAAATACCAGATTATTGTTAATTTGTACGGTTGTTCTGATTCACATATGAAACCAAAGATAGTTATGAGTGTGGCCTCACTGGCAGAATTGCCAGTGCTCTCTTTTCCCTGCCGTTGCATGCTTCCTCAATATGTACATTTCGTAGGCTCATCTCTGCCAACAGTCAGGCTTTGGTCTAAAGGCCTTAGTTGGTAGTCTCTGCAGGAAACTAACTGAATGTTATTTCTTCAGAATTTCGTTTGTTCTGTCTCAGGGGGATTGAGTTTGGGTAGTGTTCCCTCAGCTCTTTCCCTTTCTGCCCCTCCCTTGAATTTGAGGGGAGGCAGTTTCCCTTGCACAGACTGCTCCTTTTTATAAGTCTCTTCCCCCCAGTAAAATGATACTGTAATGATGGCTGATAAACATGAGTTGTCCTGATATAACCAAGAACTAGCGTCTTCAGTGTTCAAATCCTGATAACCAAGAACTAGCATCTTCAGTGTTCAAATCCCACAAAGAATATCTAAGAATCTCTAGAAGTCCCCTTTACTTGTGGCTATTCTTAAAACTACATTTTCTGAGGGGTACCTGGCTGACTTAGTCAGAAGAGCGTATGGCTCTTGATTTCCAGGCCATGAGTTTGAGCCCTACGTTGGGTGCAGAGAATACTAAAAAAAGAAATAAATAAACTTAAAGGAACTCTACTTTTTCTGAAATGTTAGCATTAGGATAAAATCTTTTATTTTTGTGCATGATAATAACGTCTGTTAGGTTTTCTTCCACATCGTAAATGTAATGTTTTTCAACTTTAGAATTTATAGGATTTTGTGGGGTTAGCCTTGGTAATCTTACAGTACCACTTCTTGTTTCTCTGGCGAAAATACAGTAGACTTTCCTAACCACTTAAATGTGTAGTTAAAAAACGTGAATTGGGGACTGTCTTTGCTATTTTGTGGATGACATTGTGATTGTTTTGTGTCACTTAGTATCAGCAAAATGACCTGGGCTATTCTCTGATCTCCTTCTCTGAATAAGATTAGTATTCCCTCAGCCCCTAATGAACCCATATTCTTCTGGGAATTTAGTTTATGATGCTCAGCTGTTTTGTTCTCCTAAGAATGATTGCTTTTTTTAAAGTTAGTTATCTCAATACTTTATTTTTTTATTTTGAAGTTTTTAAAAGATTTTATTTTTTTATTAAAATTTTTTTTCTTAACATTTATTTATTTTTGAGAGACTGAGAGAGACAGAGCATGAGCAGGGGAGGGGCAGAGGGAGAGAGGGAGACACAGACTTCGAAGCAGGCTCCAGGCTCTGAGATGTCAGCACAGAGCCCCATGTGAGGCTTGAACCCATGAACCATGAGATCATGACCTGAGCCAGAGTTGGAGGCTTAACCGACTGAGCCACCCAGGTGCCCTTAAAAGATTTTATTTTTAAGTAATCTCTACACCCATCATGAGGCGTGAACTCACAACCACAAGATCAAGAGTTGCTCCACCAACTGAGCCAACTGGGTGCCCCCGCCCCCACCATTTTTTAAAAGACTTTATTTTATTCTTACTAAAGAAATTTTTTTAATGTTTATTATTTCTGAGAGAGAGAGAGAAAGTGAGAGAGAGCGTGTGCACGAGCTCACGTACACACAAGTGGGGGAGGGGCAGAGAGAGCGGGAGCTACAGAATCCAAAGCAGCCTCCAGGCTCCGAGCTGTTAGCACAGAGCCTGACATGGGGCTTGAACTCCTGAACTGTGATGATCATGACCTGAGCTGAAGTCGGATGCTTAACCGACTGAGCCACTCAGGTGCCCCAAGAATTTATTTTAAAGTAATCTCTATACCCAATGTGTACACTCAGGTGCCCCTGGAGACTTTAAATGAATGTTATTTGTTGTAAAAGCATTTTATTAGTGGGAATTGAAAGCATGAAATTGACCTCCTATTTCTACCATAACTAACAAATTGAAATTTTTTACTTTGCATTTTAGCTTTTGTACAGTTTATTATAAGTATAATGAAGGCATATTTATGAAAAAGGTGCTAGACCATGTTTAATAATGAATTCTTCATAAGGAATTGGGATACTCTGGTTGTATTTCTTTAGCAAATAATTTAACGGACAAATTTATTTCATTGTAAAATAATTGTAAATAAAATTACAAATAAAGTTGTTTAATAAGTTTTGATTCTGTGCTCTTCCTTTTTTGTGACTAGTAAAAACCAAGGGAGAAGATTTTTAAATATTTGATGCTTTACTTGCTATTTTGCCCTGAAAGATTTTTGATTCCCTTCAAAAGGGGATTATAAATTGACTTTATTTTACAGCTGTTTTTAGAACTTCTTATTTTTCTACTTTTTTCAATTTTTTATAGTTGACACATAATGAATGTTACATTAGTTTCAGGTGTACAACATAGTCATTTAACAGCTCTGACTCCGTACATTATGCTATGCTCACCATAAGCATCATGCAATTTGTCACCATACAATTGTTTTTCTACTTTTTAAAAAAGTTTGAGAGAGAGAGAGAGAAAGAGTGAGTGCACGCGTCGGCACAGGAGGTGCAGAGAGAGGGGGAGGAGAGGGAGAGAGGGAGAGAATCCCAAGCAGGATACACACTGTCAGCGTGGAGCCCCATGCAGGGCTTGAACCCACAGACTGAGAGATCATGACCTGAGCTGAAGTAAAAAATCGGATGCTTAACCAACTGAGCCATCCAGGTGCCCCTGTTTTTCTACTTTGAATGAGAGGAAGGCAGTCAAGTTTTCAGTGTATAGGACTAAAGAAAAATACTGACCACTAACTCCCCCGGCCCCCAAATTCCTCCTCCAGGAAAGGAGGCTATGGTAATAGCAAATGAGACTACTTGTGGTTGACAGTTCTCATAAGACTGCCACTTTATGTATGTACGTATGTAATTATTTTAGTTTGAATTCTGATGAAAACAGAGAAAAGATCTAGATTTGGGGAGAAATTTCTCTGACTGTAGGATATGGATAAACTTGATTTTATATTGACTATTATTCTTTACCTGTTGTCAGTGTAGCCCTGAGATTGAATTGCCTGTAATCTGAATATAGTTTAAAAAATCTGTGAAATTTGCTGGTGAAATAAATAGTTAATTTAGTTTCTATCCACTTGCTGGAGTTCTATGCTGTCCTTAAAAATAATTTTGGAGACTTTGGTAGCATGAGAAAATACTTTAAAAGTGTTTATGGGGGAGTCAGAATAACACATGATGTGCACTGTGGGTGCAAATAAGCAAAATATGTAGACATGTAGAAAAAGATTGGAAGGAAATGTTTAAGCAGTAGTTCTAGTAGTGGAGTCCAGGTTAACTTTTTTCTACTTTTAGTATTGTGTTTTTGTGAAAGTAAAAGGAAAAAAAATCTGCTAGAGAAAAACATCAAAAATCTATTTTCTGGTTATTATTGATACTTACAATTCTGAGAAGTAGGAAATATAGAGGTCTTCCCTCAGAGGGTCTACTTTTTATGTTCATGAGATTGTATTCTTACATTTCTTCTTTTATGTTCAACAGATTTCCAGCAAGCTCTTTATGAGTTATCATACCATGTCGTTAAAGGAAATCTAAAGCATGAACAGGCATCTAATGTTCTTAATGACATTAGTGTAAGTATATATATGTACATATATATGTTTTTTAATTTAATAATAATTACATATTTTGCTTTAAAAATTTTTTTAATGTTTATTTTTTCTTGAGAGAGAGAGACAGAGACAGAGCATGAGCGGGGGAGGGGCAGAGCAAGAGAGGGACACAGTCTGAAGCAGGTTCCAGGCTCTGAGTTGTCAGCACAGAGCCCGACGCGGGGCTCAAACCCACAAGCCATGAGATCATGACCTGAGCCAAAGTTGGAGGCTTAACCGACTGAGCCACCCAGGTGCCCCACATATTTTGCTTTCGATACAAAGATCTCTAAAGTGTATAACTTGCATTTCATTTTATTCAAAATTATAGTAATGATTGTTTTAAGGCAGTATTGGTAAGTCGTTCTTGCTAGGCAGAACTAAAGATATTTTAATCTCTTTGTCTGGTTGTGAGTAAAGCAGAAAATGTTAGGTAAACTGGGAGGGCATAGAAAAGCAAAAAGCCTGCATTGTAATGAAATCAAGATATACCTAATTAAAAATGCTACTATAAAAATAATTTGGCTAGAATATTTTTCTCCCAATATAGCATATCAAAGCATTTTCTTTTGTTTGTGGTTATGTTTAGATATTAAATATATTTTAAAACTTGATTAAAATTATTATTTTTAGAGAGAGCATGTGTTGGGAGGGACAGGGGGTGAGAGAGAGAGAAAAAGAAAAAGAGAAAGAGAGGGAATCTTAAGCAGGCTCCACGCCCAGCTTGGAGCCCAGGGTGGGGCTTGATCTCATGACTGTAAGATTGTGACCTGAGCTGAAATCGAGTCGGTTACTGAGCCCCCGGGCACCCCTAAATTACTTTAAATTGAGGTTGCATAGTTCTTTTTTTAAGTTTATTTATTTTTGAGAGAGCATGCCCATGCACATGCGTTGAGCAGGGGAGAACAGAGAAGAGGGAGAGAATCCCAAGCAGGCTCCATGTTGTCGGCATGAAGCCTGACGTGGGGTTCCAACTCATGAATTGTGAGATCATAACCCGAGCCGAGACCAAGAGTCAGGTGCCTAACCGACTGAGCCACCCAGGCACCCTGAGGTTGCATAGTTCTAACTAATACTTGATGCCAGTTTTCATGTGTTTGCTGTGTTAGGAAATATGAATAACTAGATTTTTTTTCTAACCTTTCTTAGGTGATGATTATTTCACTCTTTAATTTATTAGAGAATTTAAGTTAGATTCAGACCAGAATGGGTGTTTGGCATTTGAATTGTACGATGAGCTCTCAAATTGTAAGGGTGTTTATTGTAAACCAGTAGTTAAATTTCTTCACTTAAGTGCGGTGTATTATTCTGTTACTATTAGGCTTGGTTTTAAACTTGTATAGATAAATTATCTACCCAGTTCAGAACAGCTTTCATAATAAGTACCAGTGAGGTAAGACCTGGAGCTTCTTGATACCAGTATGAATTTCCCCTGTGCTGTTTTAAGCTTCTGTAGCCTTTTCCTATTAGGATAGGTTAATCTCCTTTGTATGCTTTTTGTGCTTTTCAAGGATAGTCTTAAGGAACTTCTATGTTTAGCTGTTGTGATTTTTCCCCCCCCTACATTTTGAAATGTATTTGAACAGTGAGGCTCAATATGAGTTTCTCTTTTATCCCTAAACCGTATCTATTTGACTACAGCAGTATTAATTCCTGTTGGAGTAGTCTGTTTCTTCAACAACTAATATTCCATGTTGAAAACTCTTGTCTGGCTCCCTCATTTCTGGTCTTCATGTAGCCTGAGTATTTGCATTCAAGTAGACTTAGTGAAAGTTCATAGCTCTTAAGAAACTTTTGAGACTGAAGTCTGGTATGCAATTAAGGTTATTTCATTCTGTAAATTGGACATTGGTATAGGGTGTAGTGTATTTATGGATTTGATTCTAATACTTTCTCCCATTTTTTGAAAACGAATAGTCCAAAGGGATTTAGTATGTATTTTGTTCTTACTTAGCTTCCCCTTTCCTTTGAGTCCTTACATATACTTCTGCAGCTGAATCTTTGCCATGGCTTTCTCATTGTCTTTTATCTCACTGCCCCATATCTTAGCCATGGAGGCGTATCTTGTGTGTCTCTTACAGCTGCCAGTTTTTTCGTTAGAATATTTCTTTCCTTTAGTATCTGAAAATAGGCTAGTTTAAGGGTTGCTATAGTGCTAGCAAACTAATTGCAGTGACTGAACTATGATCCTTACCAAAGTCAGAAGACAAATCTAGAATAAATGTTGAAGTTTTCATCCAGAAACAAGGGGAGAAATTAGGGGTAGCTTCTCCAAAGGCTACAAACATCAGTGCGTAAAGAAAATAAAGATAGTTTTTTGGTAATTATTTTAATCGTCAGAGAATCTTGAGTTCTGGAACGACAGCTTGTGATTGTTTTTGTATTTTTTAGATTTCTGTTCTGATACCACTAGGACTTTTGCCTAGATTGTTGTTGATTCAGGCATGAGCACAACGTTTAAAGTTGTAGATGAAAAATGTACCATTTTTAACAGTCTTGTTTTAGGCAGGTATAAGGTACTCCCAAATTCCAGTGGTTTCTAACATGAATTTCTTTGGAAAAATGTCACTCATTTGTGCTTTTTAATATTTCCTGAAGTGCTTGCTTAGGTTTCTGTTCTTTATGAAGTTATTTCACTGTAGACATTTAAACATTTTTTTCCAAGTGTTGTCTCCCTCTTTCTGTTTTCTCTGTATTATGAAACTTGAAGAATTTTATTACTTGTCAACATAGTGGTGTTGGGGTTTTGTTAGGTTTTAAGTTTTACTGAAGAGTGTTATTGTGAAGCCATACTTGCTGGTGTGCTATTCATGTATTTACTATGAATAATTATATTTTTATAATTAGGAATTTCGTGAGGATATGCCCTCCATTCTTGCTGATGTATTCTGCATATTAGGTAGGTATTAAGCCTTTATTTCACCTGTAAAAGTGCTGTTTGGTAAATTAATATACTATGTTAAATAAAATGCTTTCTTTCAAACAAATGTTTCTACAAATCTAGATTGTATTATTTTACTTTTATAGAGAATATGGTGTTGTAGGTCAGATGTGAGTATAATCACTGTTTATAAACTAACTTTAGATGGCTTTAGTTTGTAATTCAAACAGTTTGAGTTTTTCAGAATGTATGTTTATGTAAAATTGAGCTAAATTAAGTCATTTCAAGTAAAAAAAAACAAGTTTTCTGAAATTCAGTTAGTCTGAGTTATTCATATTTTAGTAACTACAGAATTAATCTCTTATTCACTTCAGGTTATCAATGAATGTGAGAATCTCAAACTTAGGACACTCAAAAGATATTTGCTTTGCTGTTATATATACTCTTTTGATTCTTCTTAATTTTAGAAAGAACACGAAGAGCCAAAGTAATTAAAAGTACTTTTGAGGATGAGAAACTCGCTTTGGAAATAGCAGTTTCTCTCTTTGTCCACAATAAATAAGAATTTATGCAAGATGAAAAAGGAATATTTCTTTGACTTAGAACAAAAGGTAGTGTTCCTCCATGAGAAGCATGGATTTAAAAAATAATACATATTATAAATTTATTTCTCTAATTTTAGATTTGAATTAAAATAACTTTGAGCACAGTTTTCTCCATCAGTATTAACGCTTTCTAGAACTTTGATCTAATAGAAACCTTTACCAGACATTATAATATTCACTTTAAAATAAGACATCCTCTGAGAGGTTGTCAAGCTGGAGTGAATTAATTTAGCTCATTAATCTTAATTCCTGGAATAGATAGGTTACTTAAATGTCTTAATGAGAATCTTGGAATTTGATCTCAACAAATCTAAATGCCTGGTGTTTGATCCTTCAGGATATTTAAGATTTCATAACAGCAGTAATGTCAGGAACAGGTCAAAATGTATGTGTACTGTGAGTGATAAATGAAAAGAGCAAACCACTGATAGGGTGACCATATGTCCTACTTTGTCTTGTTTTTCACGACATAATTAACAGTGCCTTATTTCAATCTTAAAACTGTCCTGGTTTGGATCATAAAGTATATGTTCATACTGTCTGTTGAATTGATTTATGCCAGCAACAGCAAAAAAACAAAACAAAACAAAACAAAAACCTTTTAAGCTTAGTTTTTAAAGCAGGCAGTAAAGGCATTACATTATGTTACATATACATATAGCATGGGACAAGTTTAAAAATTAAAAAAAATTGTTTTTACTATAAATTTGTAGGACCGAAAGAGTGATTTGTAGGTAACATTTTGTGGAAGCTGCTGTTCCTTGATAGTGCCAGGAGTATATTTTATGTCTTTCTTTGGGTAATCATCAGTTAGCTTACTAGTAAGTTCTAATAATTTCTTTATTGGTTTATTCTATTAGGATATATTTTCCCTTCATGGTTATTTAGTAATATGAATTATTGTTACAAGTCATTGCTTTTTACTGATAACATGAATTTATGAGGATATTTGGTTTCTCTTGGGAAATTTCTTTTAGCCTATCAATTTTTACAAGCAAGATTAGAATGGCAAACTTGGAAAGGGAATTTCCCTCACCTGTCCTCTCACTCACTCACTCACTCACTCCTACCCTTAGCAGAAAAAAATAAGATCCAAGGATGACCCCAGACCAAACTAGGGGAATAGGAGTAAGAATGGGAGCTACCTGTAATAGTGATAATGGTAATAATAACGTAGATGCCATTTTTGGAGCACCTTCTATGTTCTAAGCGTTATATTATGCATTTAATTTCATTTTAATCTTCACAGAAACTTCTGTAAGATAGATGCACAGATCAGAAAATTGTAGTTCAGAGAAGGGATTTTTCAAGGCCACTTAGCCAGTAAGGCAGGGTTTGAACCTGAGTCTTTTTGGTTCCAGAGACCATAATCTTTTTACTATATCATGTTGTCTTTCTAATATTTTTACAGTTATAAGAGAAATCAGTGCTGTACTTTCCTGGCTAAGATAGCAACTTCCTTTTTAAAAGACTATTTTATGTAAGAATGAGGGAGCCTGAGAGCTATATTAACCTGGAAGGGGAAGTCTGATGTAAATTGATGCACTGATGGGATCTCTGAGCTGGAGTGGTGATACTGGGGCCTAGAGTTGGAAATGGCTGAGGGCTTTTTAGTAAAATCATACGGGAAATTAAAGAGAGTTTACTAGATACTGACTCAGGGTTGATGAGTCAAGGATAATGAATGAATTTATTAGAGTAGTTTCATAAGTTTGGACAAAAAGAATAAAAACAGAGAAGGCATACTTGTGATAATAGAGTCCTTTATTGATTGTTGCAGTAGCTCAGCAGAGAAGTTTACTGAGGTCCTATTAAGGATTTCTCAACATGGACAGAGCCCATAGAGTGGTATTTTGATCAGGTTAGGTAGCTAAGAGGAGAGCAGACTTGGCTTGAAGAGGATGAACCTGCTACCCAGGTGCTCTGATCTTAGGGACTTTGGGGATAGATCTTAGGGAGTTTTGGACCTTGGCAGATAGATGTTGGTTAAAACAATGGGCCCAGTTTAGTCCTGACCCCTCAAGATTTATATTCTTGAAGTTCTAGGCTGAGGAGGGATCAGAAAGACCAGGCAGGGAGACAGCTAGGAGTCCCTGGAAGGGATTGATGAGATCCACATGGATTAAAAGTCTTATTGAGAGATTGAGATTGTATTACAATTTACAGTGTATAAATTATACCCTGAAATTCTCTTAAGATGCTTGAGCTGACCATGTGCTTAGCTACAGTGGCTAGGATATTGGGAAATGGCACTGTCGAAGGGAAAGGAGCGAAGAGCCAGGAAAATGGAGATGTTTGGTGAGAAATTCCTTTCTCTTTTGATTCTCAGTGATGGCAGTAGAAAGTAAACTGAAGCAAAGCAGTGGTAGGACGTCTGGGGAGAACTGTAGAACCCTTAGAAGATAATTTCATTACACTCTTTAAAATTGGTGCCTCTTTTAAATTATGAATTGACCTTAATATAATAGTATGTAATCAGTTAAAGCAATAATCCTGAGATCAACTTTGTAATCCTGTCAATCCTGGTTGAATTTTTTGATGCTTGACATTAAGAGCTAATTGTTTTATTTCCTACATCATAAAATTGTTTGACAGATTTTCTGAATAATTTGCTGAAACTCAGGGAGGTCTCAGTTTTTAAATATTTCAGTAGGAAGAAAATAAAAAATCATGAATAAATTTTTATTTGCTGACCAGAATTGTAATTCAAAATAGGATATTAAAAATATTCTTTTAATACTGTCTCTTCATAGAGTTGTGGCCAGGTAGCTTGGTTAGATAATGTGGTACATGGTAACCAAGGTGGCCAGGGTCAAGGGTTTGATCTTCACAAGTAATAGGATCTTTAGTGTTAGAAGGGATCTTTGTTCTTACCCCGTCCAGCTTTCCACCTAAGGAACAATCTCTTCTTTAGTATCTCTTATGTGTGGTCATTTAAAAATTGCTTGAATATTTCCATTTTTGAGAACATTAGTTTTTCGAAGTTTTGTTGCTTCTAGTGCTATAGCATGTAGCTCCTGTGTAATCAACTTCCCGTTTTATGGATATGCCATTGGTCACAGGGTCAGTCTCCAGCATGAGGAGAAGTTAATTCTAAGCATTCATACGCATATGAACGACAGCTAAGGCTTACTATATTTGCATTTTTTCCCCATATTCAGAATGAGGAGTTTAAAAATTAGCTAGTTTTAAAGAAAATAAGTATCCTATTATAGTGTTGGAGAGAGTCTAGAAAAATCAAACTTTTTTTTTCTTCCATCATTATAGATATTGAGACAAATTGTTTAGAAGAGAAAAGCAAGAGAGACTATTTTACACAATTGGTATTAGCATGTTTGGTAAGTTATAAAAAATACTTCCCCTTTCTAGATTTTTACATTGAACAATTGTAATCATAGTTAATCATGTTAATGGAGGAGGATATTGACATTCACCTGGCTATATATTCATTATAAGGTGAGATTTGGATTTTGGAATGGAATGCTTTGTAAAATTAGACATGCTGATTATTTCTGTGAAATATGCATGCTTCATATCACTTAAACTCTCTGTATATTTTAACCTTTTGGTGATATTCATGACCTAGTAAGTTCCTAAATAAGGAAAAAGGTAAGCATCTATCAAGTGTGTAGAAATGTGGACAGCTTTTAAACTGAACAGTTTTTCATAAACTATTAGGCAAGGAGAAAAAGAATGGAGGTAGTTTAAAAATAATAAATTCTAGAACTCGTCATAATCATTGTCTAGTAGTAAACCATTTTATGTTCATAAATTTAGAACCAAGGAGAAATGCTATTACTCAGACCTAGAAGAATGTCCTTGTCTTTGCTGTTCTAGAATTTGACTTAAACAGTAGAAACTAAAGAAGGCTGGAGTGCTATATTAATCTTCAAGAAAAATTCAGTTGACAGACTCAACTTTAATCAGAATTTCATCTGTAGTTCTTGTTATTTGTAGGCTATGTACAGCATGCATATAATTTTTTAGTGAGTTTTTTTTAAAGAGCTGTATGTCACATTTTTCAGTATTTGGGGAGTCATCCTTTTTGTTAAATTGAAGTTCCAAGCTTCTTTTAATATATAAATTAAAAGTTGTTGATATATATTTAATATAATTTTAATATTCTTGTTTGGAAAAAATTATTTTGAATATATTTAAGATTGTATATGCATCGGAATGCTAAGGAATAAATGGCATTTAATATTTTTTAATACAGTATTTAGTTTCAGACACAGTTCTAAAGGAACGCCTGGATCCAGAAACATTGGAATCATTAGGGCTTATTAAACAATCACAGCAGTTCAATCAAAAGTCAGTTAAAATCAAGACAAAGCTCTTGTAAGTACATGTATCTTCATGTTGCAGATTAAGTATCTGAGTATGTTTTCTTAGTTCTCATTTTGAATACTAGAAGTTTCTAAAGGCAGTTTGAAGATTTTTTTTGTTGCTGTTAGCATGTCTTGTGTTTTTTTCCTTTTAAAAGTAGCCTATGATTATTGAGTCAGGAGTGAACTTTACCTGTATGAAACCAATGTTAATTTTTCTCTATATTAGAAGTTAAAGTGCTTTTATTATCAGTAAAATAATTTACAACTATGGATATACTCTAGTATATCTTACTGATGGAAATAGTGGTATGTTATTGTTCCTTGAGATTAGCAATAGTCTTTCTTTGTGTTACTGGTTTTCCCTATGTCATTAACATTGGGATGTCTCTTGTGAACCACTGTTAATTTTTATTTTAAAAGCTACACAAAGAAGTAAACTTTCAACAACGATTCTTATAATTGTTGTATATAAGAGAGATAAGAAAATTCAATGAGAAGAATACAGTACTTTTTAATTGAATTAATTTTATCCCCTTTATGATGTTTATCTAATTTCAGTTATAAGCAGCAAAAATTCAATTTGTTAAGAGAAGAGAATGAAGGCTATGCCAAGCTGATTGCTGAATTGGGGCAAGATTTATCTGGAAATATTACTAGTGATTTAATCTTAGAAAATATCAAATCTTTAATAGGTAAGACAAATATCTATAAGTATGTGTTACTAAGTTTTTTTTTAACTGTTGGAGAATATCCATAAAGACAAAGTGAGTGCATTCCCTATAAGTTTCTTTTTTTCCAATTAAGAAATGAGAGACGTGTCTAGCTTGTACTTTTGAGATTTTATCAATAACTAACAAAATTTGGAATGATATTGGGGTTCCCGGGTGGCTCAGTTGGTTAAGCGTCTGACTTTATTTTCTTAATTAAATAACTTTTTTACGTTTATTTATTTGAATATTTTGAGAGAGAGAGAGAGAGAGAAGTGAGCTGGGGTGGGGGACAGAGAGAGAGGGAAAGAGAATCCCAAGCAGGCTCTGCTCTGACAGCGCGGAGCCCGACTTGGGGCTTGAACTCACGAACCATGAGATCCTGACCTGACCTGATATCAAGAGTCCGATGTTTAACCAACTGAGCCACCCAGGTGTCCCTAGTGCCTGACTCCATCTCAGCTCAGGTCTTGATCTCAGGGTCATGAGTTCAAGTCCTGTGTTGGGCTTTGTGCTGGACATGTAGCCTACTTAAAAAAATTTGGGATGGTATTTATGAGAAATCTTTTTGTCACAGTTACCTCTGTGTTTATATTAGTTTCTGCTCTCGTATTTCTATCTTTAATTTTTAAGTATTTCTCAGTAATTTTATAGAGGGCAAAAAATAAGTGAGCAAATGTGAAACTTTAATACAATCTTTATTGAACTCTTGAAACATGAAGATACTTAGTTCTTTTGAACTTGCTTTAAAAAATATCTTTACAAGGGACTTTGATACATACCTTATTTTATCTTCACAACAACAGCCTGTTAAAATAAGTGCAGCAGATGTTGTAAAGGATAGGGAAGTGTTCTCCCTACCTTTTAAATCGAGACTTTCTTTAGCATTACTCTTCTTATTTGCATTGAGCGTTTGGAGGAAATCATTGTCTTCTATAGAAAGGAGGAGTGAATGGTAGAAAAGTAGGGTAATCCTGATTTTTCAGAATGGAGAGTTTTTTGGTTATTTTTTAGGTGTTGTGCTATCTTAGGGAAGATTTTGCAGCACCTAGATGTCTTAGATTTTGAGACCTGTTGGAGAAGTCATGTTCCCTGCTTCACTGGTTATATTTTAAGGGATGCTTATGCTCTACTTCTCAGTTTTTTTCTCTGCTTTTGACATTCATGTATGACTAAGAAAGAGAGAAGAAGTGTCCCAATCCTTATCCCCTTCCTCCATTCTATATGTAGGGTCCCAGACAAAGCTAGATTTACTATAGTTATCTTTGTTTTTAGCTTAGGATTTTGGTGATCGGCAGGTGTAGCATGGATGAAATTTTTATTTTATTTATTTACATTAAAATGTTTACTTATTTTGAGAGAGAGCAAAGATAGGGCAGAAAGAGAGGGAGAGAGAGAATCCCAAGCAGGCTCTGCATAGCGCCAAGCCCAACACAGGGCTCGAACTCACGAACTGTGAGATCATGATCTGAGCCAAAATCAAGTGTCAGACGCTCAACCAACGGAACCATCCAGGCGTCCCAGGAGCTTTTATTTTAAATTTACCCTTTAGTTAACATGCAGTGTAATATTAGTTTCAGGTGTAAATATACAACACTTCCATACAATACCCAGTGCTTATCACAAGTGCACTTCTTAATCCCCATCACCTATTTCACACATTCCCGTACCCCCTTTGAAGTGAGTCTAGTTCTGGCAGCTGATTTACCCTCTTTGCTACTTCTTCCTGTTAATTTACCACCAAGACTGGTAGCCCATGGGCTGCAGGGCTCTTGCTTATCTGTGTGGCCAGTGACCCATTTTTAAAAATCCTCTTATAGGGTTTCCTTTCTGTTCTTTTCAGGATAGGCTCTACATTTTTCCTGCAGCATTTTGATTTAGCTTCAGATGCTTGGCAGTGTTGCTCTCCATTAGGTTTGTCTTTCCTTACATGCTGCTATGGACTCTTTTAAGATGGTATTTCTCACATAAAAATTTTTGTGCTATGGGGCACCTGGGTGGCTCAATGGAATAAGCTTCTGACTTTGGCTTAGGTCATGATCTTGAGGTTCATGAGTTCAAGCCCCACTTTGGAGTCTCTGTCGTTAGCACAGAGCCTGCTTCAGATCATCTCAACCCCAACTCCTGCCCCCCTGGTTCTCTCTCTCAAAATAAATAAATAAACTTAAAACATTTTTATTGTGCTATGTAAGCTCCTCAGTTGTTTGTGTTTTATCTCTTGTTGACATTTTTTTTTAGAGAGAGACAGACACCATGCCTGCACGAGCGTGTACATGGGGGAGAGGGGCAGAGGGAGAAGGAGAGAGAGAGAATCTTAAGCAGGCTCCATGCTGGGCGTGGAGCCCAGGGGTGATCTCCCAACCGTGAGATCATGACCTGAGCCAAAATCAAGAATGGACACTTATACACCTGACGGAGTCATCCAGGTGCCCCTGTTGACATTTCTTGTCTATCCTTGTTTCTTTTAATTTTTGTCCTTGTGGGTTTATGCCTTTTTAGTCCTTTGTTATTTTAGGAACATTTCACAGAGGGATTTTCTTGAAGGTATGCTTTTATCTAACTGGGAAAATATACACTACTTTCTTGAACTTTGCTCTCATAGGTTATGTTACTGTCTCTGAAGAACAATGTGGTAGTCACAACTGCAAGCTCATGATTAATATGGATATTCCATGAATATAAGCAATTTGATTTCTTGGGCTAAACCCCTATTCTAGTCCATCAAGTGTACTCCCAAGCACACTAGGCCAGAAACACTCATATGTTACCTCCTCAGTATAGCCTTCCCTGGCCATCCCTCTCAACACTCCCTTTCATTCACTAGTTTTTCTTCTGAGCACTTACTACCATATAATATGACATGAATTTTATTTTCTAGCCCCATGGGAGCGTGAGCTCCACGGAAACAGTGGTTTTGTTTTCTTAGTATCTCTAACCTCAGTGCCTGGTGTGTAGGTGCCAGATAAATACTTGCTGAAAAATACATGCATCTTTCTCTCTTTCTCATAGAGTTTACAGTGATTTCTTCACCTCTCTTCCTTGACATGGAGAATTTTAGTAAGCTCAACTCCCTGACTCAGGGTTTCTTTCTGGCTAGCTGAGTCCATCCTCTTCCCTATTGTCTGAGAAAGGAATTTTTCAGTGACCTGAAACTTGAGGTTAAGGCTCCAGTTCCAATGAGTACTCTTTCAGTGTTAAAATTTATTGGATTTCCCTTCAATGCAGACTCCATGCATGCCTTGTCTTATCTGGTCAAAGCAGTTCATTGACACAGTATCTTAGTTTTCATTGCATCTTTGGACGAGTTTTCCCTTGCTTATTCCTATTGATTTCTCTATAGGAACAATCTGGACATAACACCTCATACAAAGCTATCTCAGGTCTGATTTCCTTCTCTAACCATTGGCAGAACTGATACCTAGTTTGAGAGGTATGCATTTAAATGTACTTAAATTTTAGGATACTTGGTCTGATCAGAAGAACTCCTTACTTATACTTTAATGAAAAGCTAGTCATTTGTTCTCTAAAAGATTCTGGCACTGTACATCCTAAGTAAAATAAACGGGGTTTATATCCTGTGAGACGGGCTATTTATATTTACTTCATGAATAAGCAAAGAAGCAGAATCATTATGAGTCCACCAGATGGTTGTGATCTCAAGTCTGACACTAAATTTGAAAAACTTATGAAATGGAATGGATAGCGATTAGTAGGCTCTTCAGATACCAAGTCATAGACCCCACACAAATGAACCCTGCATCAAGATGGCAAAAAGCGTCTTTTAGAGGGCACCTGGTTGGTTCAGTCCATTAAGCATCTGACTCTTGGTTTCAGCTCAGGTCGTGATCTCACGGTTTGCTGGTTCAAGCCCCGCATCACGCTCTGTGCTGATGGTGCAGAGCCTGCTTGGGATTCTCTCTCTCCCTCTCCCTCTCTCTCTCTCTGCCTCTCCCCTGCTCTCTCGCTCTCTCTAAATAAATAAATAAATAAATAAACTTAAATAAAAACATCTTTTAGAAATTCAAAGAAAGATATCAGAGATGGACTCCTTTGTTGAACCAAACTGTAAGCACTCTACTTTTCTGAATGCCCTTTAAAAAAAAAAGTAATGGCTGGGTACTCTTTTTCTTTCTTCTAAATTAGGGCTCAGCATACTTTTTCTTTAAAGGGTGAAATAGTAAATATTTGTTTGCTTTGTGGGCCATCTGGTTTCTTTTGCAACTACTCAACTCTGCCATTGTAGTGTGAAAGCAGACATAGACAATATGTAAATAAATGTGTTCTAGTACTTTATTTACAGAGACCGACTGGATTTGACCCACAGACCACAGTATGCTGATTTCTGCTCTAAATCAAAAGTTCTGGCTAAAAATTAGTCTTGGGGCAGGCTAACTGGAGTTTAGTTTTAGGGAATGGAATTGGTTCTTCCTGATTTTGGGTTTAGTGGTCCAGGATCTGCTTGGCCTAGGCTCTAACCCTTTCCTTCTCACCCAGAAGCAGAGCCCTCTTCACTAAGCCTTGGGACCTTCATTTGTTGTCTCCCAAGTGTCCAAGGCTGTAGATTTCGCTGGAGGAGTGGGGGGAAGGCTGGGGTGGGAGCCTCTGCCCCTTCAGTTCCACAAGTCCTCTTGGTTACTTGGCAAGTGACCAGAGAAACATTAAAAACCAAATAAGACTCCTTTGACTAATTTTTCTTGAGTGTACTTAGTGTACTAAGTGTATACGTACTTAGTATTTTATTGGATCAATAGAATACTTGTATGGGACCAGATAGAAGTATTTTGGTTGGACCAATCTGGATATAAGGGCCATTCAGCCTAGAAGCATCTTGTCTTTGTGTCAGCTCTCTGCTGTTCCTTTGAAAGGGAAGCCAGTTGACTGCCTCCTTTACCTATGTTTTTTGCTTTATTGAAGTTTCCTTACTATTATACTAATTACAGAGAAGTTGTTTTTTTCCACTGTGAAAAAGAAGACAGCAGTTGCCGTTCTCAAGCATACATTTTTTTCCCTTACAATTATACTTTTATTTTGTTAGGTGCATTTCTCTGCATCTTGGTTCTCTGGTTCTTTCCTTGAGATATGCAGTTTTTTGCAAATACTACTTCTTAGAACTAGTCTAGCGTACGTTTTTATTAGCTTGTTTCAGTCCGTTTGGACTGCTGTAACAAAATTACCACGGGGTGGGTGGCTTCTGAACAACAGACATGTATTTCATTCAGCTCTGGGGGCTGGAAATCCAACATCAGGGTGCCAGTGTGGTTGGGTTCTTGGCGAAGGCCTCCTCCAGGTTGCAGACTGCTGACTTCTTGCTGTATCCTCGCATGGGACAAGAGGCAGGGGGGTTCTCTTTCTTAAGGGCATTAATCTCATTCGTGAGAGCTCTGCTCTCGTGACCTAATCATCTCTCAAGGGCCCTGTCTCCTAAATACCATCACACTGAGGATTAGAATTTCCACATATGAATTGGGGGGGGGGTGGGGCACAAGCATTCAGCCTACAGCATGGCCTGTTTCTGCAGTAATTCTAGATGCCAGGTAATGTCCTTCTGTTCACAGCATGGGTTTTCTGTCTCACAAGGTCCTTTCTGTCAGGAACATGATGATTGAAGCTATCTTTCTGTTTTCTTTTCTGAAATGTACAGGCTGGAAAATTCTCCCAGTCATGTTTACAATATTACCTTGGGATTTTTTTTCTGTCAGAAATCTCAATTTGGCCTACTGCTAAAACAGGAATTGTCCGTTTAATCAATATTTTGTGTGCTCCAGTTGCGATCACTTGCTCTAATATACTAGTTATCTTGTCTATCTTTGGGGAAACTTCAGTTACTTTTCAGTGCGTTGCTTCAAAGACATGTCATCCAAAAGGTGTGAACTCTTTTAGGCCCTTTATTAACCTCCATATCACAAGCACCTGGCACAT
>CM053579.1:23572269-23594512 GCA_028646485.1 Cryptoprocta ferox
TCATGGCCATGTAGTATTCCATTGTAGAGATGAACCACATCTTCCTAATCCATTCATCAGTTGATGGACATTTAGGCTCTTTCCATGATTTGGCTATTGTTGAAAGTGCCGCTACGAACATTGGGGTACAAGTGCCCCTATGCATCAGCACTTCTGTATCCCTTGGGTAAATCCCCAGCAGTGCTATTGCTGGGTCATACGGGAGTACAAACCATTTTCTACATCCGTGGTTTGGTTACTTTTAACATCTTGTGGAGCAAAAGTCATTCTAATTGGTTGGACTAACTTATGACACCGGAGACACTTAATAGAACATTCAAAAACCAGTTTTTCTTTTGTGAAAGATGCAAAGGTTGATAATCTGTTATAAATAAAAGTACATATCTTTTCTTTTATATTACTACCTTAAGTTGCACCTAGAAAGAAATTGGTAGTTCACAGTGCAGATCACTGATAGAATAGCCTTGATGCAGTAATACTGTTAAAAAAAAAAACATGAGGGCGGTTCACACTAGCATGTCGAAGCTCTCAACTTTAAAGCAATGTTAGTGAAACACAACATTTCTATGTAACATGTTGCTGTTCTTGTCCTTTTTTCACAAGTTTTGTGTATGTAGCTTGGGTAATTATAAACCAGCAACTTTATCAAAATTATATTTAATATATCTTATCCTCTCTAATAGAGTATTCATTTTTATTTAGTGATTGGATTTCTATATTTAGTAAATTGTGAGCAGTTATAAGGCTGGAGAATTTGCTAGGCCTTGCTTTCATAATTTTTATTGTCAGTGTTAGAGCAGGTTGGAGGCATTTTTTTCCCCAGTTCTGTTCAGGCATACTTGACATAAAGAAACTGCATATTTAAGGTGTACAGTTTGAGTTATAATGTATGTATACATCTGTGAAAACATCACTGCAATCTAGATAATGCACATTTCTACCCCCCCCCCCAAATTTTCTCTTGCACCCTTGTATTTCATCTTCCTTCACTCTGTTTCCTACTCTCTAGGTAACCACTGATCTGTTTTCTGTCACTAAAGATTAGTTTGCATTTTCTAGAGTTCTTTTATAAATGGAGTCATATAGTGAGTATTCTTTTTTGGTCTGACATATTTTATTCAGCATAATTATTTTGTGATTCATCCTTGTTGTTACTTGTATTATTAGTTCTTATTACTGCTAAGTAGTATTCCACTGTATGTACTACAGTTATACTGAACTACAGTTTGTCCATTTACGTGCTGATACATTTGAGAGTGTACTATTACAAATAAAGCTGCTACCAGTACTTGTGTACAGTCTTTGTATGAACATAGTCATTTATTTCTCTTGGGTATATACGTAGGAATGAGATGGCTGGGTCATAGGGTAGTTAACCAGTTTAACTTTTAAGGAAACTGATAGTTTTACAAAGTAGTTGTACCATTTTACGTTTTATGTTTCCACCAGCAGTTTTTAAAAATTCCATTTGCTGGGTGCCTGGGTGGCTCAGTAGGTTGAGCGTCTGACTCTTGATTTTGGCTTAGATCATGATCCCAGGGTCGTGGGATCAAGCCTTGTGTTGGACTCCATGCTGAGCATAGAGCCTGCGTAAGATTCTCTACCTCTCTTGCTCTGCCCCTCTTCCCCAAATGTGTGTGCACGTGTGCTCTCTCTCTCTCAAATTAAAAAATTCCATTTGGTATTTTGGAGTCACTTTTATATTCGTAAGCCATACTTTTGGGGGGTATAGGGAGAGGCAAAAATATTTAGAAGTTTTCTTCTCCGAACTTCAGGTAAATATTTCTTTGGAGAATTTATGAGAATCTGGAGCTCTTTTCAGTAAGACATGATCCTGTGTTAGTCTTTTTTCCCCCTTAGTATGAGAAATGGAAGAAAACGTTTTCTTTGGATTTCATAAAAAGAGGAAAGAAACACTTTTTATATTTGGAGAGTTTGGTTTTTTAAGTGATTGCTAAGATGCTGTGAATCAGATATTAGTTTTATAGCATTAAATAAGTGTGGAGTTAATAGAAGTAACTCTGGAACTCTCTTATCAAATAGGTTATATAAGAATTTTCTTTGAAAAATCTCTGAACTCATCTATAGTGTACTATGTTCAGAACTGACATTTCTAAGTTCATCACAGTTGTTTTTTTCTTCCTCCAGCATTAGAAGGAATCAGTATTTATTTGCTTGCCCCAATGAAGTGGTTAGCTTGCATTTAGGAGCTATGTCTAATGAAAAATGTAATTTAAAATTCTAGAATTCCATTCAGCTTGATGTGCAAGGTATGTGGGAATTGATATACATTGAGGGAAGAGCAGATTGATATCTCATGCTCACTCGGGGTCATAGGCGTACATTTTTATTGAGAGGAATGGTGGGTAGAATCTGCTGTGTTGTTTAAATTTATTTGTCTCTTTGGGGTACCTGGATAGCTCAGTCGGTTGAGCGTCCAACTTTGGCTCAGGTCATGATCTCGCAGTTCGTGGGTTCGAGCCCCCCATAGGGCTCTGTGCTGACAGCTTGGAGCCTGGAGCCTGCTTTGTATTCTGTCTGTCTGTCTCTGTCTCTCTCTCTCTCTCTCTCTCTCTCTCTCTCTCTCTCTCTGCTCCTTCCCACTCACCCTCTGTCTCTGTTTCTCAAAAATAAATAAACGCTAAAAATTTTTTTTTTAAATTTGTCTCTTTGTTGTGTGTAAATGTTTGCATTCTCATAAATTAAGTACACATATGATATGACTGTACTATAATGTAATTTTGGTAACAATTGAAGCTGGATGCAAGTGAAATTGATAAAGTATTAAGAATAGGGTGGCTGATAGGAATGTCTACTAAATCTGTGTCCATCAGCCCTTGTTAGCTTTCCCTGAGAGATTAGTAAGAATAAGTAGCCATCGGCATCTATTCAGTGCTTATTTTGCTTTCTTTTCCTAGATTGACTGTTTTCCTCCTCTCTTTGCTTGTATTATCTATACTCTTTTGTTATGTCCCCAACTCCTTGGTATTCTCTCATCTCTTCCGTATCAGTAGTATACCTGTTTTCTCTTTACAGTGCTGCCAGAAACCATAGATAGAAATCAATGGTACAGTTATATTTTATAGCTTTGTTGTATATGTAAGGTGAACTAAGAAATGATTATAAAAATGATGTTCTACATTTATGAACCTGAACTTGTAACTCTTTGCCAACATTCCAAATGCTTCTGCATAAAACATTAAAGAAAATCCTTTAGTTGCCTAACTTGTAAATGCATTGTTTGTCATATTTTCCTGAGAATTAAAAATGCGGATGTCTTTCACTAGCCTGAGTAATCAAGAGCTGAGACACTGTGGCATAGAAGAAAGTTTACTTAGTGTCACAGGTCCTGGGCTCCAGCCCCAGTTCTGTTATTAACCCACTTTGTAATCCTGGGCAAGTCATATTTCTCATCTGTAAAATGTGGGGAGCGGACTTGATCATCTTGAAAATGTGCAGGGGAGGCAAACTTATAAAAGAAGTTGTTTTTAAAAACATTTTGTCTTGTTATATAAGAGCTGAAAGCTAACGGCTTTATTAGAAATGATGTATAATCACTTCTTAATTTGTGTATATCTCATCTGTTGCAGGATGCTTTAATCTGGATCCCAATAGAGTTTTGGATGTCATTTTAGAAGTGTTTGAATGCAGGCCAGAACATGATGACTTCTTTATATCTTTATTAGAATCTTACATGAGTATGTGTGAACCGCAAACACTGTGTCATATTCTTGGGTTCAAATTCAAGTTTTACCAGGTAAAAAAAAAAATTGTGTGTGTGTGTGCACGCGCTTGTGTGTATACACATATATGTGTGTATACACATATATGTGCGTGTGTGTGTGTATATATATATATATATTAATCTCATGGTTTTATATTTGCAGCTTATATTTGTAAATAATTGGTTTTAGCTCAGCCATTCTAGCAGAGGTGGTAGATAAATGGGTAACTAATGATGCCATGTGATAAGTACTATATTAGTAGTATGAATGGTGTGATGTGAAAGCCTAGAGGAAAGCATAATAAATTTTTGCCTTGGGAGAGATAGGATCAGACAAAACTTTATAGATATAACCCTTTTTTAATCTGGTCCTTGAAGGATGAGTAGGAGTTTGTTGAGAGTTGTCTGTTTATATGTAACAAATAGTGTAAGTGAAGATGTGGCAGTATGAATGTATATGACAGATTGAAGAAATGATACATAGTTTGATGTGGCTGGATTGTAAGATGTGGGGAGAAGAAGAGATAGGAAGTAAAGTTGGAAAGGTACGCATACTTTAGATTGTCAAGGGTCTAAAATTTTGTTGTATAGACAATGACCATGGGAATTTTGTAATGCATGGTTTACATCATTTTTCACTTAAACCACTATAATAGTTATCTATCAAATCTGTGCCTCTGATTATTTCTCTTTAAGCCCTTCTTTCATGTTATCACTACTGTTACATTCTAAAAGAGATCCAATCGACACACTGCTCAAAAACCTTTGTCTGCAGGATAAAATTCAAACATCTAAATGTGGCAGAAAAGGCTCTTCACAGTCTGGCCCCATTCTATGTTTCCAGCCTTATCTTTAGTGTTTTTCCCCCCTCAAATCTAATATTCCAGTCATATTAAATTACCAGCCATTTCCTTAATTTAGGTATAAACATTGTTATGTATAGACCCCTTATTTACATGCAGTTCCTTATAACTAGAAAACTATTCTTACCCCTCTCACTTGTCTTTTCTCCATCTTGAGGACTCCTATTTAGTCTTTAAGGTCAAGTGCTACTTGCTTTGTAAAGTTTTGGCTGGCACTTCACCCGTGCGGAATTAGTCACTTCTTAATCTCATTCTCCTAAAACTTGACACAGATTTCTAGCACTTAGCAGGTTATATTAGCATGAACTATATCTGTGTCCTTTGCCAGACTGTGAGCCATTTAGGGCAGGGTCTATATTTTACTGATTTCTCTGGATTAATTGACTGCTTAGCCTATAGTAAATGCTCACTAATTGTAAATGAGGGATCTGTGTTTTTAGGAAGATAGCGCTCATGATAGCATGGAGGATTTTAACGCAATAAGGCCTCTATTGTCCTCTTGGTATAGCTTTCCTAATTTGTCTACCTGCCTACGATATTCAGTCAAGAAATACACATTTATGGGGTGTTTATGATATGCTGTTGCTTTGCTAGGCAATGATGATACTCTGGGAAAGCCTGTCTATTCCTGTCTTCTGGAGCTCAAATTCAGGATAGTAAGACAATTTCTTTTAGAATTCTCAAAAGATAACACCACTTAATGCCTCTGCTTATTTTGTATTTTCTGTTCCCTGGGATGGTCCAGAAGAGAAATCAGATCAGAACTTCATGTAGCATTTCAATACCAAACAAGACACATGGCAGGGTTTCTATTCACGTTTGTTCAAAAATCAGCGATGGCAGCTTCTCCTGTTCCTACCAGCAGCCAGGGAGTCCACTCCTAGCACAGGGAGAGAGAAGCTGAACTATTCATCACATCTTAAGAGGTGCCGTGAATGCTTGAGGTTTGAGAACATGAAGCCAGCTGCTGAAGTGATAGGGTAGCTGAAATTTAACTTGGGCGTAATTAATTAGACTATAGGTTAGGGCTTAGGAAACTGTAGGTTTCAGAGCATATTACAGTGAATAATGATGACCTACTGCGTAACAGCAGGTATTATTAGTTGAACGTGAGTTTTAGAATTTAAAGATCTTTGTATTAAAATGTTCTTCATAACGGTAACACTTTTTGAGCTGAATTAAAATATTCCTGGGGTTGACAGTGTTGGAATAATCTTTTTTTTTTTTTAAATAGATGATGGGCTTTTTTCTTACATAAGAAATACCCAATCAGGAAACATTCGACTTAGAAATAACCTGTTATTAGGAAGAGTAACCCTTGTATTGCTGTGTGTAACACCATTCCTTTGTTTCTGTTGCCTGAGCTATCTTGTGCAAATCTGCAGTCTTAAGGACCACTGGAGGGTAGAGGAAGAAATGTCAAAGATATTAGATAAGTTGTGGTCTGGGAGGTAAAGTAAGGACAGCCATGAAAATGAAGAACTGCTTGTGGGATGTAACCCTAGGAATTGGCTCCTAGATATATATGGTCACCCTTGTGTATTGGTCCTTTGCCTGACTCCGTCCTCTCCTCTTCCTTCCACTGTCTGAAAATGTTCACTCCCCTTGCCCACAACCTGTATTTTCACCATTTGGGAATTATTTGGATAATAGACTTCTCCCCCTGTCCCCTTAATGCCAGGACTTCTAGGCAAAGCTAATTATTATCTGCTATGAAGTTCATGAGAGTGATTTTATCCTAGTTTCAGTCTGGGATCAGCTATACTTGATGTTTTGATTTGGAAGGATGATAGGGGATGTAAGCAATTTTAGAGCACATTTTGGGAAATTTGGCAGGCACATTTTGCTTGATTCCCATAACAGGGATGGCTATAATAGAGGGCCTAAGGACAGCATGAAGATCAGCACGAAGGTCAGAAAGAAAGGAGTACTAGAAAGTGTTGAGGGTACCAAAAGATAAACTTGGCTGGAGTTGTCTTGCCACAGGAAAGAGGAAGGAGATGATGACTCTCACCCATATCACAGCCCCTTGATTTCTGGATTCAAAACACGGCAATAGTAGTAATAGTGGTGTCATGGTTAGGCACTATTATAACCTAAATTCATTCACTTAAGAAATATTAAAAAAGTTTTTAATGTTTATTTTTGAGAGAGAGGGAGAGAGAGAGAGAGAGGCACGGAGCATGAGCAGGGGAGGGGCAGAGAGAGAGAGACACACGGAGCATGAGCAGGGGAGGGGCAGAGAGAGAGAGAGAGAGAGGGAGACACAGAATCTGAAACAGGCTCCAGGCTCTGAGCTGTCAGCACAGAGCCCTGTGTGGGGCTCAAACCCACGAGCTGTGAGATCATGACCTGAGCTGAAGTCAGATGCTCAATCACCTAGGCCACTCAGGCGCCCCTCGTTCACTTAAGAAATATTAATCGATGGGGCTGGTTCATTCGGTGGAGCATGAGACTCCTGATCTTGGGGTTGGGAGTTTGAGCCCCACGTTGGGTATAGTATATTACTTAAAAAAAAAATCTTAAAGAAATATTGATCGAGCACTTCCTATGTACCAGGCAGTAATACTCTAGGTGCTAGGACTACATCTGTAAACAAATAGAAATTCTTGCCTTCATGATGCTTACATTTGAGGTAAACTGTGTGGTATGTTAGAAGGTGAGCAGTGAGATGGCACAAAAAAAAATGTAGAGCAAGATAAGGAAGAGTGGGAGTGCCAGAGTGGTAGGTAGCAGTTTTACATAGAATAGTGAGAGTATATACCTCATTGCAAAGGTAAATTTAAGCAAAGAAACAAAGGATGGGAGGTGCAAACTGCAGATATCTGGGGAAGAGGCTCTAGGCAAAGAGAACAGCCAATACAGAGGCCTTAAGGTATGAGCTTGCCTGATGTGCTGGAGAACAGGAGACCATAGTGGCTGGATCCAACTGATTTAGTGGGAGAGTGGTAGGAGATGAGGTCAGAGACCTCACAAAGAGCTAGTGCCATAAGGTTTTTGACTTTGATGCTGGGTGAAGCTCATAGAAGATTTTGAATAGGAGAGTGATGTGACCTGACTTAATTTTTTCATTTTCTCTTCTTTGTTTTCACTTTATTATGAACATTTTCAAACATATAGAAAAGAGTGAATAGTGTAATGAATACCCATAATCCCGTCACCTAGAAGTAAGTTTATTAACATGTTGTTATACTTTTTTGGAAATCATTTATATTACAGATATCATGAACATTTACTCCTAAACATGTGTATTTGTACTTTTTAAAAGTAAAGACTTTTTCTGTATAACCATGATAGCAGTTTCATATCTAACTAGATTGTTATTATAGAATAAACTCAGACCATATCCAGATTTCCCAAATTGTCTCCCAGATAGTTTTACAACTGTTTTATTCACACAACGATCCGATCAGAGGCCATGCATTGTGTTTGATTATTAGGATTCTTCAGTCTCTTTTAATCTAGAATAGTGTTCCCCCCTCACCCCGGCCCCCGCCCACCTTCCTTCCTTTAATGGCATTGACTTGTTGAGACCATTACTGTTACCGTGGAAGACTCTGTTAGCCTTCCAAGCATTAGATTTATCTGATTGCTTTTCCATGGTTGGTTTAATTTGTTCTTTGTTCCCTGTTTGTCTTACGTACTTAGAGTTAGGTCTAAGAGCTTGACTGTCTGTGTTCAGGTAAAATATTTAATGGCAAAAGGCTTCATAGGTTGTGCTGTATGTTTCATACCACATAACATCTCATACCTGCCTGACTTAATGTTCCAATAAGTCGATGACAGTCTAATCCCTTTATTCAACAATGACATTTCCCCTCATGTTAATAGGAAGTTATCTGTAGGTTGATACTTTGGCACCATGTGAATATCCAGTTTATCATTAATGTTACGTTAAGTGGCTTCGAATACATGGATGATCTTTTCTTCAATCAGTTATTTCCTAGGGGTTTTGAATTATTGATTTACTAATGTTATCATGCCTTCTACATTTATTAGCTATTATTCTTCTGTAAAGAAGAATTGTTCCTTCTCAACTTGGGTTGTTTGTTGTCCTGAAATATAGTTCTACTGGAAAGGCAGGACAAATGCTTCATTCCCCACCCCTATGCCGCATTTATTACTAGCTTTCAGAGTTAAGAGTTTCTTTAGTGGCCACCTCTAATGGTGACATGAGTGGTATGTGTGTATGTGAGTGAGAGAAAGGTAAGAGAGACAAAAGATATTGTGCACATGTGTGTTTTGACTTAGGTTTTCAAGGAATCAATATGGTTATAGTAACAGTTGGAAGTTAATGAGTTTCTGAATATATTTTGAAGGGTAGAGTCAATAGTATTTGTTGATTGATTAGATACAGAATGTCAGAAAGTAGAGTAAAGGCTATTTCTAACCTTTTTTTGGACTGAGCAGTACAAAGGATGGTGTTATCATCAACTGAGATAGAGTAAATTTTAGGTGGAATGGGTTTGGCATATTGGGGGTAGGAATCAGGAATTCAGTTTTGCAGATGTTAAATTTGAGGTGTCTTAGATATCCAAATGAGATGTTGAGTAAATAACTGGATGCATAAATCTGGTATTCAGGAGAAAGGACTGGATTAGAAATAGGAATGTCGGTGTCAAAAGCATATAGATCATATTTAAAATTGTGATACTGGATGAAATCATTAAAAGTTGGGTATAGAAACACAAGAAGAGAACCCAGGGCTGAGCCTTGGCACGCCAGTATTTAAAGGGCCTAGGGAAAGAGGGGGAATCAGCAAAGGAGATATAGAAGGAACGTATAAGGTAAGAGGAAAACAGAAAATATAGCATATTGGAAGCTAAATGGAAGAAGGAACAATGAACTCCATTAAATGCCTCATCTTAAATGACCAAAATTTGGTCATTGGATTTATTATCAGGGAGGGCAAAGCCAGTCATTTTGGTAAAGTTGGGGTGGTGTTAAGAAAGAGTGGGGAGAGTGGAATTGGAGATAGTGAAAATAGACAACTCCGTAAAGGAGTTGTTACAGAGAGGCACAAAGGTAGCTGGCAGGGGAAGTGAACTCAAGAGAGATGAAGTTTTGAAGATGGGAGAGAGAACATATTTTTATGCTAATGGGAATGATTGAGTAGAAAGGAGGAAAACTGGTGACATAGAGAGGAAAGAGTTATAGAGTAATGTTCTTGAATAGGATAGAGAGAAGAGTTTATGGTATAAATGGATGGATTGACTTTAAATGAGAGCATAGAGAGTTCATCTAGAATAACAGTTGGAAAGGCAGCAAATGTAGGTACAGATGTTGGTAGATGGATAGATGTGATGGTGAAAGTATGTAGAAATTTTAATGATTGCTCCAGTTTTCTTGCTGAGATTGAAAACAAGATCATCAGCTGAAAGAGGATGAGAGAGGAGGTATTGGAGGTTAGGAGAAAATATAGGAAATAGTTTATACAGGAGAGTAGGAGAGTGAATGGATGAGAGAAATAGAGTATCATTGTCCAGCAGCATTAAGGATCCATTTGAGGGTGGATATGTGAAAATCCATTTTGGAGAGGCTGTTTAGGATATGGAGTGAATGGCTGAGATGGGGTAGAGAAGATCTTTGGAAGAGAGGAGTTCAAGGAGCCAAGAGGCCAGCATGATGGAAGTATCATTTACATATATATGAAAACCTCTAAAAAATTAAGAAAGGAATAGAATCGGACATAGTGACAGTGAATCAGAAGCTATAAGATCATTGCTAAATGAAGGGCAGTGACCCATGAATAATACATAGATGGCAACAGTAGGACCTGACTGAAAATGGCAGAGTAGAGAGCCCCAGAGCTCTGTCTCTCCATAAAAGCAACTAATGAACCGGCAACAGTTGTCAATCAACTTTTAACAGAATTCTGGGATTTAGTAAAAATAACTTACAACAACTGAGGAAAGGCTTGGTGAAGAAAGAAGCTGCTACTTTGGGCTAAGAGAGCACTGTGTTGTTGTAAATTGCCTGCCTACTGCCCCTCACACCCAGATCAATGATGGCCATGAAGATAGAAGCCTGTACTCTAGTGTAGATTGCTAATGCCAGGGGACACAAAGAATTGTGAGTTGCTGCCTCTCTCGCTGTTCTTTGAAGGACTGGCGTAAGGGCCTGTTGTTGTTTTGCCTGACTAGGAATATCCCCAGAGCTGGGGTGGCTTTTGCCAAAAGGATTTGAAGGCACAGCTACTAGCTTTAGCAGCCTGGAACAAGAGACAACAGTGACAGAAGCGAGAGAGAGACTGAAAGCCTGGGAAGAAAGTTGGCTAAGGAGATAGCATGTGCCAGGGAATTGGAACAAAAGGCCATGCTTATGTCCAGAACTGGATACATAATTAGAAAAGGGCCGAAAAGATCCTAAGCTTTTTCCTCTGGCTGGCCTTCGGGCTCTGCCCAAGCAGGAAGTGAAGACTAAGAATTGTAAATGACCTGCCCAAGTGTTGAGGCATGCCCTAACACAGAGCCAGTATGCAAAGACTGGGAGAGTGTTTTTTCTCTTTCTGTTTTTCTTTTCTTCTTTTTTTGGGCCTCAGCCCCTTAAGAAAACTCAAAACACTAGCTGACCACTAAGCTAACAGAACAGATTTCGGTGGCCTGACACAACAATAATATAGACTTAATATTAAGTCATCACTAAATAAGAAGACAACAATAGCCCACATTAAGCATCAACAGACCCCAGAGATGGGGAATAATTTGATTTTCAGAGTTGCCACATAATAGTCAATATCCAGTTTTCAAAAAGAGATAATGGGGTATGCAGTGAAACGAAGTATGGCTCATTCACAAGGAAAATAAAATAGAAACTATCCCTGAGCAAGCCCAAGAGATGGAGCTATTTAGATAAATAATTTAAATCATCAGTCCTAAATATGTTTATGATCTATAGGAAACCATGGGCCAAGAGCTAAAGGAAACCAGGCAGAATATCAATAAAGAAATAGAAATTATAAAAAAGGAACCAAACAAATTCTGGAGTCAGAAAGTATGATAACTGAAATGAAAAATTCACCAGAGAGGTACAACAGCAGATTTGAGAAGGCTGAAGAACCAATAAGCCAACTTGATGAGCGAATTGAGATTATCTGGTATGAGGAGCAGAAAGAGAAAAGAATGAAGAAAAATGAACAGTCTAAGAGACTAGAAGATGCCATCCAATACCAATATGTATATTGGAGTCCCAGAAGCAGAGGAAAGAAAGGGATAGAAAGCAGAAAGCACGTTGGAAAAAATAATGGTTGAAAATTTCCCAAATGTGATGAAATGCGAATCTGCGCGTTGAAGAAGCTCCACAAACACCAAGTGAGATCAACTCAAAGAGATCCACACCAAGACACATTACACTCACATTGTTGAAAGCCAAAGATAATTTTGAAAGCAGCAAAACAGATGTGACCCATTGGATAGAAAAGATCCTCAATAAGATTAACAGTTGATTTTTCTTCAGAAGGCATTGGGTGGCATATATAAAGTGCTGAAAGAACAAAACTGTCAGTAAAGAGTTTCGTATCCAGCAAAACTATCCTTCAGAAATGAGAGATTGTTCCAAAATAAGCAAAAGCTGGGGGAGTTTGTCACTAGTAGACCTGCCCCTACAAGAAGTGGTAAGGAGAGGCCTTCAGGCTGAAATGAAAGGACACTAGACAGTAATTTGAAGCTATATGAAGAAATAAAGAACATTGGTAAAGGTAACTACAGTAAGTAAACAAAAAAGCCAAAATTACCAATATTATTCTAGGTTTTGGTTTGTAGCGTCTTTTTTCTTTATGATTTAAAAGACGAATAAAAACAATTATAAATCTAATTGGCACATAATGTAACAATATAAAAAGGGGGAGGGATTGAGATGTATAGGTATAGAGTTTTTGTGTACTATTGAAGCTAAGTTGGTATTAGTTCAAAATACATTATTAGAAGCTTAAAATATTAATTGCAACACCCACTAGGAAAGTAACTAAAAAACAGGAAGGAAAGAAGGGAATCAAAAAGGTACACTACAGAAAAAAAAATCAAACACAAAAGAAGGCAGTAATGGAAGAAATGAGGAACAAAAAGTGATATATGTAGAAAACAAATAGCAAAATGGCAGAAGTCCTTCCTTGTCAGTAATTACTTTAAATGTAAATGGATTAAAGTTTATAAATGGATTAAAATTTGTAATCAAAAGGCAGTTTGGCAGAATGTTTAAAACATTATTCAGCTACATGCTTATCATAAAACTCACTTTTAGATCAAAGAAATGTGTTCAAAGTGGAAGTATGAAAATAGATATCCTATGCAAATAGTATCCAGGAGAGAGCCGGGGTGGCAATTCTAATATTGGGCAAGATAGACTTTAAGACAAAAATTTTTACAGTACGTAGTGAAGGACATTATATATTGATAAAAGGGTCAACCCATTAAGAAGATAAAACAGTTAGAAACACGTATGCAGCAAACAGAGCCTCGAAATATATGAAGCATACATTAACAGAATTGAAGGGAGAAATAGTTCTACAATAACTGTTAGACATTTCCATACCCCACTCTCGTTAATGCATAGAACAACTTAGACAAAAGGAAACAGAGGACTTGAGCAGCCACTATAAACCAATGAGACTTAACCAGACATACAATAGAACACTACCTAGCAACAATAGATTACATATTCTCTAGTGTACAAGGGACATTCTCCAGGATAGACCCTATCTTAGACCACCAAAACACTTCTCAGTAAATTTAAAACATTGAAATCATACAAAATATTTTCTTTGACCACGATGGAATGAGACTAGATCACAGCAATAGTGAGGGAGAGTGACTGGAAATTCAGAGCTGAGTGGGCTTTAGGGGAGGGTGGAGGGAGAATACTCTGAAAACAACTATAAAAAAGCAAAGATGACTCATATCCCACCTCTAGGCCGAGGAGTAGTGTGAGGGTTCTGGGGAAAATAGCCACCGCTTGACTGGGTTATAGTAAGAGTGGTCTTCCTGCAGAGTGCTAGGCTCTGTTCGAGCAAGAAGGTAAAGGGAACAGAGGAGAGGTTCAGGATATATAGGGGGTTTTGCTGAGGATGGATTATGAATTCCAGAGGATTCCATGGAAGTTTTTCAAGAATGCAGAAAAGTGGGTTAGGACAGGACGGGGATTGTGCAGAGCAGTATGAGGATTAGAGTATGGGAGTTGATGTTTTGCCTGAGAGTCAGGGGCTTCTTGTGAACTGTTTAAAACAGAGATAATGGGAGTAATGAGAGTGTTCCTGGTGGATCCAAGTCAGATAATACGCTTTTGCGGGTTTGCTCTGAATCCCTGACCATTTGTTTTTTATGGGAAAATGTTTTGATACTAAATAATCATTTATGTATTTAGACTTAAACTTGGTAAGTTGAAGACTTAACTGTCTTAACAGAGTGAACAATGCCTTCTTTATATGACATCCATTAGTTTAGTTAGCTTCCTTTGTTATGTCCATAACACCTACCACAATTGTGGGGAGCCTTACAAAGAACTTGTTTTCAGCATTGAGTATTGTCACTGTTTGCTTTTTATTTGCATTTTGCCATTTAGTAATTGCCAGTTGTCCTGGCTTCAGTCTTCCATTCAGCTGACCCTGAGCAGTTTAAAAATTTGGGGAAAAGTCTTTTTGATAACATTCAAAGATCCTTTTGTTTCTGTGTAGGGTCCACAGGGCTGGTTTGGTTGGAATTGACCATTCTGTATTTTAAAATGTTGATTTATCCATGTGTAATATGTATAGACACCTGTTTTGAAGGGGAAATAATTGACAAGCAGATATACTTAGCACAAAACCCAAGAAATAAAAGAATAGGGAAAAAAATATAAAGCAGACACAGATAGTTTGGCACTTCCAAATTTGTCATTCTTGTCTGTCTGCATCTCCACTGGGAACTACTTGAAAAAGCAAGTTAAGAACACACATAAACTGAAACCCAAACTAATTATTATCCATTGTAAAACCTCACTTATTCTCTTTAGGTTTCAGATTTTAAAAAATATGGGCATGCACTTGTAAAGTGTGTCCATTTTTGAAACCTTTCTTTGTGTTCATCAGAAGATGTTTCTAGAGTGAAAAGGGATGTTGACCTAATTATCTTTGTCCTCAGTTCAGATGTTATGTATGCTCAGGAAGGGCAATTAAGCTTATTGTTGATCTAGAGTTATTTGATGTAATTGTTCTTACTTATTGGTAGGTAAAGAATATGATTTTAGTTGTACTTTATGCACTAAATAGAAACTTTTTTTTTCAAGGAACCAAATGGAGAGACTCCTTCATCTTTATACAGAGTTGCAGCAGTACTTCTACAGTATAATCTTATTGATTTAGATGATCTTTATGTACATGTAAGTCAAGTGGGCTGCTAAGAATATTTGTCCATCTCTGGGGTGGGAAGAGGAGTAGGCAGCCATAGAGTGTTGGCCTGGCTCTAAAGGTGGGAAGCTTTGTAAATTAATTGAATATAAAGGCAGGAATATTGAAGGGGCTTCATTATCATCTTAGGGGAACATCAGGAACCTCAGAGTGGTTGGAGCCTAGGGTAGTATGTGGGGAGATGAAGATGGAGAAGAGTAGGTTGGGGCTAAACTTTGCAGGGCCTTTTAAGTGCCATAGTAAGGAGTTTGGATTTTTTTCTTGTTGGGAGTAGAGAGCCCTTCAAGATTTAAAGTAAAAAAGTGATGTACAAACTGAGAACATGGAAAATCTGTCAGTAAAAGGGGAATTCAAAGACAGGTATGAGTTTATAGGCAAGTATAGACTGGTAGGACAAATGGAAAAATGATAGATGATGATAGATTTGTTACTGAAATGTTTGAGTTTGACAATAAATGCCCAAATGCAAGTGGCTCAAGTGTTCCTGTTAAGGTGTCAAAGATTTTGAGATGGGATTAAAAACCAGTTTATTGTTTATTTTTCACGAGACTTCTAAAACCTAAGGACAAAGAAAGATTTAAAGTAAAAGGGAGGGAAAAATATACCAGGGAAATTATTACTGTTATAGACAAAATAGACTTTTTGGCAAAAAGAGATAGTCACTTCATAATAAAGTTGTGTTCACTAGGCAGACAAAACAGTTGTAACTTTATATACACTTAATTACATATTCTCAAAATACACAAAACTAGAAATTGAGAGAACTGTAAGAAACAGGGGTGCCTGGCTGGCTCAGTTGGTAGAGCATGTGACTCTTGATCTTGGGGTTGTGAGTTTGAGCCCCACATTGGGTGTAGAGATTATTTAAAAAAAAAAAAAATTTTTTTTTTAAAAAAAGAAACTTCTAGTTCATTCATTATAATGGGAAATTTTTAGAGGCAGTTGCATTAATCTAGGTAAAAGATGAGGACCTATAGCAGGTACCTAGGTAAAGCAATAACAATGGGTTTGATGGCTTGTGGAGAGCAGAAAGAATGAGAAAAAGTCTTGCTTACCCTCACCTTCTTGCATCAGTGTATAGTGACTTTTCTCATTTTTGACTAATGGGATGAAGTCTACAATGTATAGCTTAATATTTCACCATGTTTCCTTTCATTGTTCACTGATGATTTACTTTGCGTTAGACTTAGTTACTGAAATATATTATGTGTTTCTGAGGGCGGGAACACTTCTTATATAGCCTACCATAGTGCCTAGAAGAAACTACTAAATAATGGTTTGTTGGCTGTATTTTTCTGTGTTTGGGTTTTTTATTTATTTTATGAAATATCTACATTAACCATCTTCCACTTGTGCAAGATGGCTGTACCACAGATAACGTGATCCTTTTTCATAATGGAGGGTTGACTACACATACTACTTTCTCTTTTGTAATAAACTAGAAACTAGTTTGTGACCTAAGTGAAATAGTAGGTATTAGAAAATGAAAAGTGAGATGTCAAGTTGTTCATAATTTTTCTACTTGAGATTTTTCATCTAGAGGAAGTAAATATACCCCTTCATGTAATTCAGTAGCTAACCTCTCCCAAATTGGATCCATATGCAGTACTTTTTTAATATGGGGTTTGGCCTTTAAAGGGGAACGCTGATATTTTTCATGGAACAGGCATTATATTTTCTTGGGTAAATTAATAAATAGAATGGTAAGCATCACTGCTGTAGTATTGTGTTAATTTAGGACCTCTAACAGAAAGAAGACAAAAGAACTTCGAATTGCTACTTGATTTTAAAAGGTGTACAAAATTCAGGTACTTAACCCTGTTAGATTATAAGAAAATAATGGAGAGAAACTTACTTTGAAAGGAAATCATGGTCATTAATACGCTAGACCTTATTTACAGTTTGATCAATTCAGGGTAGATAGTGTTTGCTTTTTATATGTGCAAACAGTTAGTATTAGCTATTTTATGAAACTTTAATGAACCATTTTTAGCTTCTTCCAGCTGATAATTGCATTATGGATGAACACAAACGAGAAATTGTGGAAGCTAAGCAAATTGTTAGAAAACTTACGATGGTTGTATTGTCTTCTGAAAAAGTTGATGAGCGAGAGAAAGAAAAAGAAAAAGAAGAGGAGAAAGTAGAGAAGGTATATAGTTCATTTTTATAAAATTAACATTGTCTTGATGTAGAATTTGAAATTTAACTTGTAATAGTTAATCAACTGATGGGAGAATAATTTATTAATTTTAATTGTAGTGAAATCTGGTTTTTGGAATACTAATTTGCAAAGGTGTTTTTAGTTTTAAGCTGATTGGCACCTTCCCCAAAGAGGCTGCCATGTTTTTCTTCCACAAATTTCAAAGTGTATTCTAAGTAAAATATATGACTATATTTGTGCTCGGTGTATTAATGTCTCTCAAGTTCCTAAAGGGATTCTCAAAGATGAATGAATTCTAGTTCCCTATGGCACAATAAAGCATTAAATAGAACTTGATTTAATTCCAGGTCTATAAAATCTCATGCTGGGTCTGCTAAATCAAAGAGCAAACACATCCTGTTGTGTTTTTTTTTTTTTCAGTAGCTAAAAAAACTTGATTTTACTTTCAGGAAAATAGCATTGCATTTCCCATGGGTGGCAGCCATTGTTGACATGCATTATTGTGGCGTTTAGCTCAATTTTTTAAATGAAAAAATGCTGAGATTTATTGGTGTCTATATTCTGAGTACCTTCACTGTAATTGTTCATTTGTAGCCACCTGACAACCAAAAACTTGGTTTGTTGGAAGCCTTGTTGAAGATTGGTGATTGGCAGCATGCACAGAACATTATGGATCAGATGCCTCCGTACTATGCAGCTTCACATAAGCTAATAGCCCTTGCTATTTGCAAGCTCATTCACATAACTATAGAGCCTCTCTACCGAAGGTAGGTTACTATAGCTTTACTAATCATTGAGGTAGAAATAACTTAGGACTACAAAAAAATCTGCATATTTATCTTGTCTCCTCAAATAAGCAAATACTTCAGTATGTTTTATAGAAGACAAGAACCATTTGGAGTGTATCAGTCTTATATGTATTAATCAGTGACTTGCCTCTTAACGTCTAGACCAGGTGGTGCAGAATGTGTGCTGCAGTGTAGTCTAAAAATTGTAGGTTAGGTGTCTCAGTTGGGTGTGCTCCACTGAGAGTGAAAACTCCCTTACTCTGTTTTTGACTTTTCTTCCTCTCTTGGGGGCGGGCAGAGAAATCCTAAGGTTTTTACTTAGTGTAATTTCCCTCTGTCTTGGGTTGAGTGGCTCTGAGTGAGGACTTTGCCTCTCTGCTTGCCTTATCTCTCCTGGCATATACGCTGCTGTTCTGGAAATTGCTAGTGCAGCCTTTCTCATCATCCCTAGTTACTGTGTCGACCAGTCCTCTAGCCCTCAGCCTGCTTGCAAGATACTTAGGAGCAGTATTGGCAGCAGCTCTGGCTTCAGCCCCACAGATCAGAGCCTGCCTCCAAGGCCCCAGCCTTGTGACTCGTGCATAGCTGCTGGCTGCTGCCTTCAGTGCCACCTGGGCTGTGGACCATGAAGGCTTCTTCTCAAAGAGTGACCCCTGTGGCTCCACAGCGGGACACCTGCTCAGCAGGTGAGAACTCTGGGCATGCTGTCCTTTTTAGTGTGACACCCTCTTTCATTATGCTGCTCACCTTCCCTACCACCACCTACCTCATACTCAGTCTAGGTAGTGGAATCCAGATTGAGAAAAGTTTAATGACTTGAATCACTGTTGTTATATCCATATTTTCCTGTTTCATCTTCCAGTGTCTCTGAGGTCCATCCCTTGTTCCCCATTCCCATAACCAAATTCCTGATACTGGCCGAGTTTAACTAAGAACAAGTTCATATGGTGTATGTTAACTGTTACTTGAAATCTGCGTTTCTCTGATTTCCTTATGCAGTTAATTGGAAACATTCTCTGAGCTCTGACTTTTTCCAAATGAGTATTGTTTTTGTCTTTTTCTACCAGTTAAATTATCTGGTGTTAATAAAGTTAGGCACAAGTGAAATACAGAAAGCAAATTTGAGCAAGAAAAGCTTTACTTAATGATAAATATGACTGTGTTAATTTTAAATAGGGTATTATATAGTATACATATAAATTTTGCTTCTTTTTATAGAGTTGGCGTTCCTAAAGGTGCTAAAGGCTCACCTGTTAATGCTTTGCAAAACAAGAGAGCACCAAAACAAGCAGAGAGCTTTGAAGATTTGAGGAGAGATGTCTTCAATATGTTCTGTTACCTTGGTCCTCACCTTTCTCATGATCCCATTTTATTTGCAAAAGTGGTGCGCATAGGCAAGTCATTTATGAAAGAGGTTAGTAAGATTTTTTTTTTCTTCCAAGCAGAAAGCTAAATTTTGGAGTGAAGATGTTCTGTGTATATTTGTGTTACGCGTATCACTAGAAATAAAAAGAAAGTGAACTTAAGAAAAGGTTACGTTGAGTAAGGTTTGGGGAAAAGTCCATTGTGTCATAACCCCCCCACACACACACACTCTTTAATCTAGGTAGAATATTAGTTAAGTCCCCTGCATAGGAAAATATACTTGGGACAAGTGATTGCTTTTTGAATCCCCTTTTCTTCTGTTCATTTATTTTCTTGGCTGCAATTTTGAATCATGTCATTATTTGTATGAAGTCAGACTGTTGAGGATCCATTCTTTTCTAGTAAACTTTGTATTCAAATAAAATGTACAGAACATAACACGTCATAATTGTACACCTCAGTGATTTTTTTTTCCAAACCAAACAGCCAGGTATCCCCCACCCGGATCAAAAAATAGAACAATACCAGTACTCCAGAGTTTCCTTTGTACTCCCTTCTAGTCTGTACCCTAAGGGTAACCATTTTTGCTATTTTTAAATTTTAAAATCAGCTTTGAGTTATAATTTAAATACAATTTACCAATTTGAAGTGTACGATTTGATGAGTTTTGACAAATGTATACAGTTGGGTGTCCACTACCACAATCAGGATAGAGAATATTTTCATCACCCCAGAAAGTTCCCTCTTGTCCCTTTGCCTTCAATTCTGTCCCTTTGTTGCTAGTTCCTGACAACTACCGATAAGCTTTCTGTCACTATAGTTTTGCTTTTTCTAGAACTTCATATAGATGGAATTGTATAGAATGTACTCTTTTCTTTATGGTTTCCTTCACTTAATGCTTTTGAGATTCATCCAAGTTGTTGCACGTGCCAGTACCTTTATTGCTGAGCAGTATTTACAGACACACCAGAGTTTATACATTCACCAGTTGGTGGGCATTTGGGTTGTTTCTAGTTGGGGGCTATTATAAATAAAGCTGCTATGAATATTCCTGTACAAGTCTTTTGGGGAGAGAGCGTATGTTCTTGTTTCCCCAGGAATGGGATTGCTGGGCCATATGGGTAAGTGTATGTTTAACTTTTTGCCAAACTGTTCCAACATGTCTGTACCATTTTGCATTCCTGTGTATGGCATCCAGTGGCTTCACATCCTCATCAGTACTTGTTATTGTCACCCTTAAATTTTAGTCATTTTAATGGGTGTGTATTGGTACTATTGTGCTTTTAATTTATGTTTCCCTGATGATGGGTAATGTTGAGCATCTTTTTATGTTCTTATTTGCCATTTGTAATCATCATATATCAAATGGTCTATTCAAATCTCTTACCCATTTTTAATTGGATTGTCTTTTATTATTACTTTTTTGATTTGCCTTTTCATTATGCTAAATGTCTTTGGAAAAGCAAAATTTTAAATTTTGATTAATTCCAGTTTAGTAGTACTTTTCTTTTATGGTTTCTTCTTTGTGTTCTAAGAGATCTTTGCCTAACCTAAAATTTTGAGGCAGAAAAGAATACATGATTTCTTTTCAATTGTAAAACAAGGCTATCAAAAGTATCTGCAGATTGTTACAAGCACAAATACATTTTTCTCCAGTGTTTGGTGATTGCACCTAATTTTAATTTTTGATAACAGTAACTGTACACAAACTTTATTAATCGACACCTGAAATATTTGATTTGGCTTTTTTACTGCTTAGCTGGTAGACTTTTTTTTTTTTTTTAACATTTACTTATTTTTGAAAGACAGAGAGAGACAGATCATGAGCAGAGGAGGGGCAGAGAGAGAGGGACACACAGAATCAGAAACAGGCTCCAGGCTCTGAGCTGTCAGCACAGAGCCTGACGCGGGGCCTGAACCCACGAACCGCGAGATCATGACCTGAGCCGAAGTCGGACGCTCACCCGACTGAGCCACCC
Organism: Cryptoprocta ferox; assembly: GCA_028646485.1. Taxonomy (NCBI): domain Eukaryota; kingdom Metazoa; phylum Chordata; class Mammalia; order Carnivora; family Eupleridae; genus Cryptoprocta; species Cryptoprocta ferox. The sequence goes on from CM053579.1 coordinate 23,593,528, forward strand.
AGGCGCCCCTAGACTTATTTTTAATGCTCACAATTATATGGTGTGTAAAGGTACTCTAAAGAAACCTGCTAAGTAGTTTATTACTATACAAATCATTTCTTGTATAACATGTATAAAAAGGAAGTATAATGATGTTTCATTATCTTAATCCTTATAGTCTGAAAGGGATGAGTCATGTTAACTAGTGCCTGTTCAGAAAACAAAAGGGTCATGTCTTTCTGGGGCCTCATATTGGGAAGCATATGAAGTCAATTTGTCCCATTACTGCTGATGTTAATATTGATACTTGGTTAAGGTGATGGGCTACCAGGTTTCTGTAGGGTACGGTTATTCTTTCTCCTTTGTTAATATGCATCTTGTGGGGAGATACTTTGAGACTATGTAAATAGTCTTTTTCTCATCTTACCTTCACCCACTAATGCTACTTTTGTTTTAACTGAACATCTTTTTAAAAAAAATTTTTTATTAACTTTATAGTTTATTGTCAGGTTGGTTTCCATATAACACCCAGTGCTCTTCTCCACAAGTGTACTCCACCATGACCACCACCCCCCTTCCCCTTTCCCCCTCCCGGCCTCAGTTTGTTTTCAGTATTCAAGAGTCTCTCGTGCTTTGTCTCCCTCCCTCCCTCTCCCCAACACTTTTTCCTCCTTCCCCTCCCCATGGGCCTCTGTTAGGTTTCTCCTGTTAGACCTATGAGTGAAAACATATGGTATCTGTCCTTCTCCGCCTGACTTATTTTGCTTAGCATGACACCCTCGAGGTCCATCCACTTTGCTACGAATGGCCAGATTTCATTTTTTCTCATTGCCATGTAGTATTCCATTGTATATATAAACCACATCTTCTTGATCCATTCATCAGTTGATGGACATTTAGGCTCTTTCCATGATTTGGCTATTGTTGAAAGTGCTGCTACGAACATTGGGGTACATGTGCCCCTATGCATCAGCACTTCTGTATCCCTTGGGTAAATCCCCAGCAG
>CM053579.1:23595966-23702382 GCA_028646485.1 Cryptoprocta ferox
ATCTTCGGGAATTCCTGTGATACGGATATTGTTCCGTTTGATTGTATCACTCAGTTCTCCTATTCTCTTTTTGTGCTCCTGTATCAATTTCTCTCTCTTTTTCTCGGCTTCCTCTTTTGCTATAACTGTGTCTTCTAATTCACTTATTCTCCTCTCTGCCTCTTCAGTCCGTGCAGTGGCCCCCTCCATTTTGTTCACCTCATTTTATAGCCTTTTTTAACTCGTCACAGCTATTTTGAAGGTCCCTAGTCTGTGTATCAATTGCTTCTTTGATGTTTTTTTCAAGCCCAGTGATTACTTTTATGACAATTGTTCTAAATTCTTGTTCAGTTTTGTTGCTTAAATCTGTTTTGAGCAGTTTTGTGGCTGTGGCTTCTTCCTGGAGTTTCATTAGAGGAGAGTTCTTTCGTTTTGTCATTTTGGCTAGCTTTCTGTCTCTTGTCAGTTTTTAAAGCTCGTTATGCACTGGGCACCTGTTGGTATTGCTCTAGTAAAGGAGGCTCGTTGACTGTCCAGGGCCTGTCGTTTCAGAAAGTGTTCTTTTCGTGGTGTCTCTCGGTTTCTCTTGTTGTACCTTTGATTATTTTACTTCCCTAGTCAGTGATATTTGGGACTCTCCGCCATGTGCACTTTGGCTTGTTTCTTGAGGTAGTCCTGAAAAGGAAAACTGACTAACATACAGGGAACAAAAGCATGCAAACACACAAACAGGCAAGCAATCCAAACGGGGAAACGAAGGAAAGGAAAGGAAAGAAAGAAGAGAAGAAAAGAATGAAGAAAAAGAAAAAAAAAACAAAGACATAAACAAGCGGCGGGGGCGGGGGGGGGGGACAGAGACAGCAAAAGACTGTGGACAGTCTAAAAGTGTATAACCAGCCAAGAGGAGAGTTAAGAATGAGATAAGGGAAATATATCTGGATGGCAGGAGAAAAGGAGGAGAAGAAAAGAAAAGAGGGAAAATAAAGAGGAAAAAAAAGAAAAAGGCAGCTCCCCTGTGCGGATGGGCGTGGTTTGGCGTGAGGTCAGGTCTCGGGGGCTGCTCTCCGAGGCCCCGCCTTGGTGGTTTCAGGGAGAAGAATGGCATCACTTCAAGCTCTGCTGGAACCAAGCGTTGCAAGCCGCTCTTCTGAGTCCGATCTCCCTGTGCTGCGGGCGAGCCAAACTGTATTTTACAAGCTCCGCCTCGCTTCCAAATCCTAGTCCATGCGGTTCAACACTGTCACCGGAGATGAGATGCACTCCTGCTGGCGGCCGGCCTCCCAGCCAGGATCGCGCAGGGGGCAGCGGCTGCCTCTTCTGTCGCTTCTGTCGCTGGAGGTGAGATGGACTGGCCTCGTGCTGGCGGCAGGCTTCCCATCCCGGGTCGCACAGGAGGCGGGGCCGCCTTTCCCGGTACCACTTGGAATGGGCACCGCTGTTGCCGCGGCCAGGGAAGAAATCGCCAGCCAGATGGGATGGATTTCTCTCCCTTGTGCCCAGCAGTTATATATGGGGAGACTGTGTCTCTCTCCGTCCCGGGGCGAGTTTTTTCTCTTTTTTTAGAGATGGTTCTATGAGCGTTTTCAGTCTGTCTTTCTCTTCCCCTTGTCTCTCCGGGGCACAGCGCGCTCTCCCTGTGTTGGGTTCGGGCTCCCATCCCCTGCACCTCCGGGGCCCGGCCCCGTCCTCCAATTTCCCAGTTCACAGTCACTCATTCAGGCATCTTTGAGGTTGTCTTCTTTGTGGCGTCTGTTTCTTCTCTTCCCCCACTTGCAAATCAGAGTATTATCCCTTAAGTCCTTCTCAGTTCAATCCATGTGGGCGGGCAAAGATTACAGAGCTCCCTACTTCTCCGCCATCTTGCCCTCTCCCCCTTAACTGAACATCTTAATGTTCAGATCTCTTGTTCTGAAATTCTTTCTTTGGCTTACACGTATTATAAACCTGTGAGCAAGAGACCAAACAGCCAGCTTGTGGAATTCCTGTACATAGACACATGCATAAATGTATACAGTATTGTTACCAAGATGTGCAGATGCTGGAGGGGTCACCTTCCCCCTCTGCCGTCTCCATTGCAGATCTCCTGTACTTCTGTTCTGTCACAGTTGTACCTGGTGCCTGCCCCTAACTCTAGTCTCTAGTTTTGCGGAGGTAGAAGGGCAGAAAGGAAGAGGAAAATGTTTATTTTGATCACAGTGTGGGAAGAAATCTGTCTTCTCTCATTGCTAAGGTTGTGGTAGGGAAAGTGAATCTTTCCAGTGATCTGAATTAGAATTTTGGTTTATTTTTACCCATAAAAATATTTCACTATAACAAATCATTTGACTGTGTTTTCGGGTTTAAAAGGCTTTTGTTGCCTAGCTAAGAATTTAACTAGGGTTTATAAGATTTCTCCTTGAAGGCGGATGTGACCTTGGTTCCATGTAATATATTTATAATTAAGCTTCTTTAACAGTTCTCTTATTTATAAGCTTGGGGGTTGCTTGTATATATGAATTATGCGTATTATAAAAATATAGGTAATATACTTTACCAGCTGTCACTTAACAGAATAGTCTTCTAGCCTACAGTTATTTGTAAATTTGAGGTACATAACATTAGGACCATCTAATGCAAGGATCGTCAAACTTCAGCATACATTAGAATCACCTGGAAGTCATCTTGAAACACATTGTTGGGTCCCATCCTCAGAAGGTCTGATGCAGTAGGTCTGGGGTCCTGAAGAGAATTTGCCTTTCTAACAAGTTATTTCAGCCTTAAAAGAGGGGGTAGCTCTAAAGAAGATTTCTGTATGAATGGACAGACACATTTTACTATCTTTAATTTTCCTTAATTGCAGAGCGTAGCTTTAACGTGGCTCACCTGACATATTTAGATGTTTTTGACCATACCTGCACACTTACAGATGAAGTCCTTGGTACCTTTTTTTGCGTCCAGCTGATGTTAATGGATTAAGTTGTTTATGACATCAATAGCTAATATTGAGCTCTTGTTCTGTGCCAGGCCCTATACCCTTTATGCTTTAGGTTATGTGAATTATCCTAAGTCACATAATTAATATGGGGCAGGGCTGAGATCTCAATCTAGGCAATCTGGATTCAGAGGCCAAGCTCAAAATCCCCATGCTCTCCTATATACAAACATAGTGTGTGTGAAATTAAAGAAATGGTTTGTTATCTACATTTTCCAGTTCTTGAAATTCCTTGCTATTTTAAATTAGATCTATGTTAGTGGTATTTTGTTATTCTGTTTATCTCTGAGTTCATGTCAGTCTATGTATCTCATTTCCAAGCCTTTCTTGTTTTCATTCTTAACACTTTTTTCTGTGATTATATCTACGTGAAGAATCTGCCTCTGTCCTTTGTGTTCCTCTTTCTTTCATACTAAGTTCATTTATCTTTCTGTGCTTTCTTTGGTGGGGGAGCTACTATTCGTATTTCCATTGTAGCTACAGCATTTCATTTCATCTTAATATGTATAGCTGTGTTCAGAACTTCTTTCTGATATAATGAGGGTGAATCCTCTTACCTTTCCTACCTTATTTATGACCAGTCATTCCCCCCCCCCGCCAAGCTACAGTCTTGAGTACTGGGTTCTCCTTTCAGTGTTTTCTCTAGTCTGTGATAGGAGAATGAATGAGCTCGGTAAGGCTGAGTATAGCCCTTGTTTAGAGTACCTCTGCTTTCTCTTCTGAGATCCTCTTACCTATCCTGTACTAGGCATGCCCAGCCCAAGTGGTTATCCAACTCCCTTGGTCTTTGACTCCCTTAGCCGTCTAAGCACAGTTCCTTTGAAAGACAGCAGGCTTTAGCAGCTGGTTCTTCCTTTGCTGGAGTCCTGTGGGGCTTATATTCACAAGTTTTTCCTCAGTCTACTCACTTACTTTACATGTCTTACTGCCTGAAGGATTTTGTTGACTTACCTTCCTTGGTCTGTACTACTTCTGGGATTGGGTTAAGGGCAGGAGCCATACCACACTGTGTGTACTACCAGAGGTGTGTGTGTGTGTGTGTGTACCCTTGAAGTTAATAGCATAGTTTCCCCTTTTCTTGCTTGGGTGCTGGTGAATATGGGGCATTAAAACAACTGCAACAAGGGGGCGCCTGGGTGGCTCAGTGGTTAAGCGTCTGACTCTTGATCTTGGCTCAGGTCATGATCTCATAGTTTGTGAGTTTGAGCCCTGTGTCAGGCTTTTGCACTAACAGCGTGGAGCCTGCTTGGGATTCTGTCTCTCCCCCTATCTGCCCCTCCCCTGCTTGTGTTTTCTCTCTCTCTCTCTCTCTCTCTCTCTCTCTCTCTCTCTCTCCCCCTCAAAATAAATAAATAAACTTAAAAACCAAGACATACCGTGTTCATTGCATTAGGGATTAGAGGAGAGAAATTCTGTGTTTATGCTTTGCTCTGTCATCTTAATTCATTTGTCTGCCAGGCTCTTTATACGCTCTTTCTTATGTTGGCCCTTGGTAAAAGCCAGAATGTTTTAACTTGATTCACAGATGAAGTTTAGAGAAACTTAGAGGCAGAGGGTTAGAATATTCCTTAGACTAGGCATTAGATGATATTAGGAATAGCTGGGATAATGATACTGTGGTATGTGGAAGAATGTCCTTTTCAGGAGATGCATACTGAATTACTTGGAGATGAAATGTCATGTCTGCTATTCTTTTTGGTCAGTCAAAAAAATGGGCAATCTACAAAGTAGATATATAGGTGTTTATTGATAGTGTGCTAGCCATTCAACTTTTATGTAAACTTGAAATTTTTAATAAAATTTGGGTTGCTAGGAACAGAATCTACCTTAGACCATTGATTCCAATACTCAATAGTTTAGGAACCAGTTACTTTAGAATTTTGGGTTGATGTTTTTTTGTTTTGCTTTTCAAAATTGAAGATCTACCCTGACAGTGTAGGTTAAAGCTCAAAATTAATATTCCTTTTAGATGAAGGTACAAGTACAGTGGAATTATACCATACTTGTGCTTCATTATGCGAATGTGGCCAGACTTGTTCCATCAAAATATTCAGTGTGTATATCTAGGAGAGGGGGCGAAGTTGGAGAATTTTTTTCTCTCTCTGTTTGGTTCAGTTGCTCAGGTCTCTTGCCACATTCAGTGGGAGTCTAGTTTTTAAAGTAAAGTAATGGGTTTTCATGTGACACGGCCCCTAAATGCAAGCCAGTTACTTCATTTCATGTTCACGTGATTTCATGTTCACATCTCATATTCATTTTATAGTGATTTCTTCTAATACTACAGAAGAAAAACAGTCTTGTGTTGGACTTGAATGAAAGATAATGTATCTGTGTACATTATAGATAATTTAAGAGATTTTAAGGGTAATTGTAAGTGTATGTAGTTTTCATTTTATTTATTGACTTTAGAACCTAACTTGCCCGCAAAGAGTCTTCATTTAAGGCTGTCCCCCAAAGTAATTAAGGCATTGCACATTGACTCTTACATTAACAGGTTTCATCAGGATGATCTAGCTACTTGTTAGTTATGTGACCTTTAACTCATCATTTTTTAAAGCCAGAGATGAGTGGTAATAATTTGCCTTCTCTATTCCTGGGGTTGCAATGAGAATCAAATGAGATCTGTCTAAACATTAATTAGATACTAACATTAATTAAGGATTCAACTTTAGAGTTAAAAAATGTCATGAATTCTTTAGAACATAGTAAAGTTGTAACTTTTGTAAGTTGTCACTACACTAGCTTTTGATGATTTGTTTTAAAATGTTAATATACTGGGTCGCCTGGGTGACTTGGTTGGTTAAGCATCTGAGTCTTGATTTTGGTTCAGGTCATGATCTCACGGTTCGTGGGATTGAGCCCAATGTCAGGTTCCATTGGGGGCTACGGGCTGACAGCATGGAGCCTGCTTGGGATTCTCTCTTTCTCTCTGTGCCCCTTCCCTGCGTTCATGCGTGCTTTCTTTCTCTCTCCTTCCCTCTCTCTCTCAAAATAAATACAAAAAACAAAAAAATAAAGTGTTAATATAATAGGTACTACTTTGGGGCGCCTGGGTGGCTCAGTCGGTTAAGCGTCCGGCTTCGACTCGGGTCATGATTTCATGGTTCGTGGGTTTGAGCCCCGTGTCATGTTCAGTGCTGCCAGCTGAGAGCCTGGAGCCTGTCTTCAGATTCTGTGTCTCCCTCTCTCTTTGACCCTCCCCTACTCACTCACTCTCTCTCTCTCTCTCTCTCTCAAAAATAAAATAAAACATTAAAAACAAATAATAGGTACTACTTTAAAGTAGCAGCTTCATTTCCCACAAGAGCGGATTTGATTTTATATAGGAATGCCTTTGGCTTCTTTACATTGTAGTGGTAATCAGATGTCCCCCCCCTTTCTCATTGTGGAAATTTATATTATAAATTAGTAACAAATCAAAATTTTCATCAAATGAAATTTTTATTGCTAGGGTTTTGTGAGTGGAGTAGTCAAGGGTAGCTATGGACATGTCAGTTTCCAATTTTAAGTAGATACAAATTTTGTAAGGATATTTTTAAGACAGGGGCGCCTGGCTGGCTCAGTTGGTAGAGCGTGCAACTGTTGATCTTGGGTTGTGAGTTCAAGCCCCATGTTGGGTGTAGAGATTACTTAAAAAATAAAATCTTGCATTATGATTCTTACTGTCCAAGAGACATTGCTATCATTGGTACTGTCTGTTAGGCTCTTCCATGTACTTTTGCCGTTATAAGCCTTATACAAAGCACATGAACTCTACATTTGGGAGACCAAATTGAATCTACAACATCCTTGCTATTTAATGAGCCTGAGCAAGGAAGAACTATTAGGCTGTTTATATTTGTACTTAAATTGTCACTTGTAATAACTGGTTTGAACTAAGGTCACCTTTGTTATTACTGAGTATCTTAATGTGACAGTTCTAATCAAGATGTAGAATCATAGTTAAGGTAATAAATTACAAATAAAATCTTAATTTTTGCCATTAGCTATGCTTTTTACTTAAGAGAGACATATAAACATACAAGGATAGGCAGATAATAAGTCTGTTAATAAGCAAATGTAGATTATGTACAAACAGTATAATTTTAACAATATGTTTTATACAAAAAAGATAGAATTTTTAGTGTGTACCAAATGCACATTGTAAGCAACTGACTCAACAACTCCCGTGCCTCCTCTCAAAGACTGTTTTCTGAAATTGAACCTTGGTGTTCAGTTTTAGAAAAAAATTCAGAGTGTATAAACATAAAAAATATTAGTGAAAACCTCTCATCTCTTAGAAGTTCGGCCATTCATCTATGCAGATGCTCTTTGATTCTGTCTGTATTCCTTTGGGTCTTACGCTGGGTCCTTACCATATTGGTGCGTGCCAGTCCAATTTTCAACATCTGGCACCTGCATCTCTGTGTATGAGGGCTTTTCTGGCCCTGGGAGCTTGCATAAGTAGTATAGGAATTGGTGTCCTGGAATTGCTGGAGAACTAACCTCATTTCCTCTCCCTCGCTCTCAACCAGTTAAATGATAGGAATTGGTGTATAACTATCATGCCTTGAGTTGGGATAATCCTGAGATGTATTTCTACAGAGACCCTCTGAATTCCCAGTGGGATTAAGCTCCTGTTAAACCACAGGAATAATTTCCCACTGGGAGTTCCTAGGATTACTTCCCAAACAAACTGTGGCAGCACTTTGTATAGCCTCTGCTTTTGGGGAAATAGAAACTAGAACATAGTGGCATACTCCTTTAAATAAATTCAATATGAAAACCTTAATTTTCCCTAAAGATAGATTTACAGGGCAATTTTTTGTTTTACAAAAGACTTCTATTATGAACACCATTTATAAAGAGAATTCATTTAAATAAATCACATATTCATATTCATTAAGTGCACTGAAAATACCCATTTTTACACACAGCTTGTTAGAGCTATGCTTGTGAAAGACAGCACAGTTTCATGTCATAGTCAACATTTTAACCAAAGTAATTACTTTTGGGTGGCAAATTTTATGAAACCAAGTATAGCTATTTAGCATTTTGTTTACTATATTTTCGTGTTAAAACCACTCCCACAAGTCCATTTACTGCAATTTGAATGCTGCCCATGTGGTAGGTAGAGAGACCGTGTGCTTTATTGTTTAAACCAGGACATGCAAGATGGAAAGGTTGTGCTATTACTTACACTGGGATAAAAAGTGAGAACCAGCACATATGGTCATCCTGTGTATAGGTGATCATATTATTAATTCTTTGGTACAGATTTGCGGTCTTAGTACAGATTTGTATTGATTAAAAGTGAAGTGTGTTGGAAGATAGAAGTTTTTCATTTAGTATCTCTGTTTTCAGAAATGATGTAGTATCAATATTACTGATTATTTCTAAGTGTTTTATGAAACTTTAAGAGTTTCTGATCAAAAAATAAAAACAAAGCTTTGAACCAAAACATTGAAAGGTAATTTCAGTTTTCTCTTCTCCAGGCTCGATAAACCCATGTTCCTGTAACCTTTAACCTAAAGGTTATATTTTCCTATTTCCAAGTTATTTTTGTGGGTCTTATTTGGATCCTTTCTAGCAAAAAGATTTTCCTTATAGTTTTAAGATACAAATGTGAAGTTCTTAGCCTAGTGTATGGCACATAGTACTCAGTAAATGGTAGTTAATAAGAATGAGAAAAATAAGGAAGGTGAAAATAGTGCCATAATTTTAAAATATTTTTTAAAAATGTTTGTTTATTTTGAGGGAGAGAGAGACAGAGTGCAAGCAGGGGAGGGGCAAAGAGGAAGACACAGAGTCCGAAGAAGGCTCCAGGCTCCAAGCTGTTAGCACAGAGCCCGATGCAGGACTTGAACTCACAAACTGCGAGATCATGACCTGAGCCGAAGTCAGACGCTTAACCGACTGAGCCACCCAGGCACCCCAATAGTGCCATAATTTACTTAGATGTACCTTCGGGTTGAAATCTAGTCTGAAATAAAGTATAGTCTAAAGTAGCATTTCAAATATTCACAGGTTAGAGGTACTAAAAATAGGGTGTCAGTAATAATTTATCTAGTTAAATCTACAACGTTTTCCCAAGCTTTATTTCTTGACTCTCCAGAAGCCGGCTCTTGGTGGACCTACATTCTTTTTGTGCCCTGTTTTGTTATGCAGTCCTGTCATCTGCTCTCTCTTAATAGGGCAGGAATGGAACCTGCTTGGGGCCATTTGTAGCTGAGAGTTTGGGCATAATTATGAGTGCTTGATTTTATTTAGACTTAAAAATTCAGCTACTAATAGTACATTGGCAGGTGTACTTTTGATCTTCAAAAGATTGTCCAGGATAGGAACTGTCTTTTGTCTTTGTCAATTCCTCAAAGATAGGAACTCTGTTCATCTTTGAATTCCCAGTGTCTGGCACATAGTAAATGAATGAATGAATGAAGTGGATGTCTTTTATCCACCTCCCCGCCTTCTTCCTCCCATTTCTTCCTGGGCTGGCCATTCAGTAAAACTTTAGTGTTTTACTGTGGGAATGGAGAGTTTTTATTTACCGTGAATTAAAGAGCAAATTAAACTAAGAGCAAAAGCATCAAGGGAGTTGAATGCGTCTTTATATTCTTACCAAACAAAAGAAAATTACTTTTACTTGCATGTGCCTTTTGATTTTTTTTGTTCATCTTTGTTGTAGTTAGCCGTTGATAGAAATGTTTCTTACTGCTCTTCTAGATAGTTATATTGTGCTTTCCATATTTTTTTGTCTTTTTCAAACTTTCCTGGTTATGCAATCTATAGAATTGACATATAGACATTATAAACTTAAAAGATTTAGTAAGGGAATTAGGACAGTTTAGTAAATAAGAAAATTTTTTATTTCTTTGAAGGAAACTACATGTAGCTTTATTAGAATCATAGTATACTAGAAAAGGAGTAGCTTTTATCCCCACCTAGTTCTTCCTAGTTCTATGACATACCTTTATTTCTGCCTCCCACTATATATCTAATATGCCACCAGAATTACCTCCCCCGTGCCCCCCAACAAAACAAAAGCAGCTATTACTTTGTTTTCTGTCAGGCCATTCCTTCATAACCTGATCCTTATTTGCTGCCCAGGATATATGTTGACTTAACATTTGTTCTGTGAAAGGGAACCATATCTTTTTAACCTGTTGATGAAAAAAAGGAAGGATTGTGTATGTTTTCCCATCAAGGTGACATGGCAGTCTCCTGGAATTAGTCTTAAGTGAAAATGTTGCACAGAAGTTAGGCTTCTCTGTAGTAATACCTATTAAATTACTCAAGCATGAAAATGTAGATGCACAAAATACCCATTTCTGCCAAGAAAATAATAAGCTTGTTAGCTGCATGGTAGCTTTTCCTCTTCTCTCACTTGGTATTGAGTTAAATCCTTCCCAGAAATCTAGATTGTCCTTGATTATCAGTGCTTCTGTTGTCCTTTCAGCCTTTGCATGGTCCTCCAACTCTCCACCTGCCTATACACACACAAATGTTACTCACTATTTCATTTTGAATCAATGGACAGCATCAGCATGAAACACGGCACTTCAGCAGTCCATCTGCAAATCACTGATACAGAATGACCCAGGTTTTTTCATTCAGTCCAACTTACGCAGTGGTTTTTGTCTTTGTCAGCAGTGTTATTAATATTTTGGGCTTATTTCTCATTGAGAGTTTAAGTAATGGTGAATTAAAACATAGTTTAAATTTCTTTGGGTTTAATTTTTTTTGTTAATGTTTTAGCCTTAGATTTTACTAATTCTGTAGCAGAAAACCAGAACTTCTGGATGGAAAAGTGCAAATGCATTATAACAAAATTGTGCTGGATTCACTCTTGTAAGAAATACTTAAATCGGTTTTAGGATGCTTTGGTTTGTGATAATGAGGTTGAGAAAAGAATTGGCTTATAAAATTGACATTTAAAATTCATGAATGTTGCAAAATGATTTGGAAGTTAGAAATATAGGTGAAATTTTAAAATGTTAATTGGTAATGCTGGCTATATTTAAAATCTATATTTGTTTAAAAAGTAAGGAGATAATTCACAACCATGTACAAGTTAATTTTTTTCAAATTAGAAGCTAAATTGTGACATCATAATCTTAACCTTTTTGCATTTTATTTATAGTTTTTTTTAATTTTAGTTTCAGTCTGATGGAAGCAAACAAGAAGATAAAGAGAAAACGGTAAGAGACGAGAAAAATCCAATGTGTCTGATATTTGTCTGTGTATAGTATACTGTAAATTTTACTGTGATCAGACTTGAATCACCTATGTGAATATTTTGTACTCTATATGCTGAGTATAGCTTTTGGAATATCGTTCAGTTATCGTTTAAGATTGACAATTTGTGTTTTGGAATGTTGAGAAAGGAAGAGGGGTAAGGAGTCAGTCCCTCATTCTCTTGCTGCCCCTTTCCTTACCTTACCTCATTGCTTTCTTAGATGGAGAAACACAAATATCCATTGTGAAAAGGACAGTGATAGTGTGGGGGAATTAGATGTGTCTTATGAGATGAAGGAATGGCAATTTTTCCAAGGCTGGCATAAACTTGTTTTTTTTTCGGGGGGGGGGATTATTATGGACCTTTTACTGAAATCGTTTTTCCTCCCTTCTTCTTAGGAAGTTATCCTTAGCTGTTTACTTAGCATTACTGACCAGGTACTACTTCCATCTCTTTCTTTGATGGACTGCAATGCTTGTATGTCTGAGGAACTATGGGGAATGTTTAAAACATTTCCATATCAGCATAGGTAAATACATAATTTTTTGTATTTTTAACTACTATTCTAGTGCATTAACATCTAAGTGTTTAACTTTTCCTAATTCTTCATCTCATCGTTTTTTAAGATATCGTCTGTATGGCCAGTGGAAGAATGAAACTTATAACAGTCACCCACTTTTAGTAAAAGTTAAAGCCCAAACAATAGACAGAGCCAAATATATCATGAAGTAAGTTTTGATTTATTTTTCTTCATATTAATCTAAAGTATATCTGGATCTAATTTACTTTCTTTTAGCCAACTTATGTCTGAGTCTCAATTCTGTGGAAGCCCATGAGTATCTGCTAATGGCATAGTTTATTATATATTGCAGATAGAATGACTATCAATTTTTGTGGGTTTTTTTTTTTTAGCTCATTTTGACTACTAAGTTTTTATAATTGTCATGTTTGGATAGCTGTAAAATCCAATAATCCTCTTTAATGCATCATATAATAGGATGAGTTTTTTTTTTTAAAGGACAGCCTACTATGGCCTTTGCTCAATTTGCCTAAGACATTTAATGGCGTGTACAAGGTGGTCAAAGTTCTTGAAATTTCCTCTGCCAAAAGTTATCATAATAAAGATTTTTCTTTTTTGGAAGATCCAATGGAATTATGCAGAACTATCTCCTTGAGTCAACTTTTGAAAAACTTTTATTTTTTTCATGTGTGTGCTTTATTTTCATGTCATTAAAAACATAAGAGTGATGTTATTTTACTTCTTGGTAAACTGAAATTTAATTATGCACATTGTGTACTTCAGATTAGAGTTCGTTTGTATACTAAATACACTGCTATATTGCAAGTGTTTTCAGCAAGGCTATTGATTGTCATTTCTTTTATGTTTGTGCAATGGTATGGTTATTCTAATTAAAATAGTTCACTCTCTAGGTTAACTAGATTCAACAGTATGCAATGAATTATTTCACCCTGGGGAAGGCATGGAAGGAGATATTAGAATTGGTCCTTCCAAAAGAGTTCAGTCTTAAGATTTCCCCAACTAGCTTAACAACAGCACTTAAGCTAATGTTTATGGAGCCATTAATATTTGTGTGCGAGGCCCTGAACTAAGTGCTTTATATGGATTATTTAATAATACTTTCGATCCTTGAACAACATGGGTTTGAACTATGTGGGTTCACTTATATGTGGATTTTATTTCAGTAAATATATTGGAAAATTTTTTGGATATTTGGAACAATTTGAATTTGAAAAAACTTAGAGACAAATCATATAACCTAGAAATATTGAAAAAATTAAGAAATTAGGTATGTCTTGAATGAATAAAATATATGTAGATACTAGTCTTTTATCATTTGCTACCATAAAATATATACAAATCTATTATAAAAAGTTAAAATTTATCAAAACTTATATGTATACTTAACAGACCAATACATGATGCCATTTGTAGTCAAGAGAAATAAACGTAAAGAAGTGTAAATATTTACTATTAAGTCATAACTGCATAAAACTAACTGTAGTAGCTAGTGTATCACTGTAATAATTTCATAGCCACCTCCTGTTGCCATGCAGTGAGCTCAAGTATTGTGAATACCTGCTTAAAACACTGTGTGGTGCTAATAATCTCTGAGCAGTTTATCTCTCTAATTGCTTATTGCTGTAAAAAGTGATGTCTCATGGTTCTTATGTATTTTTCGTGATTATTGCGTTATCGTAAGCCTTGCGTAACACCTGGGACCCATATGAAGCACCTCTAGTGCTGCCAGAAGTGCTCCCAAGCGGAGAAAAGTCATGACATTACAAGAAAAAATTAAATTGCTTAATGTGTACCATAGATTGAGGTCTGTGGCTGCAGGTACCCGCCATTTCAAGATAAATGAATCCAGCCTAAGGACTGTTGTTTTAAAAGAATTTTTTAATGTTTATTCATTTTTGGGAGAGAGAGCAAAAGAGTGCGTGAGCAGGGGAGGAGGGGCAGAGAGAGGGAGACACAGAACCTGAAGCTGGCTCCAGACTCCGAGTTGTCAGTACAGAGCCTGATGGGCTCGAACCCACGAACTGTGAGATTGTGACTGAGCCGAAGTTGGATGTGGTTTAACCAACTGAGCCACCCAGGCGCCCCCTGTATAGGTTTTTAATACAGACAAAAGTTACTCTATTCTGGAAAATAAAGCCACAAAAGACATTTATTAGTAAGGAAGAGGCGCAAGCACCAGGATTCAAAGCAGGAAGGGATAGGCTAACTCTACTGTTTTGTGCAAATGCAGTTAGGTTTATGATCTAGAGTGCCCTTATCTATAAAGCTGCTAGCACCTGAGCCTTGAAGGGAAAAGATAAACATCAAGTGCCAGTCTTTTGGTTGTACAAGAAGGCCTAGACAACAAATAGTGGGAGAAGGATGGGTATCGTATTGAAACATTTTTAACTTGGTAAAACAAAAAAATCAGGCAAATTACCATGTACGTCCATAAAGTTACACTGAATGTGCCTGCTGCAGCTGCCTTCCCTTCACCTCCTCTGCCTCTTCCACTCTGCCATCCCTGAGACAGCTAGAATGGCAGCCATTCCTCTTTCTCCTCATCTTCAGCCTCCTCAGTGCGAAGGCAGCAAGAATGAAGACTTTATGATGATCCACTTCCCCTTAATGAATAGTAAATAATCATCCTGTGATAGAGTTAAGAAACTCATCTGTATGTTTGTGTTTGTCTGCGTCTTCATATGAAAATCTAACCCTGTGGGAAGAACTATAGGAGACGTTTTTCTGTCCTCCTCCTCATCATGTAGGACATTGTGTGCAAGACTTGTATGGAAGTGGATAGCCTGTCCTTACATAGGCATAAGGTGAATGATATTTAACAGCATTAATAATGTGTTTGTTTTCTTACTGTTTTACAACTTTGCTTTCAAAGAATTGTATTACCGTACAATTATTATGTGATAACGATTATGTAAGTTTTATAACGATTCATTCATTAGTGTATATGTAGGCTACCGTGAAGCAATTGTATTGATTATACTAGGCTGTCATAAAGCAATCATATTGCTGCTGTTTCGTTATCAATGCATGAATCATACCTGTAAATGAATATGAATTTCTTTTTTACGTTATCTTTTAATTTTTGATGTCTAGTGTTAGTAATTCATACATCTACAGTGTTTTGTATCATAAGATAATATCGATGTAGGTACTGATAGACTGTTCATCTTGTAAATAGATGATATAAACTTAACAGTATTGATAAATACAGTACAGTACTGTAAATGTGTTTCCCTTGCGATTTTCTTAATAACATTGTCTTTAGTTTATTGTTAAGAATACAGTGTATAAGACATACACAGAATATGTGTTAATCGGCTCTTTATGTTATTGGTAAAGCTTCTGGTCAGCAGTAGGCTGTTATTAGTAGTTAAGGTTTGGGGGAGTTAACAATTATACACAGATTTTCAACTGTGTTGGGGGTTATTGCCCCTAATCTCCATGTTGTTCAAGGATCAACTGTATATTAAATCTTCTCAAATCTCTAGAATCTGTCTCTTCTATTCTCTACTGCCACTATAACTTATTTCTTTTATCTGGAGTATTACGGTGCCTCGTATTTATTGTTTCTTCGAGATCTTTTGGTGACTAATCATGGCCTGCAGGTTATGATGTGTCAACCTTTATGGCATGGTGATGTGAGACATCTTTTGTGACCTGTCCCTCCCCATTTCCAACCTCTTTCCCTGCCAGTTCAACTTCCAACTGTACTGAGTCCAGTTAAGTTTCCCTCAGTGTGCTGTCGTCCTCTTTATCTTTGCATATGTTTTTTGTTTCTTTTGTTTGTACAGATTTTCCCTTACCTCTTTTTCCTCTCTCCAACTGGTTACCTCATCCTCGGAGGGTGGGCTCCAGTGTTAACCGTCTCATGAAGCCTTCTGTAGCACATATTGCCAAGCACGATCGGCTGTTGTTTGTTTGCAGCACCGCTGTCCCGTATGCATGTGATGCTGTCATACCACTTAGTTACATTGCTAGGATTATTTGTCCCTTATCTAATTATCTGATCTTTTGAAGAGTTTATGCATTCACATGGTTTAAATTTCAATAAATACAAAAAGGTAGATAGTAGAAGGTGTCTCTCACCTTATCCCCCATCCACTCAGTCCTCCTAAAGGAAAAAAGGAGCCACTGTTTACTTTGTTATGTATCCTTCCAGATATTTTTATATGTATACAGGTGAATTCAAAGATACTGTTCTCCCTTTTTGTACTATTGATAGCATGTAATTAGTACTCTTCTATAATTTTCTGTATTTGTTAGGGAATGTAAAATGTCAAAAATAGGTTGAATCTGTCTCCTCAGCTGGACTTAAGCTTGAGAGCAGGAGCTATTATTCATCCTCATATTCCTAGTGCTTATTAGCTCTTTGCCTGTCATAGAAGACATTAATATGAATGACTTGATTAATAAAAATATTTATCACAGGATATGTGTAGAATTTTTAATGTAGTTGGATTTTTGTTGTATTTGTTAGCTGTAACTATTTCACCAGGCTTGAACAATATGATTTTGGTATTGATTGAACTTTGTATGTAGGGAACGGAATATATTAGTTTATTACTTGCAGAATTTCAAAAATTTTGATTACTGTTTAAAAAACTAATTTGCTGTAAGGCATTCAGTAATTTCATTCCACAAATGCTCACTGACTGTTCCATATGCCAGACACCATGGTAGCTTGAGGGGGAGACATAATCAAACTCTCTCTTGTTTTTTTTTTGTTTTTCCCTTCAGGGTGGAGGCAGAAGGGAATGGGATAAAAAGTATAGAGAAGAAGGGTTTGCTTTGGCAAGTAGAATGACCACTTGAAATAGTAGGGTCAGAAGTAAGGACAGGTGGTAGTGAGTTTGAGGGTGGAGCAGAGGATAGCCAAAGTTTAAAACTGGATAGGTCTCTCTTTTCTGTGGGAGAAAAGGGAAACTGAGCCATGGAGAATGGGAAAGGGAGGCGGTTGATGATGAAATAGTTTTTATTGATGGGTCAGTTTTGTCGTAAGAAACTTCTTAAGGTAATTAATTTTGTTACTTCCAGAATTGTTCCATTGTTTGAACTATCAACTGAAGTCACTGTTTGCTTCATCATACTGTATTTTCATTCTAGAAAACTTTCAGTTGTCACCTTTTCAAGTTTCTAGATTTGTTTTTAAAGTTTATTTATTTATTTTGAGAGAGACAAAGGAGAGAGTGTGCAAACAGGGGAAGAGCAGAGAAAGAGGGGGGAGAGAGAATCCGAAGCGGGCTTCAGAAGCTCAGCACACAGCCCAACGTGGGGCTTGATCCCAGGACCGTGAGATCATGACCTGAGCTAAAATCAAGAGTTGGCTGCTTAACCCCTGAGCCACCCAGGTGCCCCTTTAAGTTTATAGATTTATTATGTAATTTAAGATGCTGTGTAATAATTTTGAGCCGTAAGCATTTAATAGATGTAAGTTTTCTAGAATGTTAGTAAAAGAATACGAAGCAGAGGACGAATTAAAGAGGAAGAAAAGGAGTACAATTGATTTTCCAGAAATTGGTTTGCTTTCAAAAGTTCTTTATATGAAAACCAGAGAACTTCCTATATCAAGGAATGCAGCATTAGCTATTACTCTGTTAGGGTAACTGAGACAGATGGTAAGAGGTATTTCATTGCATTACACTAAATTATATATTTTAATCCCTAAACTGATAAATGAGCCTGTCTAAATCTAAAATCATTCTGATTTTCTACAAGAAGAGTTTTATGTACTTGTAGAGTACATTAGGAGTTTTTGCTTATTAGACTATTACTATAAAATGGAAATGTGTATTATAAATGTTAAGCATCAATACAAAATCTTAATATCCTTTGGTAGAATGCCTAATCAAAATAACCTAAAGCCTACAGTAAAGTATATGAAGAATTCGGTTGTTTACATAGATCCATTTTATTTTATTTATTTGTTTGTTTATTTATTTTTGCATAGATCCATTTTAGATACTTGGGAAAGAATTGTGTGTTTTTTTTGTTCTTAATGATATTAACAAAGCTATCAATTTTATGAGGGAAATGACTTAATTAAGATGATCCGTGCCATCTTTTTTCTCCCCTTGTAGGCGTCTAACCAAGGAAAACGTGAAGCCTTCTGGAAGACAAATTGGGAAGTTGAGCCACAGCAATCCAACCATTTTGTTTGATTATGTATGTTTTGAGGTTAATATTGTTTTAAGGGATTTTTCTTTTTGTTGCTGTCTTTAAATCAGGACAAGTGGAAATGGGATGATGAAGTTTTAAAAATGTTTGGTAGTTTTAGGGGGAAAAATCTTTAGCAAATGAGACATGGTATAATCTAAGACCAAAACAGCATACAATATATTTAACACATTGATCTAATGTTTTGGTAATAGATAACAATGCTACTATTATAAATAGTCTAATATTGTCTTATTTACCATATGTTAATTTAGAGAAATATTAATAAAGAGATGCATTATATATTATTTTAGTTGTTAGAAACATTTGAATAGCATTTCATTCAAGCATAACACTTTCATATTTAGAAAGAGATTTCTAAAAGACATTTGGTATTTATCATTCCGAAATTGAAGTTATATTCCTGGAATTATTTCCTAATTGGAAAATGTAGCTTATGATAAAATTTTCTAAAGAAATGGAATAGTAGGTTTTATATAAATAGAAAATAGAAGGAAGCTACTTTAATTTTAGGCATTGCTTCTTTTGAAAAACAGAAAATACAGCCATAATTTAGCACTGAAGTTCTCCTTTGATGAGTTAATGCCATCTATTCTTTGTTGTTATCTTCCAGATCTTATCACAAATACAGAAGTATGATAACTTAATAACACCTGTAGTAGACTCATTGAAATACCTCACTTCATTGAATTATGATGTTTTGGCCTGTATCCTTTCAAGTGAACTAACACATAGATTTCACATTTCATAGATCTTAAAGGTGAACATTTTATTTTCATTATTTTTTTCATTGTAAGTTCCATTAGTTGCCATATGAGGTTGATTCAGTTGGCTGATCTGAAGGGTGGCCAGTTAGGAGTTTATGTATACGTGTCTGTGTTGTATATAGGGAGAGAACAGTGTTAAGTTTACTAAACATTGTGATATAGGTGAAATCTGTCTTGCTTGCTGAAAGATGGAAAGCAGCTAAAGAAGAAAAGTTGGTATTACAGTGAGTGTAATTTTCAATGATTTATAATAACTTGAAGCTAACAATTGTTTTCCAAGATGTGGTATTTTGTTGTTGTTTTAAGGGTCTTCATGAGAGATGTAGTGACTTAAAATTTTTCCTTAATGTATGTTAAGATTGTATCATTGAAGCTTTAGCTAATCCGGAAAAGGAGAGAATGAAACATGACGACACAACCATCTCAAGCTGGCTTCAGAGTAAGTATTTTTATTTTTCCAAGGATGAAATTTCCATCTGTTGTAATTGCCATTTATATATTCTATTACCCATGCTTAGAGTCTATTTGTCAAGAGGTGTTGAGAATACTTAGCCACTTGGCTTGTTCTCAGAGTGTCCAAGTCTTTGGCTGTGTAAGGAAGTTCATATAGTACATTCATTTTCCAACTCAAGAGTCCAGTATTGGCTATCATAGAATTTGTGCAAGCATTACTGGGGAAATGAAGATTCCCTTCTATTATTTTAGTGGAATTAATCTTAAGGAAACTATTCTCCTTTCTCTCCTTTCCATCCTAAGGTTTCAGTCATCTTAAAAGAACAAAAACTTGTTTGTTAACAAAAAACACTAGGCTTTTTAAAAAATTTCTTGTGCTTTTGATTTCTAGCAGTGAGTTCCCTTTTCTTGCAACCTATCGTGTTTGATAGCTGAATCTTGTAACTCCCCATTGTTTTAAAGTCTGAAATCTGGGTTAAGTCATATAAGTAAGTTCTTTTGAAATCAAGTCCTTACCCCAGTGTATTAGCCTCATCTTTTGCCCCTCCCCAATATTCTAGTTCCATTAATACTGAACTTGTACTTTCCATGGCCTTTTTGCACGTGTTATTGCCTCTACTTGAAATACCCTTCCATGCTGCCTCATTTCCTCCACGACATCTTCTACTTATTCTTTAGATTTCAGCTTAGAGGTCACTTTTCTTCAGAAAGCTTTCCCTGTTAATGCTCCTACCCAAAAGTCAGAATTAAGGTGCTCCGGTTCTGTACTCCCATGGAACCTTTTATTCATCATAGTTATTTCAGTTTATTTTTCTGTATCCCCCACTAGACTGTAAGCTCCTTGAGGGCAGGACTTGTGTTTTGTCCATTATCCTCAGCAACTAATTGCTGAAAAGGCTACAGATCACTTCATTTTTACTGGGATCACCTCTTCTTGTCTTGACTGGGGTTTTCTCCCTACTCATGATGTGATCAGGGCTCTTGGTAAAAATTGGTCTTTTGTTTGCTTCTTGGTCTGGCAATGCTTTACCTGTTTGCTTGCCTCTCCACAACTAGTAGCATGTTTCTAGATAAAAAGAGATTTTTTTGTGTGTGACTCAAACATTTGAGAGGCAGGTGTTTTGTTGATCATTCAGATTTACTGAGTGATCTGCAAGATTTTGTTGTGGCCTGATTAATTGCTGTGGCCTAACAGGCTCTGGAATTAGGCCGTTTAGGTTTGAATCATTGTGTTACCGCATACCAACTATGTGACTTGTTTCTCATTGATAGGTTGATAACAACCTAAGATGATTATTGCAAAAATTAAATGAGATAATTAACGTAACATGCTTATTAGTACAGTGCTTCGCATATGTATGCTCAGTAGATATTAGCTGTTATTAATTCTAAAACTCCATTCAATGGCATCAGCAATACAAGTATTCCTAGCTCATTTTGTTTTAGAGATTGAGTTAGTCGAGAAATGGCACTTAATATTGTGTTTTTTTTTTGTTTTTGTTTTTGTTTTATGAACTGTTTTTAAAAAGCCCTATTTTTTTATTTCATATAGGTCTGGCTAGTTTCTGTGGTGCAGTTTTTCGTAAATATCCAATTGATCTTGCTGGTCTTCTTCAATATGTGGCTAATCAGCTAAAGGCAGGCAAAAGGTATTCATAGCAAATTATATGTAAATGAAATTCAGTAATTAGAGTACTTCTGGTGGTATTGGGATATTGAGATTGCTATTATCCTGAAAAACTGTTGGTTGTAGGCTTAAGTAGAATAGTTGCTCACTTATATATATGGAATTCTTTAATTAAAAGAAATTGTAATTTCATATATAAACACTTTTTTAGAGAAAGAAATGTAATATTGGGCTATTATATGTAATTCATTAAAAAGACAATTCATCTTACTACCTATTAGGCTCTTGAATAAGTGGTTAGTTAATATGGTATATTGTAAATCCTCTTATGACAAGACCTATTACATTATTGATTGTGCTGCTGGACAGAAATTTACCTTTACATTAAGCATATGGTAGGAACGTGTTTATTTTGAGGGTGTATATAGTATTTTTAAAACAAATTTTTTTAAAAATATGAACTTCAGAGATTACAAGCTTACATACCTTTTGGATAGTATCCTCTTTTCTTTATGAATACTGAGTTTTATTGTTTTATTCTGGACCCATATCACTGCTTAGAGTTGGAATTAGAGTGTATATTAAACTTCCTCAGCAGTAGATGGACTAGAATCGAAGAACTGGAAGTTGTTCCTGAAAACTTTCTGGTAGAAAGCAAACAAAAGTTTTAAAAGCTATCTGCTGTTCCACACAAGTATTACCTAAGTGATTCTTGACAGATTCTTATTTTGGATTAGGGAACACTGAAAAAAATCATTAGATTTAGGATTTTATCAGCATATCACACTCTGCGCATCTGTCCACCATTCCTATACATTTTACTCTTCTGTGTCTATGGGCCAGGAGACTATAATGTTATTTTTAAGTCTATAACTCAATTTTCTGTACTGTGAATATAGTTTTTAGTTAAAAGATAACTTAAAGAAAAATTAAAATATTTCATTGGTACTTGTTGCATACTAATTTGCATGGAGCGCTCTCTTGTTTTTAAAGCCTATGTTTAGGGAAGGCAAGACAAGTTGGGAGAGTAAGCACTCAATAAGACTCTTCAAAAACTGTGCCTTTTATCTCTTTTTAACTTGTGTCTTGGGTATGTCTAGCTTTACGTTTGGGAAAACGTCTGTATTTGTTTTGTAGGAAAGAAGGTTTCCACTTAATCTTCATTACGTAACTAATAAAAGAAGATCTTGAAAGTCCTACATTGTTATTTCCATTGATAGTCCTAAACCTTGAGAATTAAAATGAGTAACTGTTGGCACAATAACAAATGTTTTTAAGGCTGTCATCTTAGGCTCATACACTACAACTTGGAACTTCGTTCCCTTCCTTTTTTTTCTTTCTCCTCTTCCTCACGCCCTCCATTCCTTCCAAGTGTGTGTGATTATTTAGAGAGATGGCTCTATACCATCAAATATATATATTGGCCACCTTGTACTGGAGGATAAAAAAATGCTGTGAAGAAGTGAAGGGGATTAAGAGTACACTTACCATGATGAGCACTGAGTAATGTATAGCATTGTTGAATCATTATATTGTATGAGTAAAACTGATATAAACTGTATGTTAATTATACTTGAATTAAAAAAGAAAAAAACATTTAAAAATGCTGTGAAGGGCTATTGGTCAACTGATAAAAAATAAAATATGAACTATAAAGTATTGTATCAGTGTTAGATTTACTAAAGTTGATAACTACGCTCTGGTTATGTAAGAGAATAGTTACATTCTTGGAAACACATTCTTAGGAATTTTAGGGGTAAAAGGTGCCTTTAGAAGTGATGTTACTTAATAAGTTACTCTCAGATGGTTCAAAAATGTGTGTGTGTGTGTGTGTGTGTGTGTGTGTGTGTGTGTGGAGGAAGGGAGAGAAAACATGAATGATAAAGGGAATAGAAGTAAAAAGGTTAATAGGTGAAGTCAGGGTAAAGGGTATATGGTGGTGCTTTGTACTGTTTTTTATCTTTACATACTATCTGTAAGTTTGAGATTATTCCTGAGGAAAACGTTAAAGTAAACATAAACATGCCTCAAATATTGTTCGGTATGGTTCCAGGAATGCAGTTTTTCCTTAAAAACCACTTCAGCCCCCTTCCCCTCCGTATTTACATACAAATAATTTAGGGATTCTCAGCATGTTAAGTATAATATATTGTTAATTTTATGTTTGAAGTTTCAACTCTAGACTGTTTCTTATTTTTCCTAAATAGTTTTGACCTGCTTATATTGAAAGAAGTGGTACAAAAAATGGCAGGAATAGAAATAACAGAGGAAATGACGATGGAGCAACTGGAGGCCATGACTGGTGGAGAGCAACTAAAAGCTGAGGTGAGAGTTGCTAGTTTTTTTTAATGGACTTTTTAAGTTCAAAATATATGCATGCTCATACTAAAGAATCCAGACAACACATAAGTACATGAAGCCAAATGTCAAAGCCATGCATAACCCTTCTCTCATGACTGCCCTCATCTCCATTTTAAAAATTGAGATATATTAGTTACTTTAACCCTTTCAAACAGCTAAAACAAAGTATAAAAGACAGTAATGCATCTGTAAGGGAAGTAAATACCAAGTGTTCTGTGGTCCTTGATATCCTAACTGGTGTTAATCTGAACATAGTTACTCTGTTGTTGAATCTGCTCCACACTGAATAAAGAGTAATTCTTTATAAGGGACATGCTAGGTAGAAAATGGAAAATATGCAGAAGTTTAAAGACAATTGACAGTTATCTCTGAACCAGTGACCGTAATCAGCAGTTGTGTCACTAAAATAAATTTGTGAAGAGAGGGAAGGAAGTAGAGTAAGTATTTTATCTTCAGGCTTGTAACTGAACCTCTTCTGTGTGTTTTTTTTTTTTTCCCCAAATCAGATAGCATGGGTTATGTACTATTGTGCTGGTAAATTTATGTCTTCTCTTGTGCAGGGTGGTTATTTTGGCCAGATCAGAAACACTAAAAAATCGTCCCAGAGATTAAAAGATGCACTATTGGACCATGATCTTGCTCTTCCTCTCTGTTTGCTTATGGCTCAGCAGAGGAATGGGGTAATCTTCCAGGAAGGTGGAGAGAAACATTTGAAACTTGTGGGAAAACTCTATGATCAGGCAAGTTAAAGTGGCTTTTGTGTTTATGTGGATTTCTTTTCCATCCTGATAGTGGAAAATATGGAATGTGATATAATTTTCATTATTTATTTTTTATTTTTAAATGTTTATTTATTTTGAGAGAGAGGACAAGAAGGGGACAGGGAAAGAAAGAGGGAGCGAGAACCCTAAGCAGGCTCTGCACTGTCAGCACAGAGCCCAACGCAGGGATCAGTTTCAGGAACTGTGAGATCATGACCGAAGCCAAAATCAAAGAGTCAGATGCTTAACCGACTGAGCCACCCAGACGCCCCAGAATGTGCTACAGTTTTTAAAATGTCATTTGCACATCATAGGAGTGTGAAACAGCTCTACTGTAAAATAGGCATTTTTGAAATAGGGGCTATTTCTTTGCAAATTACGGTATTTAAGAGAAGGCGCTAGGAAATATAATCACATGTATAAGATTTTCAATTTAAATAGTTAACTTCAAGTTATTTGCTCTCAAATCTTTCCTGATCTCTGGAAATCCGGGATGTCAGTTGGAACAAAGTAGATGTGATGTTTATAAAATGGTTCTATAAATACTAGGCACCAAAACCTGTGATTAGCCTACCAAATGTGTTTATCACCAACTGTATTACAAGGGAAAAAAAAGATCACATATATTTTATAAATGAAGTTTTCCTCTTTAAGGGCAAGGAAATTCTGTATACATAAAACTGTTGTATGTGATGTAGGGTAAATATATTCTACTAAA
The DNA here is from genome assembly GCA_028646485.1 of Cryptoprocta ferox. Taxonomy (NCBI): domain Eukaryota; kingdom Metazoa; phylum Chordata; class Mammalia; order Carnivora; family Eupleridae; genus Cryptoprocta; species Cryptoprocta ferox. Next base: position 23,620,534 of record CM053579.1, read on the forward strand.
AGTGATGAAATAATAGCTTGGAACTTGAGATCTGGTTGAACATTAAAGTTTTAGATTGATGAACTTTTCAGGGCCTTGGTATCTTTTGTGGTAATATGATTACATGATAATGTTTATAGATTGTCTTTAAAGTTATAAAATTTGAATTCTTTATTGTTAATAAAAATATTGTTAAAATGACATATTGTAATCATTTTGGAAAATTTTTATGTTGGTTTTGTAAAGTGGTAGCACATTTGTGTTTTTTGTCTTATTTTTTAAATTTAGTGTCATGATACCCTGGTACAGTTTGGTGGGTTTTTAGCATCTAATCTAAGCACAGAAGATTATATAAAGCGAGTGCCTTCAATTGATGTGCTCTGTAACGAATTTCACACACCCCATGATGCAGCATTTTTCCTGTCTAGGCCAATGTATGCACACCACATTTCGGTAAGTGTAAGTGTCTTTGCTGCCATTCAAGAATGATTCCAAAGTAGTTCTTAACTATAACTGTGTTTTAGTTTGACATAGATATAGATTATATGTCTCTTGGAGATTTTTAAGTTTATTTATTTATTTTGAGAGCGACAGATAACTGAGTGCGAGTGGGGGAGGGACAGAGAGAGAGGTGAGAGAAAATCCCAAACAGGCTTCACACTGTCAGCACAGAGCCCAGTGCTGGGCTCAGTCCCATGAACTATGAGATCATGACCTGAGGCTAAATCAAGAGTCGGATGCTCAACACAACTGAGCCACACAGGCACCCCTTGGAGAGTTACTCTTTTGTTAACACTCATTTTTGAGCAGTGCACAAGGAAAATGTTCCCTCTAAAAGTAAGTCTCACTGGTGCTATAATTTTACTGTTACTATGCCACTAGTTGTCCAGGTTGTCTTATGAGCTCTTTAGAACTAACTATAGCACCGAAACATTAGTGTAGATGAGAGTCACCAATGAAGCATCCAAGAAACTCAGTCCTGTGTCCCCAGATTCTAATTAAGTAACTTGAATAGTACCTGGAATTTCTGTTTTTTGTTTTTTTTTTTAATAAGCACTAGTTGATTCTGATGCAGGAAAATATGGTATGTCATTCAGCGAAACACCCCTATCGAATACAGAGTCCTATTTCCTCAGTTAACAATATCCCTATCAGATAGTTGACTTGGTATTCATACTGCCTTGAGAGAAATAAGGAGACTATCAGAAAGACCTGACCACCCCCAAATACTCTAAGAACTCTTGTAGTCTGTGTTGTGTAACTTTTCAGAAAGGGGTATTCATGGTTTTTATTTCTCTACCCCTAAATGAGACAACCAAAAAGAAAAAACAACAAAAGCAAACCAGAGCCGTCCCAAGCAGAGTATCCCAGTAGTGACTGTAAGGATGTTGGGGGAAGAGGAGACTGTCCTCCCTCCTCTTCTCTGTCTGCCACCTAGACTCTAGCCTGCAAAGCAGTGACCTGGAAGGGGAATGAACTTTTCCTTTCCCTTTAGACCATGGTCAGCCCTCTTTTTAGAACGAACTGTGGTACTTCTCCACTCTGACTGGAGCCCCAGCGTATTCTTCATCTTTGAGGAGGCTTGAATTCTGGCCCTTCTGTTTATTTGTTGTTGTCTATACTGTGTAAGGCTTTCACTCCAGATTTTGGGGAAGATCTTGGTCCTTTCTCTTAAACTAGGTTACCTTCTTTGTTCCCAGGAGGAACACAGGGTCGTGTAGTAGAGGTGTGGAGAAAAGACGCTGAGAAATGTGGGATCTAATTGATCATTTAATCGACCATCAGCTGTTAGTATTTACATATCAACTGGAGCAGTGTCACACTTCCCCTCTAACAATTGTTAATTGATTCAATTATCACTTTATTAGCATTATGCAACAATACTGTTGCTATTTCTGCTATATTCTCTAGAAGGGAAAAGGGGACAAGGGGTAGGATGAGGCCTCTTTTCCCCCTTTAGAATCTCTCAATCCAGGAAATTGTATGCTCTCTTTGCATAGTTATGTCTTGTGTTGTCGCCCCATCCCGCAGTAGGTCAGTCTCAGCTATGCAACAGGGGACCTGATTTCTTGAAGGACTGAGGTGGGAGAATTGCTTCATCTCAGGAATTCTGACCTGCCCTGTGCTATACTGAGAAGTGAACACACTAATCAGCGATATTGAACCCTAGCAAACAGGAACACCTGGTTGCCTGAGGTTGGCTGAACTTTTCCAGGTCAGAAAATGGAGCAGGTCATTCCTACCAATAGCTACCTTTTCTGTAGCCTGTGTAAAAATATTATGTCTTTGTCATTTAAGAGATACAAATTCTAAACTGAAAAATGTCATGTCCCTGTCAGGGTTGCAGAGGAAAACAAAAATCTATATAGAGGTGACTATACAGCCAAGTCAGGGATAAGTCTGTTACTGACAGGCCACAAAGGGAGTTGGAAAGGGAGTTCTTTGGAGACCTTGGTTGCACTAGATGGACATCCAGACATCCCCGGGGGAGCCTTGCTTTTGCTTCTTGGGTGAGGACCTCTCTTGAAGAGCCTTCGAGGAGAGGGTGTGAATGTTGGAGGGCTTTCTGGGTCCCTTCCATAAATGGACTTCCAGCAGGCTCTGATGGGAGTAATTCAGCCAACCAAACACTGTTCAGGTTACTGGGCCAACAGGAACTTTTTGAACAGTAATTAGAAGTATAGCAATAACTGTAGACATCAGTTCTAATCCGTGGATTTAGTGCCCCAGGTGACTTGAGATGTAGAGCTGTTATGCCTCTGCGTTTGACTGAAGGTGTAAGCTTGAAGAGGGAGTTAAACTGACTTCAGATGAGGAAATCTTCATCCTAGTTAAATATGATGTACAGCTGTCTTTCCTCCTCAAGCCTATTTTTTTTTAACTAGATAGGGACTAGGTGGGTGTCTAGCAATAGAAGTGACATTCAGAACCCGAGGACTGGGGAGACAGGGGCTGTCAAACCACATCATTGCCCCGTCATGCCTATAACTTAATTTTCAGTTTTAATTGTTGAGACCCACCTTGCAACACACTTCTGAAAGAAAGGCTTTCCCCCAGTTCATGTTCTGGATCTTGCCCAAATCAGATAGCCAAGCTATCTTGTACAGGTAGTCTCAGCACTGTTTATCCTACGTTTTGTTAGAACCTTAGCAGATATCATTCTGCCTCACATAGATTCATATTAGTTACCATCACCAGGACCTGCCCTCAGAGGTCAAAAATCCTTCCTTATCCGGGCTATTCTCTCGGGTCTATGATGTAATTGGGACTTCTCTCTCAAAAGTAATATTCTTTGTAATTTTGTCACCTATGTAGTCTCAGTAATTCTCAGTATGCTCTCTAAAATGGGGGTAACAGGAGGTAAATCTTCCCAGCTATAGAATAATTGTAAGATTCTATGATTGTAATTCTCATCATTGTAAGATGCTGCTTGAGATACCCTCTGGAACAGAGTACTTGCTATGTCTTCTGTCCAGTTAGCCTGGGGTATAGAGTAGCATACCCCAGTAAGGAGCAGTGCAGCCCTGGAAGTGGAGCCTTTGATGTCTGACCTTCTGGTTCTGGGTTCCATGTTCAGCACAAACTATGATGATTTAAATGCTTCTTTATTTAACATAAAGAAGAAGCGAGTTTTAGATCTCCTCTTAGGTTCATTTTCAAGGATGATGCCTAATCCCAACAAAATTTTCATCCTAAAGAGACCGAAGGATATGAGACAAGAGCAACAACACTTTGTACTATTATTATTATTATTATTTTACCTTTGGTATTATACCCTATGAACTGATATGTAGTTCCCTCCCATTGTACTAACAGCTTCTTTTCCTCCTACTAAGAGTATGGCCTTCCTCTGACCCTCCTCCAAATTAGGATAAACCAGTCAGGCCTAAAAAAGCTGCAGTGCCAGTTCTAAAATGCTTTAAACTCTAATATACCATATCCATTCATAGAAAGTCTTATTTAGCTTACCAGTAGGGCGACCAGCTCGTCCTGGTTTACTTGGGACTCTGCGAGTTTTGGCACTGTACTCTTGCATCCTGGGAATCCTCTTGTTCACTGCCAAACCTGAACACTTAGGTACCCTACTTAGCAGTCTTATAGTAACTTTCTCATACCTTTTCTTAATGTTCCTCCTCCAGCTTCTTAATTGACAAATTGTAACGGCCAGTAGGGGCTATGTGTAGTGATAAAACATTCTGTGCTGGTTGGCTAGTACTAGTTCCGTTCTACCTCTTTACTGATGTTAAGACCCTTTACTTGGTTCCCTTGAAGATCTTAAAAGCAGGAATGGAAACCCTACATGTTTAGTCTTTGACGTAGTAGTAAGAGAGAGTAGGGTGGGTAATATGGATGGTGGGAGGGGGCACACATATGCTATTTACTTACTCAACAGGTCAGGTTTAATAAGAATCTTCTGAAAAGCTCCTAGTACGCACACAAGATTGGAACAGCTTCCAGGGATGATTTATCTTAAAATAAATGTTGGTAAGAAATCAGAATTCCTACAACAGTTTTGATTGGTCATCTTCTGATTCTTGAAAAGGGAACATAGGTTTTTATACTTTGAAAGTCAATGCTATAAATTGTGTTGTATTTGTTTTTACATTTTATCTCTAGTCGAAGTATGATGAACTTAAAAAATCAGAAAAAGGAAGTAAACAGCAACATAAAGTTCACAAGTACATTACATCGTGTGAAATGGTGATGGCTCCTGTCCATGAAGCAGTGGTCTCCTTACATGTTTCCAAAGTCTGGGATGACATCAGCCCTCAATTCTATGCCACATTCTGGTCATTGACAATGTATGACCTTGCAGTTCCACACACCAGCTATGAACGGGAAGTCAATAAGCTGAAAGTCCAGATGAAAGCAATTGATGACAATCAGGAAATGGTAGGTTTTTGTTTTAGTTGCTCAGGTACAATAATTTGATGGTATTAATTCAACAGTACCCATACTTTGGAATTGTATTAACTCAGGTTCTTTAAAACTATGATCTTATTGCTATATGATATTTTCTAAGTGAGTTAATGGTGACCTCTCAGTGGGAGGGGGGCAGGGGTTTGGTGAATACATGGAGGTTAAGGTATTATGAGTTTGCCTTTTTTTTTTTTTAACTGAAGACTATGTTAGCAACTTAAAATGATCTGTGTGACTCCAATTGAAGAGTGATAGGAGTTCCCAAAAGGAGAACTCTTTAGCAGAAGGCTTTATGGAAGAGGTGAGTCTTAAGGTGGGTAGGCTTTGAAGATGGATTAGGTTTGGAAACAGGGAGACAGATTGGCCACTTGAGAGCTCCAGCAAAGGTGTAAAGTAATTTAAGGTTTAAAGAGACCACTTTTACTGTAGTGAATGGGCTTAGTGATAAATTTGAATGGTTAGGATGGGGCCAGATTATGTAGAACCGTCAAGTTAGAAAAGAAGATTCATAAAATTGAGGGCTGTATTAGATTCCTCAGCAGGGAAGTGATAATGGTAAGAATGGGACTTTAGAAAGATTACTCTTGACTTTAGAAAGATTACTCTTTTAAAAATTTTTTTTTCTTTTATAGTTTATTGTCAAGTTGGTTTCCTTATAACACCCAGTGCTCTTCCCCACAAGTGCCCTCCTCCATGCCCATCACCCCCCTTCCCCTCTCCCCCTCCCCCATCAGCCCTCAGTTTGTTCTCAGTATTCAAGAGTCTCTCATGGTTTGCCTCCCTCCCGCTCCCCAACTATTTTCCCCATTCCCCTCCCCCACGGTCCTCTGTTAAGTTTCTCCTGTTCCACTTATGAGTGAAAACATATGGTATCTGCCCTTCTCTGCCTGACTTATTTCACTTAGCATGACACCCTCGAGGTCCATCCACCTTGCCACGAATGGCCAGATTTCATTCTTTCTCCTTGTCAGGTAGTATTCCATTGTATAGATAAACCACATCTTCTTGATCCATTCATCAGTTGATGGACATTTAGAAAGATTACTCTTGACAGTGGTACGAAGGATGCATTTGTTAGGGGGAGGGGCTGGCATTAGGCTGGAGACCAGGTAGGTGGCATTTTGGGTAGTTCATTGAGAAGTACTGAGGTAGTGGGAATGCATGAGACTTGTAAGCATTTGGGATACTGGAATGAAGAAGGAAGAGTCAGAGATGACTCCATGCCTCAGACTAAAAGTATCAGTGCTGGGAAGGTAGCCCGTTTTGATGGGAAGACCAGAGTGTGGATTTGTCAAATGGTGGTGAAAGCACGTTCAGATGGAGTCCTCGATATCCCTGTGAGGTAATGAATGTGAAGTGTCAGCGTTGATCTCTTTTTTTAGTTTTTTAATTAAAAGAAAGGGAGGTAATGTGCCTTTAGTTAGAAAAGTATGTAACTTCTACCTTGTAGCCTCCAAATAAAAAGAAAAAGGAGAAGGAGCGTTGTACTGCCCTTCAGGACAAGCTTCTTGAAGAAGAAAAGAAACAGATGGAACATGTACAGCGAGTTCTACAGAGACTGAAACTGGAAAAGGACAACTGGCTTTTAGCAAGTGAGTTGTTGGACTTGTTACGTTCCTGCTACTGCTAAATTACAAAAGCAAACCTCTGTGACTTCCGAGGTGTTGAAGTGTATTATGTTTGTATTTCAACTCAATGTTCACTATCCTGTTCTTTGGTTATTCATTAATGCAGAGTCGACCTCACATGTTCGCTGAAGGAACTGATTTAGTTTGCTGGTGAAATTACTTATAAACTATAATATTGGCAGCTTATCATTCAATCTTTCTGTGTGAAATCATATTTCTGGAGAAATTTTAGATAGAAAAATGTCCACAGAGTGAAAATGAAAGTCTTATCCCAGGCATGACCTTTTGGTTACTAACTATAGAGTTTGTGGGGTTTTTTTTTTATAGCATTCTCTACACTAAAATTAATATGTTGTCATGTTTAGTGGCCTTGAGGCACTTGAGGAAGAAGTTTACCACTTAATATATTCTTCCCTTATTTTTAGAATCTACCAAAAATGAGACCATCACAAAATTTCTACAGCTGTGTATATTTCCTCGATGTATTTTTTCAGCAATTGATGCTGTTTACTGTGCTCGTTTTGTTGAATTGGTACATCAACAGAAAACTCCAAATTTTTCCACACTTCTTTGCTATGATCGAGTAAGTTCTTTTTATTGCAACCTTTAAAAAAAAAGTCTCACGCAAAGATAGCTAAACGTTATAAGCTATAGAAGTATTATTGTGTGTGTGGTTAAAAGCATGAACTCAAGAGCCAAGTGCCTGAACTTGAATCCTAGCTCTGCTACTTTCTAGCTATATGATCTTTGGCAAGTTTTTTAACTTCTCTGTGCCTCAGTTTTCTTATCTGTAAAATGGGGTAATAGTACTTGCTTCAGAAGATTGTTGGGAGGATTAAATGAGTCACTACACACAAAAGCACTTTGAGTGGTGCCTGACATGTAATAAGTGCCCCTAGTTGATCAATTAACTCATAATATGGATTTATACATTTGTCAATAATAGGTAGAACTCTCTTCTTCATTCTTAACCTTCACCCCCTCAAAAAACAACAAAACAGCTTACACCTTTGCACACACATAAAAGCAGGCATGCTTTTCAGTATGGTCACATTTATGTAATTTTGCATCTGGCTTTTTTCTTAATAATAAATAACCGCATTTGTGGTTTAAAAATGTAACCTATGTCACAGCATGTCACCTGCCTGTTTCTAGTTTCTATGAGCTTCGCCTCTGCTTACTGTCCCCCTAACCCCAGTAATATCTGTGGCTAAATCTTTGTTGAAGAAGTTATATTGTAATAATAATTACAGTTTTTTCCTCTGTCATTGTAAATCAGCTTTTTAAAATAAAAGTTTGTTGTTGCTGTTGCTTTATGAATGTGCTATTTCCTCACAAAAGCCAAAATCTTTAAAGGTTTCTGGAATTGTGAATATAAAAGAGGAAGATATATAAACTAACCTGTTTAGTTTATTATGATTTGCTGTAACACAACTTTTTAACATTTTGAACTAATTTTGACATTGATTTGTTTTTATTCTTCAAACATTTTTCCTGTAGGTTTTCTCTGATATAATTTACACAGTTGCAAGCTGTACTGAAAATGAAGCGAGTCGATATGGGCGATTTCTTTGCTGCATGTTAGAGACTGTGACCAGGTGGCACAGTGATCGAGCCACATATGAAAAGGTACCCTTACATTTTACCCGTGTATATAACAACCGCTTTCAGTAATCTTTAGGTTGTTCAGTTTTAAAAAGGGAAGCTGAGTTTAAGATTCAGTTGTAAAACAGTGTTTAAAATTTAAGCATAATTCATTCATTATCAAAAAGTGCTGTTTAAAAAAGTTCTATCTCGGGGCGCCTGGGTGGCTCAGTCGGTTGAGCGTTTGGTTTCAGCTCAGGTCATGATCTCGCAGTTCGTGGGTTTGAGCCCCGCGTCAGGCTCTGTGCTGACATATAGCTCAGAGCCTGGAGACTGTCTTCGGATTCTGTGTCTCCCTCTCTCTCTCTGACCCTCCCCTGCTCAAGCCGTCTCTCTCCCTCTCAAAAATAAATAAAACATTAAAAAAATTAAAAAAAAAAGTTCTATCTCGAACTGACGTGCCAAATTAATACTGTTGAATAAGCTGAACATTTCTATGAAAACTACCTATCTTTCAGGTCTTGTTTACATGGAATCATTAACCTAGTCCACTTAAGTTTTCTGTTTCTGCTATTTTGGGGGCAGAATTTTTCTTTAACCCCCCCCCCTTTTTTTAAGGAATGTGGAAATTATCCAGGATTCCTTACTATACTACGAGCAACTGGATTTGATGGTGGAAATAAAGCTGATCAATTAGACTATGAAAATTTTCGACATGTTGTGCATAAATGGCATTACAAACTAACCAAGGTAAAAAAAAATTGTGTTTCTTAAAGGTGGTATTTCACTTTATACTTAATATTTTTATAATAATAGGTCTTAAAATGTTTGTTGTAGGCATCGGTACATTGCCTTGAAACAGGAGAATATACTCACATCAGGAATATTTTGATTGTGCTAACAAAAATACTTCCTTGGTACCCAAAAGTTTTGAATCTGGGTCAGGCTTTGGAAAGAAGAGTGCATAAAATCTGCCAAGAAGAAAAAGAGAAGAGGCCCGATCTATATGCATTGGCTATGGGGTAACGCAATTATACTTTAATGTGATTTATGAGACTAGATGACAGAAGGATTCTGAAGACTTTAAAATGTTTTACAGTGTTGAAGTTTATCTTCTGCCTTACTTCAGGAGATTATGGGAGATTATGCGATCATGTTCCCACAGGCTGGTGAGAGTTGTCACTTCTGATTATCAGCTTCCGGTCTATACTGGATGATAGTTTTGAAAGTCATATATAGTATGTCTTGGTTTGGAGGAAATGTAATTTTATCATCAGTTGAGTTTTGGATTTTCAGTAGTGGAAAAAAAGTTTAAGGATCAGTTTACATTTTTATTTTTAAGAAAGCATCGGGGGCTCTCTCTAAAGACTTTCAGGAACTTACTGAAAATTAATATTTTTTTATTCTTTGGAACCAAGTAGCAGGGTGAATAACTTGCTAATTTTGTTCTTTTAAACTCCATGTTTGTGCCTTTTGATTTGTATTTGTATATTTAAACACTTTGTGCGACTTTCAGCTACTCTGGGCAGTTGAAAAGTAGAAAGTCATACATGATACCTGAAAATGAGTTTCATCACAAAGACCCCCCTCCGAGGAATGCGGTTGCCAGTGTACAGAATGGGCCTGGGGGTGGGCCTTCTTCATCGTCGACAGGAAGTGCATCCAAATCGGACGAAAGCAGTACTGAGGAGACTGGTAGGCTTATTTGTAGAAACTTCTAAGTGATGCATTTTGTTGCAACAAACTAAGATGTTTTATGTCATGTGACAAGTAAAATGTTAGCTTAGTATTATTTTTTATTCCCTAGGTAGGAGTATATAACTATCAAGAAGCAATCAGCCCTTTATTTCTTTAGAAAGAATGAATTAGAATTCATCTCTAATCATTTTGCTGTGAAATTGTACTTTATTTACAATTAGGAGCTTGTCAAATAAAACCTTACCTTTATATTTCAGATAAATCAAGGGAGAGATCTCAGTGTGGTGTGAAAGCTGTTAATAAAGCTTCTAGTGCCACACCAAAAGGGAATTCAAGCAATGGAAACAGTGGCTCTAACAGGTAGGAACGCTGTGCTGTATGTCACAATTCTGAATTCTTAAATGATTAATCTCATTAGACAGGAATGAAAGAGGGTGGTAGTTGAATACTATGAAGGTCATTTATGTTGGACTTTCAAGTTTTCTAACTACCCCTAATTTGATGATGTGCGTAACCATCCTCCATATGTTTTGTATAATGCCACGACTGACATTGTTTTCCCTGCTGAGTTAACGCAGGTGAAGGTAGGTAGTGAAGTTAGAAAAACATTTTAGGATTGGGGCGCCTGGGTAGCTCAGTTGGTTGTGTCCGACTTCAGCTCAGGTTATGATCTCGCAGTTTGTGATTTCAAGCCCCACATTGGGATTCTGTGCTGACAGCTCAGAGCCTGGAACTGCTTCGGGTTCTGTGTCTCCCTCTCTCTCTGCCTCTCCCTCGAGTGCGCACACACTCTCTCTCTCTCTCAAAGTAAACAAACATTAAAAAAATTTATAAAAAGAAAAAACATTTTAGGATTGAGTGCTTGCTATGGGTATTCTGGGTAAAGATAATTAACATAAAAGAACCCCATGCTGATTTAGACCAGGGATCCATCCAGCCAGGCAATCCAGTTCCTGATAGTAGCACCCCCAGTTGGTTTGTGGGATAAGTTTCCGTTGTTAACCTTGTAATCCTCAGAGGTTATGAACATATACAGAAAAGGGCCTGCCATCAGTTTAATCATTCTTTTTAATCTGCTGTTCATGGATTTGGTCATTATTTACTAGATAAAGAAATACTTCCTTTTTAATTTGTCTTAAAGTCATTTTGTTTTCAAAGAGCTACTCTTAGTTCTGTTATTTTTGAAGTCCGTAGGAAACCCTTTATGATTTATATAACATGGAGTATGTGATTTATATAACATGGAGTATGTTTCTTGACTGTCTTAAAATCTCGTGTTTTTATTCTTAAGCAGCAAAGCTGTTAAAGAAAATGACAAAGAAAAAGGGAAAGAGAAAGAAAAAGAGAAAAAAGAAAAGACTCCAGCTACTACTCCAGAGGCCAGGGTACTTGGTAAAGATGGTAAAGAAAAACCGAAGGAAGAGCGGCCAAATAAAGATGAAAAAGCAAGAGAGACAAAGGAAAGAACACCTAAGTCTGACAAAGAGAAAGAAAAATTCAAGAAAGAAGAAAAAGCTAAAGATGAGAAATTCAAAACCACCATCCCCAACATAGAATCAAAATCAACTCAAGAAAAGGAAAGAGAGAAGGAGCCATCCAGAGAAAGAGATATAGCAAAGGAAATGAAGTCAAAGGAAAATGCTAAAGGAGGAGAAAAAACACCAGTTTCTGGGTCCTTGAAGTCACCTGTTCCCCGATCAGATGTTGCAGAGCCTGAAAGGGGCAAGTTTGCCTTTCTTTATATTTGTTTACTTTTGGTTCTTGTTAATGTGTAATAGTTGGTTCTTGTTTTGTTGTTTTGGTAAGTTATCTAGGAACTTTACTGGGGGGAACTAGTATTTGATGACCATAAAAAGTTGGTGATTTTTCTTACGTGGTTGGAAAAAAAGTAGAAATCTTACTGTGGCCATTTCTTTTTGTACCAGCAGAACAAAAACGCCGCAAAATTGATACCCACCCTTCTCCATCGCATTCCTCAACAGTAAAGGTTAGTATAGCCTGAGGAAGGCAGCGTCCATGTTAGGCTCACCTGGTTGGAATACGTGTCCTGACTTCCTTCAAGTCTTGTGCCAAGTATTCACTGGAGCCACTGGAGGTTTTATATTGCATTAGAAAATGAATTTTTTACATATTGGTGGACTGATATTTTTTCCTATTGAGTATTTTTATTATAAAAATATTAAAACTACAAAGGACCTAGCACTAATTTTGTAGTGTTTCAAAATGCAAGAGAAATTTTACCCAGAAGTGCCTCACTGCTTTAAGCAGTCCTTTTTGGAGTGCAATGGTAGCTACAAGCAAATGAATCTTTTCAGCAGAATGAAGCCTATTTTTCAGCATAAATATTGAAGAATATATAGCACTGAAGACTTCCTGGATGATGCAGGATAAACAAGATACCTCTGAATTCATCAAGCTTCTTGATGAGCATCATACCGATGTGTGCCTTCTAAGAAGGAGTCTTGAAAGGAGTTCCATTTTAAAGTCTCCTTGGTGATCAGTTCTCCTGTAGTTGTGTATATTCAGTGAGCATGCAGCTTCTGTTGTATCTTCCCTTGGAGGTTTGTTTATACCCATTGGGTTCCCAACAAGTTGAACCTTGCGTTACGATAAAAGCAGATGTGGCATCCAATCCTACCACCCAGCAAAGAGAAACCCCAGGCATTCAACTGCAGCACAAAATCGTGGGTGTAGCCTTCTTGAAGACTCAGGGTAGCCATTCCTTGCTCCATATTTAATTTTAATTCTAAAGTCATCTAATTTCATGGAATCTTTGAATTTGCAGTACGTTGAACTTTTAAAACTGTAAGTTAACTAATTCTTCATCAAAAGCACTGTGGCGGAATACCGTAATTGATTTCTTTTTCTTTCTTTCTTTCTTTTTTAAGTGTTTTTTTTTTTTTGTGGGAGGCATGCGATTCACCACCAGAGGCATTTTGCAAAAAAGTGATTACTCTTTTAGAGAATACATTTTGTTTTCTTGTTAATATAATGCCACTGAGTGTTTTGGGCTAGGTTTAAAAATGCATATATTTACGGTAGAGTCATAAGTAAAGTAGAATTTGAAACCTCCCAATTAAAGAAAAACTATGAAAATGTAAGATAATGTTCTTCCACAGTGACCTCCACTATTTTAGATTTTTTATGGAGGGGAAAAAATGTTTTGTTTTCTTAAGCCTCTTAACATTACCTATAGCTTAAGTACAGTGTTATGAAAAATGTGGCATTGGCATTTATTTTTAAATTATGAGCAGATAAAGATTTTTATTTGTTATTACATTGAGTACATATAATTTAGTTTTTTTAACATTACAATTCCATTACATGGTTTTGCTTTTGTTTTTTATTGTTGATACTCATATAATAATTGACATCATGAGATTTATCCTCACAAGAAGTAGCTGGTTTATTTCCAGGTTACAGCCATACTTCCCAAAGTTCCTCTGGGTTCTGAGAACTATGCCAGCTCACCTGTCATCTCCATTCATTTTCTACAGGACAGTCTCATCGAACTCAAGGAGTCTTCAGCAAAGGTTTGAGTCTTTTAAAATCATCATGCCTAAGTAAAACAAAAAAAATTATTTAGTAGATACCTTCACCCTAGTAAATTCAGTAAGCTAGTAGAATAACCTTTAAAAATAACTACCACAAACTGAAACAATGGATGACAACGGTCCCTTTCAATGAGATTGTTATCAAATGTGTGTAATGTGGCAACACTTTTATAATCTCTCGCTGCTTGCTGTGTTATGCGTTATTCTTTTATGCTTTGAAATCTGGAAATACGTTTAAGGTTTGGGGAAGGGGTTGTTGGTTTGTTTTGGGGAGCAGGCTTATTTAATTTCTCAAAGCAAATCTGTCAGGTTGCTTTCCTGACATTTTAGGACAACTCAAAAGACCAAAAAAGACATTTGACGCATTCACGTAACTGTTCTAAAAACTGAGCCCATCCCGATCCGTAAAACTCTATATTGCCTCTGTTGAGCGACCCTTTTGGTAGTTGTAGCATAATATCAAGAAGTATGGTTAATGTAAACCAGTCATTCTCTTGGACGGGAATACTCAACTCGATGGTTGCGTGTAATTACATGTCAGTATTAATTCTTGCCTATTACTCTACTTTCTTGAGTATTCTTCTAAAAATAATGTGCAGTTTGTGTCTCTTATTACAGAGTTCATTTCATTATTGTAGTTGAATTGTCCATTGTTCATGTTATTTTGTCTACTTATAAAATTTGTACCCTCTTTCACTTTGATTTTCCACTTTGCCTCCTCTTATATTTGCTAAGTATTATTTCTTACTGGTGGACCAATACAAAATGAAATTTTGAAACAGAGCCAGTTGACATTACTAACTGCTTTTAGATATATAGCTTTATAATGAAATGTCTGTGGGTATTGGGCAAATAAGCACAAATTTTTTAATAGTTTAGGTTAGCCAATGTGCCTTTGTCCTGAAATTGTAGCATTGTTTTTAGAGTACACTGTATCAATCAGGAGGGTATTAGCTGTACTGTGAATGCTTGCTTTTAAGGTAAAACTTTTTATTGGCTAAATTGTATTGCAATATAGTTGGTTTTCATAACCAGTTTGGGATTGTGTATATCAGTCTTAACCATCAGTGGCTTGGTGTGGGCTGTTTTAAATTCATCGGTTAACAGGGATACCTTGTTGAGTATTTATTTCCTGAAGCATACTTTGTTTGAAGCAGTTTGAAACCTGCTGTTATAGTTAACTGCATTTTCTAATCAACGATGAAAATGATGATTCCTTACATTTGCGGAAGCCTTTTGAAAATAAAACACATGAGATAAACATGTTATCTCATTTCATGTTCATAACAGTCATGTGAGGTAGATAGGGCAGGAGGGGTAGTGTCTTTTTGACAAATAAGAGACTAAAAAAGTTCTTGATCCTTTCCCAGTGGCATGTAACTTGTTAGTCATACCAAAACTTGGACTAAAATTAAGGTCTTCAAGTATTCCTACCACAGTGAAAAAAATTGCAAAAAAAAAATGTATGTCCCTTGATTCTTAGCACCCATTGCAACAGTAATTGAAAGGGGTTCCTAACTCTGTTAATGTGTTTGCCTTGCTTTAAAAACTCTACTATCTTCCTATCCCCCTTTAAAAAAAGATAGTCATTTTCTGGGTATTTAAAATTCAATATATTTATTCCACATAACCAAAAATTTTTGAAAATGGCATCTGAACGCACTTGTAAAAATCAGGTGATTCATACCACTTTTCAGATCCTTAGTGTTTGGTATGGTAACTTGGTGATATGATTAGGTGTTCAATAAATATTTGAAATGAGCCTTTGAACGTTGGTAAGCCATCCAAAGGTTACTGGTCTGCACAGTAGTTGATGTTGCATTTTTATATGTCTAGGAAAGTGCAATAGCATATGAATGTCTTGGAAAAACAACTTTACCGGACTTTCAGTGATATCTAAAATTGACAGTCTATATAAACTCACTGTTTCTGGGTAGCTTTTCCTTTTTCGAGGATTTGAGTGATGTGTGTCTCTTTCTTTCGTGTTATCTTGTCACTCGTGCATATAAAATTGTTTCTATACTTTAGTTTAATTTTTTAGTTATGCTTTGTCCCTGGGATCCCCTTTTTTTTTTTTATGATATTACTTACCATTTTTGCTTTCAAATCCATGGTAAAAAGTAATACATGGATTTGACTTTTCCGGTGGGATTAAAGGGAGAAAAATCTAGCTTAATATCCAAATCTTTTCTGTTTACTTTCCACCCCCAATTTCCAAGTGGGATATTTCCAGTATGGTTACTTGTGTTTTCACCTAGCAATCCTAGCAGCTATATTTGATGAAGAAAGTGTGAAAAGCATTCTCCTTTACCCAGGCTTTTCTGTAATTTAGGAGGACAGCAGTAATCCTCAAAACAGAATTCAGGTTTTAATTTTGTTCATCTTAAAGCAAGGATTTACAATCAAACGGAATCCTAGAAGCAAGGCCATCTTCATATATGGTAGCCTTAATAAAGTCAGTGTAGCAGTGTTAACAGATTGTAAAAATCAATCCTATTGTTTTTTGGACCCATTGATCCCAATGTCAAGAATAAAAGCAAATCAAAAGCAAAATCCAGCAATGCTATATGCAGATCAATTTAACAAGTCATTAATTTTGTTTGTCAAACTTGTATTGAGTACTTGGTGTGTACAAGGCATTAGGAAGTGTGTAAAAGTAAAAAAAAAAAAGACACATTAATGAGCTCCCTTAGCATACTGGAAACTGCGTTATGGACAAAAATAAGTGACATGAAATTAATAGGGAATACCTGTCACAAAAAACGTTGATAGAAAGTAATAAAAAGATCCCCACAAAGTGAGTTGCAGAGTTGAGGGATGATTGAAGTGCTGATGACTTTTGAGCTGTCTTTGAAGGTTAGTAGGGTTTTAAGAGATTGAGATAAAAGTGAGCAAGCATTCTGGTGAAGAGAACTGCTGGGAAGGACAGGGTACTAGGGAGCCAGTGGTAGCCAAGGCATAGAGTGTATGGAGTTGGCCCATAGCAGGATATAATTGTGCAAAGATTGCGAAGAGCTTGGAAATACCTAAGCTAAGGAGTATGCGGTTTATTCCACAGGCAACGAGAGACTGCATGTTATTGTGGAAAAGAGACTATTGTGATCAGAACTATTCTTAGAAGGGTAGGAAGAAGGAATAGAGTTAGGTATGTTTCTAAACTAAGAATGTATAGGTTTTTCAATTCCCTGCAATACAGAATTCAAGTTAGGCGCAATTAAAAACTTCATTCTTGTGGAGGGGGGTGTGTGTGTGTGCATGGGTGTGTTTGTGTGTGCTTATTTGTAATCACACCCCCCCAATTTTTTTTGCCTTTATCAGGAGAATTAATACTTCTGTTAGCGAAATCTTTGAGTATTGCAGGAATATATTATTTCTTTTGTCTTACCAGTTTCATAAGTAATATCAACTTAAGATATTAATAAACCTCACAATTAGAAAATCTTGACGTGTCACTTAGGGCACTAACCCAGCAAGAGCACCTTTCGGACAAGCACTTTTATGATGGTTTTTCATTCTCTTGCTCTTTGTTATTAATAAACATTTTGTCTATTTCAGTTGATCATCAACTTTTAAATATTGACATTTTAAAGAATCTACTTCTGCATTGCTATGGCAGTATTTCTGACCAACTGAATTGAAAATATTTGATGGTGTTAAAAACCAAGCGTTTCTTTGATTTTCAAAGATGAAATTTAATTTTCAAAGATGGATGGTTGTCTTTTTTTCATGTATTCCTTTGAATACCAAAGGATCTCCTCATGTAAAACTATTTGACTTTTGACTCAACTATTCTTTTCATTCCTAAGGTATATCTAGGATTGTGTAGTTATGTAATGAGTTATATTTTGTACACTGCTGCCTAATACTTGTAATGTCTTAAATTGAACATAAGCTTGTAGCACAGTTATAAATGCTGTAAGGATAGGTATCTGATTACTTCCTTAATGTTTTCTTTTATGCTAGATTTCCATATTTACAACTTGCATTCAGTTATTAAGATTATCTCTTAATTAGTAGATAGTCCAGTTTTGCTCTTTGGCTGTTTATTGCCTGTGGGCCTCTCTTTTTGGCAGAGAAAGAATTCATCATTTTTCAGTCTCAGGAGTTGTGTTATCATCCTCAGCTGACCAATGGTTTTCTGAGCCATTTAGAACCAGTAAGACAGATTTCACAGTTGTGATTATTTGGTAGAAATTGGAGTGTTTTAAGAAGTGAGGGAGTATGCAGCCTTTACATTCATAAAAATAATTTAGGATAATGTTTACATGGTATATGCAGAGGCAGAAAAGACTTCTTAGTAAAGTCCTGGCTAGGTTTTTATACTTTTGTTTGCTGTCATCAATTGCCTTAATAAGTAGATGGTGAAACTGTTTAAAATTTCCATGATTGTTGTAGAGGTTTGTAATATTTTTTTTAACGGTGGAGAAAGTCCAGACACTGTTTTTCACATATGGACTCCTATAGTGGTGGTGGTAATAGATCTTCACAACAGAGCTATACAAGGAACTGTAGCTTGTAGATTTACTAATGAGTCTCAGTTAAGGCAGGAATGAACTGATTGAGTTTAAATGAAAAATTTTGGAAGGCCAAGAATTGAAGTCTTTGCATAATTTGTGCCATGCTCTTTTATTTCACCTCTTGTAATCCAGACAGCTGACCAGTTTTGACTTTGGGTCTAACTACCAATTGTCTTTCATTAAATAAACAATCAAGCAGGTTATGCCGATACTGGAAAACTAATAATCTTTAGTAATATTGCCTTAATTTAACAGCTCTACCTTAATCATACTCCTCCACCACTGTCCAAGAGTAAAGAGAGAGAAATGGACAAGAAAGATTTGGACAAGTCAAGGGAAAGATCCAGAGAAAGAGAGAAAAAAGATGAAAAGGACAGGAAAGAGCGGAAAAGGGTTTGTAATTTTTTAAAAACTAGTTTGGAAAGCCATTATATTCTGTATGGTAGTGTGTTTGTTGTCTTCTTTGAAGTACTAGTTTGTTGCATGGCAGGCTGTTATTTAGTGTTTAAACTGGTATTTTCACCCCAAAGTGTGTTTGAATCTTCTACAGTAATACGGATCTTCAGCTTAGTAATCTCTGCCAACTCTGCCTGTGTTTCATGTCATTTTACCAAGTGTGGGACACTATTGGCAATACCGTCCGGTGCTAGTTAGCTGTGCCCTTGTATAAAAGTAATATGTTAAAACAAAAACATAACCTCTTGATCAATGTAGTTCACAATTCTTGGTTCTAGGATCATTCAAACAATGACCGTGAAGTGCCACCGGACTTAGCCAAGAGGCGAAAAGAGGAAAATGGAACAAGTAGGTGGCTTTATTAATACTTTTGAAGCAATCATCAAACTGAATTGGAAAAGGCTTTCATGATTCTCTTTTATAATTTTAGTGGGGGTTTCAAAACACAAAAGTGAAAGTCCATGTGAGTCTCCTTATCCAAATGAGAAAGACAAGGAAAAAAATAAGTCAAAATCTTCAGGCAAAGAAAAAGGCGGCGGCGATTTTTTTAAATCTGAAAAGATGGATAAAATCTCCTCGGGTGGCAAAAAGGTAAACTGGGAAAACAAAGGGATAAAACGCTTTATCTTAAAACTTTGACTTCGAATACTTAACACAGATGGAGTTTTTTGGTAATCTAATTGTCTCTCGTTATTTGAGGGTGGGAAGAGGAGGCATTGGGGGAGGGCAGTGGATATGGCGAATTGGAGCCAGTACAGTCCCAAATTACTTTATTTCCCTTCATTCCACTTGGGAGTGGAAGAATGTTTTCTTCCCCCCTCCCCCCCCCCCGCTCCGCCAACAGCGATTTTAGTGGCTTTACATTATGAGGTTAAAATATGGTCACACGTATTCTCCCTGATTGTTAACGCTATCATAAAGTCTTTATTAATTGTGATTTTGAACATTTTTATAACATTTTCTCCTAATAAACTTATGTGTTTGCAACTTGTATTTGATTTTCAAACTAAGTATAGTGTGCATTCTCTTAGATATCATGGGTGATATTAAGAATTTCCTGCATCTGCCATAAAGCAGGCAAGTCATTACTAAGGTGTAAAGTGTTCAGAAAGCATTATTATGGTATATATAGTCATAGTTCTTTTATTTTTATATATTTTAAAAAATTTGTTTATTTTGAGATGGAGAGCGTGCACGTGCGCAAGTGGGGAGGGGCAGGAGAAGGGGGCAGGGAGAATCCCAAGCAGGCTCTGCACCGCCAGCACAGAGCCTGCAGATCATGACCTGAGCCGAAGTCGGACACTCAACCGACTGAGCCACCCAGGCGCCCCTGTAGTCACAGTTCTTAAAAGCAATTTTGGAAAATTATAAGGTGATAGTTTTAAAATTTCTATATGCTTTAAATGTGAGGCTTGTCCTTTTAAGTATTTTTTAAATTGAGGTAAAATTCACATAACATAAAAATAATCATTTTAAAATGTACAATTCAATGGTATTTAGTATATTTACAGTATTGCGCAATCAACATAGCTAGTTCCAAGATGTGTTTACCACTCCAGAGAAGAAACTCTGTACCCATTAAGCAGTCATTCCCAATTTCTCTCTCCTTTTAGCACCTGCCAACTACTAATCTGCTTTCTGTCTCTTACCAGTTTTGGATATTTCATATAAATGGAATTGTATAATAATATGGTCTTTTGTGTCTGACTTGTTTCACTTAGCATAATATTTTTGAGATTCTTCCATGGTGTAGCATGTATCGGAACTTCGTTTCTTTTTATGGCTAAATAATACTCCATTGTATGAATATACCACATTTGTTCATCCATTTGTCAGTTGATGGACTTTTTTGTTGTTCCCTTTGGCTGTTGTGAATAGTGCTGCTCTGAATGTGTGCTGCTCTGAAGTGTTTGTTTGAAGACCTGTTTTCATGTCTCTTGTCTGTATACCCAGGAGTGGAATTTCTGGGTTATATGGTAATGCTATGTTTAATGTTTTGAGGAACTGACAACCTTTTCTACGGTGGCTGGATAGTTTATGTTTCTACCAGCAATGCACAAGGGTGCCAATTTCACTACATCATTGCCAAGACTTGTTATTTTCTGTTTTTTTTTAATATTTTATTTTAATTACATTTTTAAAAATTACAGCCATCCTAGTGGGTGTGAAGTGGTATCTCATTGTGGTTTTGATTTCGCATTTTCTTAATGACTAATGATATTGAGCATCTTTTCATGTGCTTGTTGGCCATTCGTATACCTTCTTTGGAGAAATCTCTTCAGATGCTGTGGCCACTTTTAAATTGGATTGTTTGTCTTTTTGTTGCTCAGTTGTAAGACTTCTTTATATAGTCTAGATACTAGACCCTTATGAGATGTATGGTTTGCAAAAATATTTCCTCACATTCTGTACATTGTATTTCACTTTCTTGATAGTGTTCTTTGATGCATGAAAGTTTTTATTTTTGATGAAGTCCAATTGTTTTTGTTGCTTGTGCTTTTGGCATCATTAAATAAGTTTTTGAAGAAAAATATGTGACTGGTGGGTGATTAAAAGGGATTTTGAGCTGATTTTTATATTTGGTTTTCCCTTCCCCAACTAATTCCACCATTCCTTATAGGAGTCCAGGCATGATAAAGAAAAGATAGAAAAGAAAGAGAAACGGGACAGTTCAGGAGGAAAGGAAGAGAAGAAACAATATCCTTTTCATCTTACTGGCGTGTTTAATCAGTGTAATGGAAAGCTTTGATACTGGTCATGTTTAGAATTGTACCCTTGCTTAGTATGTGGTCTGAATAAAGTTGAAGGGCTTAACTAGCCTTTAAGTAGTCTCTTCAATTAACCCTCTTGAGTGTATGAAATGTGGAAGGGGGAGACTTGATATGTTTTCTTTTTAACTTCTGTGGTGACTGAGGTTGTTTTACGCCACCAAGGTTCTCTCTGGCTGTATTGCCACCAAGAGGAAGAAAGGGAACAGAGAGTCCTTTGGGCCGGGGCATGGGGACTAGGAGGGCAAGATGATGAAGCAGATGAACAGGGCTGGTAGAGGTTGAGGCTACCAGGCTAGTCAGAGCCGAGTAGGACTGTGAGCTGAAGGATCGCACTAAAAGTTGAGACACCATTCCTTTTTTTTTTTTCAAAGTTATTTTCCCTTAATTTGTCATCTACTCATAAGTCCTCGGACAAGCACAGATAATGAAGACTTTCAATCAAGGTGAGTGTTCTCTCACCTCCTTTCATTTAAAGGGAGTGATATAAAATGAGGTCTGATGATGCTGAGGAAACTAGATACATTTTGCAGGATACAACTAGAATTTTGCACCTAACTATA
Organism: Cryptoprocta ferox; assembly: GCA_028646485.1. Classification (NCBI taxonomy): domain Eukaryota; kingdom Metazoa; phylum Chordata; class Mammalia; order Carnivora; family Eupleridae; genus Cryptoprocta; species Cryptoprocta ferox. The sequence goes on from CM053579.1 coordinate 23,642,201, forward strand.
AATGACCAGGTCTTTGGGGTGTAGATGTAAAATAAGATTCACAGTTGTTTTTAAATTGTTTTCATCTGAAGCTTGCTGATTAGCTACGGGTGTTTTTTGTTTTTTTGTTTTGTTTTGTTTTGTTTTTCCTTAGCACCAAGATGTGTTTAAGAACATCTGGCTTTCTCTTCAGCACTCATTCCAACTTTTCTGGATAATCATTTACCTTTTTTAAGTATCGATAGCCTTGTAGGTGGTGCTGGTGTCTGTACTTTACAGGTGAAGAAGTGGAGGCTCTGAGAGGTTAAGCTGAAGAGGCTGACAGAGATACTAGCTGGCAGAGCCAGTATGCACAGCGTAGGTTTCCTTGCCCTTCAGTGTTCTCTGTTCTTCTTTTTGCCTTTTCATGCAGACGTGTTATCCAGAAATATTTAAGTTTTTGTGCCTCATTTTCTACCACAGCCCATGTTTTGCAAGGCCAGGAAATCCGGTCTGTGCTTTTAGTTCTGGAATTTAAAATACGCAACTTTGTTTTCAAGGTAATTATGCCTTATATGAGATTTAAAAAGTGTTTAACCATCATAAATACATTGTATGTGGACAGCAGCTCACTGTGTCTCGGTGAAGACCGTGTTCAGAACCTAATGCAGTCTTGTTTGAGCACTCAGACCATCTGAATAGCTGTTGTTTGCTGCTGCCTTACGGTCATTGGGGTATGTAGGGTACTTTGCCCTCCACATTTAATGGCTTGAAGTTGTTGACTTTTTGGTGGCTCCTTTCTTGCTCCCCTATGAGCCGTCGCCTCTTAATGATACCCAGTATACTTGCTATCTGCACCCTCCCCCTAATGTTTTCTGCTGCTTTTGTGAAACCAGAGAGATAACCAAGGCCCTTTACCGTTAAATTAAGAGTCAGAAAGGTAGGGGAGCCCGTTTTGTATTAGCGCGTGAGTCTTACGGAATGGATTTTGCCCAGGGCGGGGATGGATAATGTCCTGATAGGGGGTGTGCCTTTTCAGCTTTGTTATTATCTGTTTATCTATGTAGTAGAATGGGGTAAATGAGAGTTAGGAGAGAACCCGTTTAGAATTTAATAGGTTTTCTTTAAAACCTTCAGAAAGGTTGCCCACTCCTCAGTTCTAGTCATCCTCTGTCTCAACAACCAGCTGTCTTCCCTAGTGAACTATAAACTCTTAATCTTTCTTCTTGTTTTATTCTTCACTTTGCTCTTTCTTTTATTTTGACATTTTGCCTTTTAAAACCTTGTTTTAATGTTTGTTTATTTTTGAGAGAGACAGAGACAGAGTGCGAGTGGGGGGCGGGAGGTCAGAGAGGGAGACAGAGAAACCGAAGCAGGCTCCAGGCTCTGAGCTGTCAGCACAGAGCCTGACATGGGGCTTGAACTCATGAACCGCGAGATCATGTCCCGAGCCGAAGTCGGACACTCAACCGACTGAGCCACCCGGCTGCCCCTTGCTGTTTAAAACTTTTTGCTTTCAGCTGATCTCCTTATTAACCAGAATGAGAAAACCTACCACTTCTGGCTTCATTAGGAATGAGTCAGCCATTGTGACTGACCCCTTTCACTGTGGTTCTATACATCTCTTTACTCAGTACCTAAATACTGTTCTCTGGTATGTGAAAGTTTTACTGCAGATCTCTTTGAGTTCGTACACGGGCGTACACGGGCCGTGGATTTGTACTTTATCTCTATACTCTTTCAGGCCCAGAGGCATGAAAGATTGGTGTGGGTGTTAGATGTTAGGTCAGTGGTCTTGTAACAAAGCTTCCAATTCAGATATTCTTTTAAGATACATTTGGCTTGATGTTCATCCTGTTGAATTTCTTCTTGACAACTATGTCCCATACTTTCTCCTTGGGCCGACTCTGAATTTTGTGAGGCTCTGGTTGATTTTTCCTTCTTCTGACTGTTCTGGCTGCCTCTTTTTTCTTTTTTCTGTTTTCTTTTTTCTTTTTTTTTTAAGTTTTATTTACTTAAGTGATCTTTAACACCCCATGTGGGGCCGGAACTCACAACCCCGAGATCAAGATCTCTCTTCCAAACTGAGCCAGCCAGGCCCCCTCGGCTGCCTCTTTCTATTTGGATACATTCTAGAATTGGTCAGGTCTTTCTGTTCTTCTTGTTCCTTTAGAAGTTTCATCATCTCTGATTGGCACCATTTACCTTTAGGCTACTTCCAATCTGCTTTCTGCTTCCTTTTTTATTTTATGTTCTACAGAAAAGAGAGTTGCTACATAATGTCGCATTTCCATGATTCAAAGATGTTATTTATTTATTTATTTTGAGAGAGAGAGGAAGAGAGAGAGAGAGAGACACACAGTGTGAGCAGGGGAGGGGTAGAGAGAGAGGGAGAGAGAGAATCCCAAGCATGGAGCCCAGTGTGGGGCTCAAACCCACGAACCCTGAGGTCATGACCTGAGCTGAAGTCAAGAATCGGATGCTTAACCGACTGAGCTCCCCAGGCGCCCCGTCAAAGGTATTATTAATTGCAAGGTTCATTGTTGCTTTCTAGAACTATTGTTTGAATAGGATGGATAGGGAAATGACATTGGTTTGTAAGTATCACCCTGATTTCAGAATAAAAAATGAGATAAGACATAAGATTAGAGATAAGAAAATAAAATGTATAAATGTGACCCAGATTAAATTCCTTCCAAAGTCTTCTGTCATCTTTTCCTATCTCCTAAGTTTTAGTGGTAAAATTCTTTCTTCTTGTTCTCTCTATCTTCTGTTACTTGTTCTTACTAACGTTTTTGTCCAGATTTATTGTATCTCCTTGACTTAGTCACTTGAACACTACTAGCTGCTTCGTCTGTAACTTTTTCCCCTGGTTTAATCTCTGAAAATTCCTGCCTATTAAAATTTTTCTCTTAGAGCCATCCTTTAGCTTCTCAATTTTATTTGATATGTGTGGTCCTCAGTTCATGAGTGTCAAGTTTAGCTAACTTTTAAGAGTCCTTTTGTGAGCCAGACGCCATGCTGAGGCTTGCTCCCAGACTTTGAGAAGTTCAGTCTTCCTGGATTTTAATTTTTGATCTCCAAGAACATGAGCAGTGAAGCAAGCGCTTCCCTGTCCGTCGGCATTTGTAGTGTCCTCACTTCCAGTCGTAATCCCCTCCCCTCCAGCGGGGCCTGATCCTCTTCACAGATTCTTCTCTCTCCGCCAGTATCCGCTGCATTAACCTCTTTTATCCTTTAAACCCAGGGTTGCAAATTCTTAGCCCGTGGGCAGAATGTGGCTTGTTAGTGTATTTTCTTGGCCTCACACAATATTTAACATTGTTTTCATTGATTTCCTTTAAAAATCAGAAGAGTTGACAAAATCCGAATTTCTGTTTTTCTTGAAAAATTGGAATATCTGTCAACATTCTGTCCTGCTAGAATAGACCTGCCTGGGTGCTGGCCACCTCCCCCCTCCCCCCCCCCCTTAGGTAGAGAGTGGGTATCTTTTTTTTTTTTTAAATAGTTTGCCTGAGTCAGTCCCTACCCAGTTGACTTCATTTGTTTCCATTATGTGTTAGCCTCTCTAAACAATGGATTTTGCAGTTCCTGTTCTCAGCCTTTTCTCTTCAGTCCATACTTGGAAATTGACTTCCTAAGTGCTCAGAGATTGCTAATTTTAGGAACGCGTTGCCATGGTGAGGCACAATCCTAGGTAATCGTACTATGTGTTGGAGTGGGAGTGTTTGGTTAAGTTTCTTTCTCAGTTTCCCATTGCTTACATGTGGCCCTGCCAGCTTGCCTACAGAGTCCTTGCCAGATTCCTATGCAGTGTACGAGTATGTTACTTATCCATCTCCTGAGATTCTGATCTTGTTGAAGGCAGTGACTTCATCCTTTCCTTCCAATCAAACAACCAGGTACTTTTCTTTAGTACCTGCTATGTTTCAGATACTCTGTTAACTTCACATGGAGAGCTATGGGCAGAAGTATTACGTATACCTCTTTGGCATTGATGAGAAAGAGCATTGACCTTTTTTTTTTTTTTTTGCCCTCACAAGGTGGTTCACTTGATAGTACCCTGCTTAAAAGAAGTTTCTTTGTATACTGCAACATATTTTTTGAGGGCAGGTTTATTATGCTTTTATTTGGGTCTGTATGTAGTAATCATTACGTTTTGTTAGGAGACTGAAATCATAGACACCGACTATTTTTCTCTTCGTTATCATCATTTGTACTCTTTAATGGGTATGCATTCTTTATACTGCTATTCATACGTACCAAACAGTTGGGCAGAATAGGAGGAATTTTCTCTTTCCTGTTTTTCTATTTAAGGTAGACCAGATGTTGACTAGGTGCCATGCTGTTTTTATCGAGACATAAGCATGAGCACTTAGAAGAGAGCTCCCATGCCACATTTACCTCTGAGTGTGACTGTCCCTTACACGTGCCATTATTCTAAGAGGCACCCCTGGGTGTGCTAAGATTCAGTTCATCAGAATCCCAGTTTTAATTCTGTGTTACATTTCTCTACATGGAACATCTTGGGAAGTATGTTTGCTATGATCAGAATTCCTAGGTAGCAGTATAAGGGTAAATGAACAGAGTAAAGTGGAATTAGGATCGCTGTCCCTGTGACCTTCTCCTGTATCTTCTTTCTTCCTCATAAATGTTCATTTGACTATTTAACTGTCAGCTTCATCCATATATGCCTTTCTACTGCGTGCATGCGTGCATGAGTGTGTGTGTGTGTGTGTGTGTGTGTGTGTGTGAAGTAGGATCTTGAAATCCTGAACATTTCAGAAACTGGTGAAAATGAAGGTAACTAAATTCGCAGATGCCTCCTTTGAGGTGAAAACACTTAACCAAAAACAATCTATTTTGTGGGCCCGTATTTTATAGTTTCTCTAAAAAAATATTTTGTTGCCCTCAAGAGAGCTCTTTTATGAGGAATCTATGTACTATTGAAACATTTCTTTAGGACCTTTTTGGTGAATCTGATCTTAGAGACCGTGTGTGTGTGCGTGCGTGTGCGTGCGCACAAAGAAAGGCATACCTCTGCTAAGAAGGCTGAATTAATGTTTCCCTTTCTTTTCTACTTTGATCACCAGTCTAGCTGTTCTTTTCTCCAGACCACCCTACTTTTCAAACTTGCTTCTTGCTGTCACGACTCTCTATAAAGTAACATTATTTAAAACCAGCTGCCTCAGGTCTGAAGGGCATTCCGTGCATAGTTTTGCAGGGTATGCTGGAGCATCAGGGAGAGTGCAACCTTACTAATACGTCAGGGCTTATTAATGGGGGTGTTGGGGAGAGGAAAGAAAAACACCTCAGGATGTCCTGTCCAGGTAATACCCGGTCGAAAGTGATGTTTACAGATGTAATGTTGTCTTTCTGCAAACGTGCTGTTACCAGTGCAGTTCGTAGCACCAATAGAGCAGAGCTGTTTAGGGTGGAGGACAGCCGACTGAACCGAGCCCGAAGTACAAACCCTGGGAGAAATTGCCAGAGTCCTAGGTGTGAAAAAGATAGATCTGTGTTATCTCTTGCATTTAGAGCCTGTGCTTGCTCATTTACAATTGTGAAAGTGGCACATGTTTAAAAAAATAGTTAATTAAAGAACCTCAGGAGAATGTTCTGGGTAATGTGGTATAAATGCATTGTTAATGAGAAGAAAATATTACTCTGCCGGAAGCTAGAGTCCTGAAGGCTGAGTTTGGCACTGTTTCATCACTACGTGGCTTTCTTCTTGCTGGCAGTTCTTTCCGAAGTTCACTGAACTAGGGGTGGTTTTCAAGTTTGTAATCCCGGCACTTCAGCATTGTTTTTATAAATACGCTCTGGACATTGCTGAGAGACTGACATCCAGTATCTTCTTTCCACTTGCTCTTGTGCTTGCTGATTTGTCATTCCAGGGTATGGACAGACCCCTAAGCTGAAGGTCTCCCAGAGGAGGATGCCAAAGCTCCATGCGCCACTCTCAGAACGATATCTCCCATAATTAAGAGCTTCTGGTGCTGTCCATTTAATGGGAGTCTGCTTTAAGTCAGAAGATGAATACACACCACCATCCTCTTGACGAGACATTCCAAAGTCACTGATTTTCAGAACATTATTTTCACCTCCAGGCAGTTTCTTGCAGCAAGGTCCCTGTGTATACAATTTTTACTCGAGATTCGCCATCCAGAAGCAGCATCTAATGGAGATTTCACTAACTGTTTTAGTTCATCCTTCTTTCTCAGAAGGGAGAGGAAGTCGCCTCCTGGAACCAGTTCCTTAATGACATAGATAGGCTGTATTTGTGTGCAAACTCCTATAAGTTTGACGATATCGGGATGATTATGTTGCTTGAGGATGTTGGCATCTTGTAAAAATTTTAATTTCAGTTCCCAGGAAAGATCATCTTTACATGTTTTATCCTTTAATGGCAACAGCAGTTTTATCCTTTAATGTGCCCTTAAATATATGTCAGCAAAAGCTCCCTTGCCCAGGAATTCTCCTACTGTGACACCATCATGATTGAGACCCCTATTTCTTACTCTAGTTGTGGCCATCCCGATACCATAATCTCTGTATTGTAACACTTTGTTTTTGGCAATTAAAAACATTGAGCTAAGATTTATATGACCTAAAGTTTGCCATTTTACGATGGTGTTTAGCACATTCCCTATGTGGTAGCCATCGCCACTAATTCTGGAACATCTCCATCACCCCCAAAGGACGCCCCACACCCCTTAGCAGTCGCTCCCGGTTCTCCCCTTCCCGCAGCCCCTGGAAACAACTAATGTACTTTCTGTCCTGGATTTGCCTGGTTTGGACACTTCACACAAATGGAATCATGCAGTGTGTGGCCTTTTGTGTCTGGCTTCCTTTACTTAGCATCATGTTTTCAAGATTCATTCATGTTGTCGCATGTATCAGAACTTCGTTTCTTTTTATAACGGAATAATACTCCATTGTATGAATGTGTACCACATTTTGTTTATCCATTCATCTGTGATGGACAGGAACAATGATTTTTAAGTATTAAAATTGTAAGTTCAACATTAGTGGATCCACAACTACAATTGGTAATGTCAAGGTTATACATGGTGTGAACAGAATGCTGTATAGAAATGACGTGTAAATTATTTGTCAGCATTTCATGCAAGTGTGATTACTTTCCAAGGCCCTTCTAGCTCTGGTTTTATGAACTATGTGAATGTAGTATTTTCGTCAATAAAGTTTAATGCTTTAAGCATTAGTTTAAAATTTGAGAATAATGTTAGGCAGATATGAAGTTATTTGCCACATGTTGTAACGATCATGTTTTGAATTTATTTCAATATGCAGTATTTGAAAATGTCAGTACATAAAGGAAAGGAAATGAGTATAATTAAGTCAATATATTTTTAAAGCAATTTTTATAATTTAGCAGACATTGCATCTTAATATAAGTCACTATTAAAATTGTGTCCTTGTGAAAAATGTGATGTCATTTTTCTCTTTTTTTGTTGGTCATGTAAAATCGGTTCCTTTTCATTGCCGTGTGTTCTGTTTCCTTTTGACAAGCTCTTGCTTGCCCTTGTGGAGTATTTTACTTGTTTCTATTTCATTTTATCCTCCCTCCCCTCCCCTGACTTCTTCCTCATAGACAGAATGTTCAGCGGTTTTTTTGTGGTTTTTTTTTTTTTGTGTGTGTGGGTTTTTTTTTGTTTTTTTGTTTTTTTTTGTTTTTTAAAGCCCTCATAGTGTACCTATCTTTAATGGTTTCGGAGAGTGGGCAGTGAGAAATACACAAATATTTCATTCTTATCTAGGGACTTAATTCAAGCCTTGGTTATTGATTGACAGAGCTCATTGGCTTTTTGTTTCTTAAGTCTTCCTTCTTTCCTTTCTTGGTTTTCCTCCTTTCCTCCTTCCCTTCTCCCCTCCTTTTTCTCTCCTTCCCTCCCTCTCCCCCTCCTTTACACCCATTCCTCCCCTCCTTCTCTTTCTCCTCCCTGTCACCTGCCTTCTTTTCTTCCTTCCTTATCTATCAATATAATCACTTTGTTTCTTTCAGGTGAGATTGGAATGAAATGGTTCAGCTGTGACCAGAAATTTATTTTCCTGAGTAGATTGCCAAGAATTATGAATCAAGAGGGCCCATTTGCATCTTCTTAAGTTATTCAGTTATCTGCTTTATTGCTCCATGCCGAAAACTTAAAAATTGTTGAGTGTGCATTACTGTATTTAACTTGTTGCTTAGTTTCTACGTGTTTATTTTCAGTAAATGGCTGAAAGTGTTAACTGTTCCATATTTTTAGCACAATGTGCTGCATACAGTTCCCAACAAGCAAATAAGGTTACTTGTGTACAGAATTTCACTTTAGGCTAACTTAATATTGCCTGGGTTTAGTTGTTTTGTTTGGTTTTTTTTTTTTTTTGGTTTGTTTTTTTTCGATCTGAGATGCTTCCTTTTTATTGCTTGAAACTGAAAATAAACAATTATTGAACCATTTTGAATTTACCTCATTTTAAAACTCAAGTTTTAATTTATTTTCTGGCCTGTTTTTAATATTAGTCCCTAAAAACAAAGTGGGAGCAGTGTCTTATGCGGTGGTTAGGAATCATTTTATATAGTACGTGTACGACATTAAAACCTGTTGAAAAAAGAAAAAGGTACCAGCACTCACTTGTCCCTTGTCATTTTTTCTTGTAATTATGTTAGACAAATCTGGGAGGGGGTAAAAAATCAAAAACTTAATTGTGTTTTAATTCTACAGCTACAGGAGCTTTGTATTGCTGAACTTTCGTCTGGAAAAGTTTCACAGTGGCATTTTTAAAAGAAAATTTTTTTATCTACTGAATTCTACCAGTGTAACCTTTTTTCTAAATAAACAATAGTTTTCACAAATGATTGTATATTATTGTGTATATTGTTGCTTATTCACAATAACTTAGCAAAGATAATTCAGTAGGGGTCCCAGCTCTCTCTCTCTCTCCATTTCTGTCCTAGTCCATGGTCTACAGTGTTTTCAAATGATACCTCACTCAATAAATATGAGAAAATCATATTTGCTCACCTTTGCACCTGGGGGTGGGGGTGGGGAGGTAAACAGTGGGCTGAAACCATGCCCAGAGTTTTCCGTTTACTCTTTATTTCTCTGGAACCAGCGATACCTATGCAAATTAATTTTTAGAGAACAACAAAGCTGTAATTTTTTAAAGGATTGAAAAATGCTGAGCATATTTTAGAATTGGCAAAGGCCTATAAATCTTGATGCCCCTTTTCAAGTAATTATAATTTGCAAAAATTGACGAGCACAATAATTATGGGAGAATGATCCATGCAGTGACTGTTGAGCACCCATAATGGGCCTGGCATAAAAAGAAATTATACATTGTTAAGATGATTTTGACATTGAGGAAATAACTATGGTTAACCTCAAAATCATTGGTCTGAAACCTACCAGGGGGGAGCGTCCCAGTTATGTTGCATTCACGTTTTAAAGATTACATACAGGATTGTGAGTTTGAAGTAAAAAGCTCAGCACTTACTTCACATCAGTATCTCTTCTCCTTATCCCCCAGATTATTGGACACAGGTGAGCTTTGGTTGTATCCTTGCTAGAAATGCATTGAGGGTGGAAAATGCTCTGGATTTAACTGGACCAAAATAATTGATGTTGGAAGTAGGAAATCTGCATTCGTGTAGTGGTAGTCATTTCTAAGCATCTACTCTGTTCTAGATACAAAGGACTATTAAGACGTAACTCCTGTACCTAGGGTGCATGGTAGCTTGAGAAGTAAGGGCCAAATGAAGGCTAGTGGAGGTCAGCAAACTATTTCTGCAAAGGGCCAGATAGTGAATATTTGAGACTCTGCAGGCTATGTACACCCTTTTGCAACTCCTCAGCTCTGCCACAATAGCATGAAGCAGCTGTATGTAAATGATAGGTGATACGTAAATGGATAAGCATGATAGTTCTAGTAGAATTTCATTTACAAAAGCCTGCTATAGAGCCTCCCATAGAAGACTTATTTTAAAAAGATTTGAGTGCCTCTTAGGCAGCAGAGGTACAGCCTTGAGCAAAACAAAGTCCCTGCTACCCTCACGTGCCTTCCGTTCTATTCAGTGGCGCCAAAGAAATATTTAATGTTAGGTGGAGGCAGGACCTCTGAGGAAATGGGCACCAGGGTGAGGGATTGCTAAATATTGCTCTCTTATTTAGAGGGATCGTGTGGAGTGAAGAGGTGCAAAGCAGGATATTTTGAGGCAGTTACCACAGTATGAATATTTCATTACTAAGTAGTACGAGTGGGAGTAATCCCTAACCCCCTACCCATCTTTGAACCTTTTACATGAAGATCATGTAATATGCAGGATTCCTCTCAGGAACTAGGCTCTGAGGTGTCGTGGCTGGTGTGTAAGCTTGCCATCTTTTAGAAAGGAGTTCCTGAAGGAGATCTGTGAACGCTGCCCCCTTCAGAAATTGAGCGCATTGCGGTCTGTGCATTTTTGTGGGTCTGTAGCTTTCACTCAGTTCTCAAAAAGATGGATTTTAAGGTGGCAAGTCTGTTTTTTTGGGGTCTTGATCCAAAGAACTCTAAACTACATAAGCACATACAAATAACCCTAAACCTGTCTCGAGCAGGTGGGAAGTTGGAAGACTGTCGTCCATCCATCTACCTTGTCTTAAACGGTAGGGGCAAATGTTAGAATACGTTCCCTTGTTAAACAGTGTGCAAGTGATTAGCAATTTATTGTTGGAAAGTCACCGGCCCATGGTATAAGGCCATTCTCTCTTTCCTGGAAGCACCTTAGCCAAATATGGGTATAAATCCTTAGCAGCCTTATTTTTTTCCCCAGCAATTGTGTAATTGTTTTATTTCTACCCTACCATGTTCTGGAAATGATTTATGAAAAAACAGTCCAGTATTTAAAAAGTAAATGAGAAAATTTGATTTCTGGGTGAAATGAATACCCAAAATGAAGTTAACACCCCAAAATGTCATGTACACCTGGACGATGAATCAGTTCTGAGAAACCTGGAAAGTCACACACAGAAGGTCATGTGTCAGAAGAATTACATATCCATTAAATAAAAAGCCAGTCATGGAGAAGCCCGAAAGAAACTTCTCCTTCGCATTCTCATAAAGAACAAGCCCTGTCTTTTCAGCAAACAAAACAAGGGGATGTGTCTTGTAATGGCCCTGAATGTTAGCTGATGGCCAACACCTCTACTCATTCTAGTAAGGATATTTCTACACTGACACCACAATACATGGGCCACGCACCCAGGTCTCTGACACTTGGTGCAGTCCAGGAAAACATTTTCGAATATTCAGAACAGGTTTTCTAAACTGGGATTTATGATGGCCTTACTTTTTATAAGCATGTTTGTAAAGATCAGAAAACTCATGTGACCATTGTTTGGTTTCCATGATACAAGTAACATAAACAAGATCTCCTTAGTTTAAAAGCTATGTCTGGCCTTTGATTTGTTTGTTTTTATAAATAGTGATCTCTAAGGCTACCTTTTAGGTAGAATGGAGTGTGACATTACAGCCACTTAATATTCTATCTTACCAGTTTTCAGAAGCATGATTTAACTTTAATTTTTTTTATTTTAGTAACATTTCTAATTTTTTTTAATGTTTATTTTTGAGACAGAGACACAGAGCGAGAGTGGGGGAGGAGCAAAGTGAGAGAGGGAAACAGAATCCGAGGCAGGGCCAGGCTCTGAGCTGTCAGCACGGAGCCCAACGCGGGTCTCGAACCCACAAAACGTGAGATCATGACCTGAGCCGAAGTGGGACACTTAACTGACTGAGCCACCCACGCGCAGTGTCTAGACACACTGTCAGGGCCAAAGAGATTTTATTGGGTCTCGTGTTGAGAATAAAAAGAGGAGCTGCTTAAGAGATGCTAATTCGTGCCAGTTGCATACAGACTCTGTTGTATTTATTTATTTAAAAGGTTTACTTTGAGAGAGAGATTCGGGGAGGGGTACAGAGAGAAGGAGAGAGAGAAACAGTCCCAAGCAGGCACTGTCGGCTCAGAGCCTGACAGGTTCAATGCCATGGACAGGGAGATCATGACCTGAGCCGAAATCGAGAGTTGGAACACAACTGACTGAGCCACCCAGGCACCCCTGTTTCCATGGAATTTTAAATGGGATGATATTATTGTACTATATTCAAGGACCTCATGGTCCTGATTTCGTGCAGTTTGTTGTGGTACTTATCTTCTAGAGTTACGTATATCATTATCAGAGAACATTTTTGAATTGTAATTAGATATGCCACTGCTAGTTACTATTATGCAGACACCTTTTGCACTTTTCAGGATAACTGATCCAGGAAATCAATAATAATAGAGACAAAAGATCATGCTTTCAAGATACAAGCAGAAAATGAACGAAGTGTAAAATGAGTAAGGTATTCATAGCACATGCATCCGGGATACTCAGGGTTAAGAGTGACCGCAGACTAGGTGTGATTTGGGAAGTTTTGTTCTCAACAGGTTGATCTGGGAAGACTTTAGGACGGGTTGGATGGTCAGGAAGCCATTCTCTCAGGAGAGCGAATGTTGAACTTGGAATTCAGACCCCTTTTGGTATAGTGCAGAATCCTAGAAGCCAAACTGTTCCTATAGTACTGCAGGATTGGAACATGTTTGAGAGGCAAATACTTCCTCTGGATACTGTTCCGTGCTGCCTCGAGACATTTTCCTTTTTTCTTTTTTAAAAATTATCTGAGTCTCTTTGATTTATTTATTTTTTAATGTTTATTGATTTTGAGAGAAAGAGCACAAGTGGGGTGAGGGACGGAGGGACAGAGAGAGAGAGAGAGAGAGAGAGAGAGAGAGAGAGAATCCCAAGCAGGCTCCACGCCCAGTGAGGAGCCCAGTGTGGGGCTCAATCCCATGGCCCAGGGATCATGACCCAAGCTGAAATCAAGAGTCGAACGTTTACCTGAGCCACCCAGGCGCCCCCTTTTTGTCTTTTTTCATGACTGTGTCTGACATCACCAGTCTTTTTATTGCTTTCATCAATCACATTTTTCATAACTTTACAGGTAATTGAAAAGTTATTGCCTCTGTGTCAAGATGATTTTTCCTTTCTCTGTTTCCTCTGAGTGGGGATGAACTCCACTTGAACTTCCTCACCTGGTCTTCGCGGTGCACTTTTGTTAATGAATTAAATCTAACAATACGTGTAAAGCACATAAAGAGGATCTGGTAGTGGCAGGTACTCAGTAACTGTTAGCAATTTTTTTATTAATGATAATATGTATACCAGTAGTTTGCAAACTGGAAATCATCAGATCAGAATTAATTGGGAAACTTTAGGTTCCACATTCCAAATGTACTGAATTGGATTATTTTGAAGCGCAGTTCCTCAGGTGATTCCAATGTAGGGATATTTCAGAATTACAGATTTTAACCAGCGTGCAATCCTGACGTCTCTGTTCTTACCTCAGTTAGAAACAGAACCCATCCAGAGCCTTATTTCTTCCCTTTTTAATGTTTTATTTTTGAGAGAGCGCATGAGCAGGGGAGGGGCAGAGAGACAGGGAGACACAATCTGAAGCAGGTGCCAGGTTCCAGGCTCTGAGCTGTCAGCACAGAGCCCGATGTGGGGCTCGAACTCACAAACTGTGAGATCATGACCTAGCCGAAATTGGACACTCAACCAACTGAGCCACCCAGGTGCCCCTAAAGTTTATTTATTTTTGAGAGAGAATGAGCAGGGGAGGGGTTAGAGAGAGAGGGAGAGAGAGAATCCCCAGCGGGCTCTGTGCTGTTAGCATGGAGCCCGACGGTGGGGGGGGGGGGCTTGATCCCACCAACCATGAGATCATGACCTGAGCCAAAACCAAGATTTGGATGCTTAACTGACCAAGCCACCCAGGTGCCAGGTGCCCCAAGCCTTCTTATTTCTTATTAAGTATTAAGCTCCAGGGACAACTCCTCCTTAACAAGAAGTATTTTAAAAGCAAGAGCAACAGCTTCTGTCCTGGGATCAGGGTTCATCGACTCTGCTAGCCCATGCTGTCCTTGTTTGCTCTGACCTCCTGCCTTCTATGGCCTACCTTCACTGACCTTCCTGGATCTAACGTCTAGGTTAAACGTATGTCATCAGCAAGCATCCACTACCAAGGTAAGCAGTTTGGACTTCAGAGCTGCTTTTGATACCACTTATACTTTCTCCTTTAACTTTTATCTGCAGTGGTTCACTTTTCTGATTGTTGTGTTCAGGGCTGGGTTTTGCCCTCCATTCCTTATTTTTCCTTGCATAATATCCTGATGTTGGTGAGAGGGGGATTGCATAAGTGTTTAATAATTCAGTGCTATAAATTTCTCTCTAACCCCTGCTCTAGCTGCATCCCCACAATTTTAATGTTTATTTATTTATTTTGAGAGAGAGAGAGAGAGAGAGAGAGAGAGAGAACAAGCAAGCATGTGAGAGCAGGGGAGGGGCAGAGAGAGACAGGGAGGCAGAGAATCCCAAGCAGGCTTCGCACTATCAGCACGGAGTTGGATGCAGGGCTCAAACTCCTGAACCACGATCTCACGACCTGAGCTGAAGTCGAGCGTCAGACGCTTAACCAACTGAGCCATGCAGGTGCCCCTGCATCCCACAATTTTAACGTGATATTTTCATTTTCATTCAGCTCAAAATATTTTCCAACTTCCCTTATGATTTATTCTTTGACCCATGTCATTTAGAAGTGTGTTGTTTAATTTCCAAATCTTTGCAAAATTTCCCAGATATCCTTCTATTATCGATACCTAGTTTTAGTTCTGTAGTGGTCAATGAACATGCTTTGAATTATTTAAATTCTCTTAAATTTAGTGAGGCTTATTTTATGGCACAATAGCCAGTCTACCATGGTGAATATTCCGTGTGCACTTGAAAAGAATGTGTCCTCTGTTTTTGCTGGATGTGCTGTTCTATAAAATGCCAATTAGGTCAAGTTGGTTGGTGGTGTTCCACATCTTCTGTATTCTTGCTGGTTTTCTGTCTGCTTGGCCTCTCAATTACTGAGAGAGGTGTATTGAAATTTACAAATAGAAGTGTGGATTTATCCTATTTCTTCTTTCAGTTTTGTCAGTTTTTGTTCCATATATTTTGAAACAAATACTTTGTGCTTATTAGGTGCATGCACATTTGGGATTATGTATTCTTGGTGACTTGACCCCTTTATCAAAGTGAAATACTCTACTTTTGGTAGTACTTCTCATTCTAAAATCCACTTCAATATGAATGTAGTTTCTCCAGCTTTCTTTTGATTCCATTTGCAAGGTATGTATATACTTTAATATTGAAAATGGGTTTCTTGCTTATTTATGCAATTTGATGATCTCTGCCTTAAAAAACGCTCATTCATTCATTTATTCATTCATTGATCTCTATGCCCAATGTGGGGCTTGAACTCACAATCCCAAGATCCAAAGTCATATGCTCTGCCAGCTGAGTCAGCCAGGCACCCTGGCAATCTCTGTCTTTTAATTGGGGTGTGTAGACAATATATGTAATGTCGTTATTGATATGATTGGGTTTAAATCTGACATCTTGCTATTTGTGCTCAATTTATCCCATCATCTTTTCCTTTTTTCCCTGCCTTCTTTTAGATGAATTGTGCTTCAGTTTCCTCACTGATAAAACGAGGCTAATCATAACAACCATTTCATACGGCACTCCTAAGGATTAAATGAGAAAGTTAATACAGCGGTGCTTGGCGCATATTTATATAGAACTAGATAAGTTGTTTTTAAATTTTTTATGTTTATTATTGAGACAGAAACAGAGCATGAGCGGGGGAGGGGCAGAGAGAGAGAGAAAGAGAGAGACAAAATCCCAAGCAGGCTCCAGGCTCCGAGCTGTCAGCACAGAGCCCGATGCGGGGCTCAAACCCACAAACCATGAGATCATGACCTAAGCCGAAGCTGGATGCTCAACCGACTGAGCCACCCAGGAGCCCCGATAAGTTTTTGCTTTTGTTTTTTTTTAATCAGAGGATCGAGAACTCCTTAGGATGTCAACTCCACACACGGTTTTGGTTCTAGAGCTGTTATGTACATACATGGCAGTTACGTAGTTGTCCACAGATATAGTCTGAGTGGACACTGAAAGGCCCTGATTCCAAACTGTCTCCCCTAGTGACCAGCTGAGGTGTGTGAAATTCTCACAATGAAGCATATTTGTAGGAACTTCTGGAGATGTGCATATCCATTAAGTAAGGCATTATGAGAAGGGTCAATCAATTTTCTCACAAGTACTACAGCACATGTGATCTCTGATGACCCCATCGTGCTCCCATGTCTCCTACGAAGGCACTGAGAGGTTTTGCTTGTGCAAAAGTCAGAGAAAGGATCACAGCCTGGGGCGGGGAGAACACCACAGTGGGCACCCCAGGTGGCTGCTGGAAGGTGAAAGGAGATGTAGGAAAGCTGCCCAAATGGACCCGGCCCCTCTGGTGGTTTGACCTTGGGTTGGTTTGTGAACTTCGGCTTCTGGGTTTTGTATTTGCTGCTGTCCTCCAGTTTCGTTTGTAAGAAGAATGTGTCACAACTGACACTTAATTGTTTCACTTATACAATTGTGGACTTGGTCATACTTTATATTTTATTCACCTCCAAAAGTTGAGGTGCGTGGTTTGGAAGTCTAATTGGTGGTGGGCTGGGAACAGTTGTGCTTTCCCATCTTTTTGTTTCTCCGTTGAGGATTTGTTTGGTTCCTGTGGGTTCTTCAGCACTCTTCTAGAATATAAGCTTCACAAGTGCAGGACTGCTGTTAAAGCCAGTACCTAACACATGGCAAAGGGTACTCAATAAATATTTGACCCAAGGGCACCTGGCTGACTCCGTGGGTAGGTAGAGCATGTGACTCTTGATCTCCAGGTTGTAAGTTCAAGCCCCATTTTGGGTGCAAAGGGTATGTAATATAAATTAATTTTTTTTTACGTTTATTTATTTTTGGTAGAGAGACAGAGTACGAGCGGGGGAAGGGCAGAGGGAGAGGGAGACACAGAATCCGAAGCAGCTCCAGGCTCTGAGCTGTCAGCACAGAGCCCGCCGCGGACCTTGAACCCACGAACGTTGAGATCATGAACTGAGCCGAAGTTGGATGCTTAAGCCACCCAGGGGCCCCTGGATTACTTAAAATAAAATCTTAACAAAATAAATATTTGACCCATGTGTCATTTTCTCCAGGTGAATAAGAACTGGAAAGGAGAAGGAGGTATTTTTCCTCTCCTCTTCTCTACTGCAACCTGTTGCTCTTAGGATCCAGCCTGCAGACTGGTACCAGTGGTTTCACCGTTGAGGTAGATTTACAGTCTATTGATTGACTTTTGTGAGCTGGTCTGAGACCCTGACCACCCTTTGTTATGGGAAAATATGTTGTGATTTCCAAACAGTTGACATACAAATAAATTTTGGAACACAGCCCATTGAAAAACTGGAGATGATTGTTAGGCTAATTCATCCATGCTTTTTTCACCAGGAAGCTCAAGTAAATAGATTTCCAGCTTGGTCTGTATATATGACAATGGTGCCACTCCTTTTCCATAACTCTGGACAAATAGCAGAGAAGGTTTTTCTTTTCAAGGTTGATATAATTATTTTTGACAGAAGATGAGTTGGCTAAAGAAAATTCTTTCTGGTTACCTTTATTTTGGTGGTAGTGGCCATTATTTTGGGAAGGATATTAGTTTAGAGCAACTTAAAAAAATACCGGAGTTCAAATTTTTTCAGATACTTTTTTTTCTCTTAATAATCAAAATAACATTCCTTGAGGAAATTTACATGGCAGATTACCCAGGATCTCTTTCATTGTTCAGCTCTGTTGGCAGACGGAAAATGTAGACGTCTAACGTCCTAAGAATTAGAATAGGCTAACCTTTGAAGACAGAACATTATGGATAATAGAAGATACCAGCCGGAGGGACCTTTCATGCCGTCAGCTCCCAATTATTTTAGAGCTGATGTGTTGAGAGATGAAGTCATTAGGAATATTTTAGGAGCCGCATCTCACTGTTCCCTGTGGGACATGTCCAGGAAATTCTGACTCTGCCTACTAGCCCAAATAGAGTTTAAACTCTTTCTCAAAGTAAGAAATACTTTGCGTTCTTTGTCTTGGTGAAACAGTGCAGCTGTCGAGGTATGAAATAATTGATTTACTTTTATGTTTAATCAGAAAGCTTCCTTAGGACGTTTCTAAACCATAGTTCAGTTAACTAAACTTTCACTCGACTACCACATTTGAACATATTCAGTGGCTTAACTGAGATGCAAGCTAAAATTCAAGTGGCAAATGAATTTCCATTAAAATTCGGATTTATGTGGCTTCGGTAAATGTTATCATTATTAAGAGTATGTTTTCTTTTAGGGGTGCCTGGGTGGCTCAGTTGGTTAAGCGGCCAGGTCATGATCTCACGGCTTGTGGGTTCAAGCCCTGCGTTGGGCTCTGGGCTGACAGCTCAGAGCCTGGAGCCTGCTTCAGATCCTGTGTCTCCCTCTCTCTCTGCCCCTGCTCTGCTCGTGCTCTGTCTCTCTCTCTCTCTCTCTCTCTCTCTCTCTCTCTCTCTCTCTCAAAAAAAAAAACAAAACAAAACCATAAGCATTGAAAAAAATTAAAACAAAACAGTATGTTTTCTTTTGAGGAAGGATGGTAGGACACCTTATTTTTGAGGGAGATGGAGGGCGGGCTTGGACAGAGCACGAGTGGGGGAGGGGCAGAGAGAGAGGGAGACACAGACTCCGAAGTAGGCTCCAAGCCGTGAGCTGTCAGCCCAGAACCCGATGCAGGGCTCGAACCCATGAACTGTGAGATCATGAACTGAGTGGAAGTCAGATACTTAACCGACTGAGCCATCCAGTTGCCCTGCCTTTTTATTTCTGATTAATATTTCATGAAACAGATATATCACAGTTTAACCATTCACCTATTGAGGGATATTTTAGTTGTTTGCATTTTTTGGCTACTACAAATAAAGCTGCCATGAAGGTTCATGTACAGGTTTTTGTGTAGATGTAAATTTTCACTTTTCTGGGATAAATGCCCAGGATTATGATTGGGGGGTTGTATGGTACTTGAATGTTTAGCTTTATAAGAAACTGTCAAACTATAATCATTGATTTTACATTTCCACCAGTAATGTATGAGAGATCAGTCGTTCCATATACTTGACAGCATTTGGTATTGTCACTATTTTTTATTTTAGCTGTTTTGATAGGTGCGTATTTATATCTCATTGTGGTCTTACTTTGCATTTCTTTAATGGCTAGTGGTACTGACAAAATAATTAAAAAATAACATTGAAGTCAAATTCACACAACATAAATTATTTTAAACTAGACAATTCAGTGGCATTTAATACATACATGTTGTTGTGAAACCACCACCTCCATCTAACTCCAGAATATTTCTATCCCTCCAAAGTAAAAATTCTTACCCATTAAGTGGTTTCTCCTCAGTCACCTCTCTCCCCAGCCCCTGGCAATCACCAATCTGCATTCTATCTCTATGGATTTATCTAGTCCAGATATTTCGTATAAATGGATTCATGTAATATGGGATCTTTTTGTCTGCCTTCTTTTACTTAGCATAATGTTGCACTTATAATCATCCATGTTGGAGTGGAGATCAGTACTTCTTTCCTTTTTCATGGCCAAATAGTCTACTGTCTATATATCCCAGAGCTATCCATTCATCCATTGATGGACATTTGGGCTCTTTCAACCTTTTCGCTATTGTGAATAGTGTTGCTATGAACACGCGAGCATGTGTACTTATTTGAGTACCTGTCTGCAGGTCCTTTGGTTATATATCTAGAAGTGCTTTTTTTTTTTTTTTTTACCTGAATGCATTCCCATCTGTGCGTTGATGGAGCAGCAGAAAATTGAGGTTATGGACTTGAAGTACTAGTAGACAGAAACTAAGGCCAGAAGGACAGCTGGTAATTAAGTATAAAACCTTAGAGGCAAGGAAGCCACGCAAAAGCTCAGCCTCCTCTCTGTCTAAATTCTTGGCTGACTGTCAAATTACATTGGCCCATGAGAGACTCCACAGGGCATCAGGCTAAAACTCCCAGTGGACAGCTATAAGAGCAAAGCAAAGATATCATTTGCTGCATTCCACAAAGGACACAAAATTTGTAGTTTGAATTCAGGTAAGTTAACTGTCTGCTAGATTAAACACCCAATAATTATAGGAATACATCAGAATCCTGAGTCACTACAGCATATTTTATATAATGTCTCATTTTCAACCAAAAATACCAGACAGTGAAAGAAACAGAAAAGTGAGACGCAGGCCTACAGGAAAAGGCAGTCAATAGAAACTGACTCTGAGTGGGTTCAACTATCAGACTTAGCAGACAAAGATTTCACACCTATTATGAATATGTTCAAAGAATTAAAGGAAATTTTTCAAAGAATAAAGGAAAGCGTGTTATCAATGAATGAGAACATTGCCATATAGATGTTGAAACTACCACAGAACACAAATAGGAATTCTGAAACAGAAAAACACAATAACTGAAATAAATTTACTAGATGGGCTTAATAACACATTGAACATGGCAGAAGAATTAGTGGACCTGAATTCATATATATAGATGAATCTTTCATCTATATGTGTGAATGTATATATACATATATATGTGTGTGTGTGTGTGTGTGTTTCATACATAAGTGAATTTAAAGAACAGAAAAGACCGAAGAAAATGAAACACAAAGAGACACTAGTCCAACGTATGTGTAATTGATATCCCTCAAGGGGAGGAGGAAAAAGGGCAGAAAAAATATTTGAAAAAATAGTGGCTGAGAAGTGTAAAGGCTATCAAGTGCACCGAATTATTTCTAGCATCCTCTTTGTTGTGAGTGCTTTGCAATAGATTACAAAATGGAGAAGCCAGCCTTCGGTGCTACCTAGTGGCCATTTGGAAGTGACAGCAGTAATGTGGGTGTAAAAAACACCTGGGTAATTTTAATTCTTTGAATCTCCGAATGTGTGGCTCGTCTCAGAGAAGGGCAACATCAACAAGGATTTCTGGTTAATAACACAGAGCCCCAAAACAGAAATGGCCACAGCCTTGTCTGTGTTATTAATCAGGAAACAAATGGTTTGTAGTAACTGAAAGAAAAAAAAAAAGACTAGTAATTTCAGCTACTTTAATAACCATGGAAGCCCTTACTCTACTTAGTTGTAATAATGTATAGTTTTAAAGTATGCAAAATTAGCACAAAAACAAGAACATTAACAGACCCCTTTGAGCTATTGTCTTTGGGTAGGGTGAGAAACAGACGCACTTCTGCCATGTGGGTAGAACCTGCAGAAGGAAATGACATCGTACACCCTCATGATTGAGAACAAACCATATAATCAAAGACCACTTTGTTTTTCTGAGTTACCGGTCCTTCACATAGCTTGTTTTTAAAATCAAATAGGGGTTTTTTAATGTTTATTTTATTGTTGAAAGAGAGAGAGAGAGAGAGAGAGCGCGCGCGAGCGAGCGAGAGCGAGAGCAGGGGAGGTGCAGAGAGAGAGGCGGACAGAGGATCTGAAGCAGGCTCCACTCTGACAGCACAGAGCCCGATGCAGGGCTTGAACTCATGAACCGTGAGATCATGACCTGAGCCGAGATCAAGAATCAGACACTTAACTGACTAAACCACCCTGGGGCCCCAGTCAAATAGTTTTAATCAACTTCAATAGGTATGTATCTAAAAGGATAGATGACTTCACTAAATAAATCTTCAAACGTTAGCTTAAAAGTTAATCTTACAAGCATATTGTAAGACCTTTTATCGTCTGGGTTTTCCCTTGTCATCTAAATGTCATGAAGAACAAATACATTTATATAGTAATGAGTCCATTAAAAATGAACTTTTATAATGACCAAGTATTTTCACTTTTTCTGGATCCCTTTATTTGAATTTCTTTAAAACTTGTTGCACGTCTGTAATGCAATATTACACTTGCGTTATAGTCTTCAGTGGAGTCAAATCAAGGAGAAGACATTTAGCTTTTTAGAAACCAAATTTATCAAATCACTGATTTGTGGGAGGATTCACTTTGATAGGAATATTAGATGAACTTGGAAATGTATGTGAATTTTAATATTTACTTAAAAATATTAAAAATGCTTCACAGAAGTTTCCGGTAGTGCTTTTTTATGATTACTAGCTGCTACCTTCATATGTATTTTCATTTCTTTCTTTCTTTGGAACCTAACATGCAACCATTTGACTGTCTCAGCTTGTCCATTTCTGAATTGGTAGTTTCTGTGTGTGAACAACTTTTCTTCAAAGGTCAGTATATTTAAAGCATCTGAAGTCTAGGGGCGCCTTGGTGGCTCAGTTGGTTAAGCGTCTGACTCTTGATTTTGGCTCAGGTCATGATCCCAGGGACATGGGACCAAGCCCCGCAGTGGGCTCTGTGCTGAGTGTGGAGACTGCTTGAGATTCTCTCTCTCTCTCTCTCTCTCTCTCTCTCTCTGTCCCTCTCCCTCTGCGCCCCCCCTTGCGTGTCCATGTGCTCTCTCTCTCTCTCTCTCTCAAAAAAAAAAAATCAGAAATCTAATTTCTTCCTTCTGTAGGAATTCCTGAGTTCTTTTTTACTAGGTTTATATAAGCGCTTATTAGTCTCAATAAGCTAGACAGAGCAGAATGTTGCTTTAATTTTAAGACTTTATAATCAAATTTATTACCTCTCTCTGGAGGTAAGAGGAAGTGTTTTAAATTATTTCTCTAGAAAATACTTCACATTCATATAGTGGAAGAATCACAGCACACTCTTAGACAAGCTGGATATGCCCAGGTTGGAGTTCATGGCTGACGTTTTTGCCCCGCTATTTTGTTATGTGCTATTTTCTGTAGCACTTATCTAGTCAATATATGAGTTGAGCTAGAGATTCAGTGCCAGCACACACGCACATTTTTTTGTTTTTTACATTTTGACTTGGCTTATTCATGTATGTCTATAGGATTTCCTCACTTCTTACGAGAGAGAAAGAAAAAGAAAATGCACTCAGGAATTCTTCAGATTTCTCAGATAATTAGATGTCATAAAGTGTCTGGACAAGCGAAAAGCAGATGGACACACCCCATTTCCTGTTTTCTCATTCCATGTAAAATTTAAGGCTTTAGGTACTTATACAAACTCATTCATATTATTGTTCTACAAGCCACGTAAATTCTTTAGATGTGAAAACACTGCTCTCTAAGTTATGCAAAGCCTGTTTCAAGTCTATTTCTCTTACTTTGAAAGGAAGTCCGTTTGGATTAGGTATTTACATCAGGTGTACAATGGCAGATTCTTACATCAATGAATCTCTGAAAATGCTCCTCCCACAAGCCAGACATGAAGGGTTATGATTACAAATGGATTATTGTCCATGGCCAATTTCCTCTGTGAGGAGGGAGTAAAGGTTTTTCTCACTTAAGCACACACTTAATTGTCTTTAGCCAGGGAACAAAAGGAAATACAGAGACAAATAACATACACGACATTCACTATAGGGAGAAAGAAATAAAAATGCCCATCCTAGGGGTGCCTGGGTGGCTCAGTTGGTTAAGGATCTGACTTTGGCTCAGGTCATGATCTCACGGTTCGTGAGTTTGAGTCCTGCATCAGACTTTTCCCACACAGCACGGAGCCTGCTTAGGAGTCTCCCTCTCTCTGTCTCTGTCTCTCTTTCTGTTCCTCTCTCTCGCTCTCTCGCTCTCTCGTTCTCTCTCTCAAAATAAATAAATAAACTTCAAAAATGCCCATCCTAATAATTTTTTATGGGATAGTCACCATTCTTCAGCCATATGACACACTGCTGTGAACCACTAGTTTCTTTCTATTTGATCGGGGACTTATCATCCCTAACCCATGGAATTACTTAAATAAAAGAAACACTGACAAAGTGTACTTAAATAAAAAAGTAATTAAAATACTTAAAAAAATAAATAAATAAAAATAAATAAAATAAATAAGTATTAAAGTAAAATAAATAAGTAAATAATAAATAATAAAATAAAAAATAAATAAATAAAATAAAAAAGTACTTAAAAGTACTTAAATAAAAGAAACACTGACCCCTATAAGTCCATACCTTCAACTTTTTGAAACTTTATTTAAAAAAAATTTTCTTTATGTTTTATTTATTTTTTGAGAGAGAGAGAGAGAGAGAGAGAGAGACAGTGCAAGCAGGGGAGGGCCAGAGAGAGAGGGAGACATAGAATCCGAAGCAGGCTCCAGGCTCTGAGTTAGCTATAAGCACAGAGCCCGTCGCGGGGCTCGAACCCTCCAACCGTGAGATGAAGTCGGACGCTCAACTGACTGAGCCACCCAGGCGCCCCAACTTCTTAAACTTTAACAGACTTTCAGATACAGTCTTACCATAGCCAGGACACTATATATCCAGACTTTCGGTCTCAAACGGAAAGACAGGTGTCCAATCGTATCCAGCCGGGTTTCACCCTGGAAATGTGGTTGCCGTCCTGCCGTCTGGCTGAAAAACCAGACAAGGTTTTTCAAACTCGTAGAAAACATTAGGTCTCATGAGCTGCTAAATGGCAGACGACCATGATTTGCAAATCCAAATGTTCTCTCCAGATGAGAGAGGGGAGGGCTGGGAGGAGCAAGGCCCTGCAGGAGTTTACTTTCCTTTATTCTTTTGATCCCAGTGGGTCCCTCTGGAGCCTGGGTTGCCCTCGTTTCCTGTCACTGCTCTTGTCCTAGCATGTGGGGTTGGCCTGTCACTGCTCTTGTCCTCGCATGTGGGGTTGGATCATGATACGATTCCCTAAGTGAGACGGGTGCACACAGTCTGGAACGAAGAAGATGAGGCTCCCAACTTCATGAAGCATTTCCGGGTCAGGCATTTCATTATTTATACTTCTGTTGGTGTGTTTTTAAATTTTGATTTCTAGGCATTAAAAAAATTTTTTTTATTGGAGTGGGGGAGCAAGTGGGGGAGAGGAGCGGGGGGGGAGAGAGAGAGAGAGAGAGAGAGAGAGAGAGAGAGAGAGAGAGAGAGAGAATGAGAGAGAATCTTAAGCAGGCTCCACATAGAATATGGAGCCCAATGCAGGGCTTGATCTCACGACCCTGGGATCATGACCTGAGCCGAAATCAAGAGTTGGATGCTCAACTGACTGAGCCACCCAGGTGCCCCAATTTCTAGGCATTTATTAAGGAAACTTCCACTCCACAGAGAATGTGGTTTGGAGAACTTCTGACTCCCATGCCATGTTTTCTCACACCCTTTCTCCTTTATATCCAAGATGATCAAAGTCATTTGACCTATAACTACCGTAATCCTAGGCCAACTGATAGACCGTGCCCCAGTGGAGTGTAGATGGAGGGATTCGATTCTTGGTACCCTTCATTCAAAATCATCTTTGAAAGCTGTAAAGAGGGGTGATGTGGCTGTTAGGGATCATTATGGGTAAAAGGGGGTGGTGGAATTTTTTCTGTTTGATTTTGACCCTTTAAAATATTGGTATTTATATGCTAAATACAGCTAGAGGAAATAGGATGGGGTAAATTACATAGCCTCTACCTCTATTTTTTAAAAAAATTTCTGTTGTTTATTTTGCCTTGGCCTCTGCCTGCTATAATACTGATAATGACAGGATCTCTTAGGGAATTCTAGAAAGCTGGTCAAGAGCTGGCTCTGACAGGCCATTTTCAGTTGTCCTTGAGAAACAATCAAATGCAGGCTCCAACCTAAAATCTGAATAGACTGTATGCTAAAATGGCTGCTCTGAGTCATGTCGGTAAGTTTGCCGGTAGCTGGCCTGCTTCCTGGTAGCATCTGTATCAAGACTTTTCTTCTGTCTTGACATAATCAAGATGGAAAAGGTTGTACTTGCCTAGAGCAAAAGAACAAGCATTTTGCAATCATTGCATATTACTTTGGGTCATTGCAGACTCTTCAATCTGGCCCAGACTGAGGACAGTAGCTTGCACTGTGCTTCCACATTCAACGTGCAAGAAAGCCTGGCAGAGGAAGTATATGCTGTTTGACATACAAGGACGGTCCCAGCAATACCTGTCACTTAGCACTGAATGATCTTAACGGTTGCACTTCATATTGCAGACCCGGACAGGGTCCCTGGCAAGATACTTCTGTAATATTGCAATGGTCCTCATTTGTCAGCAGATGTACTAAAAGAATGAAGTCAATTTTAGATTGATACCTATTATATAATTTAAACAGAAGCTCGAAAGCTCCAGGATTATTAAGTGCACGTTGGACCAAGTTTATCAAGATCAGCATCTTTCCAGATTGGCAAAGACCACCCAGGTGATGTTGCCGAAGATAGCTCATCTTTCCACAAACATTGAGTACTGAGTAGCGGCTGCATGCCAGGCCAGTTTATACTTGTTATCACTCTAAAACACCTCTTGGGGGCACCTGGGTGGCTCAGTTGGTTAAGCCGCCGACTTCAACTCAGATCATGATCTCATGGTTCGTGGGTTCGAGCCCCGCGTCGGGCTCTGTGCCGACAGCTCAGAGCCTGGAGCCTGCTTCGGATTCTGTGTCTCCCTCTCTCTCTGACCCTCCCCTGCTCTCACTCTGTGTGTGTGTGTGTCTCTCTCTCAAAAATAAATAAACGTTAAAAAAAATAAAAAAATAAATAAAATAAAACGCCTCTTGGAGAGAATGGATTTCTGCCACTGGAAACCAGTGTCCTAGGAATCAAAGCCAATACAGTAGTAGGACAACCACAGGAAGTTGTTGATGATTTTTTTTCCGGAAGATTTTCTTGGGAGTACTGGGAACCTACTTTGGCGCATCAAAGGTTATATATAGTTAGCAACCGAACCCATTCTCTTGAGTGACCACAATGAATGCAGCTTTGCAGCATGGAGTATACAAGAGCACACTCTTTGGGAACAAACAGACCTGGGCGTGAAACACATTTCTGTTACTTAACTTGCCGTGTTATTTTGGGAGAGTTATTTTACATTTCTGAGTTTCAGTTTTCTTATCTGTGAAATGAGAAGGATAATACTACATGTCTCATAGGTAGGATGATTCTGTATCTCAGTTGGGCTGGGACTATCCCATGCATGATTTGTGTTTTATCCGTGCATGATTGTTCATAGTGCCTCTTTCTCTTCAAAGCGACCTGATTTGGACAGCAAATTATATCACCACTATGATCAGATTCAGCGATCAATATAAAGAGGCACAGTGCATGAACTGTAGTAAGTACTTAATGATGCTACTTTCTTATTACCTTGCTGTTAGGGAAAATAACAGAAAATATCAGGAAAATAGTTTTATAAAAAGTCTTTTTAAATTCAGGAAAGATTCATCACTTGAGACACTAGCTTGAAGAGAGTGAAGAATTCTTGCCTTACAAAAAAACATGAGCTCCTTAGCAATTAAAACTCAGGCCATAAGTTACATGTAAAGAGTAGCTTACTGACAAAGGATAGGAAGAATTGCCAAGTTTCAATAAAAAAGACTAGATAGGAGACGTGGGCTGCAGGCTGAGCTGGTTAAGACGAAGGCTACAGGCAACCAGCAATGGAGGAAGAACCATGCTTTGATTTTGATTTTGATTTTGGATGGCAGGACATCCCCCAAATTGCTTCATTGAAGGAAAGCCTGAGGATTTTTTTTTTAACAGTTGTTTTTTTTAAAATGTTTATTTATATTTAAGAGAGAGAGAGAGAGAGAGAGAGAGAGAGAGAGAGAGAGAGAATGAGTGGGGGAGGGACAGAGAGAGACAGAGACAGAATCCGAAGCAGGCTCCAGGCTCTGAGCTGTCAGCACAGAGCCCCACACGGGGCTCTAACTCACGAACTGTGAGATCACCACCTGAGCTGAAGTCAGACGCTTAACCTATTGAGCCACGCAGGCGCCCTGGGAAGCTTAAGGATTCTTAAACTTGGTGTGAAAAGTTATTGGACATTGCACTTCCTGAGGAGTCATCAGATGCACAAAGTGGAAAAAAAGTCCGCTCTTTTAGTGCCACCACGGGTTCTAAAAACAGCATCTGGAAACCCTCCATGCCTAGTTTATCAAAATTCATGTTTGTTAAATGTTTGTTAAAATTCATGTCCTGCCTCTCTTTTTATAAACATAAACATTTATCATCCTTTTAAAATCTGATTTAAAATCCAATATAAGTCCATATGGTAGCAAAAAAACAAAAAAACAAAAAACCCAAGCAAAAGGAAATGCATTTCCAGAATGGTGGATTAAGGACTTCTAAAAATTTGCTCTGATATCATGAAAACAAGGGCACAGGCAAAAATTGTCAAAATCAACTTTTTTGGAACTTTGGAAATTCCAACCAAACTTTCAGTGATCTGAAGAGTATTTAATTTAAGAAAAACAGAACCCCTGGGGTGCCTGAGTGGTTCAGTCGATTAAACATCCGACTTCGGTTCAGGTCATGATCTCGCAGTTTGTGGGTTCGAGCCCCACATCGGGCTCTGTGCTGACAGCTCAGAGCCTGGAGCCTGCTTCAGATTCTGTGTCTCCCTCTCTCTCTCTCTGCCCTTCCCCAGCTTGCACTCTGTCTTTCTGTCTTTCTCTCAGAAGTAAATAAACACTAAAAAAAATTAAAAAAAAAAGAAAAACAGAACCCCAGAAAGTCTAGATTTAAGAAAATTTGTACCCTAGTAAGAACAGTGAGCTTTGTGCCATTTTAACTTGCCTAATCCCATTCCCTTCTCCCCATTTCTGTGATACTCTTGAAAGCCAACAGTTATTGAAACTATGATAGCTATAAACACCAGCAAGCCTAGAAGCCACTGGACAGGTTAGGAGTTTCCCGGAAAGTTCTATCTTTAGAGAACTGTCACTATTTGACCTGTCTGGAAGCTTTCTGAAAAGATCCTTTCTCGGGGCTTTCGTTTATTTGACCTGACTCAGAGCTTGTAATGTATGAAGAGCTCTACCCCCTGGTTACTTGTTCAAAACAGTCAGTGGCAATTGTTTAAAATCACAGCTGCCTGAGGTGGTGATACCTTCTAAAAAGATAGCTTCTAAGGGGCTAATAGGAAGGTGTCCAAAAAACTTAAACAGAAAAACTGAAGAATGAGATGTCCATAGAGAAGTTTGAAAGCTCTGACATATTCCTGGGAATCTCGAAGGCCACATGCACGTTTGGGGCTGTGTGCATGCAAGGCTAAGGCTAAGTTGTACACTGCCGGCCAGAGTGTTGAAGGTATGCCCCAAACACACACACACACACACACACACACACACACACACGCACACACACACGCACACACACACCCATACAGCCTCTTGGAAAAGGCTCAGAGACTTATTATTTCAATGCATTTGAGGAAATCTTTGTTCAATAATGAGCTGGCCACTAATCTACCCAAGTGAAGACTATACGGACTACGTTTGTCAAGGAATACAAACGTTGAGGAATTAGTGCAGTAATGTTACCAAACAAACATCAGCAGCAACAACAAAAACAGCAAACCCTGGGGAGAAGGAAAAACCTGATTTTCAGAGTTGACACATTGTATTATTTAACCTGTCCAGTTTTAGACAGGTATGAGACAAGCAAAAAAACAGGAAAGTATGGCTCATACTGAAGGAGAAAAGGAATCCATAGAAACTTGCCCTCGAAGAAGCCCAGACATTAGACTTAATAGACAAAAACTTTAAAGTAGCTATTAAAAATATGTTCAAAGAACTAAAGGAAACCATCTCTAAAGAACTAAAGGAAAATGTGAGAACAAAATCTCACCAAAGAGAGAATATCAATAAAAAGAAATTAGAAAAAAGGGCCAACTAGAAATTCTGTAGTTGAAAATTACAATATAACTGAGTGAAAAACTCCCAAGTGCGATACAACTGAAGATTGTAATTGGCAGAATAAAGAAGCAGCAAACTCAAAGGTAGGTCACATGAGATTATCCAGTCTGGGGAGCAGAAAGGAAAAGGTGAAGAAAAATGAACATAACCTCAGAGACCTCAAGCATACCGGCATATGCATAATGTTGATGAGCATACACTGTATAAAAATGTGGTTCATATGACTATTGTAACACAAAGGAGGGGGGCGGATAAGGATTTATGTAAGAGTAAAGTTTTTGCATATTATTGAAACAAAAAACTAGATTTTTATAAATCTGAAGTAGATCTTTATTAAAAAATATTCTTAATACTAAGAAGATGTCAGTAACAAGATTCCCTTCAGTTTACTAATTACATGGGTAGTAAAAATGGCAATTTTGTAGACTTGTAAATATAAGTAGACATGCATACATATTGGGTAACAAAACAGCACAAAAATAGTATGCATAAAATATTAGAAATATGCCTTATATATTCATGTATACTGACAGATTAAAAGTGAATATGGAGTAATAGAAAGAGAAAAGATAAAAATTAAGTTGTTACTTAAAAGGTTTTTTTTAATGTTTTTATTTACTTTTGAGAGACAGAGAGAGACAGAGCATGAGTAAAAGAAGGGGAGAGAGAGAGGGAGACACAGAATCCAAAGCAGGCTCCAGGCTATGAGTGGTCAGCACAGAGCCCAATGCGGGGCTCGAACTCATGAACTGTGAGATCATGACCTGAGCCGAAATCTGATGCTTAACTGACTGAACCACTCAGGTGCCCCAAAATTAAGTTGTTAATAGTAATCCCCAGGACAACAACTAAGAAACTGACTAAGAATATATAGCATAAGAAATGATAAAGGAATGCAATGGTATACTAGAAAACATCTATTTAACACCGAAGAGACAGTTATGGAGGAAGATAAACAAAGAGGGCGTAAGTCATATAGAAAACAAAATGATGGACATAAATGGTACTTTATATAGCAATTACATTAAATATAAGTGGATTAAACACTCCAATTATAAGGCAGAAATTGGCAAAATGGATTAAGAATATATGATCCAACTTGATGCTGTTTACAAAAAACACACTTTAGATTCAGCATCACAAATAGGTTGAAAATAAAAGGATGGAAAAAGACAATGACTCAACATCAGTCTTTTTGAGGTATTATTGTTTTTAGTTGTTGAAATGAAAATTAATGGAATATTTTCAAAAAAATGTAGACAGAGTAATATAGTGAACATTTATGTCTTTGATGACTTCCTTGCTTTCTGATTGGACAAGAGTTTCTAAGCTCATTTTGTACATTTTCTCCCCCCTTCCTGGAATCAGCCATTTCTCCGAGAAACCCTGGTTCCTTTTATTTGTTGGTTGTTAAATTTGCAAATCAGTGCTCACTGTCTAGCAGGCTTTCATATATTATTTGGCAAAAGTATACTAGAAGGAACAAAGTTTACAAGTCAGGGTACTTTACCACAGGTTTTTAAAATCTCCTTGTGCTCAGCACAGGGAGTCCCTCTGTCATGTTCAGGAGAGGTGAAATAATGAAGTCGTAGGTTAACAAACATCCAAAAGCTGATTGATTCATCAAAATATATCCCTGTTTAGGGGCCCCTGGGTGGCTCAGTTAGTTACGTGTCTGACTTCGGCTCAGGTCATGATTTCACAGTTCTTGAGTTCGAGCCCCACATCAGGCTTTGTGCTGACAGTGCAGAGCCTTCTTGGGATTCTCTCTCTCTCTGCTCCTTCCCCACTTGTGCTCTCTCTCTCTCTCTCAATATAAACAAACTTAAAAAGTATATATATATCCCTGTTCAATTAGTATTCTTTCTCTTGGTCAGGCACAAAGTCTGGGTGATTCTATGATATTTGAGTCTGTTTTCTGGAATGTCTATCCTGAATCAGTTCATATGCAAAATTAGTTTTGACTTCAAAACTTTGTCTATTTCAAGAGGAACCACATTTGAATAAGGGAAAAAAATACCTCTCAGCTGATTTTGATCCAGAACCTGGGTTGAGAACTGTAGATGCCTTCTAGTCCTATCCACGATTGTTATTCCAGGCACCATCTCAATGCTGACAGCATCCAGACTTCTGTCTTCCACCCAGTCTCTCGCCCAACATTGGAACCTACTAGATATCTCCACTTGGGTGTCCTACAGGCATCTCAAGTGCAACGTGTCCAAAATGGAACTCATCAGTTTCCCTTATCTCACTTGTTCCTTTTCTTCCTGTGTTTCAGTGAATGGGACCTCACATATGCCAGGCTCTGTTTTAAATCATGGTGATTCAGTAATTCATAAGTAGACAAGGTCCCTGCTCTTTTGGAATTTGGGAGACAGTTAATAAATAGAAACATGTATAAAGAAGGAAACTATTAGCTAGAGGTGTTATGCGGAGAACCGAAGTAGGGTAGTGTGATACATAGTTAGCAGATTGGAATAATCGGGCATTTCTAAGGAGGTGACACTTAAGCTGATATCTGAAGGATAGTAAGTAGCCAATAGAGCAAAATTGTCGTGAAAGAGTCCTTCCAGATAGAAGAAAGAGCAAGTGCAAAGCCCCTGAGGTAGAAAAGAATTTGGTCTCTTCCAGAATATGTCTTTGTGGAAAAAGTGTAGTGAGCAAGGGGGAAAGTGGTCACTGGGGTTGGAGAGACAGATAAGGACCAGATCATGCAGACTCTTGTAAACTCCGGTAAGCATTTTTGTATTTTATTCTAAATGCAGTGGTAAACCATCAGGGCATATTAGGTAGAGGAATGATAAAACTGGTTTGTACTTAAAAACAAATCAGTATGGCTGTCGTGAGAGCCAGAGTTGAATGAATTTACCATGAGACGAATGGGTCCCTTCTAATGGCCTCTTGTGGGCCCCAATAATGTGTGTCCATGGCCATATGTTCTTATAATATTTGCACAAGTCAGATATTTTAAAAAGTGGTTATAACTGCCATCTCTTTTCATTGAGCCTTCCCTTCCGTCATATTTCCCGTGTTGTTGGCTGGCGGCCTGTGGGAATTTCTGGGATTTGGCTGCTGGGCAGTTGATGGAAATGCATTGTGTGTAGTTAGGTTATTGATAATGTGGGAATGTCTTCCGGGAACACGTCTACTCCCCAAAGTGTGCCTAAATTGTGAGGCCACGGGTTGTGCTGCAGTAACAAACGTCCCTCTGGTGCCTGGCACAGAGAATGTGGTTCATGCAGAAGAAACTAGATTTGAAGTGTACAGAGCCAGAAGCTAGTCTATTTCTAGTTACCAGACTTGTAACATTTTACATGGAGGGTTTGGTTCTTATCAATACCTGATCAAAACATAAGCTCTGACCTGACATGAATAAAATCAGTAATGTTGTATAAATGATTATACAGATACCGTAACCATTTTTTCTTTTTTTGATGGAAATCTAATTAAAGAGAATTTATCAGAATTTCTCTGTAAGCCCAAAGCTATAGCAGTACCATAAACAACGAGTGTGTGTATGAAGTCTCATGTTTTATGCATCTCAGCGTATTGGAGTGTGTTTCGTACATATGATCCATGCTTTCCAGACGGAGTCTGGCAGTTTTGCATGGACCAGCATGTAAAATTGCCACGAATACAGGCAGATGGCTTGCAGAAACAACTGCTCCAGCGGCAAACTGCCTACACGTGGTGTCCAGTATGTCAATTTGTCTGGAGCATAAGAGTGAGGTGACGTATAATGGATAATATGTATCCGATATGGATCCCGTTTTAATTCAGAAATATTGACTGATTCCAAAGTCAAATAGGACAGGAGGAAAAGTATCGTGGTGGAAGCCAAAAACCAAAACTGAAAGAAAGACTGCCAGAAGCGTCAACGTGTTAAAACCTTTTCCATCACAATCGAAACTAAACACTCTAAAAATGAAAAATTGTAGAATGAAGGAAAAGAACAACTATAACCAAGAAAATATTGCTAATGGAGATGATAACAAAAGAAAAGAAAAGAAGGTTGTAAGCATCAGACGCACCTCAAGAGGAGCTGAAAAAGTGCAGGATGAAGGTTCTAATGATGTAAAACACTATTTGTAGGGGCCACAGAGCATATATGAAAGTTCCATTCATTGACTTCAGTAAGAACTGTGAACTTTCCTGTGCTCTTTGTGATGAAGAATAATCCCATTCAACATTGTTTAATGAAAGACGCATTTTCCCCAAGTCATTATCCCAATAGTATTTGCACAGAGTCAAGCACAATATAAAGTGAATCTTATAAATGCTTAAATTAAGCTGTTCTGAGATCCTCTTTAGCCTATCTCAAGACTAAAGATTATTGTTTTGCTTATAAACTCTTCAACAGAACAGACTGGATGAATATACTAATTCTTGAAGACTCCACAAAGCACCGGGAGGCTATGTTTTTTTTAAAGACATTTTTAATGTTTATTTTTGAGAGAGAGAAAGAGAGAGAGAGACAGAGCGTGAGCAGGAGAGGGGCAGAGAGAGAGGGGGACAGAATCTGAAGCAGGCTCCAGGCTCGGAGCTGTCAGCACAGAGCCCGACGCAGGGACTGAGCCAGAGTTGGTCGCTTAACCAACTGAGCCACCCAGGCGCCCTGGGAGGCTATGTTTTACTTGGGATACCTGAAAGTCAAATGAAAATGCACTAAACCGATGTCTTGAAAAACAGATAAGAAAAGATACTCAGTAAAGTTTCAGCTATTACATTTTTAAGTGAAAGAGGTTTCCTCTTCAGAAGTTACAAAGAAAAGCGGCATTTTTCAAAAACCAAATTTCATGGGAATCTTTCAACAAATTAATAAAGTGGATCGGTTCTTGCATAAGTACTTGGAAAAATGGAAAAATTAAGATGTGACTCATTTATTCAAACTAGCTTACAAGAATTTATGGAACCAAAGAGGAAATGAAGTGGGAAATTAAGTTAGGAAACCAGACCCTAAATACTACCCCACTATTGTAGATTCTACCCTGGATGTGACAAACACCCACCAGACACTACTGTTGGTCATGCCAACAGTTGTGGATATTTCTTGATAATGCACCAACATTTGCCAAGTGGAAGTTTCTCAGAAGTTAGTTCCAACAGGGAATCTGAAACAATATCCGCAAACTTTTTGTGTTTTCGTACATGAGAAATCCATTACTGTCTCCTCACTTGAATGGATATTTTTTAGCCACGCGTGACTTTGTAACATCATGCATTGATCCTTGGAAAAATATTGCTTCACTGAGTTATGTAGATCTTCTAAATATTGACATAATTCATGATATGATATGCAAACATCACATTTGTTGCTCCAACCATGGATCGCAGCAGGAAAGTATGTTTTGGAAAGCTGTCAAGCTCATGGTGGAAGATGCAAGTTTGCTAAAACTCTAATTTTTACTTGAAAACTTGAATTTTCTAATTGGCAAAAAAAAAAATTGCTGTCAGTTGTTTTCCTTGAAGTGACAGCCTCACTTTGTTAATTTTAGGGGAAATGGCTGCCAAGAACCCAAGTCTGAATAACCAAAGTTTCTCTGTCAGAAATTCTTCTAGGTAAACATGGTGTTTTGTGGAAAAGGTGGCTTTAGAATTGCACAAGTGTTTGTCTTTGAGGCAATTATTTTTATTTATTTTTAATTTTTTAACGTTTTTAATGTATTTATTATTGAGAGACAGAGAGAGGCAGAGGATGAGCAGGGGAGGTGCAAAGAGAGGGGGAGACACAGAATCTGAAGCAGGCTCCAGGCTCTGAGCTGTCAGCACAGAGCCCGACGTGCGGCTCGAACCCACAAACCACGAGATCATGACCTGAGTCGAAGTAGGACGCTTAACCGGCTGAGCCACCCAGGCGCCCCTGAGGCAATTATTATACTCCGGGATGCAGCTCAAGTGCTTTATATGTGCTTCCCATTTTTGTCATACAGAATATTAAGAAATTGTGTACTCAAGGGTCAACATAGGTAACATTGATAATTTTCACTGCTCCATCAAAGACATTCTTTTCATTATTCGTTTATTTTGAGAGGGAGAGAGAGAGAGAGAGAGAGAGAGAGAGAGAGAGAGAGAGTGAATCCCAAGCAGGCTCCACACTGTCAGTGCAGAGCCCCATGCAGGGCTTGAACTCATGAACCACGAGATCATGACCTGAGCTGAAACCAAGAGTTGGATGCTTAAGCTGCCTGAGCCACCCAGGCACCCCCATCAAACATCTTCTTCTTCTTCTTCTTCTTCTTCTTCTTCTTCTTCTTCTTAGCAGCATTTATTTATCTTTGAGATAGAGAGAAAGCAGGAGAGGGCTAGAGAGAGGGAAACAGGATCTGGAGCAGGCTTGCACAGTGAGCACAGAGCCTGACGCCGGGCTTGAACCCATGAACCATGAGATCATGACCTGAGCTGAAATCAAGAGTTGGCCACTTAACTGACTGAGCCACCCAGCCCACCCCCCTCCTCAAGCACATTCTTAAGTGCAACTGGCTTTTTCTTTTCTTTTTAATTTTTTTAAGTTTATTTATTTTGAGACAGAGAGAGAGGGAGAGAGAGAATTCCAAGCAAGCTCCACACTGTCAGCGCGGAGTTGGATGTCGGGCCTAAACCCATGAGCTATGAGATCATGACCTGAGCTGAAATCAAGAGGCAGATGCTCAACTGACTGAGCCACTGAGGTGTCCCCTGGCGTTTCCTTTTTTTTTTTTTTTATAAAACTGCATATAGTGGTGACAAAGACAATGACCACTACTACCATTTAGTGTGACTCCCTAGTTTCTTAGAGCTGTTGTAACAAATTCCACAAATTTGGTGATTTATTTATTTATTTATTAACGTTTATTTATTTTAGAGAGGCAGAGACACAGAGAGTGAGTGGGGGAGGGGCAGGGAGAGAGGGAGACACAGAATCCGAAGCAGCCTCCAGGCTCTGAGCTGGCTGCCAGCACAGAGCCCAACGCGGGGCTCCAACCCACAAACTGCGAGATCATGACCTGAGCCGAAGTCGGACGCCTAACCGACTGAGCCACCCAGGCGCCCCAAATTTGATGATTTAAAACAACGCACATTACGTTTTTGCCATTCTGGAGGTTAGAAGTCTGAAATCAGTTTCACTGGGCTGAAATGAAGGTGTGCCCCCTCCAGAGGCTCGAGGGGAGAGTTCGTTTGTTTGCTCTTTGTTTTCAGCATCACGAGCCACATTCCTTCATTCCTTGGCTCATGGCCCCTTCCTCCATTTCAAAGCCAGCAACATAGCAGCTTGTTGTAGTCATTAGGTTGCCTTCTTCTGCTCAAATCTCCCTGTCTCTGATGTGATTGTCGGAGGAGGTATAGAGAGGACGTGACCCCGGGCTGACCTTTGAACTGATCTCGGGCAGTCGGAGGCTCCTCACCCCCTCCCCTGTCCTTGGAATGTACACTCTACACACTGTTCTCACAGTGGGAGCCATTTTTAAGGATACAGTCTTGAGAGAGAAAGGACTTGTTGAGAACATCGGGACTGAATAGGTGGCAGAATCCCACTAAGGCCTCTATACAAACTTTCGGGATTCTGGTGGGCGGATGCGGAGATCTACTGTTCTTGCGGCCACCCAAGATAGGCCTTGCATGTCAGTCTCCTTGCTTATGAAACCTGCCACCTACCAATCGGGAGTGGCCAGCCTCTTTCTTTGGTCTCTCCTTACCCTCCTTTTAGAAGGCCAGTTTGCAAACCAATAGTGACCATCCTAAAGAAACACGATGGAACCCCACTCCCGAAAATTGGTCTGGATGTCAGGACTGATAGTGCCACACATACACGAAGAGGGCATGAAAAGCTTTATTATTGGGGCTGCTGGGTGGCTCAGTTGGTTGAGCGTCCCACTCTTGATTTCAGCTCAGTTCATGATCCCAGGGTTGTGGGATCAAGCCCCGTGTCGGGCTCTGTGCTGGGTGTGGAGCCTGCTTAAGATTCTCTCTCTGCCCTCTCCCTTGCTCTCTCTCTCAAATATAATAATAAAATATAGAACTGTATTTAAAAATGTTTATTTTTTATTTTTGAGAGGGGGGAGAGAGAGAAAGAAAGGGAAAGGGAGAAAGAGAGAGAGAGAGAGAGAGAGAGAGAGAGAGAGAGAGAGAAAGAGAGAGAGAGAGAGAAAGAGAGAGAGAGAAGACACAGAATCTGAAGCAGGCTCCAGGCTCCGAGCTGTCAGCACAGAGCCTGACACGGGGCTCGAGCCCACAAACCGTGAGATCATGACCTGAGCTGAAGTCAGAGACTTAAGCCACCCACCCACCTCTAGAAGTCTCTCTCTCTCTCTCTCTCTCTCTCTCTATATATATATATATATATATATACACACACACACACACACACATAAGCTTTATTATTTACACAATTGAGGCTGTCCTGGGAGAGCAGGGCAAACCTCCCAAGCAAGTCTGGAAATGACTTGAGAGAGCAGGGAAAGGAGACTAGCCTGAGTTTTAAAAAAAGTTGAAGAACTGTTTTACTGTGGTTAGGGGAGGGGAGCCAGGGTGAGAGTTCCTGCACACAGGCAGGGCCTTATGTGGTTTGAATCTCCAAGGTGGCAAAGGAGGGAGCGTCCAGCCTTTCTCATCAGCTCGCTTAGATGTAGGGCAGAAGGGAAAAGAGAAAGGAGTCCAGTTTAAAAGGTGTTAGCAATCAAACATCAGAAAATGGAGTCAGACTCCTCATGATAGCTTCCTTCTTATAAGGACATTTGTGATTACCTTTAGGGCCCACGCAGATAATCCAGCATAATCTCTCCTCCTCAAGATCTTTAACTTCATCACATCAGCAAAGTCCTTTAGGCCATATAAGGTAACGTTCAAGGGTTCCAAGAGATTTGGACGCAGATATCTTTGGGGGGTACCACAACCCATCACTGATTTTGCATCATTAGCACATACAGCAACATAGTGCAAAAGACAAATGACTTCTTAGTATTATGATAACAGTTACCATGGACCCCTTTAAAGGGTCTCAGGGAACCCCACAGGCCCATGGGCCACATTTTGAGAACTGTAGCTCCAGGGTAGGTAGGTGGAAGTGGACTTACTGAGTTTGTAGGGGTGTACACCTTCACTTTTCCTTGGCATTGGCAACTCGTTCCTAAAGGTTGTGGCAACTTGCATTCCCACCACGAAGGTATCAGGGTTCCTGTTTCCCCACCGACACCTGGTGTCATGAGATTTAAAATGTTTGTTGGTATGACTGATGTGACGCAAAATCTTATTCTTGTTTTGCTTTGTATTTCTCTGACTTTAAGTGAAGTTGCACATATTTTTTTATATATCTATTGGTTAGTTTGATTTCCTCTTTCTCCACCTATTTTTTTCTATTGTGTTGTCTTTTTCATAGTGTTTTAATGAGCTCTTCATATATTCTAGATACTAATATATTAAGACAATAAGTACTCTAATATAAATTTATATTATAATACAAATATATTTTCCTTAGTAGGTGTTGTAAATTTTTAATGGTGGCTTTTTTCATATGGGAGTTTTGTTTTTTTTTTTTTTTAGAGAGAGAGAGAGCATGCATGGGTTTGTGTGTGCACATGCACAAGTGAGCAGGATGGAGGGGCAGAGAAAGGGGGGGAGAGAGAGAGAATTTCAAGCAGACTCCACACCCAGCGTGGAGCCCAACGCAGGGCTCACTCTCACAACGTGACCTGAGCCAAAATCAAGAGTCGGACACTTAACTGACCGAGCCACCCGGGTGCTGCTGGAAGTTTTAATTTTAAAAAATATGTTGAGTATGGTTGATATACGATGTTACATTAGTTTCAGGTGTACAACATAGTGATTACGCTTCTCTGTATGTCATGCTATGCTTACCACAATTGTAGCTACCGTCTGTCACCATCTAACAATACCATTGACTGTACTCCTTATGCTGTGCCTTTTATTCCCTTGACTTATTCATTTCATAGCTGGAAGCCTGTATCTCCTGCTTCCCTTTACTTATTTTGCCCATCCTCCCAGTCCCTTCCTTCTGGTAATCATTAGTTTGTTCACCGCATTTCTAAGTCTGATTGTGCTTTTTGTTTATTTATTCATTTGTTTTGTTTTTATTTTGGAGAGAGAGAATGCAAGTGGGGAAGATGGGAAGAGGGAGAGAGAGAGAGAATCTTAAGCACACAAAATGTGGAGCCCCATATGGCGCTTGATCCCACAACCCTGAAATCATGACCTGAGCTGAAACCAAGAGTCGGACGTGCAACCGACTGAGCCACCCAGGTGGCCCGTTTGTTTTGCTTTTTAGATTTTACATATAAGTGAAATTGTATGGGA
Organism: Cryptoprocta ferox; assembly: GCA_028646485.1. Classification (NCBI taxonomy): domain Eukaryota; kingdom Metazoa; phylum Chordata; class Mammalia; order Carnivora; family Eupleridae; genus Cryptoprocta; species Cryptoprocta ferox. The sequence goes on from CM053579.1 coordinate 23,682,197, forward strand.
TTTGTCCTTCTCAGTCTGATTTATCTCACTTAGCATAATACCCTCTAGGTCCATCCATGTGGTCACAAATGGCAAGACCGCATCCTTTTTATGGCTGTATAATACTCCATTGGTCACATGGGAATTTAAAATTCAAATAAAGAGAAATCAAAAGTTCTCTCTACTATTCGTGCCATTAGTGTGCAATTTAAGAAATAATTTCCTTTGTCTCCTAGAATCTGTTGTATTTGTTTCTAAAAGGTTTTATGACACACCCCTTTACATCTTTAAACCACAATTTATGTTTTGTGTTTGATGTGGGAGGTAGCTTTCTAATTTTTAACTTGGAAAGACATTTATCCGAGCACAACTTTTTGAATAACCTGCATTTTTTTCCCTCATGACTGAGTTGTAATTCTGTCTCTTTTACATGCCAAGCTTCTATATGTACATGAGACTGCTTCTTGACTTTCTAATCTGTTCTGGTTGTCTGCTTATATATTACTATACCATACCCCATTTAATATATATTATTCCTTTTAAGTTTTAAAATCTGGTAGTGTAGGTTTCCTTGTTCTTCTCCAAGATCATTTAGTCTGTTCTTGACTCTTTATTCTTAATTCCAGTTGGAATTTTGACTGGAATTGCAATGAATTAGCAAGTCAATTTGAGGAGAATTGACATCTATATATAATTTCCATCCATCAATATGATGTATTCATTTATCTAGGTCTTCCTCTATGTCCTTCAATAGAGTTTTATCATCTTCAGAAAGATCTTACATAACTTTTATTATATTTACTCCTAGCTACCATAGAGTTTTGAAATTTATGGTGAATTGCTTTTAAAAAAATCTAAAAAATTAATTTTGCAGTTCTAAATTAGTTGTTGTTACTGAATAACACTATATTGTATTCAACAGTCTTGCTAAACTCTCTTAGTTCTAGTAGTTTTTAGCTTTTTGTGGATTTTTAATGGGTTATTTTGTCTGCAAATGATGATATGGCCTCTTCCTTTCCAATTCTAACAGATATTAGTTATTTCCCTGTCTTAATGCTTTGTCCATGACCTCCAATATAATGATAAATAACAGTGGTGATAGAATATCCTTGGTAACATTATCCTAACTTTGATGAGAATGTTTCTAAAATTTCACAATGATCTTTCATATAGGTGTTTGGAGAGACCCATTCGTTACGTTTAAGTTCCCTTCTATTCCTGTTCCAAGCAGTACCACATAGTCTATTCAGTTTCAGCTCTTATCAAAGCATATCCATCATATATTGTATTTGTAGGGCCTTTGAAGGTCACTCGTTTGCACAGTTATAATAATAGACAAGACTTGAAAGTGTGACTTAGTGTCACTATAGCCAGTGGTTGAGAGACATTTTTGAGTAATGTTATCTGAATTGGAATCCAACTCTGTTATTTACTAGTGGGGCAAGTCAATTAACCAATTAACCTTTTTAAGCCTCAGATTCCTCATCTGCATATAGGAAATAACGATATCCACGTTAGATCCATTCACTGAACAAATATTTATTGAGTCAGTCACGTTTTAATCATGGGGACATACCAGTGAATAAAAAAGTAAAAATCCCTGCTCTCATGGAATTTACAAAGTTGTAGTGAAGATTAAGGGAGATAATGGTTCCCGGCGTTTGGTGCAGCACCTGGCACATAATAAATCCTCAATAATTGTTACTGCTTGCTGTTATCATGGTATTATTCCCCTGGAGGATCTTGTAGCATAAAGCATCTAGGTTTGTTCATCCACTCAATAAATATTTATTTTGCCCCTACGTCATGCTAGGCACTTCACTAAGAACTAGGGGTACAGAATTTAGGGGAACTATCTCCTCTTGGCCCACATTCTAAGAAATCAAAATATTAAAAGTGTTGCTTAGATGAAAATTTAGGGTTTTTCCTGCTTGCTTGGAAGCACTGGTGCCTCATCTGACACTTGAAGCAGATTTTGTTTAATTTAATAAACTGTTATTGAACTTCTCAAATATTGTCAAATATAGAGAGAATAATGTAATAAAGACGCATGTGCCTATTGTTTGCTTAGCTTCAACAATTATCAGTGAATATTCACTCTTGTTTCATATGCACCTCCTCCCACCCTCCCCCATTATTTTGAAGTAACTCTCAGACATCATATCATTTCATCTGTAATGATTTCAGTGCGTAGAAGCAGTTGTCTTAATCAGCCCAGCACAGCCTTCCTCTGATGCTCATTATTCCCAGCCTATATTCCCATATACAAGGGACAGTCAGGAAAATTGAGGTGGGCTTAGGAAAATCAATGACTTATAGTCTCTTTTACCAGCTTTGTAGTAGCTAAGATAGAGGAAGGAAAGCTCAGAGCTTTTGATAACCTCCTGGAAAACACAGTTCCAGCAAACATGAACAAATAATAAAGCATTTTAATTTCTGAGACAAGGAGTCAAAAAGTCTTGCCAATGAAATGGACATAAAGTTTTGTGTTTTTTTTTTCCCAAAAAGAATTTTAATTTATAGGAAGAAAGTGTGTTTTGTCTATCATTGGATGGCGATATCTTTCTTTTTAAATGTTATTTATTTTGAGAGAGAGGGCATGTGAGCAGGGGAGGGGCAGAGAGAGAGGGAGAGAGAGAATCCCAAGCAGGCTCCCTGCTGTCAGCACAGAGCCCAAGGCAGGGCTCAATCCCACGAACCGTGAGATCATGACCTGAGCTGAAAACAAGAGTTGGACGCTTAACCGACTGAGCCACCCAGGCGCCCCTGGAAGCGATTTAAGCTGTCTCAACTTCATTTATGTTTGTTTGAAAACAAAGAACAGAAGTTCACTGTCTCACTTTTGCCTTTCCTCCCTTCTTTCAGTCCCTCTCAGAACTCGAGAAAGTAGCTAATTCAGTTAGTGCAGGGGGCCTCGAGCTTCTCATGTAAATAGCCAGATAGTAAGCATGTTAGGCTTTGTGGGCTGTCAGGCCTCTGTCATAACTACTCAACCTGTCATGCAAAAGCAGCCATAAAATCTGTAAATTCTATTTATAGGTATTGAAATCTGAATTCCATACAATTTTCATTGGTCACACACTAGTCTTCTTTTTCTGATTTCTATTCAACCATTTAAACATGTACATAGGATGCCTGGGTGGGTGGCTCAATCAGTGCTGTTAGCACAGAGCCTGCTTGGGATTCTCTCTCTCTCTCTCTCTCTCTCTCTCTCTCTCTCCCTCTCTCTCTCTCTCCCCGGGCCTCCTTCTCTCAAAATAAATAAATAAACATTAAAAAAAAATAAAAATGTACAAACCACTCAGCTCACAGATCATGCAAAACCAGTTGATGAGCTGGATTTGTCCTATAGGCTACAATTTGATGACCCTTGGATTCGTGTTTCGGAAGAGATGGGAGAGCTATCGCCTTACTTTTATTTAACAATTCCCCAAACATCTTCACACGTATTATTTCATTTGATTTTTAGACCAACTCCCTGAAGTATACATTCTCATCTTCTCATTTTACCGATGAGAAAACTGAGGCTCAAAGATCGGTCTAAAGCAGTGGCTCTCAGCCCTGGTTGCACATTGGAATGATCTGGGGGGCTTTTAAAGAATATCAGGTTCTACTCCTAGAAATTCTGATTTGATTGGCTGTCAAGTGGGGGCCATGTTGCTCCCCCTCTGCCAAAGGATATTTGCCAATGTCTAGAGATAATTTTGGTTGTGATGACTGACAAGGGGTGGGTGGTGAACTGGCATGTAGTTGGTAGAATCCAATGTTGGATGTTTTGAAACATCCTACAATGCACAGAACAGCCCTTCGCTACAAAGAATTATCTGACCAAAATGTCAGTAGTGCCAAAGTTGAGAAACCCCAGTCTTGGGCAGGGCCCAGCCATTGATCTATATGAAAAGCCCCCCAAGTGAGTTTCTGGCTGATAGCTTGTTATCTATTCTCTATCTGTGGCATGAAGGCTCAGTCATAACTTGGATAATTCATATCAACAGACAATTGTGAATTTTCAAGGAAATATGATTCTACCTCTTCATTGACAACTTTTTTTTTTCTTGACCTGCTAATAAGATGCTAAATGTGTGGGTTTGAAGCCGTCTTCCTTTGTTTTATCTTGTCCACTCTGTTGGGTGGTATTAAGGACAGAAAAGGCTTAGATAAGTCCTTCTTTGGTAACAGGGAGGTTTGCAAGAAACAGAGCTTATTTATTTACTTGAAGAGCTCCTACTTTGAAACACACAGGAATCTGATTGGCTTAGGGAAGACTGCAAGTCTTCCAGAAGGGTGCAGTTAACTGGTGCTTTCAAAGGGGAATGCACATGTGTGAAGGCCTGAGAGGTATGAGTCTGGAGAAGGAAAATGTAGAAAATGTAACTTTTTCGATTTCAGGCTACTGAGGTGAGACGCAGCCGGGGAATATTAGTGCAAGTTGATTAGGGCATCCAGAAGGCACTCAAGAGAGATACTAGAAAGATCTATAACGCAACGGTTCAAAACAACTTAATGCAAAGGGAGAAGAAAACATTGTGTGGGTCAGTGTTTCTCACAATGTGGTCCTTGAATCATTTACAAAACTACTGTCTGGGCTATTTGTTAAAAGTACAGAGTTGTCAGGCCCCATGAAGATCTTTTGAATCAAGACCAGTGTGGGGCCCTGGAATCTCCATGTTAAACAGGCTCTCCAAGTGTTTCTGATGTATACTGAAGTTTGATAAGCACGGGTATAAGCAGAACTTCGGCTCTAAATGGAGGATGGTTAAGATGACAGTGTAATTTGAAATAAGTCCCTTGCCTTAGGAAAGAATGTCTTCCTGAGAAGTCATGTATTAATGGAGGTTTTCTACATTTACATTTATTGTAATTGCACCAGTGGGATTCATTATTACTCAAAGGAGGCCAAAGGTTTAGACTTTCATAGAGTGAATGTTCACATTCAACTGATATTATAAAACATTTGGGGGATCTTGAATCACTATATTTTACACCTGAAACTAATATAACAGTGTATGAGTCTGGAGAAGAGACTCATTCTACTGGAATTTAAATAAAAACTTAAAAAAATTGGTGGACCTAATCTATTACTATCAATATTAGCTAGATAATCTAAAACAAAATACAGGCATCTAAAAATATTCACTTTATACCTATTTCTGTGATCCTTTAGCATTTTTGCCTTTCACAAAAACGTTTTATGTCAATTTTAAGCTCAGAAAATAGAGCAAATTAGGTTTAATTAAATTTGACAACCATGATAACATGCTTGTTATGATTATATAAATGAGATTTTTGTGGCTTCCATATCTGTTGCATCTCGTGTTCAAACAAAGATCTCACACTGGAGCAGAAATATGCTGATTAGATGAATGACATTAAGTACAAAATTGTATTGTGCTGGGTGCATTTGAATTTTACACAAAGAACAGACTCGGAGTCTGATTATCCCAGTCTCTGATTGCTTTGTCGTTCACAGTTTTGATAAATGGTTTAATCATTTAATGAATTGATAATTTGCTATTGAGTCAACAAAATATCAAATTGCAAACCTTACTTATGAAAATCTGAAGACTAGCTGGATTTTCATCCGTTGCATTATTTAATTGTGTATATGTAATTGTTTGAATTTTTTCTACTGTCCTTAATCACTTCCACTTGATTTGATAAGGCTCTCACAGGCTCTCTGTAAGATTTTCATTTTGACGGGATGATGATAATACATGGCACATTGAGAATTACAGCAACTCGAATAGAGGAGAATAATGGCTTTATAGTGCGGAAATGTTGAGTCCCTATTTAGAAAATCAAATCGGTGGATAAATGAAATGCATTCCCAGCTTGTTTCCAAATTATCTGTTCAATGAGGCCCATGTCACTCCACAGTGTTTTCAGTGTAAAGGAATCCAGAAGAGTACAGAATTTCAGAATTAAAGATTGTTAGAGCTGGAAGGAAGTTAGGATTTCTCAAAGTCAAATATCTAGAAGGGCCAGGAAATTAACATAAATGAATGTTGTGCAGCAAACTGCAACATAAGGGGGGGCCTCCCCTTGTTGGTTGTGGAAGTGTGGGCTCAGTGTTTCTAAATAGTCTGATTTTTCACCAGGTGCCCACATTTGGTTTTCCCTTTTCATCCTCCTGCTAAGTCACTTACCAGGACCTGAGACCCCTCTTCTTAGTCACTGCTGATTGCACCAGGGACAGATGTCTGTGTTTGATGGATGCTGCTTACCCATAGGTGGGCAGCCGACCCTTGTGGCCCCAGCTTAAGATGTACAGGGGCAGATTATTACCTCAGGAAGTTTGATTCATGACACATCGGAAATTTACCAGTTGGTGACAGAGTGGGAAGAAGTAGACACAGAGACTGGGGCCAAGTCATGTTAATTGCAGAGCCCTTCACACAAGGTCATACACTTCTGCAACTGAGGTCCTCAGAGTGGTTTAGAATCTAAACCCACCCACCATCTAGGTCCCCATGCTAGGTGTGGTGTTTTATTTTAGTAGTGATCTAAGCCAGAGAGAAATGGACATACTGTATTCAGAAATGTGTATGTGTAGCATTGGGTTAACTGGGGATAAATGTACTTATCTTCCAGAGCCATTCTAAGAATTAAACAAGAACATGTGGAAGGGTCAAGTTAGTACCTGAAACTTGGTACGTACTTAGTCTACCTTCCTGACTCCCTTCCTTTCTCCTCCCCCACCGCCCCATCTAGGTATTGATATGTAGTGATGGGTTCAGTCAAGGGCAGGATGCCAGTATCTGTGACTCAGGCCAAAGAGTTTTTTTTTTTCCTATTAGCCAGCTGTTACCTGAAAGGCCACTGTTTATAACTCATATTTTTCCAGACTCAAGTCTTGAGGGGAATGGGTAAAAGAACTTGACCCTGACCCTGGTTGCCTGTATCTGTCAGAAGCCACTCTAGGTATTTCCAGTAGAAAGACATTTAATAAGGAAGTTAGATTTGAAAGAAAAACTCCTTGGAAGGACTGGAAGAGTGGGCTCTAGGATGAGCCTGAAGAAATGGCTCCCAGAATCTTATAGAACTGATCTACCAACTGACCACTAACTCTGATACAACCACTGGAAGGCTCAGTTCAAGAACATAGCACCATGGCTGTGGCCCAGGGAACAGAAGCTGACATCAGGAAATGCATATGTCACTGATGGGAACTGCCTCTTGACACCAAGAAGCTGGAGACTAGATTCTGGTACATAGCTGTAGAACTTTCTCAGGATTATCAGCGTAAAGGAGCCCAAAAGGGCAGGGAAAGTGGCTTGGCTTCGCGCCTGCTTTCCAAATCTCATTCAAGTGCACATAATTGGTAGAAGCTATTGCACACCCAGAACTCTAGCTATGAGTCTGAAATATTTTAATGCAGTCCCCATCAAAATACCAATAACATTTTTACAGAACTAGAACAATCCTAAAATTTGTATGGAATCACAAAAGACCTTGCATAGGCAGAGCAATCTTGAAGAAACAAAACAAAACTGGAGGCATCTCAATTCCAGGCTTCAAGTTATATTACAAAGCTGTAATAATCAAAACAGTGTGATACTGGGACAAAAATAGACACATGGATCAATGGAGCAGAATAGAAAGCCCAGAAATAAACCCACAGCTACATGGTCAATTAATCTTTGACAAAGGGGGCAAGAATATGCAATGGGAAAAAGTCTCTTCAATACATGGTGTTGGGAAAACTGGACAGCTACATGTAAACGAATGAAACTGGACTACTTTCTTATACCATACACAAAAATAAACCCAAAATGGATTAAGGACCTAAATATGAGACCTGAAACCATCAAAATCCTAGAAGAGACCATAGATAGTAATTTCTCTGACATTGGTCATAACAACTTCTTTCTAGATAAGTCTCCTGAGGAAAGCAAAACAAAAGTAAAAAGAAACTATTGGGACTACATCAAAATGAAAAGCTTCTGCACAGCAAAAGAAACAACCAACAAAACTACAAAAACAACCCATTGGATGGGAGAAGATATTTGCAAATGACATATCCAGTAAAGGTTTAGTATCCAAAATATATAAAAAACTTATACAACTGTATACCAACCCCCCCCCAATAATCCAGTTTAAAAATGGGTGAAAGACATGAACAGACATTTCTCCAAAGAAGACATACAGATGACCTGCAGACACATGAAAAGATGTTCAACATGACTCATCATCAGGGAAATAACAAATCAAAACCATAATGAGATATCACCTCACACCTGTCAGAATGGTTAAAATAAAAAACTCAAGAAACAACAAATGTCGGTGAGGATGTGGAGAAAAAGGAACGCTCATGTACTGTTAGTGGGAATGCAAACTGTGCAGCCACTGTGAAAGACAGTATGGAGGTTCCTCAAAAAATTAAAAATAGAACTACCCTATGATCCAATAATTGCACTGCTGGGCATTTACCCAAAGAATATGAAAACACTAATTTGAAGGGATATACGCATCCTGATGTTTATTGCAGCATTATTCACAATAACAAACTATGGAAGCAGCCCAAGTCTCCATCAATAGATGAACAGATAAAGAAGACGTGGTGTATATATATACAATGAAATAGTATTCAGCCATAAAATAGAATAAAATCTTGCCATTGGCAACAACATGGATAGATATAAAGAGTGTAATGCCAAGGAAAATAAGCCAGTCAGAGAAAGACAAATACCAGATGATGTCCCTTATATGTAAAATTTAAGAAATAAAACAAATGAACAAAGGAAAACAGAAGAGACAAATCAAGAAACATACTCCTAACTATAGAGCACAAAGTGATGGATGCCAGAGGGGTGGTGGGTGGGGAGGTGGTGAAATAGGTGAAAGGATTAAAAGTACATTCATCTTTCTTTTGTTGTTGTTTGGTGTAAATGTAACTTTATTTGTTTTTTACAGCGTTGTATTAGTTTCAGGTGTACAATACAGTGATTCAACAATCCGTTGCATGACCTGGTGAAGAGTACACTTACCCTGAGGAGCACTGAATAATATATGGAGCTGTTGAAACACTATATTGTACACCTGAAACTAATATAACACTGCATGTTAGCTACACTGGAATTAAAATAAAAAAAAGAAAAAATAACGAACTAGCAGGAAAATAGGAAATACTTATAGTAAAAAAAAAGAGTCTATGAAATGTATTTTCAGTTTTCCAGTCTTTGCGGCACAGAAGGCACACTAGGGGCAGGTGGGAACAAAGGTGAGAATAAAGGGTGAATCCATGGTGTGTATCTACAATGCTATCCTACATATTAGTCTGTGAAGGCTCTCAGGGTCCCTTTGTACTGGGCCTGCCATCTAGTACCATCTGAATTCTAAACTACAGTAAATTCCGATTATGTTGGTACTTCTGATAAAACACATCTGTTGTTTTGTGCCTGTCCTTTACCCGCCCCCTGCTCACTAAGGCCCTATATTTTCTGCAGGGATGGTGGTGGTGGGTGGGGGAGGGATGTAGGAACGACTGTCTCATGATCACTGGGGGCTTCTTCAGTTCAGCATAAGTTCTCCTGGGTACAGTAAGTTTAACAGATCTTTACTTTTGTGCTTCTTGAGACAGTGGAGACCAACTGAAAAATATGTCTCTTTGTTAGCTTTGCAATGCTATATGACCCTGCATTTTATGTGATTAAAGTTTTGGGCCTCGCTTACGGCTTTTTAAAAACTGTTCCATACTTGCTTCTTGGTTGTATTTTCTTTAGTATACTCTGGCGTTTGAGATAATGCTTTTAGTGCATTTAAACGGGGGGAGGGCAGGAATCATTATGCCTGGGTTTAAGATCATTATCTCTGGCAAGATCATAGCACAAGCCGACATCGTGAAGGGAGAAGTGCCCATCTAAAGGGGTATGTATCAGTTAAGGTCCCAGCTGGGAATAGTTGGCACAATTTGAGTAATTTGACAAGAATTTAATTAAAGATATAGGTAGAGCTAACGAATCATCAAAGGAGAGTACAGGACTTCAGGGCTAGCAACATTGCAGGATTTATTACAACTGATGCCTAAAGGGTCGTTACCAGGATGTGGTTACCACATTACCAGTGGTTGCCAGAATGTGAGGAGGGTAGCTATGTGGAAAGATCCTCTTGATAGCAGCTTGTTGCCTTCAGTAGGTCCCAAAGGGAGAGAGCTGGGAGAATAAATACCCTCTCACCATCCTCTAAACTCCTACTGGTGCTCTCCATTGGCCAAACCCAAGCAGAAGCCAGAAGGCAAGGGAGCCCATTGGCTAAGTCCATACAGGTCAGTTTTCTGGGGCACAGAGCTTGGTAGAGAAGGTTGGAGACGGAGCTGATGGGCAAATGGAAGATATCCAGCACTGGCAGGATGGAAGCCACTGTCTGAGTGAGCCTCATAGAAGTGACACAGCCCTGGAGGTCCTCATTCTTTTCCTTGGTTCCACATTTGTACCTTTGCATCTTTGAGAAGGCTCCCTTTTCTCACTCCTATGCCTACAGATGTGAGTGTATACATCTGCTGTGTCAGATAGCGCGGGTCTCCTCTTTTGTGAAATGTCCAGCTGCTACAAGTGAGGGAAGAGGTGGATCAGTGGAACAGAATAAGAAGCCTAGAAACAGACACCATCAGAAATCAATGCTTAATAATTGAAAGTGGCAAAAAAAAAAAAAAAGTTAAGGAGAAATTGTTATTTCTTCTAGTTAACGACTGTGGCACCATTATTCAATAAAGCTATAGTCTGACTTCACACTTCACCAAAATAAATTGCATATTGATTAAGTAGTTAAATGTAAATAACAAAATGAGGTCTAGAGGAAAAAATATATAATTTAGGAAAAGGGAAGGCCTTTTAAAACATGGCCCCCAAGACAGAAAACCATAAAGGAAAGGATAGATGGGAATGTATACAAATCAAATTTCTGGGGCACCTGGGTGGCTCAGTTGGTTAAGTGTCCAACTCTTGGTTTCAGCTCAGGTCATGATCTCATGGTTCGTGGGTTTGAGCCCTGCGTCAGGCTTCACAACGACAGCATGGAGCATGCTTGGGACCCTTTCCCCCTCTCTCTGATCCTCTCCTGCTCACATGTGCTCTCTCTCTCTCTTAAAAAAATAAAAAAATATACTAAAAAATGAGGTTCCAGTTTCTTAAAAAAATAAATAAAAACAAAAATAAAATTTCTATATGCCAAAGAAATAAAAAGACACTGATATGCTGAGAAGACTTGTGACCTATGAAAAAGGGGTAACACATACGGTGTTTACAAATCAGTAAAGAAGATAAATATTCCAACAGGAAAAAAAAACAGGCAAAAGACAAGGACAGGCAGTTTACAAAGGAACAAATACAAGTAGCCAATGAAAAAATGAAAGCAGTTCAAATTCACTGATAATAAAAAATGAAAATGAACTGAAAACACCATGCCATTTATCAATTTTTTCCCCATGTTTTGCCTATCGTGGTAAAGAATAAAGGTAATGATAATAGCCAGGGTTGACTAGGGCATGAGGAAATAAGCACTTTCAAATACAGCTGTTGGGAGAATAAATTGGTATAATATAATCTTTCTGGAGGGTAATTTGGCAATATGTTTCAAAAGTATTAAATGTGCATACTCTTTGACGGAGTTGTTAAAATCATAGGAATCCATCCTAAGGAAATAATTAGATATGCTATTTGTGAGGAAACTCCTACAACATTATTTTACAATGTTGAAAATTTAGAAACCATCTGACTGCTTTAGCAATATTGAATTGGCTAGCTAATTATGATACATCCGTCAGTGAATCACAGTACATCCATATGTCGGAATACTATTCAGCCATTAAAAATAATGTTATACAAGAATGACATGGAAAATGTCTATGGTATACTACTAAGTACAAAAAGTAGGCAACGAATTTGTGTGTATTGAGTGTATTGATAACATCGTCCTATTCATAGAAAGATAGCAAGGAAATAAAATATTAATGAGGGTTATTTCTGGGTGGTAAGGTTATGGATGATTTTAATGTTTGTGTTTTCAGCTTTTTATTCTCAATTGTTTTGCATTACGAAAGCATTCTCTAGGGGAAAAAACTAGAAATCACTATTACAGTGTAAACCCTTTTGGTTTGTTCTTTTGTCTATAAACGCAACTGACTGAGGATAAATCATTTGTGTTCATAGCGGTCTTGGGCCAAGTCCAGCCTGTTAGACCTATACTAAATTTCCATAAACAATAACAAGAGTGGATCAAATTGTGGATAGGTTACATGAGAACATTGCTGGGAAACTCACCTTACTCCATCCTGCACTACGAACACATTGCTTTCTCTGACGCTTGCTTTTCAACCTCCAGTGGCCACTGAATGTCACTGTGGTTCCAAGGAAATGCAGTGAAGATAAAACTTTTTGGTCTTGGTAATGACTGTGGAGATTGGGGCAAGAAAAATAAAGAGGCAGGTCAGCCCCAGAATTCTCTAGAGGCCTGCACAATGCCTACAGCCTCCTGTTTCTACTAACAATACATTTGGGCTGATAAATGAGCAATGAAAACAAAGTGTTTGAGTCAACACTTCTCAGACTTGAAGATTTTCCAAGTACCATGTAGTAAAAACCAAAAGCCCCGGGTTGTGACCCTGGTTCTGCCAAACCCTGGCCAGATTCCGTCAATGGACAGATGGGGAAACTGAGCTCAGAGATGGAGAACAGCCTCAGGAGGCAGAAAGGGGTTACCCAACAGGCTGACTAAACACCAGCTTAGGTTACCAGTCAAGAGCAAAGGGACGAACTAGCGATGCCTTTCCTGGGGTCAGAAGCCATGTAGCATTCCCTCATCTCCATACACTGGTGTACAGTGTAGGGTCTGGCACATAGTAGGTGCTCAGAAAAGTTGGAATGGCATGCCTGACTATTACCCCTTCAGTCTGGATTAGGTGCCCCTCCCTAGCGGTGCCACAGTACTTGTGTTTACTTCTATCATAACACTTACGGTGCTGAGTTACAATGATCCCTTTACATGTCGGTTGGTGTCTTGAGGCTAGGGACTTTGTCTTTTGATACAGTCTTCTGCACTTGGTGCCAAAGAAAAAAAAGTTTTTATAATCCCTCTCTGCTCTCCCCCATCCCCCATCCCCCCAAGGTGGTGCATCATGGTAACTCTCAAATCCTCTCCCCCTCGCCCCAACCGGCTGAGTTACAAGTTTGGAGAAGCTGGAATTGGATTAGGGGTAGGAAGAAGAGGTCCAGGAGTAGAAGTTAGTGAGGCTAGGCAGCTCAGAGTCGATGATGGAAAAAGTATCCCATTGCTGCGATGGTTGGAGAGAGAGACTGAGAGTAGGAGACATGTCAAAAGGGAGCCGATGAAGTTGCATATGATGTAAATGTTTCCTCTATCTCCCTGTGAAATCTTCGGTATAATCTTCAATGCCCTGTCAATAGATTTTGGGGTATGTGTGCAAAGAAGTGTCAACGTTGGTGGGCAAAGACAGGTGCTGCCCCTGGGAAAAACGAATCTATGTGTTATAGTAGCCCAGCGCACGTGCCCCTCAGCTCCGTGCTCTTTCCAGGACAGCTGATTTGTCTTATTCACATGGGCCTGTTATCATCAGCTGTCCTGATATCTGGGAGCCTCCGAGACGAAATGTGACTCTGTGTAAAGTCAACCCCAAGTGTACACAGAGTGGCTACCTCTGTGGTAATGACCCTTCTCCCTCTTTTTTATTTTTTATTTTTTACTGAGGTATAATTGATATAACATTATATTAGTTTCAGGTATATACAATGTAATAATTTGATATTTGTATATAGTACAAAATGATCACCACCATAAGCCCAGCCAATAATCATCACCGTACATGTACATTACATCCTTATGACTTACTCACTTTATTTTAAATTTATTATTATGATCATTTTGTAAAAATTGAAGTCCACTTGGCTTATATCATGTTAGTTTCAGGTGTATAATATAGTGACTCTACATTTATATACATTATAGTGATTCTACATTTATATACATTATGAAATGCTCACCACATTAAGTGTAGTTACCGTCTGTCACCATACAAAGTTATTACAATATTATTGACTGTATTCCCTATGCTGTACTTTACATCCCCATGTCTTACTTATTTCGTAACTGGAAGATTGTAACTCTTAATCCCCTTCACCTATTTTGCCCATCCTCCCCAGCCCCTCCCCCCTCTGGCAATCACTAATTTGTTCTCTGTATTTTTGAGTCTGTTTCTGTTTTGTTTTGTTCCTTTGTTTCATTTTTAAAATTCCACATATAAGTGAAATCATACAGTATTTACTTATTTCTGTCTGACTTCCCCCAATACTCTCTAGGCTCATGCATGTTGTCACAAAAGGCAAGATTTCATTCTTTTGAATGGCTAAAATTCCACTGTGTGTGTATGTGTGTGTATATATATATATATATATATATATACCACATCTTTTTTTTAATCCATTCATCTATCGATGGACACTTAGGTTTCTTCCTTGCCTTGGCTGTTGTACATAATGATACAATGCCAGACAAAAACACTACAAAAAAAGAAAATTATAGGCCAATATTCCTGTTGAACATACACACAAAAATCCCTAACAAAATATTAGCAAACTAAATTTGACTTATTCATTTCTGGAAATTTGTACCTTCTGATGTCCTTCCACCCATTTCACCCAACCCCCACCCCCAACTTCAGGGAACCACCCATCTGTTCTCTATATCCATGACTTGGTTTTTTGTTTGTTTTGTTGTTGTTTTACATTTCACATATAAGTGAGATCATACAGTATTTATTTTTTTTCTGTCTGACTTATTTCACTTGGCATCATGCCCTCAAGGTCCATCCATGTTGTCATAAATGGTTCAGGTGATGATCTCACAGTTTGTGAGTTCAAGCCCTGCATCAGGCTCCATGCTGCCTGTGCAGTGCCTGCTTGGGATTCTCTTTTTCCCTCTCTCTGCCCCTCTCCTTCTCTCTCTCTCCCTCTCCCTTTCTCTTCTTCTCTCAAAAATACAGATTTGTTTTTAAAAAGAAAGCGAAAAGCATTTATCCATCAGCTCCCATCTCCCACGCATGACCAGCTACTTAATTGGAAGGACCCAGTGCAAAATGAAAATGCAGGGCCCCTTGTTCTGGTTAGATCAGAGAAAGAACTCTTGATAATGTTACTAATTCTCTCCTTGTTCCTCCACGGCTCCTCTTTTCTCTTTTCCAAAGGAGCTAGGGAAAGGTGCAAGCATTCCTTAGCACAATCTGTACCCTCCTGGGGTCGTGGCATTAATACATTGTGGGATGAACAATGTTTTTCTTTTATATTCTTTCTCAGTTGGTGAGTTTTCCTGGACTGCTAGCTTCCTTCCTCTGGTTTTTGGCTTTGGTTGGACGATGGGTGCTGACAAGAAAAATGACATGCTATCATAGACCTTGTGCTGGGCACATCTTTTCCTCCCAATGCTTGTTTTGAGTATGCAAACAGCAAAATAGGGGCAGTCTTGACTCTCCATCTGTGGCAAAGACTGCTGGTTGATTACCAAAATAGTTTCTTCCCCTACGAACATGGTGCTACACCTTCTCCAGTTCCGTGTATGGTAGGTGTAGCCACTTGACTATGTCCTCCCCAGTGGAATGTGAATGAAAGTGATGTGTGCCACGTCCAGGCCTTAAGAAAGTGAACATGCCTCCTCCGTACTGCAACCCACAATGACCTAACTTGAACCAAACAGATGATATCCATGATTTAAGAGCTGGAGGGGCAGCCCCATAAAAGGAAACCATATCCTTAAGTTATCACAGGCCAGAGCTGCCTTGTTCACCAGAACTTATGTACTTAACATCACAAATATTATGAGAGAGATATATCAACTTCTTTTTTTAAAAATCCCTGTACTGTTAGCACTCTTTGTTATAGCAGTTTACCATTTTGCTCTAAATCACTGCAAATGTGCTCTATATGGACTTATACCAGAGCCCCAGTTAGTACCTTTTTGCTGCTGTTAAATCTTGTGCAGGTGAAGGCAAGCCTTATTACACCTGTGAATAGAGACTGAGAGTTGTTCCCCTGGTGGGAATGTTTGCACAGACACAGCCATCAAGTCACTTGTCCTTCCATGGTGGAAGGTGACCTGGCCAAGATCAGAGGTCACACTGAAGTTGGCAAAGTCAAGGGTGCAGCCTGTCTATGGAAAGCCCAACTGGCCCACTCAGGGACTGAATCCATTAAGACCTTAGCCTCATTAACAATAAGCAGAACTCAATTGAGTTAATGATCCCAGGAGATAAAAGCCTGAGAGTATGATAAGTTGTTTTCTTGAAAAATAATAGTGAAAGAAAGCCTTTAGAATTCTAATAAAGGATCCTAGACACAGAAGAGAAAAGTCACATTTTTGTCATTCTAACTTGATTCTACGGTGACTAAAGATTGTATTCTGTGGGAAATTTCACTTGAATGGGTTTTTAGAGCTTCAGATTTACTTGAGCAAAGAAAAGTAGGGTTGTCAAAGAGTTACCAAACCTCAAAGACACTTGATAGAAGGTATTCTGAATTTTTATGGTGCAGACAAGCTATCCTTTCTTTAGGTGGCGAGAAATGGAATCTTTTGTCTTCCTAGAAAGCCATGGAAGGCTTTTATTGATTTAATGAAAGCAGAATTGTGGGTTTAAGAAACATTAGCCATGTCACCTCCTCAAAGACACTGAGAAATGTGCACCCTTTAAACATGAAAGAAGTAGAGTGTGAATTATTTTAGCTGCAAGTTTAAAGGGTGATCTTAGAAACGTAATTCTTTGGCAAGTAAGATTTACTCCTCTTTATAATTGGGGGGCAGGAGGTGAACCTGCACAAGGAATTAAGCCCATGTAAGAATTAAATATTTATTTGCCTTCTGAAAAAACGGAAGCAATAAATCATAAAAGTTTCTTTGAAAAAAACTCTTTGAAAATAACTTTTCATCTCTTTCAGGGGAAGAAAATCCATCACCTGGTTAGTACTAGGTGGTATCAGTAGTTGATTGATGTTTTTCAAATGGGAGAATGTATTTTGAATTAGTTGGGGGATGCTTGGGATATTTTTCTTGAGAGTGAATGCTTTCCTCTCAGGTCTCAAGTAATCAGCATGTACATGCTGTGAACTTTTTGTTATTTCACGTCTTTGGAGCCTGAAGGCACAGTGTTGTCCATTCATAGCTAAGCGATGGCTCAGTTAGCTCGGCTTCATGACCGATCATCCCAAAACATAGCGGCTTAAAGCCCTAATCATTTTATGTACTCACAATTCTGTTGGTCAGTTATTTGGGTTGAGCGGCTATTTTGCTGTTCCTACCTGGAGTCACTTATGCAGGGAAGCTGGAGGGAAAGGGTAAAGCCAAAGGCGGAATGGCTTCCCCCTTCCCCACTTCTGCAGGAGAGGACGGATGGGTCTTCTCCTGGCCAAAGCTAACCAGAGCCTATCTGGCAAAGTGAGTCTTTGAAATGTAGGTTTTCTAGTTTTCAGCAGTACAGGGGGAGATTATAGAAGGTCAGGTGTGGACCAAAGTACCCATAGACAATATCTGACGTAACTACCTACCTCAAAGGAAGTTGAAACGATTAAAGAGATAATAGTATACAAATTGCGTAATACGGTGCCTGGGCACATGGTGAACACTCACAAAGCAGTTCTGCTCTGTGTAGCTGTGGGCATAAATACACGTATGCAATAGTCTCCTTAGATGTATCTTTCTTGCCTCTGCTAAATAGTTCTTTACAAACTAGAATGCTTTTTCCCTCCCTATCCTCTCTTAGACTACATTAAGAGCTCCATATAAAATATTTTTAAATTTATTTCAAAATATTTAGCTGCTAGAAGTAGACTTTAAAACTTTTTTTTCTATAAAGTGCTCTAAATATATTAATGTACCTTGTAGATCTTTCGTTTTGCTTCAATGGCTACAAAGTATGTGTTACCACTTGTCTCTAAGTCAGTTGTGGAACTCTACCAAATAGGAGTATCTCCGTGACTAATTTTCCTTTTATTTCTATGGTTTCTTTGCATTTTGTTGCTCAAGTTTCGGAGCTTTAAAGTGTGATGAATTTTGCATTAACACAAATCCTGGAGATGACAGTAGAATTGAAATTGCTCCGTGAAAGCAACTTCAGGTCTGAGGTTTTTATCCTGCCAACCTTGGCTAACTTCTCAGACTTCTTTGCAGTAATCACCAAATGGTCTCCTGTTGCTCTGAACTCAGACAGTTTTTCTCCTAAGGCTGGATTTTGAGGTCCATCCACCAGGGCAGTTTCTGGCTAGTAGAGGTAGTAGACGCTTCTCTAACACTTGGTGTTCCTGTGTGCATGCTCGACAGTTGAATAATTCCACTGAGTGGCAGGAAATGAACAGGAAAAATGAGAATGAAATGAAAAAAAAATTGGGAAGAAATCTTGTATGAGAAACCGGGTAGCATTCCAATTCACCTTTGTCTGGACAGTTATAAGTAGATATGAGTTATGATGACACAGTCTGCATTAGACAACCCACTCCTCTGCTCTCGTGCTCTGGCAAATGTATACATACCATTGGTTGGTCATCCACCCTTGGCCTTACTCTACCACATGATTGTCTCACTTATACCTGCCCATGTACTTGATACCTTTATATCTGCCTATGGATCAGGCAGAAATCTTGAAAATGATCAAATAGTTCCTATCGTGTTTATGATAAAATTCACACCTCTTGCCATGGTGGTCAAGGCCTTTCCTGTTTTAATGTTGGCTCCTTTCCCATCCAGTCTAAACTCCTGCTACTCCCCACCTCACAGGTTATACTCCAGCTATACTGAATTTCATCACCCACACCCACCAGCCACCAGCTCACAACCAATAATCAACAACCCCTGACCACTCACTAACCCTGCCCACGCCCATTAAGCCCTGCTTACTACGTCTGTCCTTTCGGCCTCTCCACCTCCAGCCATACCCAACAGCCCTGGCTACCACCACGATCTCTGCCCATCAGCTATGTCTACCAACAGCAGCCCAAGTTATTCCTCCTACTTCTCAATCCTTCGTTGACTCTCCTTAGTATCTCATTAAATGTTCCATGCATCAGTCCCCTTCTCCCTAATTCTACCTTGCTCTAGATCAAACCACCACCATCTCTCCCCAAGAATACTGCATCAGTCTCCTGAGTAGGCTCCCTGCCTCCAGCTTAGCCTCCCTCCAATCCATCCAAAGCACGCTGCTAAAATGATCTTTCTGACATCTAAAGAGGACCATGTCCTCCCCTTTATAAAAGACTGTGATGGTCATTAGTGCTGTTGACCAAATATATCGCCTGTCCACTCTTTGAGGCACATGGCAGGATCACACTTCTCCAGCCCCTTGAAGTTAGGTGTGATCACGTTACCTGCTTTAGCCAATGAAATGTGAGAAGTGATGAATGACATCTTGGGGCAGAAATTGTAAGAGCCAGTGTACAATTTGCCCTATTCTCCGCCTGTCTGGCTCCAGGTGGTGGCTGTTCTGTTGGTCTGGATCCATGAGTGAGAAGCCCCCAGAACTCATAATGGATGTGTAGAATGAGTAGGAAACAAACCTTGTTTGAAATCACTGATGTTGGGGTTTTTGCTGCAGCATATTCTGGCATACTTTAAAGTTCAAACTCCTCAGCAAAATATTAATATCCTTTATAATCTGACCTCCATCTTTCAGTCTCACTTTATATTTCTTTCCTCACATCCTATACTCTACACAAACTATGATTCGTGGTATGTACTCTTGTGCTTTCCTGCTTTCATTATTTGCTGTTTCACCTGTGCTTCCAAGTCAGCATATCCAAAACCCATCTTTCCCTCTTTAAACTCTGATAGCATTTCATCTGGGTCGTTTTTCTATTTGTATTGAAGTTTCTTATATACGTATTTTCTCTACGCTGCCTGGAATCTCCTTCATGCCAGGGTTTGTGTCTAAACCGTCTTTGTATGCATCTACATATTTAGATCAATGCTCTTGATCGTGTGAGTGCTTATAAATTTGTCAAATGAGTGTACTTTGTTCCTGAAATACAATATAATTATAACAGTCATCTTAATTTTCTTTTAAATTTTTAAACATTTATGACATATCGGATAAAGGGCTAGTATCCAAAATCTACAAAGTACTCACCAAACTCCACACCCGAAAAACAAACAATCCAGTGAAGAAATGGGCAGAAGACATGAAGAGACACTTCTCCAAAGAGGACATCCAGATGGCCAACAAA
>CM053579.1:23702882-23992200 GCA_028646485.1 Cryptoprocta ferox
AAGGAGGAAAAAGAGTTAGGGAGAGGGAGGGAGAAAAAACACAAGAGACTCTTGAATCCTGAAAACAAACTGAGGGGGGAAGGGGAAGGGGAAAATGTAAAGGGGGGTGATGGTCTTGGTGGAGGTCACTTGTGGGGAAGAGCACTGGGTGTTATATGGAAACTAACCTGACAATAAACTATAAAGTTTAAAAAAAAAATTTTTTTAAACATTTATTTACTTTTTGAGAGAAAGAGAGAGACAGAGTGTGAGTGGGGGAGAGGCAGAGACAGAAGGAGACACAGAATCCAAAGCAGGCTCCAGGCTCTGAGCTGTCAGCACAGAGCCCCGCTTGGGGCTTGAACTCTGGAACCTCGACATCATGACCTGAGCCGAAGTCAGATGCTTAACCGACTGAGCCACCCAGGTGCCCCAATAGTCATCTTAATTTTTATGGTAGGTTTTTTTTTTTAATTTAAAAAGCAGCTTTAAAGTAAAATAAGTCAGTCAGAGAAAGACAGATATCATATACTTTGACTCATATGTGGAATTTGAGAAACTTAACAAAAGACCTTGGGGGAAGGGAAGGGAAAAAAAGTTACAGAGAGGGAGGGAGGCAAACTATAAGAGACTGTTAAATACAGAGAACGAACTGAGGGTTGATGGGGGTGGGGGGTGGGGAAAATGGGTGATGGGCACTGAGGAGGGCACTTGTTGGGATGAGCACTGGGCGTTGTATGTAAGCGATGAATCGCGGGAATCTACCCTCAAAACCAAGAGCACACTGTATACGCTGTATGTTAGCCAACTTGACCAGAAATTATTTAAAAAATAATAAAAAGATAAAAAGCACTTTTATTGAGGTATAATTGATATACAAAAAAACCTGCGCACGTTGAATGGATACAACTGATGCGTTTGGACATGTGCTTAGAGCCGTGATATCATCACTACAGCCAAGGCAACACAACCTATCCATCAGCTCTAAAAGTTTCCTTGTACCCCCCTGCTTTTTTGTTGTGATAAGAACACTCAATCTGAGATCTACCCTCTCCACATGATTTTAAGTGCACAATACCATGTTGTTAACTATAGGAACTGTGCTGTTCACAGATGTCTAAAAGTCTTCTACGCTGCATAACTGAAACTTTATACTCATTGAACAATCAGGCCCCGTTTCCCTCTCCTTCTAGCCCTTGGTAATCACCATACTGTTCTCTACTTCTAGGAGTTTGACTCTTTTAAAAAGATACTTCGTATGAATGGAGCCATACAGTATATGTCCTCCTGAGACTGGATTATTTCACTTAGCATAATGTCCTCAAGGTTTATCCATGTTGTCACAAATGGTTGGATTTCTCCCTTTTTTTAAGGTTGAGTATTATTTCATTATGTGTTATACACCACAGTTTCTTTACCCATTCATCCGTTGATGGCCATTTGGGTTGATTCCATAGCTTGGCTATTGTGAATAATGGTAGAGTTTATTTGGGTGACTGGGTGGGTTAAGGTGTAGCTCGGAGGAAGTATAGGGTAACTGATTAGGGGGATGGGATGGAAAAGGAAAAAGGGGAGGCAACAGTGAAGTTCATGCATTGTTACCTGGCATCTGCTCAAACTGCACTGGGTTAAACACTTTGAAGAATTTCTAGGGAGAAGACACCACTCTTGACCCCATGAACTCATTGTTTGGTTTGGTGACAAACCATGGAGATTATAGTACAGACTTGAGTTACTAAAATCCCGTTCCAGACAGTGAATCTTCAACTATTTCTGCAATACGCTATTGTATCTCTAAGGCTGTCACAACAATTTTCAAGCAAGGTGAGTGATAGTTTACCTCGACTGAAAAATTGCCAGGCATTTAACTTTAGGAGGAGGGGGCAAGTCACAAAATCGTGATTATTGCAAATCCAAACCAGGACAAGCTGTTGTGAATATGAAAAAACTTGCTGATTGGAACTTGTTCCTACTAGGCGTTTTGTGGTTGATTCTATTCTGTGTGACTGGATAGCATTTTTAATCTCCAAAGCTCTTTGAAGCAATATGACATGATTTGAATGTAGTGTGTGTGTGTGTGTGTGTGTGTGTGTGTGTGTGTGTGTGGTGTAGTGGTCAGTGGTGATAAATGTTTCAAGTTTATCCTGGGGGACTGGGAGGCCCTAAACTGTAACATTTGCCTAATTCTGTGGTGTAACTGCTTCCGCCATGGCCAGTTGAACACTGAGTGTGGAGTTGGGAAGAGAGGTGTGCAGTTAAGTGTCCATAGTTCCTGCAAGCTCCAGAAGCCCACTCAGCGTGGGGGTGTGAGGGGGCAGGGAGGCAGGCTGAAGGGTGAGGGTAGACAAGGATATAAACAAACAAATGAACTGCTTTAAAGACTAAAGGAAGGAGCAAGGCCAGAGGTTTGGATAACTTTGAACTACAGTAGATCCTTGAACAACACAGTATTGAACTGCACTGGTCCACTTATACATAGATTTTTTTCAATAAGTATAGTACAGTACTGTAAATGTCTTTCTTTTCCTTATGAGTTCCTAATTTTTTAATTAATTTATTTTTTTACTTTTTGGAGAGAGAGAGAGAGAGAGAGAGAGAGAGAGAGAGAGAGAGAGAGAGAGAGAGCATGCACGCCAGGGAGAGGGGCAGAGGGAGGCAGAAAGAGAATCTTAAGCAGGCTTGATCCCACAACCCTGGGATCATGACCTGAGCTGAAATCAAGAGTTGGAGGTTCAACCAATTGAGCCACCCAGGTACCCATCTTCCTTACGACTTTCTTAATAATATTTTCTTTTCTCTAACTTCCTTGATTGTAGGAATACAGTATTTAATGCATATAATATACAAAATGTGTGTTGCTTGACACTTTCTGTTATTGGTAAGGCTTCTGGTTAACAGTAGGCTATTAATAGTTAAGTTTTGGGGGAGTCAAAAGTTAAATGCGGATTCTCAACTAGGCGGGGGTCGGCACCACTAAGCCCTGTGCTGTTCAAGGATCAATTGTACTTTATCAGCTTCCTGAAAAAGCGAAAGTTTTGTTAAACTGCACTGCTAACAGTGCCAGACTTTCACCTGACCTGCCTTGGCAGTTGTGACAAATAACATGAATCTTTGCTTTAGGAGATTTTTAGGCACTGATTCTGCATTTTTAAGAAGTTACTGGCTGTGCCTGGGTGGCTCAGTCGGTTAAGCTTTTGAATCTTGGTTTCAGCTCAGGTCACGATCTCACAGTACGTGAGTTTGAGCCCTACGTTGCGCTTTGTGCTGACAGTGCAGAGCTTGCTTGGGATTCTCTCTCTCTGCCCCTTCCCCACTTGTTCTCTCTCTCTCTCAAAATAAATGAATTTTAAAAAGATAAAAATTAAAAAAAAGAAGTTACTTACTTTGGAACTAATATATGGTGATAAAATCAGAATAGTGATTACTTTCTGGGTATAGAGGGAGAGGGGACACAGGGGCACATTCTGGGGTGCTGAAAACTTTCCATATCTTGATCTGGGTAATGATTATGTATTTCATTTATATCTCAATAATAAATAATAAAAAAACTGCTCACTTTGAACATCCTGTCCCCTCCCCACCAAACACTTCTTTTAGGTATGTGTTAGATAAAAAATAGTGGGAAGAGAGTGAGGGGTAGGGAAGAAATACAGATGATCTTATTAGGCAATGTACATCCCAATAACTACTGTATACGATGTGTTTTGCACAGTGTACATTTCACACTGTGCATTATTCATTACACACACGGTGGTATTAGCTTGGAAATTGGGATCAGGTAAATAACACCAGGAAGTAATGACTGTTGACATTACATGTAGTAATCTGTTTTCCCGGAACAAACTGCAAATGTATTCTGTTTGGAATTAATACAGTATTTTAAATTTTATCCATAAAAATGACTTATGAGATTGAATCCATTAGTTTAATGGAATATCGCAATCATTATTCCAAACTTATTTATATTGCAATCAGTAGAATGGGATGTCTCTTCTGAATGAGAAAATGAATGTGAATGCCAAAGATTTTCTCTTATTTAATTTTAATAATTGTAAATCATCATATGTGATACGTATTTTTCATATTTATGCCTGTAAGTAAATCCCGCCAGAGAAAATAGAATAAGGGAAAGCCACATTAAAACAATGACATGATCAGCATTAAGGCATGATCCCTATTGAGGGTCAGGTGTAGGCCAGGAGTGATGAGTAAGGGAAGGCCAATGGCATGGCACTCATTACTCGAAACATTTCAGAGGAGCCTTGCATTTCACCAGGATATTTGTCAAGGCTAGAGCTTCTAATCAACACCTTGGAAGATCTTGAGATGGCAATTCCTTTTGGAAAGGATGCTAAAACAATTTTTGGGCGGGATAGTCTTGGTGCCAATGCCTCTAGAAATTAGCCAGTCAGCAGGCTTGAAATCTTACTATTAGACACTCACTCCTTTGGTTTGTAGTAGCGCCTCTGCAGGATGGTCCCATTAAAATATCCTGCCACTTACAAGTCGTGTTTAACAAGTTTCTTGACCTGTCTATGCCTCAGTTTCTTCATTTGTAAAATGGAGAAAATAAGAGGACCTGCATCATAGGCTTGTGATGATCAAATGGTAAATACAACTCTCACATCAAGGCATAGTTGATTTATCATATTGTCAAACCTCTCTCTCCTAAAGATACAATTTCAGAGATGACACTCAGAAGGAATGAATGAAATTGGAGGCTTCTATATGGTGCTGTGTCTCCTATAGAAAAAATAGAGAGTTCAGAAACCAAAGAGTGGAAACAGGAATGGCCCCACTAGCCATCACTCCCGGTGACCCACTGGAGGATTTTGTGTTTCCTGTCTCTGTAACACTATGCTCTACAGTGTAAAGGGGCTCACTCTCCCCAGGGGGACACAACAAGGATCTCATTGACCTATAATCTACAGCCGACACTTGGATCCTTTGTGTTCCTTGTGTCCAATGACCAACAGCCAAGAAGAGGACCCACCATCCTATCAGGCATAATTGGCCCTAATGGGCAGGAGATGGGACTAATGTACCACAATGAGAATAGAAAGGAATATGTGTGAAACTCGGATGAGCCAACTGGGTGCCCCCTGACATTCCCCTAGTCTGTAACTGTGAGTGAGCATGTGCAGCAACCCCACTCTGAGAAGGGTATGGTTTACTAGGGACTCTGATCTTCAGGGATGAGGGTCAGATGAGTGACCAAAACCTGCCAAGGTGACAGCTGCTGGGGTGGGGAGGTGCATTTAGAATGGATAGTGCAACGAGTGCAGTTGTGGCCCAAGAACAAGTCAAGTGCGATTGGGAGGCTGGACTTTACTCCCCCAGTCTCCCCTCTTGTAAGGCCCACAAGAGCCCTGGATGGGCTTCTCCCTGAATGCATATGGAGAAGTTGATCCACACAATACAGGGACGGGCTGCAGCAGACCGACCAGATGTGTCACTCAGATCCCTCTTCAAGAAAGGATTTACTGTCCAGCTTCAAGGAGAGTAATTCGTTGACAGCCGCCAGCTGTTAGCACCTTCTGGGTTGGCCTCAGCTTTTGAGTCAAGTTCGTGCTCTTCTTGGGGCAGCCTCTGGCCAATGACTGAGCAAGGCAATGGTACAAGAACCTAGCCATCTCTGTCCAACATGAAACTCCTCCACTGGGAATTTTTGCTCCAGAAATCCCCCACTGGGCTGCCAGAATCTTTCTCATGTCTGCACCAAGTCTGATGGCCCGTCCTACCTGAGACTTGTTTCCTTCTTTTTCCTTCACAGGTGTCACTTACCAATAAATCTCAATGTCTGCTTCCCAGACAACCCTTCTTCCCTGCATTCTGGTTTTCTGTGAGGCCAGCTGCGATGGTGTAGTCCATGATATGACCAATGGATCCCATACCTCCTTTGTTGTGAGTGGGTCTCCCTCATTGGATTCCATACTTGTGGGTGGTGCATTCCACAAGTACGTGGCTAGTGGTTCTGGCTGACGTTCTGCAGGTGGGAAACACAAACCCATGCCTAAAATAGGTATCTATTTCTGTGGGAATGAACTGCTGGCTCTTTCAGGATAGATGCGGCTGACTGTAGTAAGCACTACCAAGTGATTCGGGTGCCTGGGTGGCTCAGTCAGTTAATCATCCAACTTCAGCTCAAGTCATGGTCTCGACAGTTCGTGGGCTCGAGCCCCGCATCAGGCTCAGTGGTGACAGCTCAGAGCCTGGAGGCTGTTTCGGATTCTCTGTCTCCCTCTCTCTCTGCCCCTCCCCTGCTCATGCTCATGCTCTCTCTCTCATAAATAAATAAACATTAAAAAAATTAAACATTACTAAGTGACAGATTGGTCTCCTTAGGGAATGGCACCATACCAGGTCTTAAGCTTTGGTTACTGTTACTGACAATTTAAACATTTAGAAGCATAGTAGCCAAATGACCCTAGAGAGTGAGAGTGCATCTGTACTTTTGGGCCCATGTGTTGCCCCAGTTCCTGCCACTATGCTACGCCTTTCCAGAACATATTTTGCCAGTGTTTGGGTAGATGACAAACAAGGGTGGTTAGTTGGCATCATTTAGTTTACTTGATGTCCAGTAGCTCTTCCATGGTAGATCTTTTCCGAGGGACATTAACATTCAATACAAAAATCTTCACCATTCATGCCATACACCAGTCCATATACCTCAATTCCAGAATCTGTTTTTTTTTTTTTCCTAATCTTTCTCCTTTCAGGGCCTGGATCCAACCGTTCACCACTGCCTGTCAGCATTTATTCTAATCTTGGGGCATGTCTCCTCCCACACAGCATAGAGGATCAGGTGCACATCCTGTAATTCTGTCCATTGGTATTTTTTTCCCTCTACACTGTCTCTCAAGGTTACCCCCGAGTGTGGCTGTAATATAGTCACTTTCTATTTTGGGCTTGCCTCTTATATCAAGATAACCCATATGTAAACCAAATTCAGGATTTTTCTTTTTCCTTCAGTTGGTCACATGGGACCCCTTGGTATGAGGGTGAGATGACGGTGGGGTGCTGGTGTAGCTGTGGTGGATGACATTTAGGGTTGGGCTACCTTCTCATGCAGCTTGCCTGCATCTACCGGTTCCCCTTGTGCTAGGTCCTGGAATGCCATTTCCATATTACCATGGATTGCTGCTAGGCCTACTTGATGGGGAGGCCATGGTGGGTCTGACAGGACCCAGCACATGATGGGCATTTCTAGATGCACGGTCCCTGTTCCATGGTCAAGCATTCTATTTCTCTCATGGCCTATACCTTGCCAGGAGATATTTCTCAAAAGGTGTGTATGTTCTCTGGCATTGCCTTGCCCTAGAACTCTAGAGGCCTGCATTGTGAGTCTCTCACATCTCTCTCTTACATTCAACATTGGATTTTTTTTTCAACACCAAAACCTCCAACAACAAGGGTCTGTCAGGTGGTATGCCCCAAATACCACGGTTGCTCGAACCATGGCTTGAATCTACTGGGGGGATCCTTCCTGCTGTAGACCCCATTCAAAACTGGCAACCTTTTGTTTCACCCACTATATGGGCCAGAGCAGTATTCCTGTGTATGAATGTCTTGCCTTCAGAATCCAAACAGATCTATCAGGCATTGTGTTCACCTTTTGTAGTGGGGTTTACAAGACTCAGCAATTTGTCTCTTACTTGGGAGAGGATATTCCTGCATGCCTCTGATATTAGACCTCCTGATAACTGAACTGAATTATTAGGTCCCCGAATCTTTAAAGCATTTATTTCTCACCCTGTGGAGCATGTATCTTCCCAAGGCCATCATGCTGGTCACCTCCTGCTTACTCTTCTGGATCAGCATGATGATGTCAATTGATGTAAGAGATCAATGCGATCATGTTGTGGGGGATGTCCCAATGGTCCATATCTCTTCAGACTATGTTATGACAGAAGGTATGAGAATTAACATAGCTCCGAGGCAAAATCATATATGTATTTGTTGTTTTTTTCGTACAAATGCTCCCTGTTTCTGATCCCCTTCCCTGATTGAAATAGGAAAGAAGGCATTTACCAAATCAACAGCTGTATGGCATGTACCTTGAAGCCATGGGGCTAATTCCAAAATTTTTTTTAGTTTATTTATTTTGAGACAGAGAGAGCGAGAGAGAGCGAGAGCGAGAGAGAAAACATGAGTGGGGGAGGGGCAGAGAGAGAGATGGAGAGAGAATCCCAAGCAGGCTCTGCCCTGTCAGCACAGAACCTGACATGGGGCTTGATCCCATGAACCATGAGATCATGACCTGAGCTGAAACCAAGAGTCGGACACTTAACTGACTGAGTTGCCCAGGCACCCTACCATGGGGCTAATTCTTGGTTGAGTTTGCAGTAGTCTATAGTCATTCTCCAGGATCCATCTAGTTAATTCGAGGACTAGATTTTTTAATTAAGCAGGATATTATAGGAACTGCCATCCTTGCATTGTTTAAATCTTTACAAGTGACAGTGATTTCCACCATCCCCCTCAGGATGTGATATTACTTTTGATGTACTACCTTGTTCAGTCACCGTGGGTAAGGAGGCAGCTTGAGAAACTTCTACTTGGCTTTCTCTACTATAGCAAGGACTCAATGTAGGGATTATTCCAACTGCCAAATATGTCAATCCCAACTACATATTCAGGAACCATGAAAATGACCATCAGGTGAGTCAGCAGACCCCGTGGATCCACTGTAAGTGTGGCTTTGGCCAGGACTCCATTTATTACCTGACCCTCATGTGACCTCACTCTAACAAGGGGACATGATGATATTTCATGTCTCCAAGTATCAATGTCAATTCAGATTCAACAGTTCTTGAAATGTCTGGAAATTTCTCTTTCCACAGTGTACAGTAAATGGGCAGTATGTACAGTAAATTTACCCAAGTAAATGACGGTGGGTCCCTTTGGTAAAGACTGGGGGAAGGGATGGTGTTGCAGGGCTCTTCCCCTTGGGCCATCTCTTCAATCAGTGAGTTCTGGAACTAAAAATTAGCTTAGATCTGGAAACTGAACTAAGAATCACGATTTTGCTAGTTGGGAAGACTGACCTCAAATTTTGTCTCATTTATTCTTAGTCTTTTTATTTGATTATATATGTTAAGCAATACCCTGTTTGTCTATCTATTTGCATTGAGGGATGTTGTGTTTTATCAACCCTGTCTTTAACCCTCTACAAATCAGGCCCGCATGGTTGCTACTCTTGTCTGTTGTTCCAATAATTACAAACCCCTGGCTGCTGGTGGCTAACCACTATCCCTGGGACTCTATCGCTGCGGGGTAGAGAGGGTTGTTTATCATTTCCATTTCTTTCAACAAATTCGGGGACAGCCTCCATTGTCATCTACCCTGGCCTGCAACGAAAGCCACCACTGAACTTCTTGTTCATGCTGCTGTCCCACTCACCAGCATTCCTCATGGCCTTGGTGAATGCTGTGTGCCCTTAGCCCTTACATGCAACATGATCCTCCACTGGGTCCTCTGGCCTCATATGATATGTCCACTCTAGTACATCACCTCCCCCCTCAGCCTTTGAATTTCTTCCTCTACCATCTGCCACAATAATTCAGGAGTTTTCAATATCACTCTGTGTGGGCCACTGGTTTTTCTAGGCCTATAGAAGACCCACCTAGAAACAGCAAGTTTAAACCAATCTCCAGGCTCCCTGCTAGGGTGTTAAGTCTTGTATCCCAAGAAAGTGCCTCCCAACCAACAATCTCTCCCTTATCCAGTCTTAACACAAAGCACCTCTTGATCAAGCACCTTCAGAATCTAGTCCCATGGGTACTCGCTGACTCCTGCCAGCGCGTGCTGGCTCGATCTCCTAGTTCCTTCAGGGTGTAGTCCCTTTCCTCTGTCGGGTTTAGCCAGTTCTTGGGAGGGATACGCTGCTTACAGGCCTGTTGTTTTGTGGGGGAAAGACCTCTGTATTGTCTCCTCATACAGAGGAAATACTAGTTCTTATTTGGGAGGGGTGGACACAAAGTTTCAGAGAAGACTGGGAAGTCAAAATCTTTAGGAGCATCCACTTAGATGCCCCCACCCCGTGTGTCAGGGTGCTGGGTTTTCCCAACCAAGGACCCTGACTTTGGCATAACACACCTGCCTCAGTTATCAGCTCAGTTATTCAGCTATCCTTGAAATTTAGCTACTCTAATGATCAAATGCTGGGTTTGATCTTCACCTTTTTATGCTTACCATTGTCTGAAATGGGAATATCTTTAAGCTAAAGAGACCGTTGGGTTCTCTCATTTAGTGTTCAATTGTTATTTGCACTCAGCTTTTTATTATCTGCTTTTAGGGCATCCGTGTGACTGAATAACAAGCATCAGTTTCCATTTTCTTTATATTTATAATTCTCCCATAGAATCATCCCACCAGCTAGTGCTGGCACATGCTTCCAAAACGCCACAGGTGAAAGCTTTAACAATTGGGCTGCCGCCTCGTGCCAGTGGCTGTCTGGGCACAGCTTCCCACCGGGAATAGGGTCCTCATTACTACCCTAGGGGTGAAGGATCCAGTCCCCTCACCCCATCCACGGCCTGCTTTCTTGGGACCACTTCTGCTACCAGATGTCATGGGTTGGGCTCTCAAAGAAGCAGGTGTTGAGGAGTTAGGGATGCAAAGGGCTAATTAGGGAATAACAGCTGGGAAAGAAGAGGGACAAAGAAGCAAAATTGAGCATGGGGCCATCAGACTGTGGTGTGGACTTGATAAAGTCTCTGCCAGCCCAAGGGGGCTTTCTGGAGCCAAGACTGCTCATTAGAGAAGTCCTGTGTTGGGTGGACATGACTAGGTTCTTGTACCACTGCTTTGCTTAGTCACTAGTTGGGGGTTACCCCGAGAGAGTGTGACTTTAGCACCATTTTGCTCAGTCACTGGCAGCAAGCTGCGCCAGTAAGAGTGTGATCTGAGTTCAAAAGCTGAGGTGGAGTCTGAAGATGCTAACAGCTAGAGGCTGTCAGGTACCTACACTGCTTGCAGCTGGGCGGTCAGTCATTTCTTTAAGGGGAGGATGAGGGGTGCATAACTATGTGTGCCACATGGACTGAGCCTAATACCACTGTACATGAGCTAAATTTATCTGTTCCGACTAAAATTGATGTTGCCCACCCACTATCCAGTGGGTGAATCTCACAAAGGAGATTAGATTTGCACACCTGAGTGTCCCATGAGTGAATACATGATGTCGATAGAGTGTAGCAGCTTGGGGCATTGGCCAGGGAGGGGACCCAGAGGGGTGGTGATGGTGCCCAGTGCAGGAGACACTCTGCATCCAAAGGAAGTTGAGGGCTTGGCTGCCTGGATAGTTGGAGATGAGGTGGGGCTTCTTTTGAAAGATGAGGGACATTGAGAAGATGACAGGCTGCGAAAAACTACCTTTAATGACTAATGACGTGAAAGGTGGACTTCTTTGGGCACAGAGTTTGCGAGCTTTTCATTTTCATTTTGTATAAGGTGGCACCTCTCCTCTGTCCTCAACACTGCTTCCTAAGTTATGCTTCTGGGTTCTTTTTCCACTCCCACATTTCATTCATTTGTTCATCAAACATTTACAATTCTGTTTCACTTATGGAAGTGACTAAGAGAGACTCTGCCCATGGTGTCAGCCAGTGATCTAGTAGGGATGACGATATAACATCTTAGCGCCATGAAAAAGGCAAGCACTACCAGGACGGAATACTGAGAAAGAGTCTGTAACCCAATCCTGGGAGCAGAGGACGGTCAGGGAAGGTTTCCCAGAGGGAATGATGCCAATTTGGTCTTAAAGGAAACTATGAGTTAGGCAGGCATAAAAGTGAGGGGAGGGGACTTCCAGGCAGGCAGGGAAGGATGTGCAAAACCATGGAGGCACAAAAAGACACGGCAGAGCCAGGAATGTTGAGTAGTTGGATATGACGAGGCCTCAGTAGAGAATGGAGGTGAAGGGGTGGGGAACAATGAAGCAGAAGAAATAGGCAAGTGGCAGATTATGAAAGGCATTTTATGGGGGCGCCTGGGTGGCTCAGTTGGTTAAGCGTCTGACTTCAGTTCAGGTCATCATCTCACGGTTCATGAGTTCCAGCCCTGTGTCAGGCTCTGTGCTGTCAGCTGTGTCTCCCTCTCTGTCTGCTCCTCCCTGACTTGTGCATGCTCTCTCTCTCTCTCTCAAAAATAAATATACATTAAAACATTTTTTTAATGAAAGGCCTTTTTTGATAAACCAAGGGATTTAGTCTTAGGCCAAAGGGCAATGAAGAGTGATGAGATCTAAAGAATCATTCTGGCTGCAGAGTGGAGGGTGAATTGGGGGATTAGAAACTAGAAACAAGGGGAAGAGTTAAGAGGCTGTTGCATTCAGCCACATGGAAAATGTCACAAGCTCAAACTAAGGTAGGGATGGATTTCAGAGTCAGGACTTGTCTGAGGGTGAAAATGAGGGAGGGTGCGCACAGGGTTGATAATGAGGCTTTGGTTCCTGGATTGGGTGTTTGGGTTTATGGTGGTGATTAACACCCTGTCCCATGGTCCTCTCTGCATGGCCCAGCCATGTGGAGGTGGCAAGGATAAAGAAGGAGATTTATTTATTTATTTATTTTAATATTCTTTTTTTTCTTTTACAGTTTATTGTCAAGTTGGTTTCCATATAACACCCAGTGCTCATCCCCACAAGTGCCCTCCTCCATGCCCGTCACCCCCCTTCTCCTCTCCCCCTCCCCCATCAGCCCTCAGTTTGTTCTCAGTATTCAAGAGTCTCCTGTGGTTTGCCTCCCTCCCTCTCCCCAACTATTTTCCCCCTTCCCCTCCCCCATGGTCCTCTGTTAAGTTTCTCCTGTTCCACTTATGAGTGAAAATATATGGGATCTGTCAAAGAAGGAGATTTAAAGAGTGGGCTGCTTAGATCACTCAGAACACTTACACAAATGCACACACTTAACTTTATATAAAGTGGTTGCACAACCCTCCTCCCCCTCATTCTTTCCTTGTTCTTTCTTTGATTCCATCCAGGTCCTACCTCATATCTCCCCGAGGGTGATCAGAACCATCTTTTTGCGTTATATTTCCATAAGTGATCTGCGTAGCTTGTTTGGAATCTGCACATTCTTTTTTTTTGAAATGTTTATTTATTTATTTTGAGGAGGGGGAGTGGCAGAGAGAGGGAGAGAGAGAATCCCAAGCAAGCTCTGTGCTGGCTGCCGGCGCAGAGCCCAATGTGGGGCTCGAACTCACTAACTGTGAGATGATGACCTGAGCTGAAACCAAAAGTCAGACTCTTAACTGACTGAGCCACCTAGGCACCCCTGCACATTCCTTCTTTGGTGACAACTCTAGTTGGTTTTCTTCCACATTAGCACAAACCATATTATGATTCTGAAATCCAAAAGATAAGGAGAATCATAAGTTTACTATTCACTACATACATCTTTACAGCTGTACATTAACAGTTGATGTTAAACTGACCCATTTGTTTTTTCATTGTCACTGTACTGCAAATTCTGCTTCTGAGTGCAAGCCTATTTTTCTCAGATTGTTACATCTACCAAGTTTAAAGTTTATTGGATTTATTCTTATCAACTCTATTCTCTATCAATGGGGTTTTAAATCAGGATGGAGACTTTTAGAGGGAGCTCTGGTTTAGCAGTAGGGTGAGGGTAAGAGCAGAGGAAACAGTTCCTGTGTTGAACATGTTCAGTTTGATGAACCAAGTGAGGAGGTACCATAGACATTGGGATATACTGGTTTGGTGCTCAGGAGAAAGTTTTGAGATGGAAATGGGGACTAGACAGACATCAAAATATAGGTGGAAATGGAAACTATGGGATAGCACCGAGGAAGAGTGTACAAAGTGAGAAGAAAGGAAGAAACATGGTGGAACTCAGGAGAGCATTGACATTGAGATTTAGAAGAGGAGACCAGGAAGCAGGAGAGAAATTAGCAGTAGCAGGGTAGGAGGAAAACCAGGAGAGAGTGCTGTCATGGAAGTCAAAGGAATAGACATTTTCAAGGTGGGATAGGCGAATAGCATCAAATTCTGGAAAGGGGTCAAGTAAGGCAATGACTATCAAATAGGGTACAGTAGGGGTTAGTGAGCTTTTTATGTAAAGAGCAAGTTAGTAAATATTTTAGACTTTGTGGGCAATACTGTTGCTGCCTTTCGATTCGGTCATTGTAGGGTGAAAGTGGCCACAGACGAGATGTAAGTGAGTGGGTGTGCCTGTGTTCCAATAAAACTTTATTAATGAAAACAGGTGGTGAGCCACATTTAGCCTGGGGCCAAAGTTTGCGATCCTTTGCTATGAGTATGCTGGGTCACCGGGGTGGCTCAGTTGGTTAAGTGTCCGACTTTGGCTCAAGTCATGATCTCATGGTTCGTGAGTTTGAGCCCCATGTCAGGCTGTGCTGACAGCTCAGAGCCTGGAGTCTGCTTCACATTTTGTGACTCCCTCTCTCTCTGCCCCTCCCCTGCTCACACTCTGTCTCTCGAAAAATAGATAAATGTTAAAAAAGATAAAGCAGGCGTACAGTTTACTGATGACCTTGTCAAGAGCAGTTCTTGGAGCGTGGTGGGGTGGAAGCCATATTCCAATGATGGGGATTAACAAGCTTTTCCAAAACTATATTGTAAGCTGGCAGAAAATGTAGACCTTAAAAGCCATTGCTAGGTTGGGAGAGGGTTTCCAGCCTTTCAAGAAAATTAGGACTCTCATGGGAGAAGATGGCAATGTTGTTTGGAAGTATTTGTAAAATTGTTTCCCCCATCAGCCTACATTCAAGCTTCTGGTAAGCTGCTGCCAGAGCTTTGGCTTGTTCCGGCTTAATGAATATTTATTAGGAAAAATTTAAATCAACCATTTTTGCTCCAGGATTGAAACTCAGTGAAACCACTGAAAGGCTAATTTTGTCAAATCTGCTGACATGGAGAGAAGATTATTTCTTAGGCTGACGTTGCAGGTTCTTTTATACTTTTATAGTGAGGGCATCGTGAGTCAATACATAAGCGAATATCTCCTGCTCAGAGGGTGGGCAGACTGGCAGGAAAATGGTCATTGTGAGGTTCCCAGCAGCTAGGGGCCGGCAAGGCCCAGGTGTGATTCCTCAGCTGAAAAGGCTCATGGCTTTGGAGGCACAAAAGTTCCACCTGTTTATATTAGAATCAGTCAGGCTCCACCCGGGTGTATTAGGAAGCACGAATCCAAGTGAAGAGGCAGACGGAAAGTCTTCATTTTGGGCTCCTTATAGTTCTTTCTCTGAGCAAAGCACTGGGCATGAGTGGATGTCAATTCATCCTCTGCCTTCCCACCAAGACTGCAAGCCCCCTGAGGGCAGGAGCCAAGTTTCCTACCGCATCATCTGTGAAGTTACAAGGACAACGCCCGTCAAAGAGCTTGGGCATCTTGCCCGTTCAAATGAGTTTGTGAACCCTCGGTTTGGAGGATGCTAAGGAAGTGGCAGTAGGTTTGGGACAATGACACCCCTGCATAAGACCTCCCTCCATCCTCTCCTGACAATAGTGCCCTCCCAGGGAGCCTTTTGAGAGAACCCAAAAGCGTGTCCCATGTCCTCATGGAATAGGAATGTCATGTCTCGGACTCCTAGTCTTTCTTAGCTGTATGAGAAGTCTCCTAGCACCTCATTCTTTCACCTTCATTTCTAGAGGCAAGTTCCGTTAAATTCTGGGTGCCACTTATCACTCTCTTCCAAGACCTTGCCTTTCTTCCAGTCTGGAATGATTGGAGGTTTGAGGGCGTACCTGTAACTTCCTCCAGTGGCCCCGGATTCAAAAGAGATTTTCTGTCAGGATGCCAAGTGCTGTGTGTGCCCACAACCGAATGCAGATATGTTGCTGCTGAGTGTCATATCTGTCAAGTGATCTGCTGATAAATTGCTTCCCCAAAAGCCCAGTCCAGCAGGGTAAGGGTAAGAGGGGACGGGTCTGGCCCAAAGTAGCTGAATAGCCGGCTCTGGCTCCAACAGAGACTAAGTTTTGGGGGTGTAACTGGCTTATGGCCCTTATGGGGACAGTGTATTAATGGATCTTCTGTTTCACCGAGTCTGCATTCTGAGGAATAATGGTTCTGCTTCTTGCTTCTAATTTGTTCTCCTCCTCCAGGCTCGTCTCCCCAAGTCACAGTCAACCCTTTCTCCCCACCCAATAGCAGGAAGGTGATCGGCAGCGGTGTTCTTCCATGAGCTATCAAGGTTTCCTTAAATGTATTTGCCCTTCCTGCTGGAAGATTTTACTATACAGTGCGATCAGATGTCAGTCTTGACGGGCAAGAAAACCAGTGCAGGGACCAAAAGGCATTTTCCTTTTGTGCGCAGGGGGAGTGTGACATTTGAAGCTCAAGACCTGTTTGCAGACCCGGTTGGCAAGGATGATCCTATGTGTAAGCAAGATATATAGCTGCCTATGGTCTGGTTTGAGAAAGACTATTTTTTTGTTTTTGTTTTTGCTTGTCCCTTCCTCCAAGGAGAAAAAACCCCTAAACCCCAACTAACCCAAATTGTGCTCTATCATCTGCCACAGTACCCGAGAGCAGCTATTCCTTTGGGGTAAGGGATTGAGGTTCCCGTTACAATAAAACTCTATTATTTCAGAAGATGCGGGGGCATCATTTGGTACTTGAATTGGTTTTATCAGCCGGCCAGGGAACCATCACTCCAATCTAGTCACGGACTCTGCTCCCTAGAGAATCAGTTCTCTGCCGGTGGGCCTACTGTGGGTGACCTGAGTGAAGACAAGGAAAGCAGCTCAAGAGCTGTGAAGCATGTTGGTTCGTCAGACAATCGGCATTTCCGAGGATGGTGAAGATTGGAGTAAGTAACGTGCTGAAGCCCTCCAGGCCCATTAACTTCAGCATGTTTATATCAGCCTACACTTCAGAATCTTCTGGGAGAGTTCCTTTCCCACTCTAAGTTTTCTTGGTCTCCAAGGCCTCGTGCTCTCTGTTCCAAACCCCCCGACCCCAGATGGCTTCCTTCCTTCCTCTCTCTAGCATCTCAGCTGTACTTTTCTTCTTTGCTGGCCCAGCCGCAAATTATCCCTTCCTTTCCTCCTGTCATTACTTCCTGTTTTCTATAGCGATCATAATATAAACCTGGCCTATATTTAAACACTTGCCTTATTTATTGGGTAAAACTGTACTCCATGTTCAGAGTCTACAAGTCAGGCTAGAATAGCAGCCTTTTGTTTCTCTCTCAGAAACATGTAGAATCAGTATAGTCCTGAATTCATTATTTCTCTCTGCACTCTAGATTGGTGACGCTTGGTGGAATGAAGGTTTTCCAGTGGAACGTGTAGTTAGGATGAAGGGCCTGAGCCTGACTGTGGTTGCAGATGAGTGGGGGGTGGGGTGGGGAGGGGAGCGGCATAATCCTTTATGAAAATCACCAGCAAGGTGAGTGTGACCTCATTGGCAAAGCTTCTGGTGGGAAGTAAATTGATGAAGAATAACTTCCTGGCACCTGTATCCACGTCCGTTTTAAACTGTCAAAGCACAGAAACCGAATCCTTTCTTTACAATTTTATTTACAAAATGTATTAAAACTTTGTACAATACCTCATGGCAATGAGGCTCCATAGATTATGCCCACACATGCAATTTACGCTTTTATGGCCATTAGTTGGCTTGGCAATTTTTCTGTTCACTGAAGTACAGCTTTAACAACAAAAAGAAAAGAATTGGAAAAAAAATCCTCAAGTGACTACCGCCAAACTCCCATAGCTTGAAGTTAGTAGCAGAAATTTGAAGCAATCAATGTTTTTTTTTAAACATGCAAGTTTTTAAAAAATAACAAACCAATTTACCCGCCTCCTCATTTCCAGCAAAGTTTACTCTGAAAAACTGATCTGAGTCCATAGGCATACATTTCTCTTTATACAGTGCCTACGAAAACATTTGTGTGTAGGTCAGTCCATTTGTTTTATACAACTTCATATTTGCACAGCGTTAGCTTCCTGCTCTGGACATTATAGCATTCAGAAGTTGAAAATCACAGTTTCATGAAAACAAAACAAAAACGAAAACACAACAGCTTTCTTTTTTTTTTTTTTTGTTCAATACCATTTAAAATTTGACAGGTGAGTTACTCACTTATGACACGATTTTTGAAATGAAAGTTTATATTACACTTTTCTGGAAACGTTTCATCAGAACGAGACTTCTTCCTTCCTTTTCTGAAGACAAGAGCAAATGGGCAGCGAGTCAACTAGGCATCTAAAGGTCACACTTGGGAAATGAATCCGAGCTCCTAGTTTTTACAGTCTGGAAACTTCCCAATGCACGTCACTGATGAGAGCAAACTACTGAACTACAGAAAGCATACGTCATTATATAGGAGGTAATTAGTGAGCGGAGACTATTTCCTCTGACTGTTCTGATGATGCCAACGGCAGGTACGCAATTGGTTACTTGATAGCCCGTGGAGCAGTGGCGCGATCTTCTGAGAGAGTCAGTAGTGAGACTGCTCTGAGCAAGGACCTGGGAGTGATGCTGAGGCCCTCGGTTTAGCAGTAGGTTTGGGAATGCGTTTTAGTCTTTGCAAACTAGAAAAAGACACATGCAGTCTGACAGAGAGCCACGGGCAGTCACAGGCAACAGCTGGGAAGACAGACCTAGCAGGAGTAAAGTCAGACCGGGAACCGTGGTCTGAACCCACTGGCCCACCTTGCAATGTGGTCCTGTCTCCGAGGTGTACACTTGAAAGGCATACTTAGCAGAGAAAAGCGGAGCTAAACACAGTGTTGTTTCTGAGAAAGATATTCTAAACACATTTGGGAGTGTAGGCAGCATTTCCCTCACCTCAATGCCAAAGACTCAGCTATATTGACTTAAAACGCACACCGAAGCAAGAAAAACAGATCTGTGAGCTGCAATTCCAGGCTTCTTGGAAAGCCTCGGGATCCATTGTAGGAAAGCACCGAGAGGTACACCTGATCGTGCCCCGCCCCCTTGCTACACACACAAGTCCATTTCGAAAGCTCTGGGAATCCCTTCACCAAGTGAGAAGTTATCAAAGCATTCGCACAAAACCGTTTCAAGAACACAGAGAAGTCACGGTTGAGTCCCTTTTCCAAAAGTGTTTGAATTTTCTTAAGTGTTGCATTTACATTCTAAAGATATACACATTTCAGCAACGTTGAAAGGAAATAGAGTGCACAGAACATCACTACCAACAGGAAATACCAAAAACATCTGGTCAGCAGATCCTAGAAGAAATGCCAGTCTGTCTTCCCAAACACAGGGAGTCAGAGATTTTCTTTTTTTAAATCAGGAGGAATTAATTATTTTAGCTGAGATGGGCCTATTTGCTGAATTGGAATTTTAAATTTGTGTGCGTGCATGTGTGTGTGTGTGTGTGTGTGTGTGTGTGTGTGTATTAAAGAACATGGTGTTTGTATACCGAGCAGTGGTATCAAAGAATGGCTTTTGTTGAATTGACTTTTTTTAAATATGATTTTTTTTCCACATACTGGAATCTTGCATGTCCATGTTTTTGTGGGTTTTATTTTAATTTTTTTTCAAGCAAAGCAAAACAATTTCAGTGATGGTTTGCATTGTCGCAAGTCTCAGAGTGTTCCATAAGGCACTGAAGGGAAAAACAATCCGTTTTTCCTATTGAAAGGTCATTGCACCATCAACAATATTCGTGTCATGCCCGACACCAGGGAGAGTGAAGTCTGGCTCAGGATCCTTGAAGCGGCCACGTTTTCGGTGATTCCTCTCATCACATGCCTCCAGTGGGGCGGGATCTGCAAAGGCACAGGGGAAACTTACATTTGAACGGGCTTTCTTGTAGGGCTTGCAAAGTCTATTTCTGGCTCAGTCTATCTTGGACAAGAACCGTGAGTGTTTTCTCAAATGGGCATCTCTGGGGCTGCCCCTGGCTTGACTGGCTTTAGGCAACAAGTCTGTTTAAATTCTTTCCCCTGGTGCAAATGCTTTGCAATAGGTTAGACTAGGTTCCTTCTCTACTGGGCATTGCACTAAGGTATATACAGATGTTTCATGAAGTCTAACTTAGGGCACTGATCACTTAGGATGCAGGTATGCTAGAAAGCCTTAGTAGCACTTATATACAGATATTCAGGACAACTAACCTGCGGAGTGTATTCTGATTGCAGACCCTGTGACAGAGGACTGTTTACGTAAGGCAGAGGACAAACAGTGTTCTGTGGCTTGTTCAACTGAAATCCGTTTGACCGTGAGAAGGAAATGTGCCGTTCGTTGCCGGAAAGGTGACAGCTTGTCTCTCTCAATACCTACAACCTTAGTTATTCAAATCTCAAAATGACACATGGACTTCAAAGAGACAGCACATTCCAGAAAGGGGCCAGAACAGTGATACCCATGAAGGGGCTTGGTTGGCATTCATGGCGTCTTTGCCCAGATATTATGGGCCTGTTTGGGATGCTGATGCAGCCTTCCTGTAGGAGGTATTCACTAGCGCAGGGGCTCCATTTGCCCCTGATTCTGAAGACTTAAGGAGGCCCCTGCCTCCTCTTCAAGCTCACATCCCTCTTCTCCAGCCTTTCCCTGTACACGAAAGGAACCCTTCATTTTGTCTTGAGCTAACAATGAATTTTGCCCAAGGGAATGACCTAGTCATATTCCACCACGGTCGCTGGAAGGAAAGTATCTGTAAGAAGAATGTCAAAGATGCACCCGAAGGCCAAAAGTCCCCAAAGAGGGCAGAATGAGAGTAACATGGAAGTAGGTAAACCTCTTCCTTGGACTGTCTAGAGTCCAGAGTCATATCTATGTCAGAAGCTTGCAGAAATTCTGTATCTAGAGCGGAGAGATCACAGTCCCCATCCTCCCTCCTCATTGGCCATGGCTTGCCATTTCATAGCTGCGTAACTTTGGGACAGCCCTCTACCTCTCACTGCCTCTGTTTCCTGCTTTTAAATGGGGGTCAATGAAGTATCATCACTGAAAAGTCCTCTGGGAACAAAGAACATCACCACCTCAGTTATCTGGAACGTGTTTTCCACGTAACCTTAAGATGAACTCGTCAAGCAGGAAAATTTCCCCAGCAAGAGTGTCTATGCATAGGCTGCAGAAGGAACATTGGTCCTTTGGAAAATGGGCTGCATGAACAAAGTTAACATTTTCTGGGAAGACTAAACAGAAGCATCGTAGAGGAAAGATGGAAATCTTTTTCCTTAACTTCAGGCAGCTTGAGGTCTTGAAAATGAGAAGCATTTCAAAATATTGTTGAAGAAACCAAAGAAGCTAGAAGTAGTTCTTGATGGCAATGAGGAAATTGGGAAGAATCTCTTGAGACAATTAGCAGAGTCAGCCCCAGGACGCAGTGACTCTGGGACCCTCGGCAGTCAGTCACCTGTCAAAGCACGCTTGGGGGCCACGCTTCGGGGAGTTGGTCGGTAACCCAGAGAGACAGCAGGCAGTCAGGAGGCTGTGTGCTCCCTCCTGAGCGCTGGCTCTGAGGCTGAGGCACGCCTTCCCCACAAGTCCAATAATCCTGACTATTCTCACCCATAAGAAGGAGAGATGACTCCCTCTTCTTTCAAGGATGTGTTTTATTTTTAAATTTATTTATTTTTGAGACAGAGTGAGAGCACAGGCATGGGAGCGGGGGAGGGGCAAAGGGAGAGGGAGCGAGAGCTCAGAGCCTGGCAAGGGGCTCCAATGCAGGAACCGTGAGATCATGACCTGAGCAGATATCAAGAGTCGAAGAGTTGGACAGATACCTGAAAGAGCCACCCAGGCACCCCAAGGATGCTTTTTATTAACCAGGTTTCAGCTCGATCATATTTTTGCAGGTGATTTGCCCTGGGGTCATGTTTCCTCAAGAATTACTGGCACCCCTAACTCCTAAGGCTGGCTCTGATAATTAGCAATAAAAGTAAAATCTCAGGGTACCTCTTGATCTCTGTGCCCCTGCATAGACCTTGACAGATCTAGGCCAACTCAGAGAACTGGAAGCCTAATAACTAGGTAACA
Source organism: Cryptoprocta ferox (assembly GCA_028646485.1). Classification (NCBI taxonomy): domain Eukaryota; kingdom Metazoa; phylum Chordata; class Mammalia; order Carnivora; family Eupleridae; genus Cryptoprocta; species Cryptoprocta ferox. Next base: position 23,724,806 of record CM053579.1, read on the forward strand.
AATTAAAAGTCACCAGGAGATCTTCCAGAACTTCCCGGGAATTAAAAGATCAATGGATAAAGGGCTCACCTTTCACTTAACCAACATTCCCCTACCATTACATTACCGAACTGGCTGAGGACAGCAGAGAGGTTTCTGTTTCTTATTCAGCTGGCTTTGTGCCTCTTGGACTGACCCATGGGATGATTCTTCTGGCGTCCTGTGAAGCTTCTCCTTCTTGTCTGGAGACCTCACATAGACTCGGAGGACAGATTCGTTTGTAGAGGTTTTTCCCAGCTTTTCTTTTCATCCTAAGGATAGTTGCCAAGGTGCTAGCTAACTGGGCCGTAACCACATTGGCATTGATGTCTATTAAAATGTGATTTGTGTGTCATTTAGTCTGAATTTTGCTTCACAAAATGGATCAACCAAGGTGACGAAAGAAAAGAGAGCGAGCCGGAAATTGTGGCAACTTCACTTCTGGGCCTCTACTTTAGGACTGCAACATTCTGCCCACAGGTTTGCTGACCCCAAGTTTTTTTCTTTCCCTTCCTCTCTTTTTCTCTCTTTTTCCTTCTCTCTCTCTCTCTCTCTCTCTGTCTCTCTGTCTCTCTCTCTCTGTCTGTCTTTTCTTTCCCCTCTGTCCTTCCCTCCCCCTTTCCCTTCTTTCCTTAAGTTACATGTCCTGAGACAGTTTTCTCTAGAATCTTACTACTCCCTGGACCAGCAGCATCAACAATGCCCAGGAGACTGTGAGAAGTGTAAACTCTCAGGTAGCATCCCAAACCTGCTGAATCAGAATCTGTATTTTTAAAAGGTTATGTATTTATATTTTTGAGAGTGAGCACAAGCAGGGGAGGGGCAGAGAGAAGGAGAGACAGAATCCCAAGCAGGCTATGCACCATCAGCACAGATGCCCGACGTGGGGCTCGAAGTCACGAACTGCGAGAACATGACCTGAGCAGAGATCAAGAGTCAGACGCTTAACTGGCTGAGCCACCCAGGTGCTCCAGCATCTGCATTTTTATAAGTTCTCCAGGTGGTTCACAAGGCACACTGACATTTAAGAAGCACTCCTCTGGGGCTTGAATGAGAGATTGAGGCTATTGTGGTTGAGGAGCAGAGACATAGATTCTCAGATGGAATGGCCGCTAATAAAGAGGGTCTGGAGGCTGTGTGACCCTGAGTCCTCATACCTGTCTCAGAAGGATTCTTTCTGGGGAAAGTAGGAGAGATTGACTATATGACTTGGTGTCAAATGCATACGAAGTGAGGTGTATGCCTTTTTGGTAAAAAAGTGGGGCACAGACTTTGGGTCTGCTTTCCATTTGACGGGATCCCATTGGAATTTCAAGATTCCTGGAGACCACCAGACCACTGGTAGTTAGAGGCAGAATGGCTTTGCAAAGAGACTACAGCTGTAGGAGGAAGAGGGGCTGGGTTCTAGTCCCAGAACTGCCACGACCTAGTTGTGTTGCCTTGAGCAAGTCATTCAGTGTGACTGGGTCTTAGTTTCCCGAAGGGGCAAATACTTTGCAACCCATTACCTCAAAAGAGGCAATAGATGTGAGAGCACCTGAAAAACTGTTATGCAGATTTCAGATTTGGGCTTCTTTTTTTTTTTCTTTTTTTGGATGCCAGCATCTCCGAATTTGGGTTTATTAAGGTAAGCTGAAATCGCCCATGCACTACCCTATGAAAAAGCAGATCACGTGCCCCAAACTGTAATGGACCTATAGAAGCTGCTCAAGAGTAAAGTATTTTAAGCACCCTGGAACATTAAACACTTGCACACAAACAACGCTAATCACAGATGAACCCGTGTACCGCACATTCAGCAATGCGCTGGGAACACTCAATGCATTAGTTCAGTGCACTGGGTATGTGTGGCACAGGGTTGCAGTCTACAGCAGGAAAGAACAGCCAGCAACTTTCTCAAACAAGATAATACTTTTCATGGTGAAGACACAGGATTTATTTGGATGAAATATTATTTAAAAACTGGCTGAATTTAGTTCCACCATGTGAAATATAAGGGGATCGAAAACACAAATGCTGCATTTGTCAAAATTCAAGCGCATTCAGGAAATTCATGGGGTCCTTGACTCATGGGGTAAAAAAATCTCCCACCTGAAATAAGGGCCCGAAGTTGCTGATTGTTCTCTTCTCTTTCAGAGAGGCGTGTTGGTGACGACAGATGCACGTGAAGGTAACAACAAGACTGTATTCTTTTAAACACTTCCAGAACGGACAGATAGATGATTATCCTACTTCTAGCTTGCCTTTGAACATGTCAGAGTTGTTGGTTAGAGGAGGGCTGGGGTGTTGGCTGTGGCTCCCAGAGTCAAGGTGGCACCAATCGGGCTTATCTAAGTATGGATTTGGGGCAGCCAACAGCAGGGAGCCTCAACTGTTCTTTGAGAGACACTTACCTGAATATCACTTCCAAGTAAGGGACAACAAAAGAACTCAAAGATTAAAGAAATGGTCTCAGGCTTACACTTAAGAGAACTGCCATGCCCATACGGAAGTACTGCCTTTCTGAAGGTGGCAGTGTCTTGCCTCAATTCCTCATTTTACCATTAGTTCCAGCACGGCTGCTTTCTGTAGAACTGCGCTGTCCAATATGGCAGCCACACGTGACTACTGAACCCTCGATAGGTGGCTAGGACACGTTGAGATGTACCATAAGGATAAAACACACCCCAGATTTTCAAGACTTAGGGTGAAGAAAATAATGTAAAACCTTTTATTCGTTTTATATATTGATAACACATAAAAACGATATCTTGGATATATTGGGTTAAATAAAATGTCTCATTAAATTAATTTCACTTGCATTACTTTAAAAAAGTGTGGCTACTAGAGCGCTTCAGATTACACCTGTGGTTCACATGCGCAGCTCACAAATATTTCCACTGAACACCGCAGCTCTAGAGAATTTCTCTTCCTTTTGGGTTGCAGACCACAGTATAATTACGACTGTGCTAGAAAAGTACTTGCCCCACGAGAAAGCACAACCATTGTTTTCAAAGAATCAAATGGTTGCAAAGACTAGACAATACTTGAAACAAAGTATATAGACAATACTTGATTACCGAAGTAAAAACACACACACACACACACACACACACACACACACAAAGAACAAAGAAAGAGAGATTCACATACAGTCACGTAAGGCTGATTAGTTTACTAGACCTTGACCGTACCCCTAGATCTTAACACTCTCTGTTCCATACACGTTGTAGCCTTCTCTGTATGTAGCGTAATTTTGAGTGTTGGTGGCAGGAGCAGGCTTAAAGTTTTGGGTATTCTTTGTGAGTTTCATGCGTTTGGACTCTGCCCGTGATTTGTAACAGAATTCTATTAAAGCCACCATCATGGCCAGCCCCAGACCTCCGACAAGTATATAGAAAACGCCTGCCACATTGCTCAGGCTCAGAGCGCTGGTCTTGTCCTAAGAGAAATGAACAACGCGATTAGTTCCTGGGGAAAACAAAAGCAATGGGACATTATAACACACGACAACAATATAGGATAGTTCTAAGTTGTGAAACAACTAAACATTGATGTAAGTGTTATGGCTCGACTCTGGCAACCGGCTGCTGTTTCACAATGGCCCGCAAGATGGTACATTGTGCTTCTGTTGACACTTGTGATCCTCACTTACATGCTCTTTTATTTGGACTCCTTAATTCCTTCGGTGCCTCCAAATGGTGTCAGCAACTAAATAAAACAGCACTTGGCCATGGGAGCAGAAGTGTAAACACAAGCACAATGTGTTCCTCTGCCAGCCTCAAGGCGCCATTTGCCAGAGTTGAGCTGTGGCATAATCTCTATAAATGTTAACACTCTTCTCATTTGGGGACTTGAAGCACTCTTTCCCCTCTCTAGCCCGCAACACCCCTTTCTCCCTTGTTCTCCCTGTGACAAACTTGTCAACAACTTGTCTTTGAGATACCAGGTGACAGTATTAGAGGTTCCTGATACTCTTATCTGGGGAGTTACTTCACAAGGGTTTGTTTAAAAGGGATTAGCTCTCCCCTTTCCCCTGGTGGCTGAGAAATTGCTCCCTTTGGGGACAGGTTGCTAAGTTCTCATCCTCAGGGTGGCAAGTCTTTGTGCTGCGGGAACAAGGGCACAGCATAAAGAACTGACTCCTGTCCATCTTCCTGACAGTTTAAGGAAACTGTCAGGAGGACCCACTGGGTCCTGAATTGGCTCCGCACACCAATCAGAAAGCTTCTCCAGAGGCTGATGATTTAAAAAAAAAAGTATATATGTATATATATCCAGCTCTTTTTTAGCTTTACTCCAGGGAATGTAGTGAGTAGTTAAAAAAAAAAAACACTACGCTTATCTGTTTTCTATTTAAAATGGGGGGGGGGGGAATTGAGGAAGCCGGTCAGTGACTTTCAGGTCAAACTGTGCAAATCTGACTAAGCTAACTGCCTGTGTGAAAAAGCAAAAACTGAACTGCTGAACAATGGAAAGAAAAAAGTTGGTGCCTTGAGCCCTACCTTGAGGTAGGACACACCAAGGGCCAGGAGCCTTTCTTTGAAAAAAAAAATAAAATAAAATAGCATTTTGTAGTCTTTTTAGAGGGAATGTAACCATTTTGCTGCTGAATGCAATTGAATGGAATACCCAAATTGTTAAGTCGGTGAATTGAATATCTTATTCAAATGACAACACGGTGAGCAGATAATGGCCGTAGCTGACACTCAGCACTCCAGTGGCCCATCTAGTCCTGGTACCATTTAAAGAATTAAATGAAGAGATGATATGGCCATGTCCTGATGCTATTTTTATAGGAGCCAGTCCCATACTTGTTTACCTCAATAAAAAGGCCAATTGGAATCGAAGTGCATGGCCGGGGAGGGGCGGGGCATGCGTGCCTCATGTCTACAACGAACGTGCAAATAGTCACGCTTCCAGGGCGAAAGACAGGTAACTAGAGAAGTGGTAAGAGTTTCTGTCACCTCTGAAACAGTGGCTCATTTCCTTTACGGAGGCTGGTGAGGCTATCTGTGAGGAGGTTCCCCAGTCCATCAGGAGATGGACCAGTCCTGGTAACCCTCTCTCTGCCATGGGATTGTTCTATGTATGCGGCATTTGGCGGGGGAGACGTGGCCTCTCACAGAACCCATGCTGCGCTGTAGCAACATGAAGAGTTTCGCGTTCCTCCTATTTAAGTTTCACAGCATTTCCTGTGGTGGGATGTGGAAAACCAGTAGCAAAATGGTTCACGGCACAAGGAAAATGAGTGGCACTTCATGAAATGAATTAACTGATACCACAATATTAGTTCAAAAAAAGGCGAGGCAAAAAACCGAAACTAAAAAGAACTTTCTTAGGGGAGCAAAGGGGGGCAGGAAGGAGGCGGGGAAGAGTGTTTCATGCTTCTCAATGTGATGTCATCCTGACAATGTATACCCTTAAGGAGCATGCGACTCAATTTCAAAAGTATTACGTACAGAGATTCAAATGACACCTTGGGAAGAGAGGAGTGTGACAGACTTAATGATATTCGAGATCCAAATAGATGCTGAACTCAATAGGACAGCAGCTGGGAGGAGGCTAAGCACTCTGCTTCCAGAGACCAGTCTTTGTCATTTATTTCTTTGACTGTTTTCAGATGGGCCCGCCATAATGTATTAATAACCAAAGGAATTTACAACTACAAAGTCTCTGACATTGTAACAGGTAAAGAAAAAGTACTGTCACAACTGGATCTTTTTTGGGAGGGTTGTTGCGGTTGTTAGCTTTTTCTCTTTGAGCTTTTGCAATGTGGAATACAGTGAAACCCCCTTATAACACAGCTCGGTATTTTACAGCTCTGGCAGTGCGCTGGGCCGGATTGCGTCCCCATGTCAACAATTGCTCCTTCCGGGTCAATGGTTGATGTCACGTGGCAGGCCTGGAGGCTGCCGTGGGCCTGGTCCCTTTGGCGCCGGTGTTATAAAGGGGTCCCACTGTGTCGGGGGGTGCGTGTCGGGAAGGCAAGCCGTTTGGGGGCGGAAAATAAACAGCGGTTCACAACGTGATTGCTAATCAGTACAAAAAGACCTTCAGCAACTGACCTTACTGCCGGAGTCCTTGGCTCCACACTCCCCCTTATCGTACCACCATTTGTTTTTCAGCTTGTCTAAGATGCCTTGTTCACTGAGTTTCAATACTGCAAGGTTTACGGGCGTTCTTCACGTGGGAAATAACATAAATAACATTATATTATGTTATTTTATGTTATTCAAGCTTCAAACTACTTTAAAACTATAGAAAGCGATAAAGCAGGGGGCCCTGGCCACAGTAATTTTAGACACTGCAGGCAACCTGAGCATTACCTTACAAAAAGTTAACACTACAGCAACGCTATGTTTACCAGGGCCTGCCCATATCGCTTTGAGTAATCGGCACACACTGTTAAATAATGAGGACAGGAAAAAACAAAGGCACTCCTCGGATAGGCTGTGTGTGGTGAGGAGGGGGTCTCCCCTCAGGTGACAATCGTCGGCGGCAGCTTGCGGTAGCTTTGTGACGGAGGTGGGTTAGGTTTGATCTAACCGGGTGTCTTGTTGTACTTCCAGACAGAAAGCGAGTTCTATCGAGGCGTGGGGAAGGGGGCGGGGCTGGGAGGGGAAGCGTTTCCATATGCGGAACGAGACAGAAGGGTCAGCGTGAATAGAATAGGATACGGATTCTACGTGAGTAACACGCCTTCTGATCCGTTGCCGTCTATTACACAGAGCTGTTGCCCGGATGCAAATGATCTCAGAAAGAACGGTGCCATACACATGTCTTCCCTCCACCAACTCTGAACCCTTATGCAGAGACTGGTCTTAGAATTAATTGTATAACGTGGACCTCTGAGTTTTGGACGGGGGCACTTTCAACAGCGAGACAACTGGCCTGTGGCTTGTTTTTGTTAGTGATCGGCTGCCTCTCTGATGTGGCCATAGGTCTGCGGTTAGCTCAGATGACCAGACGGGGAACCAGGTTGTTTAAAAGCGCATTACTAATATGGCACCATCTAAAAGGGCAAGCTGTGGGTCGTACCGTAGGGGAACCGTTTAGGTAAGCTGTTCTACTAAGGTAAGACATCCTCAACTGAGAGGCTACCGCATCCCCAGGAGGCCGACCACGGCTTCCTAGCCCTCCACCTCTTAAAGTGCAAGGCCTGCGGTCAGAGCCACTGAGCAAACGCAGGAAACCCTACTGGTCCCCAGGTTAAGATTTCCTCCCTTCGAAATTTCTTCACCTGTAAAATAGGAATAACGACCTTTACCTTGTCAACTTTCTAGAGCTAATGAACTTTAAATCAAGTATCTCTCATAGCTTCAGGTAAAAAATGCATTCTATAGAGAGGGTGGCATGATTGTATTATGAGGCAATAAACTACCGTGTGTTCAGATTCACATGAACAATATTGCCAATACCAGTGCATGTTATTCTGGATGCCACCAACTTACAAGGAGGAAAGCAGCCACATTTCTGTTACTATGAACATGCGGTAGAGTTTCTTAGCTCATCTGGGGTATGTCAGACCCACCAACATCTCCACTCGCTGACAAGACTTCCTAGAGTCACAGAGATCTGGCCTCTATCAGATCAAGACCCCCCAAGCCTATTTCCTTTATTTCCCCCTTGGCTCTTGAGAGCAGAGAGACCATCTCATCCTGAGACATTCTGAGAAATGTATCATCATTTAAAAATAATATGCAATTTCTGAGTACTCGAGATTTGAAAAACCATAAACCTTGAGTGTCAGGGAGATGACCCTTTCTCGGTTGGTGCTGGACCTGACAGCCAGGATATCTGCATTTTGTATCTCACCGGCAAATTGAGGTCCTTTTTATACTTTGAACAAGTCCCTTCAATCAATGCCCAGAACCTTAGCCTTCTCAAATGCCAACCAGATTTGCTCGGGATGCAAAGCAACAAAAGATACTCAAATGAAACTTTGAGCTTCTTTAAGATATTCTTGGCGGTGAAAGTTAAGTCTTAGACTTTTAATCTTGTTTATTTATTTATTTATTTATAAAAAATATTTAGTCTTTAAGGAATCTCTACGCCCAACGTGGGGCTCGAACTTACAACCCTGAGATCAAGAGTCGCATGGTCTACCAACTAAGCCAGCCCAGTGCCCCAAGTCTAAGACTTTTAAAGGACAGACAGGCCGTCTGTGGCCCTGAGATCAGTGTTGGAACCACCTTCTCCCCTGCTTGCCCCCCTTTGGTCTCTCTTCCCCCCTTAGAAGTTTTGTGTTATCACCACCTCTCCCCCAGTGCTCACCGGTACCCAGGCTCAGATGGCAGGGGGATGCTTCCCAATGGCACCTGGGTGCCCAATTCCATCAGGACTACAGGAAAAAGTACAAAGCATGTTCTTTACCCTTTCTGTGCTTCCCCTTGTCTTATTACAAAGGGTGCAGTGTCCTCATGCTGATCTCTGACTAAGCCCTTACCGGTGCCCGTCCTCCCTCAAGGTACTATGTTCTTCAAATGACTTCACCCCATTTCTTCAGTGTAGTGGTTCTCACTAGATCTCAGGAACAGAGCAGTCTGGTCTAAGGCACTCACACTGGGGTCCAGTTAGAGGTCTCTCCCTAGAGATCCTGGGTTTTAAAGAAACTTGTCAACCATTAAGGGAACAAGGTTGATAATAGTGTTTGTTACATGTTGGTTTAGGGTAATAGTTCTCAATGTATAGTCCAAGAACCCCTGGAGGAATCCCTGAAACCTTTTCATCAGAGGGTCTGCCTGGTCAAAACTGTTTTTATAATAACACTAAGACATTCCTCACCCTTCTCACTCTTATTGCCCCCTGAGGTACAGTGGAGTTTCCTGGAGGCTTCATGACATGTGATATTGCAACAGATTGAATGAAAAAGCAGAAATGAGAATCCTATTCTCTTATAGGAAGCCAGATATTAAAGAGATTTGCAAAATCATGGGACAGCACCACTCCTTACTAATTTTGTTTTGGAAAAGTATAGTTAGTTTTCATAAAACATAGGTTGTTTATGTTAACATACATTGGGTTTCTTATTTTTTAAATAAATTAATGAATCCATTTTTTTTAAATTCCATTTTAATTTCAGATATGGTAAATATTAGTTGGTAGAAAACACATCAACAGCATCTTTTTGGAGTTCCCTAGAACTTCTGAGTGTGTAAAGGGAACACACTCAGAACAAAAGAGAGTTTGAGAAGCATGGGTTTTGGAGGAGGGAAGCCTTTTCCCGGGCCGGGGCCTGCTCTGGGTCGCCACCATCCGCACTTGCCAAAACCCAAGCTCAGTATGTCAGCAACTTAGAGTCCTACTTCTGACAAATGGCCTGTCCCTGGCGCGGGCCAGCCAGTGGCTTCCATAGAACGGGGGTTAACTGCTCTCCATCTCTACGGCCTCTGCAGTCACAGCGGAGTTAGTGCAATGGTTCTCCATTGGGGGTCACTTTGTCCTCCAGGGGGATATTTGGCAATGTCTAGAGTCACTTTTCATTGTCACAGCTGGGTGAGGGGACACTACGGGCATCTAGTGGGCGGAGGCCAGGGATGCTGCTCAATGCCCTACTTTGCGCAGGACAGCGTCCGCTAAGCCCCAAGTGTCAACTGTGCCGAGGTCGTCCCAGAGCACCCAGACCTCATCTGATGCCCTGGGACTTTAGAGAAAATTTGACAAATGATATAGTTTTAGAAGTTTAGCCTTTGATTGGGGGAAGAAATCACAGGGCTTATGAAATCTGGCAGCGAACCAATGGGCGTTTGGGAACGTCTACATAAAAATGAAGGAGAAAAACAAACATTCCAAGCAGCAGCCTGGCCAAGGAGCATAAAAGCAGTCATCAGAAATCACAGATAATACCACTTAACAAGGTTAGGATAGCTGCCAAGAAAAGAAAATACTGTAAAGGCCCAAATCTCCTAGAACTGTTTGTTGCTGCAGGGGGAGTAAATTCCCGCGATGGCAGAGAAAAACTGCCATCATTTTCTCTCTTACTATACCTTACTGGATGTATTGCCCGGCTCAATCCAAATCAAATGACTGTATTGACACCCTCCCCCAACATACACACACATACACATGCACACACAATTTGGTATTTTAAAGGGAGAGGAATTAGGTGGGCCTTTGGTCATTTTAAACGTCACTTTCCCCCTGAAACCATTTCTGCTCCCCACCTCAATATTTTCTCCCCTCCTTCTTCTTCCTGGCCTTATGATTTATACCCACGTCTTGTAACTCCCACTAGACTGCGTGCTTTTCAAGTGCAGGGACCTTGGCTTAGGTATTTGTATCCCTGCTTAGAATCATTCTCTCAACCAATACATGTTTTGAGTAGATAACTCTCTTTTAGCGCTTTGTTTTTCGGCCTGCTGTTTCACAAAATTATCATAATTATTACTATTGTTTGAGCTTAACGATCACTCTAAGAGGGTAGATTTATGGTCTCTACTTTGTAAGTAAAGAAATTGAGGCACAGATAGGTTAAGCAATCTGCTCAAGCCTGCGCAGCAAATTATGGGGGAAGGCCAGAGGGCAAAACACTATATATTCGACTCTGCACTGTGCATTCTCCAATGGAACACACAAAAGGGTAGCAGTCCTCCTTAGTTTTGTTCTTCGTGCTTGAATGTTCCTAATGAAGTTTGTCTTTGGGGACCACCGTACTCCAAGTAGCTATCAACCTAGCAAGGGCATATCTTGCAGCTGGGGCCGTTCCCCGTGCTGCGGCGATATGTCTCCAGGGGAATGTTTCAGAGCAATTACTGCAGGCCCTTAACTAGTACCTAAGAGACTTGTAAGTCAGAAATATTTATTGTACTCACCTCAATAGAGAACAGAAAGAATTAAAAAAGTAGGTCAGATTCCTATCGTGGAAATTAGTCAGGCATTCTCCCCTCTGAAGGGCTGGCTACGAACCTGCTGCTGAGTATAGCCCTCCCATGACAAAGGCAAGGGTCAGGGGGCTCAGGGAGAGAACAGGAGAGCTTGGTGATGTAATTTCAGGGGGTCTGGGAATGTCCCCCTGTCTCAAACTATTTTCCTCACGGGTACCTGAAATTCCATCATGAGAATCACACCCCTTTACGTGTGAACATCATTCCTCGTTAAAATACAAAGCGTCTTGAGAAACGGGAAATGAACCAGAGTGACTACTTACAAACTCCAACCCTTTGCTGCATTTTGTTTAAACAATGTTCAGGGAGGAAAAGAGTGCACAGCTCCCGTAAGGAGAGAATGGTGTGCCGCACCCTAGTCATAGAAATGTGTACGGATTGTTGATCGGATGGAGAGGGTAAGAGCAAATGTGAGTTAGAGAGTCATTTAAAAGGATGTGAAGGCAGTGCTGACCTGTGGTGGGGCACTGGATCCTGAGTGTGGGGGACAGTCATGGAGTGGCATCTCTCTCTCTCTTTTTTAATAGAGGTAGTCATGTAACTCATAGCGCTCTGAAAAGGAGTTCTTCTTTTGAAAAAAAGAACACAACAACCCTAGCTGGCTGATATAAACGTTTGCTTATCTCTGCCATCCACACTGGGCAGTACCTCAGCTACAAAGGACTGTGCTCACTAATCCGAGGCATCCAGCCCCAGGTGGCGGTCGTCCAGCTTCCCAGCTCATTCCTGGGCGGTGCCAACCGGTTCAATGTTATCTTAGTGATGGCCAGCATGATATCTGGAGACCATTTTAGGATAAGAAGACCATTTTCTTTTCTGTAAAGGTAGACACTGTTTATTTTAAAAAAAAAAGTAACTAAAATTTTTGCTATATTTCCAAAGAAGTGTCCAACTTATTTTTCAATTTTGAGTTCAGGAAATACCCAAAATAGGTAGTTTGGAGCCATGAACAAAGAGAGAAATGTGCAGAATGATGTGAGGGTGCAGAGTCTCCCCAGAGTGGGAAAGAAGAAAAAATGGGCTAGTGAGTAAATGACCAAGCTGATCCCTCCAAATGATGATACTGGAAGGGTTGGTGTGAAAATCTGTACTGTGGATATGTCTCTGAGCCTGAAAAATATAGGGACCTGGGGTGCAGTACGATTTATTTACCCAAGGGACTGTGGGATATATTCTGCTCTCAGTGGCTTCACTTCTCCTTTCTGAGCAGGGACATCTAAAGAGCAAATGTCTGCTTAATTAATGATGCCAGAAGATCTTCAATGGCGCCCTTAGGAGGGATAGATATATGTGTAAATATGTAGGTTACAGAGAAAGACAAGGAGATCACAGAGAAGTAAAAGACATATATGAGTAAGGGTGGTGTATTTGCATAATTAAGCACTTGCTCTAACAACATAATATCTGGATGATGAAAATGGAAGCTTATCACAACCTAAGCTGGAAGCCCTCCCCTCCCTTTATGCCTCATCTAAACCTCACTCACTCCAAGTTACTGACACTTGCTTCTTGGTACCTAGTGATTTTTTTTTGAGTGACTTTTTAGAATTATCTTCAGCCTGGCAGAGGGAGGATATCCGTCCTCTCTTTCACTGGCTTTTCTACTGAAGATATTTCAGGTTTTCATGGTGACAAGTCACCTTTCCCAATTGCTCACTTGCTTCCCTAACTTTTTTCTGGAAAACTCCTAGCATCACTCAGGAAATCACAGGCATGTGCAGACAGGCAGCTGTAGACAGCTCTGCCCAGGTAAGTCTTGATTTATTAAGTTGAAGCCAATTGATGACCAAGCAAGAGAAGATTCTTTGCTAGATGGAAGGATTTACTCTAAGGTTGTTTATGTTCTTTTCTGTTGGTTATCTTGGGATATGTGACCTCTCCATACAGTAGCTGTTGGAGGTCATGGCAGTTTAAAATATGCCCTAGACTATACTAGAATCTGGAGACTTAAAAAAAAGTCTCTATCTAATTCTTTTCACAGGACTTTCTGGATGCAGGATTCTAGGAGAATGAGGGTTTAAGTTATTTCAATCCTTCTACCCTTGGATAAGCCTAAGCTTTCTCCACAACCTGGGAGCACGTGCATATGACTGCTGACTTTACTGGGCTCTGGCCACCCAAGCAACCTTCAGTCCCCAGGGGCAGCCCTGATGATTTGCAGTTATGCACAGCTTAGTTGCTAGAAGCTCCCTCCAAGTGAGAATTTATATCTGTGTAGTTCACAAATGTAGCTCAAACCTATTTAACTCCTTGCTAATGAGATTGTAATTTAATATAAGTGCAAAGAGCAAATTCAATAATGCATGCATATAACATTAGGAGTTGAAAGCTGTGAGTCATTTTACTAAGGGCCTAACAATGCTAGGGTCTGAAACCTATTGATGAAGAAACAGCTAGAGAAACAGCTCCAGAAGTCACTTGTGGGTATGTGAGTGAAGCCAGGGCATTTCCAGATGATAATGTCTCAAATTCAAAGGGATAGACCCCTTGATTTTACACGTTGTGAATTTCACTGATGATCTCTGCCAACCCCGGCCTTTGTCCAACCTCTCCCTGTGGAACAGGAATCCCAAAACATGATTGCTTGTGGACTATCTCACACACCCCAATTTGTCTGGGAAGACTTACTCAATTTGTCCCTAACGGAGAGAAGGGGCTCGGGGAAGTTGCTAAGCTAAGTTGCTTCTCAGGGAAGGAGAAAACAGTTTTGATTAAAATGTGGTCACAGGTACTTCCGCAAGTCATAATGGGCATGATGCACTTGAAAAACTCTCTTTTGAGATCCATTAAAAACTCAAACTATCAGATTTGGTTGGGTTTTATTATGCATAAATGTGTTTCCTTTGGTTCACCCCAATGGCACCAACAATGAAAAGCACAGACTGAGAAGACAGAAACTGATCTCACGTTAGATTGGAAACCCACATGACATGTGTTTCTGAAGATGTCGAGTTCATGCCCCTGACTCTAGGCAAAATGTTCACTGAGAGTTGAATCTTATGGGTGCCAGCATCTTCTTTCTTCCCTGCTTCCCCATGCTCCCCCCCCTGCCAGCCCTCTCTTGACCATGAGCCATAGAAAGATAATCAGCCTCAGCTTACACTCCATTAGATCACAACAATTGGGGACTGTATAGCAGATCTGAAAGCTGACTACCAGCTGCCATGCCAGGGCACATACCACCCTCTCCTAGCATGCATTCCAGCATCCACTTATCTGCACTTCCCAGCAGTGATGCCGGATAGGACACACCAACAGAGTCCATCTCTCCCTCTCGTTCTCTATCTCCTGTAAATGTAAAGTATGCTATTGCCTTAGTTTCATATTTTGAGAAATATTTGCTTCAAGGCCAGATGAAATGAAGCTTTAAGGTGAATTTAGCACTTGGAACACACTTTTGCCACCTGTGACCAATGGGGATTTGCCTCATGTGCCAAGGGCCAAATGCTATACCGCTCTCTAGAAAGTCAAATGAGAATGGATTACAATTGTTATCCATAAATCTTACCCCCCACCCCCACTCCACCAACTTCCCACCCGCACTGCATGTATTTCAATCATTTCAAATCTTTCATGTTTCTTTTCCATGGCTGTTTTGCCTTTCGGAGAGTGTGGTTCTATAACCTTCTCTCCAAATGAAAGGAAACCAAATGATTGGGTCTTAGCGGGGCAGAAAGGGTATAGACACACACCGTTTCACTCTGCCACGGCAGCGGTGTCTTTCCTCTTGGCAATTGTACAACAGCATTCTTACCTTCAGGCCTTTCACTCCTGCCGCTCTTTCTGTAGCTCTGGTGTTGAACATTTGGTCATTGTCAATAAGAAACACATTCAAGTTATCAGGGTAACACCAAAGGCAACTAATCATGTCTTAATCATAGAAATCATGTTAAGGCCACGCAGTCAATTTCAAAAAAAAATCATTAGAATGGATTAATTTTTTTTTCTGGATTACATATTTTTCCGGTGGTAGAATTTATTCTTTAACACCATCTGGCAAAATCAATGGTTTTTGCAGTCACTGGACTGGTTCAGTTCTTAAGGCAAAAAGGTCCCTTGCTTGAAGCAGCCACTTGAGAGAAAGTGAGGGTTTGCTCTTGGGAAGAAGACCTGAGTAAGTTCAAGGAGCAAATTTAGTCACTACCAGGAAAGAAAACTGTCAGGTTCTTCATACTTCGAGGAGGCAGCACCAGCACAGAGACATGCAAACCAACGAAGAGCATAATATACTCACCCTACTCCTTGATTCCAAACCAGCCTCGGTGATTCACAGGAACTTCTTCTAAGACCCAGGAAGTGCCATCGATCTGTAATGATTCTTGCCTACACACATAACAGTGTCAATAAAGAGTCATTGGGATCCATCTTAACCCTGGGCATCCAAAATGTCTACCTTTAGGGATGGCTTCTGCCAATAAAAGGTCCATCTTGTTGCAGGTAAAAGGCAGATGCAGATTCACATCCGTTACCCAAGGCCCAAGAATGTCAAAGAATTCTGGGTGTGGAAGAGAAGCGGTTAAGAGACGGCGGCAGAGGAGAGGAGGAGGATTGTAGACATACATGGAAGAAGAAATACACACAAAACTGAGGATCTCATTTATACATATGGGAAACATAGCACCACCTCATTCATCTAAGTACCACCAAGTGGGAAGCTGAGGGCATTTGGAAGTGGGCTGTTTCAAAGTAAAACTTTTTACTATCTTTGAATATGAGACTTGTTAAGCAAATGCATGAGGTTTAAAAAAAAAATGACTGCTAGCGATTAGAAGTAAGGATGGGCTTGAATTTCTTAAGAGAACAAACTCTTTCCAGGTACTGCGAAAGCACCTACGTGAAAAGAAACACAACTCATTTTCAGTGCAAGCCACTTTTTGAATTTCTGGAAGCAAGTTCCCTAAGTGCTTTCCTAGGGTCACAGTGGTTAGTTTATTCTAGTCCCTGTATATTTTTGAATATAACCCAGCTGCAGTTCTCTATCAATATCCCAGAAATCATAATGATCATTCAACCACTTGTTTAATCATTCAACGTTAACTGCATATCACATCATCATCCCTTACTTCCCTATATGCCTTGCAAGTTAAGGCACCTATCATACAACTCTCCTTCTGGTCAAGGGGTTCAGAATGGTTCCATTTAAACATTCTGCTCCAATGTTCCCCCAAAGCACAAAGCGTGCTGATTTTCAACTTGGAACATATGGACACTGGAAGTCTGAATCCCTGGATGGAACTGAAGCCAGGGCCGTTTTACAGTGAGGTGGGGTAGGGCTTATAAAGCTTTGTCACCCCAGTCACAGATAGCTTATTTCACAGACCAGACCCCTTCTGGTAAGGTAAGGCTACACAGGAAATCTAAGCTGGTGCCCTTTCCCCAAGACTAAGGGAGTGAAGCAGGGTGAGTAGGGGCAGATCAGAAGAATTTGGAAGTCTGAGGTGACAGGCAGCTGTGGAGGGAGGCTGACTGTGCTTCTGTGGTAATTCAGCAGCTAAATCCCCATTCTGCTGTGATTCACAGCGACAGGCTTTCACTGGTTGTGTCACAAACCCCTGGTGCTTGGGGTTTATCGCTGAAACAAGCTATTGGCTCTTAATTACCGCATTGGCGCACGCGTTGTAATAATGCGCTAACACAAAAGGGCGATTTGGAGGTTAAAAATTCCCCAACCACACCTCTAATTTTCATGATCCTTGCCTGTACATTCATAGTCCATCAAGGAAGGATCAGGTCTAATTTGTTGGGGTCCTATTAGCCCAGGTTCAGGAAGCTGGTGAAACCAAGCAGTATTTCAGATCTAGCCTATAGGTCCGGTCCAGCGGCCACCTCAGTGACTGACCTTGTCTTAATGCCCTGTATTCAGAAAATGAAATAAATATCTATTTCATTAGTTTAAGCATGTGCACATTTAAAACAGCCTGAAAAATTGCTGGTTCCTTCCAAAGAGGAGTAACTTTTTGAGACTAGGCTTCGAACGCATGGCGTCTCATGCCAGGGGGTTAAAGTCAACAATTTAACATAATTGCCCATCTTAGCATTATTTTAAGGTTGCAGGAGAGAGACTGAGAGATAAGTGTTACAGGTTTTTCTCCGTCTCTCAGTTTCAGAGATAATAGGTATGGAAGTGTTTTTGAAAAAGTAAAAGGACTCATAAATGTCAGGCTTTGTGATTAGTGTCATTTTTAGTAATCAGTACTGAGGGCCGCAATGGCTTAAATATGCCATTTGCCTTGTAACCAAGGTACTTGAGAATGAACCTGATTCTTAGGGAAATCTATCACATGCAATCAGATTCACATTGCTCATTGGATGGGTACATGTGATAAATTGCTGTCTGCAATAGCATCACAAGAGGTGATCCTGAAAGTCGGCAGAGATTTGTGGAAGCATTAGCTGTGTGACCTTCTCAAAGTCACCACCATCTCTGGGTCTCATTCTCTGTGAAACGATGGTATACAACAGTCAATTGTCATGTTAACGGGGGATGGGATACAATAAAGAGGTGTAATTCCCAAGCCGTTTTACTAACACAGTTAAACCTCATGGATCTGGACTAACGGAGGGGAAGGACTGTCTGAATGGGAAAGTCCTGAATTACAAAACAGGTTTGAAGAATGACAGTTTTATTACGTTACGTCTGTTTTGTGATTCACACTCACTATGCTACATTGCCATAGTGGAGGTCCTTGTGAGAAATACTTTAGCAGATAGATTGGTAATGAATATGATTGTATCTAGCCAATGCTTGCCACGTTTGAGAAAAAAATTTGTTCTCTTAAGGAAAAAATACAGCAGACAATCTCAACTCTTCATTTGCTTAACAAACCTCTCTTGGCCCCTTTCCTGATACTGTGTGGGTAGGCTGTAGACTGGTCCCTGTCCCGTTCATCACGAATTATAAATTTGAGGGCTCCAAATTAATGAGGTTTCACTGCCTTTTCTACCTTCTTCTCCATTGATTTGTTTTTGGCATCACCACCAAATGGTGGTAAAACAGATTTTCAAGTTCATCTCTTGCCCCTTCTCTTGCTCACTCCCAGAAAACAGCAGGTAGCAAGAAGGAAGAAGAAAAAGGCAAGCTCCTTGGTAATCCGGAAACAGAATAAGCAATCGTTGGATATGCAGCACTCATTTTACTATTATCCATAGCTGAGAAAGGGGTTGACTTATTTCAAAAGGCTGGCCGGAGGAATGACCAAAACAAGTGATTTGAGAGATGCCTGGCAGGTAGCACTAATGTCAGAGAAGTTGGAAACACTTAGGCTCTACTGAGATCTTTCTCTATTTGCATATCAAAAATCAGATAATCTGGAAATCGTGGGCTGGCAATAAAGTTACTTGATAACTTTGCCTGCAGTCTCAGCTGAGGAAAGAGAAAAGCTTGATTGCTCGTTGTAATTAGCAAATAGCTGGTCTAAAGTTTTAGGGGTCTTCACGATACCAAAACATCTGGGTGAAAAGTAAAAATTCGGCCAAATACATGCAGATTGTTTGGTTTATGTAACATCACACATCTGGTTATTTGAAAACTTCTGGGCACTTGGCATCATGTGGATGCTTTAGAGTCATCTTGATACAGTCCATGGCTCCTTTGTAACCATGCTGAGTGAATTCTTGAGAGCAATGTATCCAATCCAGCTCAATTTTCATTCTGCAACTCACTTGCATGATATAGTTAGGGTCTCCGTGGCCTGCTAATAACATGAGAAATAGACCAAGAAGAAGGTGCTAAATACTCTATGTATCAGGTTAGCCATTGCAAAACTCAAATGAGCCCAAAGCTTGACTAAACTGTGATTGTCATCAGTTCACACTGGTGGAAAAGGAAGTTACTGCTTTCTGACACACAGTAAAACCTTGATTAATTGAAATCCATAAGGGATGAATTGAATTTTCAATAAGAGTACTCATTTTGTTTCATTCTTGGCTAATGACATTTTTTTTTCCTCAAAATGCTTGTATCCACTTTCTCGTCTCCGGGAAGCAGCCTCTAATGTTTGAGGGTCAATCCAGATAGAGAGAAGATATGGGAGACAAAGCTGAATGTGACCTAACCACAGGTCGTCTCTTGGCAAATGATTAAAAAAAAAAAATCAATTCCTTGCAGTCTTCTGTTTTGGTACTATTTGCTGTTTTCTCATCAATGTGGAGTGCTGAGGAGGGGCAATTCAGTTAGTTGGGGTAGTGGTTAGGTGAGTTCTGGTTAATCAAGGTTTTACAGGTAAAGACCTCACCAATGCCTGGTAAGATTATGTGCTGAAGAAGGTTGTATTTGAATTGATCACTTTGAAAGTACTCTGTATCAGTGTTTCCAAACCCATATTATACTGCAGACTGGCAAACTAACTTTTCCATCAGGATCCTGAGGAATGGAGAGAGAAAGAGAAGAGCAGAGGTGTAACCATTGTCTCTGAAGGAGAAAAGGTTTGGCTTGCCTGTCTGTTGGCCTGTGTGTGGGAAACACTGTTCTTCACCTTACGAGATGCCCATGGTATCTTGGTTGTACAAGAGTCGATCTTACATGCTTCAATATAATTCTCATGCCCTTTGGGTCATGGAGGATTGTGTTTTCAGGTCCTCTCCTGTACTTACCCAACGTGTCCTTCCATTACTTGCTGTCATGACTTCTGAGCTTGCAACTATTTCCTGTTGCTTGGACGAAGGTTATTCGTTCTTCCTAGTCCCGAAGAGCATTATGGAGCCAAAGGAATGCCAAGTGAGATGGATTTTCTCATGATGGCAGCCTGGATAACAGTTAGACCTACCTGAACCACGAACACGGCTAAGGAGAAGTCAAATCAGGGATTCATACACATGGAGTACCACAGTTAGGCGACGCGCTTGTTTAAATATACAGAATATCTTTGCCAAGTCTGTATATGGAGTGGCCTATTGAAGAAAGACCCCATTTAACTTGAAACCTAGCTTGTTCTTTGGCTTTTCAAGTTAAGTGGGGCCGGCTTAAATAGGCCACCGCATATGAAGAACAACATCTCATCACTCATACACATAATTGAAGAAGCCAACTCTAATCAACCAATCAACCTCGGTGAGCAACCATCATGCCTTGGGCTGAGGGGGGGGGAAGGCCATAACCTGACTTTTCAGTAGATAGATTTGACTTCTCACATGGTTCATGTGAGACAGGCGAGGACAGTCTTAAGGAAAGCCTTGGGCTCTTGAGAGCCTAGGCCATTGAAACCCATGCCGTGGCCTTCATAAGGCAACAGGTCTGGTGTGTGAGGGGAAGGGAGGGGTGTGGAGGGGGAGCCTCTGTCTGGGAGTTTAAGAAGGGACCCAAGTTAGATCAAAAATGCGGGCAGTGCCCCGAAGTCTTTCTGGTTCCCAAAGCTGCCAGGCAGCGGAATAACCTGGTCATTCCACTTTCTGTGTGCGTCTTGTGCTCTCTCCTCAATAATAAGATAACAGTCTTGCCGATTACTCGTCACTAAGGGTACCCGGTTGTGGTGACATTGAGGCTGACCTTGGAGTCACCGCCCCCGCTGCCGCACTCTCCTTTGTCGTACCACCATTTGTTTTTCAATTTGTCCAAGAGGCCTTGCTCATTCAGTTTTAATACTGCCAGGTTAACAGCATTTCTTGAAACGATAAAACATAACTTGTAAGAAAATGCACAAATGCGTAGGAAATCGTTAACGTATAAAAAGGAGCACAAGAGGACAAATTGGCTAAATTTCACAGAACGTGGAGCTATAAAAATGTCTGTACAGCAAATACAGGGTTAAATATTGGAAGGTGGCATGGAGGATAACATTTGCTCAAAACTGAAGTGTGCGGGATGGGGAAATTGTCTTTGAGAAAAAAAGTAACAAGAACACCACATCCATGCAATTAACATTCGTCACATATGGCACCGTAACTTGGCTTTTACCATTTAAATTGAAAAAGCCGTTGAACTGTAAAATTAAAACAGCAACAAACAGTCAGAGAGGACAACACAGAGAGAGAACATTAAAAAAAATGGATGCATTAAATAGATGAAACCATAATTTACCGTCTTATTTAACTCCATGGAATATTGTAGATTTTAAACTTTTAAAAGTTACCTCAAAATCCACAAGAAAGAAAATGACAACAAAATGCATCAGGGTAGGTGGAATACTATAACAACACGGATATTGTTATATTATTCCACCCACCTTAATGCTGAGCCTTTAGGGGTTGCCACACCATAGCCTTTGGAATCCAGATTTCCACCAACTTTCATGGTATCACACGGTTTTCTCTGCTCAATGTACTCATTCATGGTTGACTCCAGCAGGAAGGCGAACTTTCCCTTGGACTTGCGCACCCGGGCCACTCCGTCTGCTGTTGTTTTGGTAAAGACGGATGGTTCTGCTGATTTCATGTAAGACCACATTTTCTCATAGACCGCAATTTTGGACCTCTGTAACAGAGACAGGGATTCTTAAAGCCACCAGATATGAAAACTAGAAGAGGCCTCGGTGCAGTGGTTTTCAAACAATTTCTACTGCAGCCCATAGTAAGAAGAGCATGTCACGCTGTGGCCCACAAGGTACATTCATACATATGTAAACACAGTTCTAAAATAGGTTACTCAACACTGCACTCATCTTTGCGACATGCGATGCCCTCTGATATTTTCTATTGTATTCTAATTCACTGTAAGAAAGACAGAAACGCCAGTCAGGACCCACTACATTGATTTCACGGCTCTACTAATGGGTTGCAATCTAGCTGGAAAAACACTTTCTCAGTTCAATCTTCTTCTCGATTCAGAAATCTCCCCGGCAATATCCTGCTATGTGATTACCCTTTACCTGCCCGGAAAAAAAAAATGCCATTGGAGGGGAGTGTACAACCATTTCGGTTAGCCCGCTCCAGCGCGGGACATTAATTATTGTAAGAAAGCACTTTCTTATTCTGAGCTGAAATTTGTTTCTCTAGGACTCCCAACCTTTAGCACTATCTGCTAGAGCTACGTAAAGCAATTCTGTTCCTTCTTCTGCATGATGGCCCTCCAAATACTGCAAGGCTGTTGTTATACCCCCTCTTCATCTCTCCATCAGGTTGAACTCCACTGATGTCTAATACTATTTCCAGAAGGCTCACAATTTTGGTCTATCTCCCATAGGATTCTAGTTAGCAATGCCTCTCTTCAATTAGATTGTCTAGAAATAGACACGGTACCCCAGATATCTGACAAAGACAGAATGAAAAGAAAAACCGTTTGCTTCTTGTCACTGGAACATTATTTTCTAGCGTAACACTGCCTGAGTTTGCGCTAATGTATTTAGCCTTTCATGCATCCTTTTAACAAATATTTGCCAAGCACCTGCTATATCTGAAGCACTCTCCTGGGGGTGGGAAGAGTATGATAGAGTGAACAGTCCCTCTTTTCACTCAGGTTGAGGCCAAACCCAAACTGTTAGTTCTTTCGACCAAGCCAAGTTTCCCTCATGCTTACCATTTTGGATTTTGAATTTAATGCCATTATAAATGTCATCTCAGTTCAGGTGGTCCTTAGAACATGCGCTAAATGCTTATAGGTCTATGGTAGGCATTCTGGATAATATAAAGGAAGCATGGTCTCAATGACCCCATGACTTCCAGTTGAGATGGGAGTTAGGTCCTTAGGAATGAAAACCCAACAGAAAAATTCTAAAGTGCTGTTTGACCAGAGGTGAGGTAGCATGGTAGAGACTATAAACATGCCAAGATTTCAAGTGTTCTTTTATGGCGTTTCCCGGCCCCTGCCTCAGCTTTTTTGATTATTTAATTGCTCTTCTCTGGACTTTGGCCAGCTACATTCTTGAAGCCCGCGTTGACCTGCTTAAATAATTTCAGAGGGCTGGAACTCCCAGAGCTATCACCATGGAAATTAAAGGTTGTGTTTATGGTGATTGGACACCCACTGAGGCCCTTACTGAGTCACTGAAACTGTTCACTGGGATTGGAAATATGGCTTCCATAGTTGGTTTGCAAAAAGAACAGGAAAAAAAAAAAAAGCCAATATGGCTGAAGCCAAATGAGCAAAAGGGAGAATGGTAGGAAATGAGTTCAGAAAGATAATCAGAGGTCAGATCTTCTAGGGCCCTGTAAGACATGGTAAAAAGTTTGGATTTATTCTGTTAGGAAATTATTGAAGGATTTTGAGGAGGTGTGTGTGTGATAAGATCTGATTTAAAGCTTTAAAGCATTACTATAGCTACTTTATGGAGAATACGTTCTAAGGTGGGCCAGAGTGCTTAGGAGACTATTCTAATAGTCCAGGGGAGAGATGGTGGTGGCTTGGACTAGGTTGGAAGCAATGGAAGTAGAGAGGAGAGGTTGAATTCAACATATGTTTTGGGAAGACAGCAAACAAGCCATGCTGATGGACATCTTCACCTGATGGTCCTATAGACATTTTCAGATTAAACATTTCCAAACCAAACTTATTATTTTCCTTATAAAGCCTGGCTCTCCTAAATTCTGTCAGTAAACCACCGAACATCCAAGCTAGGAAGTTTGGTTTTTACTCCTTCCTCGGCCTCTTAATATGCCTTGTTTATTTGGACATAGAAATGTAGGCTCTGTCTTTTTGTCTTCTTTCCATTCTCATTACCGTTGCCCTGGAGCAGGCTCCCACGATTTTTTGGTCTGGACTACATTGCCTCCTAATTGCTCTCCAGGCTTCATTCCTCTTTTCAGTTTATCCTCCAGCGATCCTTCCAAAATGTGAATCTTTAAAATCTTCCAAAATGTGAATTCTTTAAAATCTTCTCATAGTTCCCTAAAACCTACAGAACAAAATTTAGACTCCTATGTATGATATTCAGGAGTCCTTATGATCTTGACTACACTCTCCTATGATCTAGTTACACTGGACTACTCACTGTTCACTGAAGTATGCCACACACCTTCATGTCTTATGCCTTTGGTTATGCTTTTGCTTCTACCTAAATTATCCCTATTCATCCTACAAGGTCCAGAGCAAATACCATGTCTTCTGTGAAATCTTTCCTCACTCTTGCTCCCACAGAAGTGCTTTCTTGGGTGTTCCTAAAGCACTTTTGCTCATACCTTTGCTACAGAGCTTACTATAATGCATTATGGTGAGTTGGTTACATGACTGTCTTACTCACATTACTGGGTGTTCTTGAGGGCACAGTCCATGTGTGATTCATTTTGGTAGCCCTCTTGGCAGCTAGCACAAGGTGCATAGTAGGCATTTAAGATATGTTTGCTTAATAGCTGAAGCTTAGCCTGATCAGGGTGACATCTAGATTGTTGGTCGAAAACATCAGAAGGTTGGTGAAAAATGGCTGCCAGCACTAGTTTTATAGCCCTGTAGAATTCTAGAGCTGAAGTTACTCTAAAGATCATTGAATCCAACTCCCAGCTAAACCAATCAGGATATATGCTTTATAATCCATTTTGTTTTGTTTTTGTTTTTGCCACTTAGCCTGCCTTTGTTGTCCACACCAATAACTTTCTCCCCTAATAATCAAGGTCTTCTAAGATTGAAATCTCACCCATTGACATTTATGCTCATTCCAGGATATGCACATTATCCTGATCTGACACATAAAACAATTTCTAAACATCATAATGAAACACATTCTCAATGGCTTAATTTTATCTCAGTAGGAATTTCCTAGTTAGTGGCTCAAAGAATTTTATTAAATAGTAAATAATTCAGCTGCACTGTAAGATATGAAACACTATGTAAGAGCACCTCTATAGCTGCCACAGAACTCAATAAAACATTATGAAGTTAGTTGAAATCTGCCTATACTCCCTTCTCTAACTGCATACCCTTCCTCCAGGTCAAAAGTAACCCTTATCCTGAATTTGGTCTTTATCATTTCCTTGCATCTCTTTATATTTTTATGAGAATAAACACATCTCTTTTGTAATGGCTGCAGAGCATTTCAATCTATGGCTATACCATACATTATCTGCCCAATCTCTGAGTGAAGGACTTTTAGGTCATTTGCAATTTTTTGGCATTAGAGACAACACTGTGGTAAGTGTGTATCTCTGTGCACTTGCAAAGAGGTACTCCGTGTTCATCTTGGTCCAATCGAACCCGAGTGAAAGGGGGAGAGGGTAGACCAATTTGCCTTTTACATTATTTGCAAACAGGCTATTCCATCCAAAGATAAATTTATAAGGCAAGGGCAAAGGGGTCTGTGAATTCCAATCTGAATGCACTATAATTTGGATTCATTTACTTCATCATTTACTTGAGCTCTTTGATTGCTGATACAGGTTAAAAGGTTTATTCCCTTAGGTAATGATGCATTTCTAGGAGAATAAATGGCGGTGCTTGAAGTGGGCACTTTGAATGTGCAGTGCACATGCAGCAGATATTAATGAATTCAGGAAATGAAAAGTTAGTTAGTGGCAGAAACGACTGGGTCCTGGTTGATGACTGAATTCTGAAGGAATTAAGTCTGAATTAAGAAGGGGAAAAAAGCAATGGCTCACAAGTGAGAAAAATTGAGCTGAAACGTTTATCTTCCTAACTAGTATTTAAGTGACAGTATAACATTTAGACCAAAAAGAAGAAAAAAATATCACTAGCATTTTTTTTTGCAGTCTGTCTTATTCTGGCTGAAATACTGAAGGCAATAAAAGGAATTGAATCTTAGCTCAATCATCTGGGAGAAATTAAAAAAATTATGGGCAGGATGTGTAATGGCAAGTTCATTTTTCTCAAACCCGCCACGATTCATTTATTTCATCCCACAGAGCACCATTTTGTACCTCAGAAGGAATAAACAACGAGTATGCAGAGAGGCCACACGAAATTCTCTTAGCACTGCGTGTGAAATCCAAAAGGAGAAATACATGCATGGAGGAGGAACAGATTAATCCAAAACAGCAGATAAAGCAGAGCTCTAGCATTCATGGATTCAACAGTCACTGTTTCAACTATTTGTAATAAGTCATGAAGGTCAACTGTGCAAAGAAATTTGCTTTTGTTGAGTGGAAATTTGGATTTTGGGCCCAGTGAGGCTGACGTGCAGAAACAAGTGATTAGTGACCGCACTTAGCCCACCACTCAGACTTTGTATCTCTCTGCAGTGGTGCTGGTTGCTTCTCATCACTGTGCGTAACTATTCCTTTGTAGACCCAGGGGTACAAGGTAAATGCATGGTGCCATGTTGAAAGTGTGGAGTCACGTCGCTTGGGTTTGAATCCCACTTGCTACGTGTAGAAGGTATCTAGCCCCTATGTGCCTCAATTTCCTCATCCATCAAATGGGATAATTTTTTTAAGTGCCTACTTCAAAGGTTTCTTGGGAGAAATGACATGAGTTAATACGTGATCTCACTTAGAACAGTGCCTGGCATACAGGAAGTGTTGAAAACATTACATATTTTTATAGCACAGAAAACATTATTTGTTTTAGTGACAGAACTTAATAGCATGATAAACTACTTTAGTCCCCTATTCAACAGAATCATTACTTCATTTTATGGAGGGAATCATATGTTCAAGTGTTATTCACATATTTGGGTCTTTGGACTTATTCCGGTGAATGCCCGTGGTCTGCTGTCAGCAAAAGTCATCATCATTTGATTTGGATTTAAAAAAATTTTGGTGGAAGAAATATGGGTAAGATACCAAACCTGTGTTTGGTAGTTTAGTTGAGGTTCACACATTAAGGTTCCCATTAACCAGAACACTGCTACTGGAAAGACCTGGTGAATGAAGCTTTCTGCTTCCCTAAGAGTTAAATGAGAACATCCATTGGTCAATAGAACATCCAGTTGGAGTCAGTAGAGTAACAGACTTTTAGAAATAGAAGAAACCTTCAAAACCATCTGGTTCAGCCTTTCACCCAATGCAGCATGGCTTCTCTGCTCAAATGTCTCTGGTGGTAAGGCACTCCCAAGCTCAGAAGAGGCTCGTAACTTACAACAGACGGTTCAAGTTGATAGAAAATTCTTTTTGTTGGGCTGACATCCTTCATGACAGTCTCTCTCCCCTCCAGTCCTATTCTGCCTTCTGCTTGAATTGGGCCATCTCTCCTTTCTGCTGCCATTTCTCCACTGTATGTAGCGCTGGTAGTACTGCTTTGTAATGGTCATCTCCAGTGCAACCTGAGCTACTTTGGAGTAGGAATTACGTCTCTCTCTCTTTCTTTTTTTGTCTCTGTATTCCCAGTGACTAGCCTGGCATGTAGGAAACTCTCACTATGTATCTGTGGAATGAATGAATAGCACAATTGCAGTTCCACCTACTGGTCCTAATTCTGCACTCTGCAGTAATATAGAGCAAATACACTCTTTCCACATGGTGTGCTGACTGAAGATTACCACCACCATGTCACCTGTTAATTGTCTCTTGCAGACTATACATTACAAGGGCCTTCATTTATTACTCTTATGACATGAATTCCAGTCATCCCCCTCCTCTTTCTGGGAATCTCCATCTTCTAGATGCTTTTTAATTTTTCAAAGTCCCTCCTAAAATGGGGCCCCGACAACTGATGATAATATGTTTGATATAGCTGCACTAGCACAAATGACAATACCACAATCTCTTCTCGTGATGTGGACATGAACACAATTTTTCATTTTGGCAGGATTCAACAGGCATTTTTAGATATGTTGATAGTCGAGAATTAACTACATTAACAAAACAGACCAATAAATTGGAAGCATGATTGTCAACAGAGGCATAATCTGCTAATTCACTTATGGTATTAATTTGTTGTCAGCATGTAGACAAAGTATTACATTTTGCAAAGAGAGTATTGGTGTTTGTGACATCTCTATGCCCCAGACATGTACAGTGTGTTCTGAGTGAATAATTTGAGAGGATAGAATGAAGGAAAGGTCAGGGGAAGATGGTTTTGGGTACCTTTTTGGGAGGGAAGATATTACTTTTAAGTCATCTCTGCACCCAACATGGGGCTCGAACTCACAACTACGAGATCGAGTCGCACGCTCCACCGGCTGAGCCAGCCAGGTACCCCGGTTTTAGGTATTTTGTACCTCAGCATTCCCCTAAGGGGAATGGGTTGGCTTTATGCATTTATTTTTTGTCCACTGCTGGTATCATGCCTCTATTGTCCATTTCCACCACTGTATGTATAAAACTAGCTTTGTACATGTCACAGAGAGGCTCGGTTCTCAGTCTCTACCTCTCTCACCCAATTTCACTGTCTTTTTTACTCAGAGATCCATTTCGGACATCAGTAGTCTTGGTCCTCATGGGGACAGCCACTGATGTTACAAAGATTTCGGTTACCTTTGAGCAAGGGATCGTTTTTATTCGAATAGGGGATTGGTGTCTCAGGAAGGTGGGTGTAAAAGGTGCTGTGCAGGGGCTGGAATAGCCACCCCTGTGAACAGGACACTAACAAAGGGGAAAATGGCATGTTTCAAACAAAAATGCCTTACCCTCCTTCATTTTTGCCTTCTCTACTATTATCGTAGCTTATGTATTGCTTAACAATTTGGTCCATTTCTTCTGTAGATTGTATCTTTAGTTAAGAGGACATCATTAAAATCTATAATCTGCTTTCTCTTCCAAATTATTTAACTCTCTCTGAAATGTCTACTTTTAAGAAAGGCTTGGGGGGCACTGCTAGCTGGTACAAATTTGAAAAGGTGGCTTTGGTCTGCTGTCTGCCTGAACGGGGCACGATAGACTCCTGTGCGTCTCCTGTGCCTTCCTTCACCTTCACGAGCAAATGTTGTGTCTTTGCATTTCTCCAATACTGGGATATGGACAGGTGATCCTTGCAAGGTCAAGGACTGGAAGAAAGGAAGCTGGTGGCAGGGCTGCTCTGGAGAGTGCCTGACCTCCTTTTCCCTCCTTCTCTTTTCTGCCTTTCCTAATGGTTGATGGCATTGGATGATGACAAGGTGTATTTGTGTCCTGGTGGGGTGGGCAGAGTCAGAAGACAGGGGGGAGAGCAAGGCCTGGATGGAGCTGGCCCATTCTCAAGGTCTTCCATGTGGTTCTAAGTCTCAGGTCTACAGAAGTTCTTTGCATTGTGACTCTGTGCAAGTTTCGAGCACTTGGGTTAGGCCTGCGAAGTGCCTTTCTTAGGCAGAGACACCTTAGATTCGCCATGACCGGAAAGAAGCAGGAGACAGGTGAATTTCGTTCAACTGTACATTTGCATAGGTCTTTCTGGTTGTCGAGGTGATTTCACACACGCCATCTCCTTTAACTTCCCCAGCACAAATTGTGTGTTCAGTGCTTGGTCCCCAGCACCCAGAATGGTGCCTGATGCCCAGAGGTGCTCAAAAAATATTCTTGGAATGGAAGAACGAGCACCTATTTTACAGATGAGGGAACTGGGAGGAAGAGAGGGTAAACACATTGGCAAGCTGCTGCTGGTGCAGTGGCTTGCTCCAGGTGACACAGCTAATGAGGAACAAAGCTGAGACCCCCCCCCCTTCCAAGTGTGCTAGTCTCAGATTGTTTCTTCCACTACAAGCCCAGCCTCTTCGGCTCTAACCTTGACAATATCCTTTTTGGCGAAAGAGAGCAACTCACCTTCAGAAACGTTTCTAATTTCTTGTTCAAGCCTTTTTTTTTTTTTTTTTAAATCGGGGTAAATTGCAAATAAACCCCAATCCCTTCCCAGTAAGGCAGTGGAAGAAGTGGATGTTCCTGTCACATGCTGTAACCCTGCTACAGGTCCCTAGTGTCCACGCTTCACCACGTGAAGGGATCAGAGCAATCTGGGGCAGAGGAGGAAGAGCACATCTGGCTTGCCAAACGCACCTGACACATGGTTTTCCTCCACATCTGCTTTGAAGAAGCCAGTAGCTCTGATGAGGCACATTTGGAAAAAGGAATCCTTGAATTTTCTAATTTCTTTCCTTAAAGCAAAGACCGTGGTTTCCATTTTGACTTGGAGCAGGGCACACAGGCAATGACTTCATTTCTAAAGCAGGGCCCAAACCCCAATTTCATTGTCTGTCTTGCCTTCAGTTTGCACGTCTAAGATTTCACGCAAGTACTGTTGTCAGTTTCCTTTTGCTCAGTCAGCGGCTGCCGTGTGACTACGTATTGGTGAGGGCCGGGGGAAGAAAGGGAAAGAAATACTGGTTTCTATTCTTAGTTTTTCTCTCGGTACGTTATGACCCTGACTGAATTATTTGGGGGGTTGGGCTTTTAGGTAACTTCAGGGGAGTTGGAGGTCACCTTTTGCCCAGTGTTGCCTAACGTTTTCACGCTGTGCTCTCAAGTCCAGGGACAGGCTTCCTTTCACGTCTGTTTCGGACATGTCCTTTCCAAAGGTGCCAGTGACAATCCAGAAAAGTTTCTGGTGACCTTTGTAGTGTGCCTCCCTGGCATGCAAAGTCACATTACTGTTCTAACGTGTCTTCTGCTTCTCTTGCCAAGTTAGGCTAAGAATATTCCAGTGGGTTGAAAGCAGCATCAGTGGCTGTATGACTTTGAAAGCCAGAGTCGACAAACTCTTGGAGAAAATGGTTCTAAGGTCCTATTACTCTATTCTGGGGGAATAGAGGAAGGGACCCAGTAACCTCCACCCCTGTGGCTCTCAATCAGCAATGATCTGGCCTCCAGAAAGATATTTGGCAACATCTGGAGACATTTTGTTATTATTACAACTTGGGGAGAGGAGTGCTACTGAATAGCATATTCTGGATAGAAGCCAGAGATGCTGCTAAACATCCTACAGTACACAAGACACTGCCATGACCAACAATGACCTAGCCTGAAATGTCAGTATTACCGCAGCAGAGAAACCCTGCTTTATGGGCTTTGAAGGAGCCACTATTATTAACATTTAATCGAGCCCATACTTCCAGACTCTGTTTTAGGCATTTTACATGTGTTAACTCATGTAATACAACAATTCTGTGAAATAGATTATATTACTAACCCATCTTAAAAGTGCACAGAGGCACAGAGAAGTTAAGTAACTTTCCCAAGGCGGTATAGCTAGCTGGCAGTGGAGCTGGGAATTCACTCACGTAGACTCCGGAGTCTGTGCTCTCCAACAGTAGTACACTGTTCCCAGGTGGGTTAAAGGATGGTTGTAAATTATACCGTAGGCCGGACCAAGTTCACATAAATTCTGCTTGAAATGGTGCCTACACTTTAATTTTTTTAAACATTTATTTATTTTTGAAAGAGAGAGAGAGAGAGAGAGAGAGAGACAGAGAGAGAATAATTTGGGGAAGGGTGGAGAGAGGGAGACAGAGGATCCAAAGCAGTCTCCACGCTGTGAGCACAGAGCCCACTGCAGGGCTTGAACCAATGAAATGTGAGATCATGACCTGAGTCGAAATCAAGAGTCAGCTGCTTAACTGACTGAGCCACCCAGGCACCCCGTGCTTATGCTTTAGCATAACGTCAAGGGGCATGATATTTCTCTTATTGCCTCCCTGAAATGTGAGATTGAAGACTAAGATGTCTTGCCCTTAACCCACATGAACTCCTTATGTTTTAAACCAGGTCAACAAATTACTTTTTTCTCTTTGTTTTGAGAATGAAAACATATAAATACGGACTACTAGGGCTGTTATCAAGCAAGACTGAATCAACTTTTATTGTTTCTGATAATCTCATGTTGTATTCCCCCACCTGGTCAGTACCACCTCTTCCCCATTTCCCTTACCAGATACAAGATGCCCTCCCCACTCCATTGTGCTCACAGAAAAGGACTGGAGACATTCCCAACTCAGCAAATGGAAATGATGGAAAAGAGCCTAAAGTGTGATCCTCTTGCAGGAACACTTGCATTTCAGCAAAGGCCAAAACAGAGCTAAAGAAATGGTAGCCTAATGGCAGACACATCAACTGGTTAAGGGGGGTGTGTGTGTGCGTATTGAGAAGCTGACGTTTCTAACTACGTACCCTCACCTTTAGATTATAGAATCTATTTTCAGGACAGAGAATGGGCCACAGAGAAAGTATGGCTGCCATACCTTTTAACTACTTGCTAAAGCAAAGCCTCCAATTCCCTGACTCCCAAGCAACAGATTGCCTCCAGCCTGCCGTCACCGTTGAACACCCTAGGGTCACTTCCCTCTGCCTGCTGGAGTTCTACTTTTCAGTGAAATTTCATCTTCAGCAATCCAGAGCCTATAACCCTTGGCCAATTTGGATTTCGCTTTCTCTCTCTTTTTTTTTTATTTATTTATTTTGAGAGAAAGAGTGAGAGCAACCAGGAGAGAGGGAGAGAGAGGATCCCAAGCAGGCTCCATGCTGTCAGTGCAGAGCCCGATGTGGGGCACGGACCCACAAACCTTGAGATCACAGCCTGAGCCCAAAACAAGAGTCAGATGCTTAACTGACTGAGCCCCCCAGGCGCCCCGGATTTCACTTTCAGGCTGTATTTTTATTTTTTATAACTTAAGGTATTTAAAAGAGAAGTTCAGTGCCCTTGTTTTTCTTGAATCAGTTAATTGTGATGCAGAGGCCAAGCCTGACAATCCAGGGCCTGGGAAATGAGAGCAAATATTCTTCTATTAAGGAGAAAAGTCTATCCTGGAACTGCAATATTTTGAGTTTCCA
This sequence comes from Cryptoprocta ferox, assembly GCA_028646485.1. Classification (NCBI taxonomy): domain Eukaryota; kingdom Metazoa; phylum Chordata; class Mammalia; order Carnivora; family Eupleridae; genus Cryptoprocta; species Cryptoprocta ferox. The sequence continues at coordinate 23,757,178 of CM053579.1, forward strand.
CAGTGACTGTTTCTTCCAGGTCCTTAGAGCAAGAATTACTTTCATACTAAGGGGGAAGAAAAGCAATAGAAAAAAAGAAGAAGTAATTTGTTCAGGGAGATCAGGAAGAGCCCAAATTTTCCACTTAGTGTTTTTTTTTAGGGGGGGGGGGGAGTTAGTTTTCTAAAAGGTGAGTGGGAACTAATCTGAAGAGTTCTTTTAAAGCCAGTCCATCTGTTTTCTATCTGTAAGTAATATATGCCTGGGCAGCTATTCATCACTGCTCCTGTGCTTCTGATTTAATTGGTCTGAAGTGGGGCCGACAATTTCTTGAAAAAGCTTTCTAGGTGATTCTAATATCCATTCTGTGTTGAGAACCATCAACAATAATTCTGCAAGAGCAACAGCTAGCTGTTAGTTATTGCAACGAATACCGACAATGAGAAGGCCACCATTTATTAAGCACTTAACATGCACCGGGAATGTTCCTACTTTACACACATTATTGTGAATCATTGACATAGCCTCGTGAAACAAACACTATCCCCATTTTACTGATGAGGTAGCGAATGCTTATTTGCCAGTTAATGTACTGGTTACTGCTTATTTACTCGTTAGTTTACTGGTTCAAGAGGATGCAGCTGGTAAGATTTCTAGCCCTGACCTCTCTAAACCCTGGACTCGTTTCTCCAACTGCCTGCCTGGCATCTCTGCTTGGGTATCTCATGGGCATCTCCAGCCTAGCATGGCCAGAATGCACCTCTTGATTCTTCCCACCCCCACTTGCTACTCTTCCAGTGTTCTCCATCAGAGAAAATGGCGTTCCCATCCAATTTGTCCAGTTGTTCAGGCCAATCCCTTGCCATCATCCTTGACTTCTTTCTTTGCTCTCACATTCTATACCCTGTCAGCTCGACCTCTAAAATATATTCAAAATCCAACCACTTCTTACCACCTTCACCAGTCATCTTTCATATGAAATAAGACACTCCCTTCGCAAGTGGTCCCCTGCTCCTCAACTTTTACCTTCGCCTAGCGGTCTCACTGTTCTTTTGCGCATAAATCGGATCATGTCGTTCCTCTGCTCAAAGCCCTCAAAATGGCTTCCTATCACACATAGAATACAATCTAAAGTCCTTACCAGGGCTTAGGAGGCCCAGCACAACAGGCTCTGGTTTGTCTTGTCTGTGCTCGTCTCTTCTCCTTCCTTTCCTCTCTCACTTCACTTCAGCCACGTGGGCCTTCATTCTCAAACCGACCCAGCATGTTCCCCGTCAGAGCCTTTGCTCGTGCTGCTGCATCTGAAATAAGTTTCTCCCCACCCCCCTCCACCTCACGTTTTCATGGCCTGCCCCCCCCCCCGATTCATTTAGGTGTCGGAGCAAATGTCACCTCAACAGAGAGGCCTGCCTCAATCAGCTGAGATGAAATAGCACTCCCGACATGTTGTCTCCTTACCTGCTTGTTTGTTTCATTTCACTTAACACCCACTGAAACATACACGTTATTTACATATTTGCTTATCTTTTTTTGTCTCATCAATAAGACAAAGTCCAAAAGGACTTTGTTTCATTTGAGCACTTAGAACAAGGGCTGTCACATAGAATGCCCTCAGTAAGTATTAACTGAGTGAATAAATGAGTGAAGCCGCTGAGATTTAAACCCAGATCATTTGACATAGAAGTCTATATTCTTGATTACATTGTCATCATTAGTCTCCCCTGTCATTCTTCAAAGCGTAGAGAGGTAAGGTGATAATTGCACAGATGCAAAGTGGCAGAATTAGTCCTCAGATCGGGGTCTGTTGGCTTCCCCAACCTGTTTCTTCCTACTACTCCACACTGCCTCCCAGTGGAGAAATTGCTAGTGACTACATTGAGCAAAATGCTGGTGAATTCATTGAAGTTTACATCTTTGACCTGTCATTTCGACATGATTTTATATAGCCTTCATCTTCCTTGGTTCAGCTTTGAAGCCTGTTAAGTATGCGATGGGGTAAAAGGCACGAATATAATACTCCACTAGCCTGTCACAAGGCCCTAAATCCTACCATTATAGATCACGCCTTCTGTTGGACTTGGACAAATTACTTAAATTCCTCTAACATTCTAATAATTATCTCTGAAATGGAGATAGAATATGAAGTGAGATCATTTCTATAAAGCACCCAGCACAGTGCCTGGTATGTAGTAAATTCTCAATAAATTAGATTACGCTATCATGTAATGATAATGTAAATGTAAATGGGAGGGTAACAAAACTCAAACCCACCACCTTTGTATAATTTGGTTTACTAAAGAATTTGTGCCAGAGAAATATGGGAGAGAAGGAGAATCAAGGTAAGTCTTGGGGACAGCAGGCAAGCTGGGATGTCACAGGGTGATAAGTCAGGGGCACACCGAGGGCATGGGTGCATGTGGGTGGGAAGAAGGATGATGCCAGGTTATGTGCTGTCAATGCTACTGAGGCAGAGACTAGGATCAATGCTAATTCATGAGCTGCTTAGCAGAGAGTGCCTTATAAATCCAAATGGGGCCACCAAAATGTTCAATTTCAATATATTCACATTTCGTCATCTCCTGTGGCTCTCAAGTTTGAACAGTTGGGTTGAGATTTAAGTCTTTTCCTTCTTGCTGTTAGGGGTGTTCCAGTAAGTATTCTTTCTAAAGGCGCTATGCTGATTTAAAAAAGTGGCTGGCTGGGGTTTTGTCTGGCAAATACACTGACTGTGAAAGCTGCAGGAAAATTGATTTTCTGGCATTTGCGTGTCCTGGCACAAACCCTGCGGCACAGAAGCTCGAGTTATAGAACCTTCTGGTAAAAGCAGCATGTGGGGGTGACTTCAAAAATGATTAGGTTTGGGGCACCTGGGTGGCTCAGTCGGCTGAGCGTCTGATTTCAGCTCAGGTCATCATCTCAGTCTGTGAGTTCGAGCCCCGCATCGGGCTCTGGACTGACAGCTCGGAGCCTGGAGCCTGCTTCGGATTCTGTGTCTCCCTCTCTTTCTGCCCCTCCCCTGCTCGTGCTCTGTCTCTCTGTCTCTCAAAAATAGATAAATGTTAAAAAAGTTTTTTTAAATGATTAGGTTTCACTAATCTTCACCACTGGAGGCCAAAGGCAATGGTCTCCATATGCAAAATGGCAGATAAGGCTATGACTTTGCTGTTATTTCATTTAGAGAAGTAGTCAGCCACTTAGTTTGATACCACACACAAACACAAACCAACATATTTCTTTACACCCCCATTCTTCATGCTCAGGCCTTGATCCCAACCTGTCTTTATTCTGCCTTGGCCATATGAGTGCTGTGGAGCAGCCACCCAGTCACCAATGTTCTGTGAGAGGCTGGCCTGTCCGTGGTGAAATGTGCAGTTTTGTGTTTTCTTCTGATGCATAGAGCAGAGGTTAAGAACATAAGTCCAAAAGTTGTAAAGACCTGACTTTGGTACTTATTAGCTGAGTGACTTTGGGTAAATCATTTAACCTCACCTGAGAGCATACACAGGAACTAAAAAATTAAAATTATTTTAAATTTATTCTATTCATATTAAATTGAAAATAGATGAACTCCTGGGTCTAGGTATGCCATGAAATAATATTCTTGTTACCTCAGTTTCCTTATCTGAAAAAAGGGAATGGTGATAGGGTCTACCTCACAGTGGTCTTGCAATGATGTAATGAGAGATGGTTTATAATGGATTTAGCACAGCTCTTGACAACATAGTAAGCACTTAGTTACTTAGTTAGGAAACTTAGTTAAATTCCGCCCCCACCCTTGGTTCACCCCATTCAGTAGTTGTCTCAGGCACTGTGGTAGAATGCTATAGAGCATGGAAATGTGGAAGATATAGTCTTTATTATCAGGAAACTAAATGAACCATCAGAAGCACGACCCAATAGAACTTTCTGATACGTTCTATATCTGTACTGTCCAATGTGGTAGCTTCTAGCCACACATGCCTGTTGAGCACATGCAATGTGGGGGGTGCCACTGAGCAACTGAATTCTAAATTTAATTTTAATTTTAATTTATTTAAATTCAACTAGTCCCATGAGGTCAGTGGGTACCATATTGGTAGTGCAGGTCTACAGCTTAAGTGAAGCAGAAGGCAAAGAGGGACTAGAAAGCAGCCAAAGGGCACGAAGAATGACTTTGTCTGCTTCACAATAGTCTTCTTGTCTGCTCTGATGGTGGAAGTGATGGCCGCATTGAAGTCCTGACAGCACCAGTTGGAGGGATTGATTGTAGTCTAGGTTGAGGGGCAGGGAAGGAGGAAGCGTAACTTCTGCCCCATTCAGGTCTGAGCTGTAGCCCTGGAACAGCCTACCCAGCCTGTTGTTATGAAAGGCCACTCTAGAGAAGAGTAGGCTGTATTATTTGCGTGGGGAAAAATCCCTCGGGCGTACACAGGAACTATTTCTTTTAAATTTATTCTATTCATATAAAAATGAAAATAAATGAACTCCTGGGGCTAAGTATGCCATGATCTCGTTACCACTGTCTGAGGACTATGGTTTCCTTCAAAACAGCAGTTCATTATACAAGGAAATATTTGTGCAAAAAAAAAAAAAAAGAGTATGCTCCCTAAATTTCCACCTACTTTTCTCTTTCTGGCTCTGTGAGTTGTTACATTAAGTTGTTTGGATGCCCTCTCTCTGAGTCTCCCTTCCAAGAGAAGAATTCCAATACAGGTGAGCAGGCAGGTGACACATTCACAATTTCCCCCAGTTTTTCAGAAATAGTACTTCCCTGTATCCACTCTGATAGATGGGTTGAAGAATTGAGTGTAATCAAAATTGAAAGTGGTAGAATCTCCAGAGATGCTTTCCACTAAAAATTCCAAATACCTTTGTCAAGTACTCATTCCAATTGCCTTTGCCTAGCATTTTCAAACTGTGTTACCATTACATTAAGGTCACAGCTGTAAATTTGCCTTTTCTGAGTCACCAAAGGGAGGACGGGACCAGCATTTCATACGGAGGTAAGACTGGAGGAAATGAGACAGGTTGAACGTTACGGCCATTTGGCTTGGTTACAGTCATATGGTGACCAGGGTCTTGAACCAAGCCATACCAAAAGTCCCACACTGAAACCAATGCTGCCGAATCGCAAATTTGCAAACCAAACCCCATTAAAAAGAAAAAAAAAACACCCCAAGGAACAGAGGCATGAGCTGAAGCAAAATTGTTTTTGAAGAATCATCCAGAAAACTCGGTTGTTTTATATTCTGGCCTGTGTATTCACTGCTACTATTGAACAGGCACAAAACCAAAGCCTGAAAACTCTCCAGAGTAAACCTAAGCTAAGCAAACCCTTATTCCATTTGACTGGCGTTTCTGATAGAAAACCAGTTATCACCTCTACTCAGTAAGGATCCACAGTCAAACTGCAGAAGGAAGCCATGTTGAATCCAAAAGGATTTAGAAGAGCAAAGGGAACCTCAAAGTCCAGGTTGCAGTTCCAAATTTCATGTTTTCTAGTACCTGTGAAACCTGTGGTCTGTGGGATAATTTATTAGGAGTCATTGGTTTGAAATGCGTTCTCCTTAAGTCCCCATTTTGCTGCCAGAACCTTATTACCAAAGAAATACAGTAACTGGAAAAACAGGCCCTCGATCTCTCAAGCAAGACCATTACCATCTGGTGCTATTCCAGAAGAGTGGAAGAGGCCAATAATACTTTAAAAAAAACAGTTCTGTATTTTTCCTCTAAGACTCTCCTGCTTGCCCTCTGTTCCAACTCTGAATAACCAATGGCAGCCCTTTATCGGCTGAAATGCTTCCTGCTCGCTATCCCCACTCTGCACCCCCGCCAGTGGGCCACTAACGATAGTGAACTCAACAAATTAAAGAATGTTTACGCAGACCCTTGTGTTTTTCAGAGCCCATTAAGATAATCTATCACTACGAATTATCTGGTTTTCTTTTTCATAATTAGATGGCGTGTTTCTATTACCGCAAGATTTTTTAAGTCACTTGCAAATTTTAATTTCCATTAAGATGCCTCTTCCTTCACGGTCCTGCGTGTAAAGACAACAGAATATTTAATTAAGAACCCTCCTAGACAGTCATCTCTCTTTGAGGCTTGCTTTCAACACCTTCTGCCTCGAAATTGTTTGTCAGTATGGTGGAAAAAGTGGACGCCCTCCTCCCTTCTGCGCCTAATGGCAATCTGCATTTCTACTGATTTCTATCCAGGTCATTCATTATCCGCTCACTGAAAAGTATGTTATTAATGAGAAGCAGGTAGGAGTCATGCTGTCCTCCCCAGGTTTAAATGAATCTCCAAGATGGTACAATCAAACAGATATGCAAAATAGGCCATTAATGCAACATTAAGGTTACAGATTTAAATACAAAATCAGGGAATGCGGAACTTTTTAATTCCGTCTTGGCAACAAGAGACGTGCTGAATATATGGTACAGTGTTGGGAAGACATGGAGCCAAAGTATTGAAAAAAAATAACTGATGTTTGTACAGGAGACTCCAAGATTAGCTCCCAGACTTCTGGAATGCCGTAACCGTATCTATGTAGATTGGCTCAACTTCAGTAAGTAAGTTTTTCAACCCCTTTGAACTTTTCTTCCCCTGGTTTGTGCTGCTATGCCTAGATAAGAGTATGCCTTCCATCATGTAACAGATGAATTCCTAGAAAAAGCTGTGCCGCGAATTAGATTCATTTTTGAAAATTAAATGTTATTTCTCTTTCGATGCATGGGCTGTTTCATGTTTATTTCTGACAGCCCTCCTCTTAGGTTTTTCTGACAAGCAGTTAATGATCTGTAAACACCAAAATGCACTAGGGGATCTCCATTTTCCAGGAAAGGATATATTTCTAATGTGAGTAATTACTATTTCTTGCTTTTATCAGTTGTGGATTTTCTGATACATGGATTAGTTAAGGAAGGGTCTGGCTGTGTTGTGTAGCCAAAGGTTTGGGAAGAAAAGGGAAGCCTTAAAGATAACACATGGCTTTAACTAGTCCCTGTTAATCTCTGGACTGGCGGAAGGGCAATCCCAGTAATTGCCCGGGAAGACGAAAAAGCCCGTACAAAGCCATTCAGGGTGGGAGGTCCTGATACAATGGATATTGTGCCGTATCCCCGAAGTGCCACTGGCCACCGGAAGAGTTATCCGTGGTAACAGCTAGGGCCCCAGGGGAACGGAGTGGAAGAAGCCTGGACACTAGCCTGTCATCTGGTCTCCACAGAAGAGAGCAGTTACTCTTCAGTGAGGGGGAGGGCGGAAGTCTCCTCTCTGTCATAAGTGGCATCCACACTATTGTTTGGGGGGTGCTGGCACTCCAAGGGAGGTTAGAAAGAAGGAACGGTTCCCCTTAAGTACTCATCCACAGATAATCTGCGGTGGGGACACCCTACCTGCCTCGTTAACATTTCCCCACGCCGGCTTAACCCCGTAGGGGTCTTAGCAATGCCCCCAGTTTGCACTGACTGGAAAACCGACCGGCTGCCCTGCCACCGATGGTGTGGAGGAAGGCTGGGCAACTGGTCTCTGGGCTGGAAAGCATCTCTCTCCTGTTTGGGAACTGGAATGGCCCGCCCAGCACCCTGGTGCATCACACCCGTTTACCTAATGCCCACAGCATGCAGAAACGTAGAATTAGCAAAAGGGAGGGAGGAAGAAGAGAGCACAGCAATTCCGCTTCGTTCTTGAAGGCCCAAAGAGCCAGCACTTCAGTCTGGGTACAAATGTCCACCATATACCACTCTTCTAGAAAGATGAGCCATCACTAACCCTTCTTAGTAGAGACAGCAGAGGAGGGGTCTGGCTGAAATCCCCTCACCAGTCCCCTGCGCTATTCCTAGGAAGCTTCACCTGCCATGTGGGCACTTGGGGCTGTCCACTCCGCAAGCCTCCTCTGCGGGGAAGGTTGAACCTCCAGTCTCCCTAACGCCTCTGTGCAAAACAAATGCAATTGCATTTGTTGCCCAAAGCCCAGACCCAGCAGATAAAGTAGGAAAGGGACCGGGTGAGGGACAGAGAGCGATGCATTAGAAACATGCTTCTGGCTGAAGGGCAGGGGCTTCCCAGCTCCTGCCTCATCTTTCCCTCCTGGACCAGTGTTAAAATACATTCCCCGTGCCTTTTTAAATTTTTAAAAAAAGTTTATTTATTTTGAGAAAGAGAGAGAGAGAAAGAGCATGAGCAGGGGAGGGGCAAAGAGAGAGGGAGAGAGAGAGAATCCCAAGCAAGTTCTGCACTGTCAGCGTGAAGTTTGAACTCACAAACCATGAGATCATGACTTGAGCCAAACCAAGAGTCAGATGCTTAACCTACTGAGCCACCCAGGCGCCCCTAAAATTCATTCCTCTTCCTGATAGCATTTATGTCCTCCTAATTCTGAGCTCTTCCCAGTGACCGGGTTCATGTCTACCCAGCTAAGTTCCCCTGGATTGGGAACTTTGAAGCATGAGGCTCCCTGGATCCCTGAAGCATCTGGAAAGCAGTAACACAGTACGGCTGCCTCATCATAAAAAGCATGGAAAAGGACCGAGAGGGAGGGAGGCAAGAGGTCGTGTGACAGTAGAAGAGCCTTGACTAATGGCCAAGAGTTTAAAGCTCATGTTGCAATTTCTCATTCTGCCCCTTTTCATTCTTAAGGCCATTTCTCTTGCCCATAGTTTCCAACTGTATTTTTAAAAATTTTTAATGTTTTTTTTTGAGAGAGAGAGAGAGAGAGAGAGAGAGAGAGAGAAAGAGAGAATCCCAAGCAGGCGCCACACTGTCAGTGCAGAGCCCATTGCAGGGCTCGAACTCATGAACCGTGAGATCATGACCTCAGCCGAAACCAAGTTGGTTGCTCAACTGACTGAGGCACCCAGGCGCCCCCCAACTGTATCTTAACACTTGAACTTCCCAAAGTGAAAGCCAGGTGTTCTGTGTGTCTACCTACTGTCCTCTGGCCTGGGGCATTTGGGAGTTTGGAATTGCCCGAGTCTCTGTAAAACCACCAGCACAGCAGCCCTGACCATGCGGGTCACATGGGGAAAGAGATTGAGGGAGCGCTGGCAGCCTCTGTCATGTTGGCTGGTGTTTTCGAGCTCCTGAGCAATCTCATCCCTCTGTCCCGTTGTTTTCTTTCTCTTCATGAAATGTCTTGTGGCCCTGCTTCCTTCGAGGTTCGACTGCTTTTGTTTTGCCACGCTGCCTAGCGCCTAGGGATGCTCGCCTAAATTCTTCCAGGTAGGGCCGTTTGAGGTAAAGAGGTTCTCTGAAGCCTTTATAAAAGCGCAAATATAGCAGCCCTGACCACCTGAGACCTAGCAGGTAAGAGACGGAGAGAAAAGGGCAGGAAGGGGCAGTTGTAGGAAAGTAAGAGAGAGCTCCCGGTCTGTCTTCTACTTCTGTCCCATTTTCCCCAAGAAATTCCTCTTATTCAGAGCCTTTACCTAGGTCATCGCGATCAAAATCTCCACCTATGACCAACGCCTGTACCTGGTCGCCTGCAGCCCTCTAGCCTGGGAAGTTTGAATCAGGGGCTTGCTGAAGGGTCCATAAAGATGCCACTACAATGGTCCTGGTCACCCAAGACCCATGCAGTCAATGAGCAATGGAAAAGGAAGGATGTCATAGGGGTCATAGGAGAAAAAAATGATAAATATTTCGAAGCTTCTGGACATTATTCCCCTAGAGTGTCATTTCCTCCTCACTTTTAGGACTTTTATTGCCCATAGTCCCCAGTCAGATACCACTACCTGACCGTCCCTATAGGTATCTGTCTTTGCTCGGGGCGTCCCAAGGCCTCAGATTCTAGTCCCTGAAACAATCATCTCCCATTGGTCCCTGTTGATCAGAGGAAAGTTTTTTCCTTTCTCTCCCTCCCTGACAGGAACACTGGGAGGAGGAGGCCACCACTCAGCCAGTCAGCTGTGCTCACTCTCGAGCTACCTCTTCCTGCCAGACAGGCCTGGCTACTCCTACTCAGGCTTCTCTCTGCCCTGCAGGCCCAGCCTCCAGCCTTCGCCCAGCATCCTTCACATAGGAATAATAGAAAAAAAGTAAATCCAAGTTATCAAAGTAGAAATTCTCTTATATGTTGTAGAGTCAAACATTCTTCAAAGAGTAGCTCTTAATCATCTGTGTTAGAGCCACTCGGGTGCTGGTTTAAAAAAAATGCAGATTAAGGGGCACCTGGGTGGCTCAGTCGGTTAAGCATCTGACTTCGGCTCAGGTCATGATCTCATGGTTCTTGGGTTTGAGCCCCGCATTGGGCTCTGTGCTGACAGCTCAGAGCCTGGAGCCTGCTTCAGATTCTGTGTCTCCCTCTCTCTCTGTCCCTCCCCCACTCACACTCTGTCTCTCTGTGTCTCTCAAAAATAAATAAACGTTAAAAAATTTTAAAAATGCAGATTAATAGAACCTATGAAATCAACATGAGGGGAGGAGGCATGAGATCAATAATCTGTGTTTTCAAATAGCTCTGGAAATGATTTTACACGCAGCCAGTGTTGGAAAACATTGCTCTAGTGCAGTCGTTCATCAGATTATTGAGTCCCCTGTTCAACATCCTTGACAAGTGGCCATTAGCCTAATTTTGAATCCCTTCAAAGATGAACAGCTCACTATCTATGGAGACAGCCCATTCTATTTTTGGATTGCTCTATTAGAATGTTCTTTTTACAACGAGCCAAAAATCTCTATCCTATAATATCCACCCTTTGAGTTTTGTTCTGTCCCTTAGGGCCCCACAAAACAAGTACAATTCATCTTTGAAATGTCTACCCTTCAAATATTTTAAGACAATCCTAATATATTCCACCGCTGCCTATGTTCTTCAGGCTAAATAGTCTCAATTCTTGTGATATGAAAAACAATCTTGTAAAAAATTGTAGACCAGTCCCTGTAGGTCAGCTCTTTGGGTTATTCCACCTAGGAGGGTTTGAAGACAAGGTCAACAAAGAACTATGAGAAGCCATGCCTGTCTTCTTGATGTCAACTCTAAAAATCTGAAGGTGTCCTTCAAGCACCTGTCTCTTACCTTTAACAACTTTCGATGGCTCTGTATTACATGAATTTATCTAAGCCTCCTTGAATTTATTTATATTTCTCCTCAATCATTGACCATGCTGTCTCAACCTTCTTGCTCATCCAATTGGCTGAAACCCCAGGCCAAGAAAATAAAGCAAAAATGTTCTTCAGTATTTGGCCAGTGGGGCAGGTGGCTCCTTGCTAATTTCATATACAATAAACTTCAGTTATTTGTTAATCACAATTACCCAAATGGTGGTGGTGGTGGTGGTGGTATGTGTGTGTGTGTGTATGCACATACATGTGTATGTGTGTCTGTCTGGAAGAAAGGGACAGGATACGAATATTTGGAAATCAAACTTGAAGATTTTGCACAAAGGAGCTTTCATACGATTCTTTTCATGATTACCTCATTAATACTACGACATTCAGGAAAGGAGCTGCTTATTTTGGGGAAATAATGTCTATTATAGTGGGGTTATTTTTAAAAATGAAGGGTTGGTTATGAAATCTTTCATTTGGTATTGTTTGCCAAAGCAGAGATAGGTTTTGCTTTTCAACACTGGTTCCTTAAACTCATTTAAAAGAAAGCAAAGTATTCTTTGGAGAGTCCCTTTTTAATGAGCCTCATCTTCACATGCCAAATGTGAATTATGAAATTAGAAATAAGACAGCACTCAGAGCACCTTGGTCTCAAGCAGTGATTTCCAATTTACCCGTGGCAGTCTATAGATTGATTTCTACCATGATACTATTGTTTCAAAGCAATATTTTTTTGGAAACTGTTTTTTCCATCCTAAACTCCCTCCCTCAAACATACATACATATGCTATCTTGTGCAAACAAATCTTAGTGTTAACCCTACAGAAAACTAACAGTTCCTCAGTCGATAGTAGCCATAGACTACCACGATATAAAGTCATGGTCTTGTTGTTTATTTGTTCTTGGGGGCTTTTTTGGGTCACACATATATTCTCACAAACCTCTTGGACTATTTTTAAATTCTTTTCTCTCCAAATATTTTTAAGATGTCCTTTTCTCCAGAAACCTTTCCTGGTTAATACACCCGACTCCCCTATTGTCTGCATGTTGGACTCGGGGGTCTGGATGGTATCTCTTATTCATTCCCAGAGTGTGTAGGGGTTCTTCACTCAGTGGGTTGGAATATCAATGCTACTGAATGATACAGGAAATAGTCTATAACCCAGATCAGAGACTCAAAGGAGGTAAAATGAAGACCTAAATAAATCAGGCTGTGAACACATAAGAATTTTCATAAAGCTGGGAAGTAAGACTCAGTTCTATAATACAAGTTTTGTTAGGCATAGCAGCTAACCACCTTCAAGAACCTCTTCTTCAGGGCACCAAGGAGTGTGTAGATAGGAGATTAGTTTTGGGGCTAATGTACAGACAGATGCTTACAATCAGAAGTGGGAAGAAATGCAATAGATCATCACTATCCAAGGCTGTCCTTCAGTCAGGTGACATTCTAAACCATTTCAAACAGAAAGAAGATGGGTTTCACTCTACCATCCATAGGCTGCATTCTGGTGCCATCTTGCTGGGGCATCAAAGTTGTAGCCCAAACACAGAAACAGAAAGCATGTTCCCTCAAATTTTTGTTACAAGCTGGAATCAGTAGCTAAAATATCCAGCACCCTCTGTACAAATGTGTGGTATAGACAGGACTTCAGGTTTTTTTTAAACACTTACACACATACACATACCTCCTCCTCAACTCCAGGCAAGATGTATCAAGATGAAACTTTGTGATACTAGCTACAGCTCTGCCCCAACATCAACTACCTAGCGACCCTCTTCCTATTGGGAGAGAGGCATCCATGGCCTAAGAGAAGATTAGGATTGTTTGAGCACCAACGGGAAGAAACCAGAACAGAAAACACCCTCATCTTTTATATCAAAATAGACTTTAAAAGTTATAAAAGACAAGCAAAGAATTGTCATACAATCCATCAATTCCACTCTGGGGTATATGCCAAAAGGAATTGAAAACAGGGATTTGAAGGGCTGTTGGTACACCCATGTTCACTGCAACATTAATTACTTGGATATGGTTAATCCTCAAAGAATTTTTAAAGTTCAGAAGTCCCTAATGGTTCCTGCCTTTAGTGTGTCTTACTGCTTTCTTCTTAGAAGACAGTTTTATGAAGAAGTGTATTTTCACAGGTGACTAACTCCCTTTTGCAAAAACATAACTACTATAGCCTTGGTGCCTAACTTGATATGATAAACTCTGAAGATTTATTTACTCACTGATTAAAGAGGTAGAAGACTTTGAAGACTGGAATGAATATGACGACAAGGCATCACCTAGTAGTTTTTTTGAAAAAGGTTCATAGTGAGATACCCCCTCACACCTGTCAGAATGGCTAACATTAACAACTAAGGAAACAACAGATGTTGGTAAGGATGTGGAGAAAGGGGAACCCTCTTACACTGTTGGTGGGAATGCAAACTGGGGCAGCCACTCTGGAAAACAGTATGGAGATTCCTCAAAAAATTAAAAATAGAACTACCCTACAACCCAGTAATTGTACTACTAAGTATTTATCCAAAAGATACAAAAATGCTGATTTGAAGGGGCACACACATCCCAATGTTTATAGCAGCGCTACTGAATGCTACTTGGTGATGAAGAAGAATGAAATCTTGCCATTGGCAACAACATGCATGGAACCAGAGGGTATTATTCTAAGCTAAATAAGTCAGTCAGAGAAAGACAGATATATGATTTCACTCATATGTGGAATTTAAGAACCAAAACAGATTAACATAGGGGAAGGGAAGGAAAAATAAGATAAAAACAGAGAGGGAGGCAAACCATAAGAGAGTCTTTCTTAAATACAGAGAACAAACTGAGGGTTGCTGGGTGAGGGGGAATGGGTGATGGGCATTAAGGAGGGTACTTTTCGGGATGAGCACTGGGCGTCATATGTAAGGGATGAATCACTGGGTTCCACTCCTGAAGCCATGACAACACTGTATGTTAACTAACTTGAATTAAAAAAATAATAAAATCACTTTTGTCCCCCCCAAAAGAAAAAACATTCATAGCAAGGTTTTGTTTGTGTGAGTTGCCTTTTCCTTTCAAAACTGGAATGCAACCAAGCCTTCTAGTTCACTGAATGTTTTTATTTGTGGAGTTTTAAGATGTTGAAATTTTACTTGATCCTGATGGTCAGGTTTTTAGATGTCTGCATGGTGATGAAGGAGAACTTAAATAATTAACCTGTGCAGGCTCGCCAGGTGAACTCAAGGAAGGTCTAATTGAACAGATGGGCCCAACCCCTCCAACTAGAAGCGCTGAGGTGATTTGATTTTGTCAGCTAAGAAAAGAAAGTGAGATCCTGAAGTGAATTACTCTCAGAAAGAGAGTTGCAGAGTTCTCCCAGAGATCTGGGGATCCTGTGTGGTGTTAATTACTCCGGCTTTGTCTGGGAGAGTTGGCAGCCTCAAAGAAAAGGAAGACTTAACTCCCTTAGGCTTTCTGGGCTGTGAAATGCTCTCATAAGCAAGTAGGTTACCCGGGAAAACTAACGGAGCTAGGCTAATGAAATCCATATGGTTGGTTACTTTGGGCAGATGGGCTGAGTGCCCCTTGGAAGCACCTGAAGTTTCTGGGTGGTCTTCAAGGGCGGCTCTAAATCGTACGTGTTGGAGTTGTTGAATCTGCAGGCCACAAAGGAATGGCTGAAGATGGAGTGAGAGATGTGGTCAGGAGTAATATCTTATAACAGGGGTAGAGGTGGGATCAGGAGGAGGTGGGGGAGGGTACAAATGAGCTTTCTCTCTCCTCCCAAAGCCAGGAAAAAGCCCACCTCTCTTCCACTGAGCCAGCAGAGATGACTTTATTTATCTTATTTTATTCTCGAGAAGTCCTCCTCCCTCACATCTCCACAGAGCCTTGTCTGGACAGTCTTTATGCTTTAATTGCTCTATTGTTGGGCCCCTTCCCCAAAATCTCCTGGCATTTGTAGAACCTTTCATCCTTTTCAAGAGCTTTTTGTGATATTATCCTCTTACCAACCCCATAAGGAAGGTAGAGCAGAGAATATTCCCATCGGTAGATGAGGAAACCAAGACCGAATGCTTCTCACCCAAAGAAAAACAAGAAAGTCACCAGTGGATGCGGAATTAGAAATCATTTTCGCCCTCTCTCTTTTTCTTTCCAGTTTTATCCAGCTATGACATAACCCTGGGCATACCAGGAACTATAGTCAACTGCGAATCATAGAGGTTTGATGTGTTTGTGGCATTCGCTGTGTTTTATGGCTGTCCTTTTCTTTGCCTTCTTATCTTGGATCCTTTCGAGGCTATCAGAGCATGGGAAAATGTCATTTAAAAGTGCGTATAGGTTCTCTTTTCTAACTGATCCATCAAGGGAAATAAAAAACGAAGATCAAACAGGATATAATACAGATGCCTTAGCATGTGTGGCACCAGAAGCTTGATTCATGTGTAACGCCCCTGTTTCTGTGGACACTCACACCAGAAAGGCACTGAGATGGGCTGGAAAGGGGACCCAATCTGGACTCAGAGTTCTAGCTCTTCCCCACTGAGCCGAGTGACATTTGTCAAGTCACAATGTCATTTTGCCTCATGTGTATTGCAGGATTGCTGTGTGAATTGAATGTGGTAATGTGTGTGAATATGTGTTGAAAACTGGCGGCCCTCTAGATTGTGAGCTCCCAGAGGGTAGAGGCCGTTTCTGCTTTATTCATTATCTAAATGACCCTCGTGTTGGGTTATGGAGAATCATTAACCCCACTGTTATTCATCATGAAGTGTATCCAGATTGGTGCGTGCAGAGAAGTAGCAATATAAAAATAAACACTGTCAGCTGCCCTGGAGGGTGTGATCATCTAGTTTCCTGAGATGCCTATATTTCAAGTCCGTCAATCCCCCCAAATAACCTCCAGATATGGTGGAAGGCCCCGTGTAGGCATTTTTATGTGATTTGGCAAAAGACAGACAGAAATTTAATTTTGTTTACAGAGATGGATCTTCGGTGCTTAGCCTGGAACTTGGCACCTAGAGAGTGCTCCAAACAAGAGTTATTGAGAGGCACCTGGGGGCTCAGTCAGTCAAACGTCCGACTCTTGGCTTCAGCTCCGGTCATGATCTCACGGTCCGTGAGTTCGAGTCCCACATCGGGCTCTGTGCTGACAGTGTGGAGCCTGCTTGAGATTCTCTCTCTCCCTCTCTCTCTGCCCCTCCCCGACTCATGTTGTCTCTGTCTCTCTCAAAATAAGTACATAAACTTAAGAGAAAAGAGTTATTGAAAGAGTGATGAATAAATACTAGAATCTAGGGCGTTATTATAGCCTGTCTTCGTTGCCGCGTTTCCTCCTTTTTCTTGGAGACAGATATGAGGTGTGTGGTCGGTTGTGCATAGTTGTCAGGTCTACCAATGTCTACCCCTTTGGAGTGTCCTTTCCACAGAGCCCTGGCTGCTGAGGGGAGGGAAAGGCCAACAGCAGTCTGAGTGTCTCTTTCTTTCTTCCAGAAGCAGCCTCACCTTGTGCCTGCTGCTCCACCCCAGTCTTGACCTGTGAGGTCTAGGAGTCTTGTCGTGCAACATATCATGTGACATTGGAAAAGGAGATTGGTTTTGAGAAGGTGGCATCAAAAGAGCCACGTCAAAATTAAAAAAGTAATTTTCTTTTTACAAACTGCCAAGTAGTAGGCCCAACAGATGTCTCTGACCTACCATCCTTTGGTGTCAAACTCCTCTCTTGTTGTTGTTATTGCATGTTCCCTAGCGTGTGGTTTGGCTGAGTCCCCAAACATTTGGTCACATCATATGTGTCTTCAAACTAATTAAATCTGGTTGCAGTTGTCCAAGTCTATTGTCTGTCAAAATGGCAAATTCGTCGCAGTACTTGGAGAGAAAATTTTTAACAAAAGGCTTTTATATGTTGGCGTGTTTCCTAAGGCTGGGGGATGGGTTAAGGGGTTAGGGAGGTCTGTGGTGTACATAGCTCAGTTGTAACAAAGCATAGATTAATGGTAGGTTTTCTTGATCATGTGAAAAGGTCAACATACTCAGCATAGGTGCAAAGGAGATTTCTTTCCTTTCCTCATGTACTTCAAAGGCCCTATAATAGATAACTGAGAAATGTGGAAATGTGGACTCCAGATGAAAATGTGTGTGTGTGTGTGTGTGTGTGTGAGAGAGAGAGAGAGAGAGAGAGAGACAGAGACAGAGACAGAGAGAGAGAGAGAGAGAGAGAGAGATTCTGAATGTGTAAGCAGGATCTAAATACTATTAGTAGGGACTGCTTTTCAAATCAGTTCGAGGGCTCTTCATTTACAGCCTACATTAAAAAAAATTAATATGACCGATAACAACAACTCGTCATAGACTCTCGTGTTCCAACAAACAGTTTGCACGAGTACATTCATCTGTGCCACGTGGGGCATACCATGTCTGCAAGTCAGAAGACAGGACAGTTCCCCTCGGTGGTCTCCAGGTAAAGTTCAGTTTCTCTGTCCTGCCCAGGGCTCGAGAGCAACTCACTCTCCCCCCACTCCTCTCCTTTTATATTTAATTTTTTAAAGGGCTTTAAATTAATATTAAACAGTTCATTTAAAAACGCAACCTCCTTTAACGCCCTAAACTACCTTCAGTGGGGATTCGGTCAAATATCTGGAAAAGAAATCAAGCCTCACAGTCATTGGGTATTTCCGGGGTCTGAAGGCAGAGAGAATGTTGAAATTGCTTTTTCTCCCAGTGCTACTTTTTAACATGAATCCGTATCAGGTTAAATTTCCAAAACCTAGTGGAGAATGATCATCTCGGTGCAGCTTTCCAAATCATAGTGGCATTTCTCTGGGCAATGACAATAAAGCTGTCGACTTGTTTTTTAGCATGGGTGCCTCCGCTGCAGTTGGGACATTTAGTTTTGGAGCTGCTGTCTAAGGAAATCAGGTTTCAAGTCGAGAGGGCTCACGGTAGTATTTCAGATGTCTCTTTCGGCTGCCCGCATTTTGCTCAGTCCCTCCCTGCCTTTCCGGATGGAACAGGTCCCTCTGAGCCAGTGACTTTAAGTGATTGTAAGATAACAGCTAAGGATAGCTCGAAAATGAGAGAAACAAAGGGGTCATTTAAAAATACCATCATTTTAAGGCAGCCTTATCCAGGACGAGTAAAAATGTCTGCAGGGCAATTAGAAAGAAATTGTATTTTATTTATTTCTCTCTCTTAGTGGAAGGACTAGAGGGCTGACCCCGGGCTGTTTTATGGTATTACTGTTTGGTCCCTGTGGTTTTAGTATGCGGTGAGAACGGGAAGAAATGAGCTCATGTTATGTTTGTAAACGCTGCATGCGATCTTGTTTTATTCTCTTAAGCTCAGAAGGCATGCCATCTGAGGTCCTCACTTTTTTCCTGTGTGCGGAGTGACCATTCTTAAAAGTGTCCTGAGATCATTGAGGGCTGGGGGAGGGGTGGTGACATGCTAGTTCAGAGGAGTCCCAGAGCGAGAGATGATGGGTTCTGGCTGGCTGCCTTCTCTGATTTATGTGGTTCAAGAAGGGTGGGGTTGGAGACCATGGAGAGGACAAGTGACCTCAAGACCAATGGGTTGGGCCCCCCTGTATTACATGAATACCAACCTTACCCTTTGTTAGGTTTACATAACATTTTCAGCACAAGCAGGCTTAAAAAGTGGATTTTTCTAGATTGCTCAGTTCCACGCTTACATCATCAACCTTCATGTGCTGCCCTGAAGAACTTCCCCACAGAATCCTAATGCTGTCATGAGCAACCAATTGGGGAAAACGAAAAAAAGTGGTGCGTGAGAATTAGAAAATGATTTGCATTTCCTTGTACCTGGAAATATCCAGCTCCCTCTCTAATCAGATTCTCATAACAGCCCTATTTCCATACGAATTACTCATTGGCTGTAAAGGTCACTAGGAATTGGTGAGCATTAGAAACCGCAAACCAATTAGAATGTGGCAATAGCTTTGCTCAGAATTGGATGTTGATTCAAATTGGCTCTGGTAATATGATGCTTTTTAATGAAACCATCATCAAACGGATTAGCAGATACTTTCCTGGTGTTTGAGAAAGACGCAGTGTGGAGGATGGGGTCTGGGTGTGGAGACAATGACTGGTCATGCTTTCAAGCCTTTGTGCTCATAAATCTTCCCAGAGAGGGTCCTTTGCCTGCAGTATGGATGAATGGCCTTTGAAAGCTTAATGGGAATTGATGCCATCTATCGATTACCATTTAAAGTACACTTTCCTAATTTCTAATCGTTTTTGAAGGTAAAACGCTTTCCAATGGAACAAGTGTCTCTTATCAGAGGGTCCAAGTCTGGTGTCTTGATAGCCTAAGTGATCAATTACTTCATATAGCAACTTGATGCCTATTGGGATGCTGTTGAAGGTTGATACCAAACCAGATTTCCATGGAGCTGATTATGGGCTGACTACTCAGCAGATGGAAGTCCCTGGCTTGCCCTGAAACATGTGGGTGATTCCATGTAGGCAGGGGATTATTTCTAGATAACTTTCTGGGACTTCCATAGCGGTGAGGGTCAAGGCCAGGTTAGTTCCAGAAGGTCTTCATTGATAGTTCCAATCCTGGGTCCTTATCCCCAGTTGAGGATTTTGATCTGCTCGGTAAACAGTGGTAGAAGTGAGAAGGGGATACCCAGAGCCAATGAGAATTCTTGAAAGGGCCCTAGAATTAATGCATTCTCCTTCAGAGAATGAAAACAGTTTTTAGCTAATTGCTACAATTTTAAGAAACATACTCCTCGGGGCGCCTGGGTGGCTCAGTCGGTTAAGCGTCCGACTTTGGCTCAGGTCATGATCTCACGGTTTGTGGGTTCGAGCCCCACGTCGGGCTCTGTTCTGACAGCTCAGAGCCTGGAGCCTGCTTCGGAGTCTGTGTCTCCCTCTCTCTCTACCCCTCCCCCACTCATGCTCTGTTTCTCTCTGTATCAATAATAAATAAACATAAAAAATTAAAAAAAGAAACATACTCCTGGTTTTCCATGAAAGAACTGGACAAATCTCATGATAATACATGCAGACATACATTTCTTACTGATTTATTAAAGTAAACTGGTTTAGAACCAACATCTGTTTACCCTGGACGTTGAGGAAAAGTTAGTAGTTACACCTGCCAACTGGTTGGTTGGAGAGACTAAAGGTTTCCCCTTTGCCTACTACACACGTGGCCTCTGGATCATTGCTACAACCAGTTATAGTGGTTATGGTAGCAAGCAATGGTAATGCATAGAATGGGTCCATCTTCTAATCACCATACTTTCCTGGTTGGGGCAACTGAAAAAAAACATTTGAGTTCTTAAACATGCCACTGGTAGCCTTTCTTGTAGTCCAGTTGGCAGAACAAAGATCTTGACAGTTTATGTAAAAGTGGCTTGTCCATCATATTATCCTTCTAGAACTTTCTGCTTCGACCTCCTTTCATCTTTCCTCTTGACAGTGTTTATGTAGCTTTACTACCTTTCGCTAGTAAGCAACTTGCTGTTTCCCCACTAAGACTGGGCCTATGATGGCGTGGAAGGGGTGGAATAAGTGTACTCAAGGAATTAAAACAATTATCACCTTCCCTAAATGTTCAATTATCAGCATGTATACGAACACTTGAAATAAGTGTAAAACACTTCAATATGAAACCAGTGTCTGACACAGAATATCTAATTTTATAGTCTATCACTCTTCAGAGTCTTAGAGTCAAGTACCTAACTTCTGTGAACTGACGAGACATAAAATCACTACTTTTGTAAGAGCTCCAAAGGAGAATGCATATCATTTATTTAGTTCAGTCCCCTCAGTTTTCAAGTAAGGCAACTGAGACCGATGAGTTGCCCAAGGACAAACAATCACTTTGTGGTGGGGATGGGATTCAAACCCGGGAGTTCAAGCTTAGTGCCCTTATATCCCACTTGTTATGTCACACACAAGTCTTAGTTGAAACAACAGTGAATTAGGTCACCGGCCAAGCAGGGCTGTATTTAAGATGCTGCGCTTCGATAACATCCCCACACTTTCCCAACCCTCCCTTAAAAGCACTGCGAATTTGCCTTTGTGAGAAATGATAAAATAAAACCCAGCAGGCCCAATTAACTGCAAAGCACTTACTCTGAAAAATTCTTTCGTTGAGCCGGAGTCCAGGGTCCCATATGCAATTTCAGTCTGTTTAGCTAAGTCTTCAGCACTCTCTATGGGAGAGACCATCCTCTCCACAGTCAGGAAAGCAGCAAGGTTGGCAGTGTAGGAAGAAATTATGATCAGGGTGAAGAACCACCAAACCCCTCCGACAATCCGCCCGGACAGCGACCTACGAAACAAAACAGAGACCAGTCCAGACCCGGAGGGGCCGGATTTCAGTTTACAAAAATCATTATCTGTATTTCTGGAAAGAGAAGTGGTTTCAGTATAGTTGAAGTAGGCGATGTCAGGGAATTGAAACAGCGAACAAAAGTAACATGTTGACAACATCCCATGTGGTGATGGCATATGATGATGGTACATGCATAATGCCCTTCAGGCCTACATAGCTTGCAAAGCAGGATTGTTTTTTTTTAATTCTAGAAAAAATATCTTCTTTCAACCAGCTCCTGATGACACATAGTAATTGTACTGGTCAGATTCTCTTCCTGTGTGAGCTCTGTGCTTCTGAGCCTGCACAGTAGAATCACCTGGGACCTCTGTAAACAAAACAAAACAAAACAAAACAAAACACGACAAAATAAAAAAAACCCCAAAAAACAGAAAAAGCAAAAACAAACAAATAAACAAACAAAACCCAAGAAAACCCCTCATACTCAGCCTACCCAACACCAGTTAAATCAGAACCTGGGAGGTGGGATCCAGACATATATTTTTTTAAAGCTCACCAGGTGATTACAAGGTATGGCCAAGGCTGAGAGCTATGGATGCAAGGTGATATCATGGGAGAAAGCAAGTCAAAAACCCTTACCTATTTGAAGGGAAATGGGTAGGTGTGGGTGCATGAGTACTCTTCACTCTGAGTTTAGCAAATTTAATAAAGACTTGCCGTTTTGTGGAGTTGGTCACTCATGAGGCAAGGAGCCATAAAATAATATGTATTATGATCTTTGTATAAATGGCTAGTGGGGCTCCGGAGCTCAGCTCCAGGGATCAAAACTCTTTGCTTTTATAAACCAAGCCTTAGCACAAAGGACAGCCTCGAGTGAACTAAGGAACTACCGGTATAATAGAATTTGAGGGCACTAAAAGTTTTGTTTCCACCCCTTCCTTCCCCCCACAAATAATCAAAACGAACAAAACCATCCTCACCAGCCTGCCCCAGAGATTCTTCATATTGGAATCAGCCTGTGCATTTTCTTCAGAAGGCTTGGTCAAAATGTTAACACGCAACTTCAATAGGACCTCTTATCACATTATCATGTATTAGTCTGTCCAGTTAGTAGAGAATTGGGACAGAAGATGGGTAAGTTTTAAAAATGGAAAGTTTTGTTGTTAAATGTTACTATGCCTTTGGCATGACCTGGGATGTTTGTGAAAATGCAGATTCAGAATACGGGAGCGCTCAAGAGCCTACACTTCTTACGAATCACTGGTGACAGCAGTGGTCTGCAGACCAGACTGAGAAATACTGTCCTTCTACACTAGTGATTCTCAACTCTGCCTACACATCAGTATCGTCTGGGAAGCGTGAGACAAAATAAAACCAAGCACGGCGGCACACACAAAATGCCTAGGCTCTGCCCCAGACCACCTAAGTCAGAACTCTCTGGGGGTTAGGCCCAAGCAGCAGCATTTGTGTAAAGATCTGGTACAACCAAGTTTGGGAGTCATGGTCTCTACATCATGAACGCTGCTCATGGGAGGGTCCGTGGGAAGCGAGGGGGCCGTGAAGGCACTGAGTGCTCAGTGATGGGCTGGGGTTTGAACGGAGGCAACTTCACCTCTGTGACAGTGTTGCTCGAGGCTGGCTCTGCCTGCAGAAATGAAAATCTGGCCCCTGGGTTCTAGAGAACATTGCCACGTTATCTCTAGCAGAGTCCTTCCTGTGGCAGAGCTCCATCCTGATTAGGCTATGTTCTCCCGTGCCCAGAAAAACTCACAGGAAAAGAACCCACTGTGTCGGAAAGTGAAGAATGGGCATAGGAGTCTGGCACGTCTCCACGCTCTGTGGGTGGGAAGAGGGCAGTTCTGGGCTGAAAGCTGGAAGATCAAGCTCTTCTCTGTTTGTGCTTGCATTTTACCACGCTGAGGCACATTTAAATTCCTGCGTCCCAAGATAAACTTTTACTAGCCGCTGGAAAATTCAGTTGTTTTTGATTTTACACTCTGATCAAATAATTTTGGCAGGTGTGTTGATAAATGGTGTTCTTTATTGATTAATGGACACAAAACTACTTGATGTTTTACAGTCTGCAATTCCTATTGGTTGCTGGATGCTTAAAACAGCCTTTCTTTCTTTATCTTTGAACACAATCACTTTTAGCCTTTCAGACGTGAAAATCTGCTTTGCAACAGATTTCTCTAACTAATAGTTATATTCTCTCAGGATTTCATCTGGGAACACATCCCTTTTAATCAGAAGAGATAAAAACATCTGGATGAGCCAGAGAGAATGTGTTACAGCCCCAAATGCTAAAAGTTTATATAGGATATTTCAATTATGAATTTGGACCTTATAGTCTTTCTTCATTGTTGCCATGCATGTTTAATTTATTCTCGACTGATCTGACTCTGGAAATAATCTTACCCTATAAAAGATTAATGTTCTAAAGTAGCATCCACAGTAATAGGGTGATAAAAATGATGACAATAAGAGCTAACCCTTCCTGAGCACTTCCTGTGTGCCAGATTAGAAAACAGAGGCATTTGACAGATGAAGAGACTGAGGCACAGAAAGGAGAAATCAGAAATAAAGCATCTATACTTATACAATAGGAGAGAAATGCCCACATTTCTGTGCTACCAAACAGTCACATTTTGTAGGAGACAATCCAGAATGGTGTATAAATTATAGAAGGTACAATTTTCTGACAATAACTGAGAATTATAGCTGCAGGAAAACCAAACATGTTTGGATAATTATTGTTTATTATCTGTTGTTCATTTGGAATGAAACTGTGAAAGCCATCCTTATTTGGAAGGATAGGGTTTTCCTGAGACCAAGGGGAGAACGGAGTTTGGAATGACTCCAGAATCATGGTTTGGTATGGAAAGGGGTGTATTAAGCTGCTGCGAATACCAATGGTCGTTTTTGCATTGTCTACTTGAAACATGGAGGAAAATACTGTAATTTCTGGAAATCACACCTGTGCCATTCCATTGAGGCTAATGGATTGTGTCTGTATGATCTAAAATCAAGCCTGCACATGATAATCCGGTTATTTTTGGCCCGCGTAATAGGTGATTCAGATGATCATGTGGTTGATCTGGAGGACTTCGCTGAGATTGGCTGTTGACGTGACTGAAAATAAACCTCAGTGCAAAACGGTCATATTGGTGGCCCCCTTAGACATGGCTATTGACTTTGGCAACTACGTGGTTAATACGATGATACACGTATAAGCATGGAGAATTTTGGTGAATATTCACATAGAAATGGTGTAATGGTAGCCAGAAGCCCCGGCAGAGATGGAAAAGGAGCTTCCTTGGAATCCGTGTTAAATGCACAAGCTTGCCTTCAACATTCTCCCCTCAAGGCAGTGGTAGCTTTGACAAGAGCCTCGGTGGAATTTCTACCACTTTCTTTCCTTTATGGCACGAACGCCTAAATCCTCTCACTGAGAAAAGGTGCAGTGGCAGTCACAGGGAAGTCGCTCTGTAAGAATTGTTACATTTCCCTTTTCTCGTTAATGAAACTACAGCCATTTAAACCCACATTTCACATGGAGGCTATATAAACAGTGACTGATGGGTCAGCCCCATGACATTTTTAAAAGGATCTATTAAAACAAGACAAGACTTTATAGTTGAGTTAAAAAGACCTGTCATTTTCCAGTTTCTTTCCCTCCATTAACGCAGCTTCAAAATGTTTAACATTCATTTCAAATGGTTTTGTTGCACAAGACAGATTTTGAGGTTAGCATAATGAAACGGCTATAAACTGCTGCACATTTAGTATTTATAAAAATGCATCATAAGGAACATATCGTACCTTTGGAAGAAATGTAAGAGGAGGCGTGAAGTTAATAAAAGGAGATTAGCAACAAGAGGAAAACAGACATGAAAACACTGCAAAATAATATACAATGCTCTTGTTATCTGTAATCATACAGCAGTAGAGTTTCTGAGTTAATAATAAAATGTATTTCATGACCTCTGAAATGATAATAAAAGTGAGCTATGTGCTGTAGCCTTCATCCTGTAAGTAAATTTTGAAATGTGCACTTTCCTAGCTTTGCAAGATCAAGCGCTGTAACTGTAACCGCTTCTCCTTCGCACAAACTCTTCATCATTCTCCTTTCTCCCCCTCTTCTCTCTTCCAAAGTATGGATCTTGTCTACACTCTACTCAGTGCTGTATCTATGACAGACTTTTTAAAAGTCTGCAGAATCAATCTGTGGCTCGTATAGTATTTTCTGATGGGAATAAGTAACCATCTCCCAAAGACTGAAAACTACGGCTTTTAGCCAGAACAGTCATGAAGTAGTTGCAATAAAAAGCCCGCTCTTACATCATTAATTTATCACCACATCGCTACCGCTTTGAAGGGAATTTGCAGTAGGATGAGAAGCTGGTCAGACATTGGCAAAGGAAAGGATGTTGCTTAAAATGGAGTAGAAAAAAAATCCTGTTGTCTTCCATCCCATTCATTTCATGCCCTCCGTGTCTTTGATTATTTTGTACATATTTTCCATCTTGCAAAAAGATTTAGGTGTCAACTAACCTGGACTGATGTCCTACCCACTCCTCTAAAGTATTTGAAAATTAAAAAAAAATGTTTGCTTATTCTTGAGAGAGAGAGAGAGAGAGAGAGAGACAGACAGACAGAGGGTGAGCGGGAGAGGGGCAGAGAGAGAGGGAGACACAGAATCTGAAGCAGGCTCCAGGCTTCCAGCTGTCAGCACAGAGCCCGACGAGGGCTTGAACTCAAAGAACCCATGAGATCGTGACCTGAGCCGAAGTCGGAGGCTTAACTGACCGAGCCCCCCAGGCGCCCCTGAAGCATTTGATATCTTGAAGAGTTAGAGAAGAGTAGTGCCTTTGGAATAATATGTACCCAGTAATCGGGTTCAAGTTTGCACGTTCTTTCCCTTAGAATTCCCCCAATCCTCACATCTTCAACTTGGCTAGCCCTCAGATGTCCCTGCAGCTTCCAAGAAAGTCAGCAGGGGGAGCATTTGCCTGGAAGGACTTGCACTTCGGACTGCTTCGCGAGGCTCTTGCAAAGTTTTACAAAGGAAATAAATTCCAGATTAAAAAGTTGTAACATTCTGTCAACATCAGTACACCGTTATAGAATAATCCAGTCGAAATATTTGCACCAGGTGAAATCCTTAAGGAGAGCACGTTGTGGATTCGAGAAGGAGTGTTGTCGGTCATTTCTCATCAGAAATCAGCTCTTCGGCACTGACTACAATTTCAGCTGTATTCCTAAGGAGTTTTAGGGACTCAAATGCAGGTACAGTATTAACTGTTAGTATTTGTGAGTCAGGGTGGTTCAGAGCAGCCGGCTTAATAATGATGGTGGCTAACCTTTACTGAGAGCTTACTAGACGCCAGGTACTGTGCTTTACACTTCGCAGATGAGGAGCCGAGGCTTAGCCAGATTTAGTAACGTGCCCCGAGTTACACAGCTGCTAAGCAGACTGTGAATCTAGCGAGGCGAACCCGGCACCCACGGACTTAACCGCTACTCTTCCTCCATCTGGCTACACCCGCTGCCTATCTCCCCATCCTCCGTCAAGGCGAACAGGGTTGAATGGAATCTCCTTATACTTTCTTCTCCCGACTGCCCCCAAACAAATCGGTTTGTACACGGAGAGAACCTCAGCTCATGGCACTGATCGCCCTCTCTGAAGGCGATTCAGCCTCCAGCAGAATTGTTCCCTCCGAACAACGGGAGTAGTTGAAAATATCAAACCTAATACTGACGTGGGCTCTTTAAGCTTCTGGGCCCCCGTCAGTACCAGTATTTGATGGAAAGAGAACGACGCTCGGTTTTTCTCATGATGTCTCACTGCTGATTCCCTACTCTGTTCCTTTGAGTGAACACACGCCCGGCAGCATTTCGAGTGCTCCCTGCCTCTGTTCCTTAACAACCGGGGCAGAGGCAGGGCTTCGGCACCGCTGGGAGACCGGGAAATAGCTGCTGTGCACGAACGCGGGGCAGAGAACGGACCGAGCCACGCGCCTGTAGGTCGGTAGAGGGGGGCGGCGTGTGCCAGTGCACACGGTTTGTCCTGCTGGCTCTCCAGACCCCCGGGACCCTGGCCTCTGTCACATTACCTCTCTGCGTCCCGTTCTTTGGTCTAGGATGTGAGAAAAGCAGCCTGAAGCGGAAAGAGCACAGGTTGTGGACTTGGAGTCAGGTTTGAATACCGGCTCTGCCAGTAGCAAATGCTTTAACGCCAGCGTCACCTTCCCCAACTTCAAAATAAGTACAAGGGCCGCTTTGTGGCAGCGCTTTGAGGATTAAAAATCCATATGAGAACGCAGGGAAAGAGCCCCTACTCGGGGGCGGTGGCTCAGGGAGGGCCGCTGTCCCTCTGCCCTCGGCACACGGGAGCGGCTGGCTGAATTTATCTGCCACCTCCTCCTGCTATAATAGTTGATAGTTGTACTTTCAAATGTGGTCTCCTCTAATTCCTTGAATTGCTTCAATCTGGGGACAAGTCGGAGTGTACAATGTATGTTCGCATTCGGGGCTTCCTGGAGAGTCCGCATCCTAAGTGTGGCCGTTCAACAGAAATAAAGCGGAACACTGGCACGTGCAGTCAAGGCAACCATGAATCTTAGGGCGCAACTATGTCATTATCAAGAATTGCGAAAGCTGTTAATAGAAAAGCACATTTCAGTGGAGTTTTCTTGTATACAGCTGAGCACAAATATATAACCGCTGGAGCTCTCAAGACCAGGAATAAATATGCTAAAAAGCATAAAATTGTATCAAGAGGCTTAAAGACATAATTTGCTTTGAATGCCACAAAAGACCGTATTGAAGGAGGGATTACCCATATGGTAGAAAATGTACAGACTAATAATTTATTACTCAAAAGCACAGTAAGGATAAGATGTGTTACTCCAGACCAGTGTTACTCCATAGGCTGTGTGCCCCATTGCTGGACTGAGTAGTAACCGGCATATAAAACACAATGGGTGGCTCGGTCGGTTAAGCATCCCGTTCTTGGTTTTGACTCAGCTCATGATCTCACAGCTTGTGAAGTTCAAGCCCTGCACTGGGCTCTGCGCTGACAGTACAAAGCCTTCCTGGGATTCTCTCTCTCTGCCCCTCCCCTGCTCTCTCTCTCTTTCTCTCTCAAAGTAAATAAATAAAACGTAAAAAAAAATAAAACAAAATGGAACAATACATCCAAGTTCATGGCCCACTGCAAGGGTAATGTTTGGTGAAACTTCCGTTATATACATGTACTGAGTCATGATGGGAAAATGTATTTCATACTGAGGGATATGGTCAAAGGGTTTGAAAGCCATTGCTCTATATGACAGTATCTAGTGCAGTGTAATGACATCTGTATCTTAGGGGAAAAAAAGGATTTGATATATTTCAGTGCCACAGAAGAGCCACAGCTTAAATTCTACTACCAAAAATATCTATCCAGCTTGTCATTTTCAGGTCATCATCTTTAAGTTATTACTTAATGAAGCAATATGCATAAATACTTCCAAGAACAAATAGCTTTTGAAGAGTCCTGTTTAAGTATACAGAGTAGGAGGTAGCACTCCGGTGGGGCTATCACGAATTTAGTTCTGGAAATGCACTTACAGAAACCAATAAAATCTCCAGCCTTAATGACTCTTTAGCATTGCCTCAACACAGATTACCAGCCATGTTAAAAATCACTCAATTACGGCATCATTTAGAAACCCGAGTTTCCAAGTGAACATTCAAAAAGAAAAAAATGAGAAAAGAAGCTCACAACATAAATGAACTCCCAGGTGGTATCACAAAATGACACACATCGTAAACACAAAAGGAACGGGCAGGGAAAGAATTTGGGAGAATCTAACCAAGCAGATTGAGAGTCGAAAGGTATGACTTAGACAAATGAGGCTTGCCCCAGACACGATATACTAGAAAACGGAAGATGGTTACCATGCTGCCAGTCTTCAGTTGAAATATTTCATGCTTCAAGTGGATAATCTCAAAATGAAGTAGGCCGTAAAACCATAGTAGGTGACCTTCTGAGTCCTTATATTCTAAATGAGAATCCCCATATATTTGCATAATGGACTCTGGTCAGTATTTGGATTTATGTCCAATTTTACCAAAACAACAACTTTTTATTTCAGAAAAAAAAAAAAAAACCTCACTCCCCCCCCCCCCCCGATTTTAAAGATGTTGCATTTGCTTACGATATTCTATGATTACGAATTCAACGCTGTTTTTGTTCAGGGGAGTTAACACTTAAACTAAGTGGGGGAGGTCCTGGACGTTCACATTTCAATATTTTCAGTAGCCTCGCTGAGATGAAACTGGCATCTCATCAAATTCACCAACGTCAGTGTACAATGAATGGTTTTAGTAAACTTAAGAGTCATGCAGGCGTCGCCACAACCAGTTTTGGAACATTCTCATCCGCCCCCCGCCCCCCGCAAGAGTTCCTTCACGCTCATCTGTAATCCTGACAGGGCTGGTGCTAAGGTGAGGCAGGTGAAGCATTTAGCCCATGCACAAAATTTAAAGGGGTACCAAAATCTCATTAATCATGATAAATAATACTTTAGTGCAACATTTAAAAAATCACAATTAATTCAAAAAAATCCATGATGAACAAATATCACAATTTTAAATAAAGACTGAATTTAACCCTTGAACTTGCTGTACCCAGCTGTACTTGCCTCACCCTAATTCCAGTACTTATTAGCTTCTCTCTGCTCCTTCTAAGTCCCCGGAAACCCCTAACATAATTTCTGTCCCTATGGATTTGCCTATCCTGGACAAATGGAGTAAATCAATATGGGACCTTCAATAAATAAAATTCAGTAAATGGAATCATATAATATGTAGCCTTTTGTGTCTGGCTTCTTTCTAATGTTTTCAAAGTTCACCCATGTTGTGGCATATCAGTAGTCTGTTCTTTTTAATTGCTGAATAGTATTCCACTGGATGGAAATGCTGCATTTTGTTTATCCATTCACTTGCCGATGGACATTTGGGTTGTTTCCATTTTTTGATTATTATAAATAAGGCTCCTATGAACATTTTCTTTTCTCCTAAGTGAACAACAAAGTGAAATCGTTGTGTCATATTTTAAGTGTGACTTAAATCTAACTATAAGAAACCACCAAACCACCTTCGAATTTGGCTGTAGCACTTTGCATTCACACTACTAACAGATGAGAGCTACAGTCATTCTACATCCTTGGCCACCACTCGGTACTGTCTTTTTTATTATAGTCATTCTAGAGGGTATGTAGAGGTATCTTATTGTGATTTCAATTTGCGTTTCCCTAATGCCTAATGATGTTGAGCATTTTTATATGTGATTATTAGCCATTTGTATATCTTCTTTGGGTGAAATGTCTATTCAAATCTTTTGTCCATTTTAAAAATTGGGTTGTCTTCTTTATAAATGAGTTGTAAGAAATCTTTATATATTCTGGATATAAGTCCTTGATCAGATGTATGATATGCTAATATTTTCTCCCAGTCTGTGGCTTGTATTTCATTTTCTCGTGATGTCTTTTGAAATGAGAAAGTTTTGAATTTTAATGAATTACAGTTTATTGATTTTTAAAAAACAGATTGTTCTTTTTGTGTTTTGGAAATTCTTTGTCCAATCCAAGATCACATAGACTTCCTCTTATGTTTTCTTTTAGTAGTTTTATAGTTTGAGTTCTAAAACTTGGGCGAGATGCTACAATGAATAGTTAATAGGCAGTCTAAGAGCAAAATGAAAAAGGTCACTGAAAGGGGAAAGTAAGAGGGTTTTTAAGAAGAGTTTTATATTCTTTCAAATTTTTTCTAGATCCAATCTCTAGACAAATGAGAAAATGTTTTAGGTCAATTGAGAAGGAAACCATGCCTGTTTGCTCTGATCAAGACTTAGTACTAGCTTTATCTGAGAATTATTAATATTAGCTGACAATGTTGCCTTTCTCCAGAGTCCAGATGCTTGCTATAATATGTATAAATACACAATACCATAGAAATGCATGAAGGACATTCAAAACAATACCGAGGACACACTCAGTTATGGACGCAAGCAAACAAAATGGCTTGATGGTAACTTGTCATTGAATGGAATGCTAAATGAAAGAAACCTGGACTTGAGATGGGTGGATGCCAGATGTACATGAATGGATCATGGCCACAGAATGCAAGGAGGTATGGAAACAAACCTTGGAGAAATATCACAGCCTTGCTGCATAAAGGCACCCAAGGAAAACCAAAGACTGTTAAATATTCCAAATTCATTTGGAGGGTCAGGAGGGCTTTGCGGATCACGAGGTTCTTCATTGTTATCTTCCAAGTGCCATTCATAGGGGCTGAATCTGCTGACCAGGAAAAGAACTACACTGACTCCAATGTAGGCGAAGACGATGCACATCCAGATTTCGTAAGCCAAGGGGTCCAGGAATGAGAAGACGCCTGGTTTCGATTTCTGAGGCTTCTTTATCATGATGGAGATGCCCAG
Source organism: Cryptoprocta ferox (assembly GCA_028646485.1). Classification (NCBI taxonomy): domain Eukaryota; kingdom Metazoa; phylum Chordata; class Mammalia; order Carnivora; family Eupleridae; genus Cryptoprocta; species Cryptoprocta ferox. Next base: position 23,788,980 of record CM053579.1, read on the forward strand.
GCTCATAAACGGCTTTGAGAAGTCTATGACTTCTTCCCGGACCAGGGTTATGGTGAGTGGAGCAACAGCTATATCAGCCCTCTGGAAAGAAAATAATTTTTTTTTTTTTTTACTTTTAGATACAGCGTTTCCATCACTCATTTGCCATTTACTATACCTCTTTGGTGGAAATATAAACCCTTAGATCACTACGACTCATCGATTTGTCAATGCTTTGATCAGAAAAGTAGTAGCATTCAGTGGGTTGTAAAATGCTTTAACTTGGTGGTAAGGTGAGAAAGGGGCACTGGCTGGCTGGCCGGTTGGCCTTTTGTCCTTTGCAACCTATTATTGGCTTAAGGCACCTGCCTCAATTTTTCTTAGAATTTTTCTGCTACCTTGAAACTCAACTTGTGCTCCCTTGTGACATATCACTACTTAACTCTTTTTTTTATAACTTTATTTACTTACTTATTTATTTATTTATTTTAATATCTATTTTTATTTTTGACAGAGAGAGAGAGAGTGAGAGAGAAAGCAGGGGAGGACAGAGAGTGGGAGAGACAGGTTCTGAGCTGTTAGCACAGAGCCCAACACAGGGCTTGAACCCACAAACCATGAGATCATGACCTGAGCCAAAGTCAGATGCTTAACTAACTGAGCCATCCAGGTGCCCCTCTTTTCTTTTTCTTAAGTAAGCTCTACGCCCAACGTGGGGCTTGAACGCACGATTTCGAGACCAACAGTCCCATGCTCCAGCCAGGTGCCCCAATCACTGCTTAACTCCTTTGTTTTCTTAATTTTATTTTTCATGCTCTTATGTCTTACCTCCCTCACATGACTGGATATACTTGGGGGGCAAGCATGTAGTCTAGACTCGGCGCCTCCCTCCCCACCATGAGGTGCAACACAGGACCACAGTACTCAGTGTAATACTTACTTGAGTGCTTGCTATTATTCTTGAATTTTTTTTTTCAGAGCATGTCAATTAAAACATAAGTTCTTTACAGGCGGGGACTCAGGGATTCAATCTTCTGGGTTTTTTTTATTAAAAAAATTTTTTTGTATCTCTCACTGCAACACATCCTAAACTAAAGAAACTAGAGATGCTTAAGAAATAAGTGGCTGACTTTTGAATATAATCTATGTAAACATGAAAGAATTCCACATGGGCAAGAACAAAGGTGAAGCGGTTATTAGAATACATATTAATTTATACAGGAAACCATCATGTCTAGTGATAAATATCAGTGTAGCACTCACATGGATTGGACCAATAAAATCAATGTGTCAGTAGTGCCCTGCATCATGGGCTCAGGCAAAGGCAGGCAATGCTTTCATATTAATCCCATGAAAAAGGACACTAGGAATTTCTTTCTTTTCTTTTCTTTTTTTTTTTTTTTTGGCATTAGGAATTTCTACACTTCTTTCTTTTGTCTTCCACAATTGTTCTTCTTTTTTAAAATGTTTATTTATTTATTTTGAGAGAGAGAACAGAGGAGGGACAGAGAGAGGGAGAGGGAGAATCCCAAGCAGGCTCCCCACTGTCAGCACAGAGCCTGATGAGGGGCTCGAACTCACAACTGTGAGATCCTGACCTGAGCTGAAACCAAGAGTTGGATACTTAATGGACTGAGCCCCCAGGCGTCCCCACAATTGTTCTTCTACATAAGTAGTAGTTTTTGTATTTAGTCTGGAGCCAGGCCTTAAAATGCATACCTAGAAAAATGCTTCTAAGAACAGCTTTATGGATGGTACATCAGGTATGAAGTGAAAACATCAATTTTGAGAATCATTTTTTTTCTATGTTAAATAGGGTCATATCTCAATATCCTTGCCAGTGGGCGGGGAGGGGGGGCGGAGAATGATGAATTCTGCGATAGAGGATGTTTTCAAAGAAATGTTTTACTACCTTGAGCCCCATATGGTGACTCAAACTGGTTCAAAAACACATCTTAATTAATTTAAAGGGAAATGCAGATAATACACATCCAGCTGCCATTTATTCAGTGCTTACTCTGTGTGTAAGCACCTCATATATATTATCTCATCTAATTCTCACGGCCAACTAAAGATTTGCACATAATTGTTCCCATGCTAATGAAGGAGAAACTGAGGCCTGGGATTAGAACTCTGGTCTTCAAATTTCAGAACTCATGCTCTTTTTCTGGTTTGTTTCAAGTTCTTATTTAAATTCTAGTTAGTTGATATATAGTGTAATATTGGTTTCCAGAGTAGAATTTAGTGATTCATCACTTACATATAATACCCAGTGCTCATCACAACAAGTGCCATCCTAATATCCATCACCCATTTAGCCCCTCCTCCCACCCCTGCCCCAGCAACCCTCAGTGTGTTTTCTATCATTAGAATCTCTTCTGATTTGCTTCCCTTTTGTTTCTTCCTTCCCTGATATTCATCTGTTTTGTTTCTTAAATTCCACATAGGAGTGAAATCATATGGTATTTGTCTTTCTCTGACTGACTTATTTTGCTTAGCATAATACCCTCTAGCTCCCTCCATGTCATTGCAAATGGCAAGATGCCATTCTTTTTCCTGGCCGAGTAATATTCCATTACACACACACACACACACACACACACACACACACACACACATCTTCTTGATCCATTCATCAGTCGATGGACATTTGGGCTCTTTCCATAATTTGGCTATTGCTGATAATGTTTCTAGAACTCACACACTTAATCACCATAATGTCCTAACTCTATAGATATGTGCAGGTTTCTACTATACACTACTTTTATGTACAATAATCAACCCCTCTCAGTTGATTCACTCCAGTGTATATTCTGGGCCAAGCACTACTCTTGGTGCTGGGGATGAAGCAGTGAGTGACAGACAAAGCAGGCACAGCCCCTCACCCTTGGGGAGGATGTCCTATAGCTTAGCGGGAGCGTCAGAAAGTATGTGTTTCTTGAAGCCAACAGCCTGCTGACGAAATCTACCTGAATGGCTCGCTAGCATCTCAAACCTCCCCATTTGTGAAGTTAAATCCGTCATCGATCACACAAAAGCTGATTGTCCTCGAAGTCTGTGAGTGAGGTTTCTTCCAACCTTTCTGCGGTCCCTAATCCTTACCAGTCCCATCATCCCTGCAGGCGATCTTGCATCTCTCCTCACTGTACCTTCGCCTATTCCTTGTTTAAAAAATTATTTTTTCTTAAGTAGGCTCCCCGCCCAACTTGGGGCTTGCAGTCACGACACCAACTTCAAGAGTTACATGCTCTACCGACTGAGCCAGCCAGGCACCCCATTCACCTATTCCTTCTGTCACTCCCATTTCATAGCAAATGAACTTTCTTTCTTTTTTTAATGTTTATGTAGTCTTGAGAGAGAAGGAGGGAAGGGCAGAGAGAGAAGGGGACAGAGGATCTGAAGTGGGCTCAGTGCTGACAGCAGAGAGTCCAATGTGAGGCTTGAACTCACAAACCGTGGGATCATGATCTGAGCCAAAGTCGAACACGTAACCAACTGAGCCACCCAGCCATCCCTGAACTTTCTAAGATTTTATCCACTTATTCCTTGCATCCCATATTCTTTGTCTCTTCTTAAAACTTAGCTCTAGGGCGCCTGGGTGGCTCAGTTGGTTAAGCGGTCTGACTGTCGATTTTGGTTCAGGTCATGATCTCACAGTTTGTGAGGTGGAGCCCCAATGTGGGGCTCTGTACTGACAGCATGGACCCTGCTTGAGATTCTCTCTCTCCCTCTCTCTCTGCCCCTCCCCAGCTCATGCTTTCTCTCTCTCTCTCTCAAAATAAACAAACATGAAACAAAATCAGCTCCATTTATTCTACTACTAATTTTTCCTTCTCAACCTGTCCCAACGGTCCTCAATGGGTGGTTCCTGCACCAGCAGCACCACCTGGGAACTTGTTAGAAATGCCAACGCTCAGGCCCCCTCCCAGATACATGGACTAAGAAACTGCGGGTGGGATTCGAGTGGCCCTCCGGGTGATTTGAATGCTTGCTGTCATTTGAAAACCATGACTTGGTCTTATTCACTTAAAATCAGATTCAGGTAATTCTTAACCACACGGCATCTTTCTCTATTACCTGTAATCTTTTTGAGAAAATCCACCTTTACCATCTCTTGATTTTCAATACCACTTTGTCCTTGTAAAACACCTGTAATCTACCGTCCACCACACGCTCCGATTTATGGACGTCGCTTTTTCAGCAATATACTCGGTCACCAAATCCGACGTCTTTCCCTCGGACATCAACTGCTCGTGTGACCCCACCGGCCTTTTGCACGATGTGCCCTCTTTCTTTGGCCCTCTGACCCTGATGACCACGGGCCCTCCTACCTCATGGAATGTTCTTCCTCTGGCACTCGGTCCCGGATTTGCTCTTTCCACTGACCAAGGGGTACCTTTGGAGCCTCAGAGTCTACTCACGGGGCTTAGAGGACAGTCGATGAAGGTTTGTGGAGTAAGCAAGACTCCTTGAAGGCTCTGTCCTTCACTTTCTCCCCTCAGTAGCGTCACCTAGGGCTTCAACACTCCCCTCCTAGCTGCTGACTCCTGAATCACCAGTTCTGCATTTATAACCGGAGGGAAGCCAAACACAAATTTTACCTATTTTACCCTTTTGCCTGGGGCCAGACCTGATCTTAGAAACAAGAGCTACTGAGGAGAATGGAATTGGCCAGAAAGCTAGAGGTTGTTTTTTTTTTTTTTTTTTTGGTTTGTTTTTTGTTTTTTGGCTGAGAGAGTCTGAATTAGCTCGAAAGAGGCTTGGCACACCGACAGAAATCACAGATAAAGCCACCTTCTGTCCTTGCCAATGTGCTTCAGCCTCCATGCAAATGCCCCTCTCGTATCATTTCCCATTTGATCTCATTTGAATTTAATTACTTAATTTAACTAGTTTTTTGATTTTTTTTAAGTCAAAATAATTGAGAGTTCTAAGAGAAATGGCCATTTCTTTGTTTTGGAAGGAAGAAATAAGGGGCATTTGGGTGAGAAAATCGCTTTGGATTGAATTTAGGGGACCTGGGTTCTTTTCAAGCATGTAAAGAAAGGAGTTTGAGAGTCTTGACACCCTTTACGGGGGGGAACCCCAACATCTCGGCAACAAACAGCCAGCAGATGCATGTAAGCCCGGCCAAACACTCACAAGAGGTGGCTAGAAAGACAAAGAGCGGCTTCTCGTCTGTTTCCCAGGAAAAGAACAGATTCCGGAAGGAAGCCATTCGTCGTAGAAGTACTTTTGAAGTCACAGAAGACAACAGAAAGAACCTGCTCCCCCCCCCCCACCACCACCCAGGCACTTGGCTATTTCCCCTCCTTCTGGCTTTTTTACCTTTTCTGAATTGTTTCTTCCTAAGGAGCTTTTTCAAAGAAAGCGGTGTTTGTCTGTTTTTTTGGAGGGTGCTGTCTCCATGAAGAATAGCATTAAATCTGTGCTCAACGGAGCCTCATTGGTGTGGACCTGGCTCCAAAATGAGAATTCCCATGATGAATCTTAAAAAAAGACCCATTTCAGCCGGAAAAAGACAAAGGAATAGCAAAAGGCCGGTAGAAGAAGGCTCAACCAATAGAAAGGAAGGAGCTAGTGATCGGCCAGCTGGATCGGGGACCCAGCGACCCGCCCCGTCTCTTGTATGCCTGGTGGGGCCAGCGCAGCAGAGCCGTCCTGTCAGCTCACGGGCAGCTACGGAGAGGCCCTTGTCCTCGGCCACCACTATCTCCTCCTCACATGAAAAGGATGTTGTCATGCTCGGTTATTTCAGAGCCCAAGATCGGCTTGGCATAATGTCTGTGGAGCAGTCAACCTGATTCTTAAGGGAAATGGAGGAGCAGGTAAGTAGTGTCAGAGACACCCATTTAGCTCTCCTGGAACTGCCACGGCGCAGACCAGGAGGAAGGTCATTTTCAAGGCAAGTTCAAGATTTAGGAGGCCAACATAAAGAACGGCAACTCCCCAGATGGCATTCCTTTCCTGGTCTCTGCTCCTTACAGGAGACCAGCTGTGGGTTGGAGAGAGGGTTAAGAATTATCGAGGCGGGGGGGTCTCCTGGGTGGCTCAGGTCACGATCTCACGGTTTGTGGGTTCGAGCCCCACATCGGGCTCTGTGCTGACAGCGTGGAGCCTGCTTCAGAGTCTCTCTCTGCCCATTCCCCACTGCCCCGCTAGCGCGCATTCTCTCTTTAAAAAATAAATGAATAAACTTTAAAAAAAGGAATTATCGACAGGGCTAGGGAGTCGGCGAAATTCTGACTCAGTAATGAAGTGCTCCCCTGTGGTGTCCTGAACCGGTGGGCGGCCTTTTGTTCTCAAGCCTCAGCCCCTGCTAGTAACAGCCCTCAGCAGGCCATTCTCAAAAGTCTAGGCGGGTAAGGTAGGCGGTACCGAGGTGCCCAGCAAATTGCAAGAGCTCAGGGTGAGTTTGCTAGTGCTTTTGCTGGCATGCCGACTACTTAAAGCATTTTAATCAAGCGGCTTCAGAGTGGCTGTGTGGGCTCAGTAAACACACCAAATTAGGTTTGATTTTTCCACTCACCAGTGGCAAACCCGGAGCAACTGCATTATTGGAGGGGATTTAACCGGAGGGGATTTATAATCCTTTTCGTGGGTTGGTTGCCAAATTTGTAAATTTCATGAAACTTAAAAACCGACAAACTCCTATGTATAGGGGCGATGCACTTAAGAGTCTGATAAGTTTAAGACAGAAATGACACTTAGTTTAAATGGCATTTAAAACATTTTTCTTTTGGAGCTGAAAGGCTCATGTTGTATCTTAAAGTATCTTCATCCTATTATCTATATAAAACTTATACCCAGCTGGAGACTCTGCATGGGCAGGAGCTCGTCAGCCACTATTTTATTAAAAAAATTGTTTTAAGTTTATTTATTTCGAGAGAGACAATGGGGGGGGGGAGCGGCAGAGAGAGAGGGAGAGAGGGAGCCCAAGCAGGCTCCGCGCTGACAGTGGGGCTCGAACTCACAAACCGTGAGATCATGACCTGAGCTGAAGTCAAGAGTCAGACACTTAATGGACTGAGCCACCTAGGCACCCCCTTTAAAAAATTTTTTTTTTAATGTCAGCCACCATTTTAAAGCACTTTCTGAAAGTAAAGGGGGGAAGGATGGGAGAGAAAGAGTAGGCAGCATCTTGGCGTGTAATGGCTACGGTATTATATGTTAACCAGGACAGGCAGACATGACCTGATCCCTTATGCTCGTACCCATCATAAGGGGCTAGTAGCCTTTGGCAGATACTTCTTTGGAAAGTTTGCACGTGTTGGAGAAAGGAGTGGACAGAATCAAGCTAGACAACAGGAATATAATTATGCATGTTGAGGACACGACTTACACTGCTTTATTGGCTGTACTCTATGGGATATTTACCGTCTGCAATTGTTTCGATCCGGAGAAGGGGATGAGGTCTATTTAAATCTGTGCAACAACAAGTGCTGTCACAACAGGATCTCCTCGTCTGCCTATGCAGAGCAGATGTCCCCAGTCTAGATCTATTGGGTCGGGCTCCTTGTCCCTGGGGAGCTGAGGTTGTTAAAGACAAAGTGAAGATCAAGGAGTATTCCTGGAACTAGACAAAGGCCTTGTGAGACTGGATTTGGTTGGTAACATTTCCCCACCCTCTCTGCTCACAATGGCAGACCTCCATGCGTCATTAATGCTCCTTCCTGGCGTTCACACACATCATTTGAAAGCGAGGGGCACTTTTATCAAACCATCAGCCCTTCTGCCAAAGCCCAGTGTAATCACCTGAAGAATAGAAGAGAATATTTGGTGTCTGTTACTGCACCCTCGCTTCTCTGCCTTTTAGCTGGAAGGACAGATCGACTTCCTGTCTTTCTTAATGGAAAATGAATCTATCTTAGGATAGTGACAACCTAAGAGATAATTTCTTCTAGGTAGAGAAATGTCAGTGTGAATAGCATCTATAAAATTGCCACTTGTCTTGGGAGTGTGAAGGGGTCTGAGGGTGCCCAGGGGATGTGACCTGGGATCAGCCATCCCCCCACCCCCATCTCCATCCCCAAGCTCTCTGCTCTCTTTTAAGCAATATGGGCAGTGGTTTGGCCTTTCCCAGGCCAACTCTCTCCCGCCTATCTTTATCTTTAGTTCTAAGTGCTGGGAACATAAGGAACACAACAGCTGCCTGCTGGCAGGCGACCCTTTGTCAATGAGAACCTCCATTTCTTTCAGCCCTTTCCCTGACTCTCTTTTTCTGTTAGATTATATCTCCTCTCAAAGGACAGAAACCCCCAGCTGTCTGCTTTGGGTTTTCAAATATTTCAAGTGATAACTAGAGATGTGCATGACATTATTCTGGGGGCCACAGAGAAGCAGGATGGGTATATCGGATGGAAAAGCTCATAATCCAGCTAGATTGTAAACCCCTTGAAGGTAGATGGGGATGTTGTATCTGATATAACACCAATCTTCCCATAATATGACAAGCTTAGTAACCTGACAGAACACTGGGCCAGGATTCATGAAACCTGCGTTACAGTCTAAGCTCTGCCAAGCTGTGTGATTTTGCGACCGTGTCACAATTCCTGCCACTATTTCTGTCATCAGGCCTTGGTTGCCTGGTTTACCCAAATGGCAGTTCTAATGGGCACTCCTGGGTGATCCCCACATTTATCTGTAAGATGACTGAAAGGTAGGCTAAAAGATGTCTCACAGCCCTGTTAGCAACAAAATGTTTTTAAATGTCCTCTTACAACACATGCTATTTTGGAGCCATAAAAACTTGTGGTCTGTAAGCCATTTAAGCTGGAGACAATTACCATGTGGTGATGTTATAGACATTCAACTCAAAATCAAAACTGCTAAAAGCAGGTGGACAGTTTCAAGTCCATAATGTTCTGAAGAGCTTACATAATGGGGCACATTGTGTCCTACTGACGTTTGTTTCAAAAATAGCCTTCTTAGCAAAAAAAGGTGCCCCAAACATCAACCTTGATTTGGTTTTCTTTAGAGAGAAAAAAACGCATTTAGGAATCATCTGAAAAGAGGCTGATTGGCTTCTTTCTTCCTAAACAAATTTAATTCATTCGGACTCTTTCTTGAGACTTTGTGGTAGATACTGAAATCTTCTCTGCAAAGCTTTTTTCATCTCTGCCTGTCTTCATTTTTTTTCCTACTCTGATCTGTTTTATATGCTAAAAGCAGAAGAGAAAATTTCCTAAAGATAAAGCTGTGCTTATCTGTGTAGGTTTCATGTTCATTGCAAGAGCTAGTTTTCCTCCCCCCGCTTTTTTTCTTAAGCAACTTGCAAACTACAAGTGTCCGGGCTCGCCAGAAACGAATGCCTGTGTTTTCACTTTTCTCCATTTCCATCATTGAAAAAGAAGTGGAAAGCTTCCCAGTGCTGTGAGATTACAACTTCTAAATGAAGATGAGGACACATTCAGCTTATGAGATCATCCGCCTTCACAGAGAGGTCTTACTCCAGCATGACAAGAGCGTCCATTTTTCATAGCCACAGGTTTTAGGGGAAAGTGGAAATCGGCAATTGATTTGCTGTCAATTCACCTTGTGTTATTATCCCAGAAGGTGTCAGAAACTTCTTCTGGGTTGGAAGAGGGAGGGCATTTCTATGAGAGACTTCCCTAGCTATTGCTTTTGTCTTCAGTAGAAAGAACCGGAGGGAAAAGATGGGAAGCCTCTTTCAAAAGAATTTTTACCTATTCAGCAGAAGAGCTGGTTTCTAAATCACTAAACGAGGAAGGGACTCTCTAATTCTCAAGCTCCCTCACTCACACTTACCCACCCTGGAAAGAGGGAGAGAATGTGGAGATTAGGTGGATGTAGTACAGGGGACATGCCAAAAGAGAAGCCAAAACCCAGTGAGAAAGCTGGATCTTTGTCCAAACAGTGTCAGGAAATCTATCTTGCTCTATATCACTGGGACCAGTGTCTTGCTCACTGCCAGGAGGGCACTGAGCTATTCACAGAATGTGACAGGTTTCCTCTTGAGACACTAGAGAACTCTGGCTATTGAGTCACGATGGGCTGGTAGAAATCATGTCAGTTACTCTGGCATGGTAGAAGTTGACACCTGAAATTCTTTGCCATGCTTTTGTGGCCAATCAGTCTTGCCCGTAGAAAGGCGGAGGCACCAAAAGTCTTTTAACAAATTTCAATTATCTTTTACAATGGGATGGGTGTGAGGTAACACTTCAGCTGTTGAGCAGTCTAGGACAATGGTTAAAGAACATGGACTTCATAGTCAGAGACCTGGGTTCAAAGCGCTGTGTCACTACAGGCTGTTTGGTCTTGGCATGAGACTTCACCTCTCTTGGCTTCAGTGTTTTCATCTGTAGAATGGTGTTAACATGATGGCTTCTCCCTTGAAGGTATGTTGTGAGGATTAAGTTACATGATGCCTATAGCGCATTTAGCGCTGTGTCTGGTGACTAGGAAATAAGCAACAAATATTATTATTATTATTATAATCATAAATAATGATAATGATATAAGATAGCCTCCGACTAGGAGCTAAATTTAATGAATATTGCCTGGGCATGACTGTGTACCAGGCATTCATTCATTAGAACAAAAAGTGAGTATTTACTATGGACCACGTAATGTGCTAAGTGCGGGGGAGAGCTGTGAGCAAGACAGGACGTCTTGGAGCCTGAGTTTTGGGGGGATGAGGGATAGAAAAGAGGAGGAGACTTGACTGCCAACTCATGAAGAGGTTAGAGTTGTGTCAAGATGGTTCAGAGCTTCTCAGGGTCCTTAGGAAGCATGACAGGTGCTCTGCCCCTTGTCCAGCCCCCCTGTCTCTGGCATTAGAAGTTCTTCTCCTTCTCGTGACTGAGTTCACTTGAATCTCATCTGCAACTCAGCCCTCCCCCAGTTCCCAGGGCCAACCTTGACCCAAGACAGGAGATAATTGGCTCCAGCCCCATAGCTGGGGGCTAAGGTTCAAATCGCCTTGCTCCTTGTCTGACTGGAGGACGGTGCCCTAGTTTTGATACTTGAGGTCCCATCTCATTTTAAGCCTTAATTCCTTTTCTGTGCCCTTATTTTTAGCAATGAGCTTTTGCCTTTGTACTTGTTCCTGAGGACCTGTTCCAAAAACTTATTTAGTGACCCCAGCACTATCATCTGATGGGAGAGCTGTACCTTATTCTTGCTGACTCCCATCTGAACCTCATCCAATCCAGTCCTTAGCCTGAACCTCAGTCCAACAGTTAATTTGGATGTTTGCTTCTTGCCAACTTCATCTCAGGGTATGCACCCCCTAGATTCCTCTGTCTCCCCCTAACCTGTTGTCTAGGCAGGGACCAGTCATCGCAAGTAACCCCTGTCTGTTAGATCTAAACGTCTGCAGAACACACTTGTCGCGATGAGCACTGGGTGATGTACGCAAGTGTCGCATCACTATATTGTACACCTGAAACTAATACAGGACTGTCTGTTAACAGACTGGGATGAAAATAAAAATAAGAGAGAACTAAACATCTGCTGCCACCATCTGCACTTGGGCTAGTTCTCTAGTGGAGAATTGGTTCACCCAATGGGCAGTTCTCATGCCCGGTTCTGCCTGTCTCTATATGCCTCAGTGGGCGGCCCAAGATCTGACATTCCCAATCGGAGGCCAAAACCTTTTAAAGTAGAGCCACTGCGGAGCTCTGAAGATACAGATGTACCCCTTCTGAAAGCCCTAATTATCAGTATAATTCTTCTGTACTCGGCCCATGGGCAAGCCCTTGGCAGAGCGATTCTGTTCCTTTATTAATTCACTCAACAATTATTTGTTAAACTTCCATTATGTGCCACGCTCTGGGATATTGAAAGAATTCAGATAGGGCTTCTGTGCTCAAGGAGTTCATTGTCTAGCTGGGGCAAGTTCAGCTGAACTGGTAAACAGATCATTATAATACAGGTTCAAAAGCACTACAAGAAAGCAAAAAGCAGGGGTACCTAACCAGACTGCAGGTGGGTAAATGGGATTAGGGAAGGCTTCCTGAAAGTGGGGACACATCGGAGTTCTGGAGGATGGCTAGGTGACGTTAGCTGACTGAGAGAGGCAAAGGTACTTCCGGGGATGCCCTAAGTGACAGGTGGGCACCTTTAGGGAGCAACACATACTTTTCGGTAGCTGGAACACTGAGTACGAAGGGGAAAGAGTACAAGATGAAACTAGGGCAGTAGGTGGGTGACAGATTATGATGTGCGCTATTTGCTATGCCGAGGACTTGGAATTTTATCCTGATTTTTATTATTTTTTTAAAATTTTAATGTTTTTTATATTATTTTTTGAGAGACAGAGAGAGACAGAGCATGAGCAGGGGAGGGGCTGAGACAGAGGGAGACACAGAATCCAAAGCAGGCTCCAGGATCCGAGCTGTCAGCGCAGAGTCCGATGAAGGACTTGAACCCACAAACCATGAGATCATGACCCGAGCCGAAGCTGGACACTGAACCAACTGAGCCACCCAGGCGCCCCTTTATCCTGATTTTTAAAGTGGGAAATTACAATAATGTGGAGATCTGATTTGCCAGGGTAAGAGTAGAGGCAGGGAAATCCGTTAAATGACCGGCAAGTGGTGAGAACCTTAACTAAAATGATGATAGTGGGATGAAGAATGTGTCTGGATTTGAGAGACAGAAGAGTAGAACACAGGGCATGGTCACTGCCTAGAGAGAGAGAGCAGTGGGCAAAGATGACCAGGTTGCGTAGGCAAAGTCGCTGATGCAACAAGTTGGGTGGTGATTCTGCTGCCTGACACGGGGAACGCAGAAGGACAGATTTTCCGTAGAGGGCAGGCTGTATTTAATGTTGCCAAATAAAGTTCCCCAATTTTACTTTGCTTTTAGCCACATAATCCTGTTGCCCAAAGGGTGCTATTGATGATCCCACCTTGACAGAACTCAACTGGAGAAGAAATTTTTTTTTTTTTACAGACCACATGAAAACTCTACAATTGGATAATTGAAAATGAAATCCTCTATCTTTGATAAGTGGAAAGCATAGAAGTAAATGAAAATAGCATCGAAAAGACTTACCCCGTAGACAAGTTCCCCAACCATGCCATTCCATATTTTTGTCTCTGGATCCCGTGCGCCATATTTCCCATCGCCGACAATGGACAATTTGTATTTGATCCTCACGTGTTTGGCTATTTCGTAGGCTAAGTCGACACAATAGCCTTCATATCTCTCATTTCCTTCCAGTTGCTCATGGTTCTTCTTATACATTACATACGGTGACTCCTTAGGGACCAGAGGAAGATCAAACGATTACCCCTACACATTATTCTAAGAGATGATACATGTAATCATAGTTTCCCTCCGCCCCCCGTGTGCCTGTTGAGGTTTGGTGTGTGAAAAGAACCTTTAAAAAATGTTTGCTTAATAAGCAGAAGAATCTCAATCGACTGACTATTCGCTGGGCTATATATTCCTTGGAGTCTCTAACTGATGATTTAAAGATGTAGAGAAGGATTTAAGTTCATTTTGAGGGTTCGAAAGCAAGACCAGTCTCCACCTGTAAAGTCTTTGATTAAGACTATACTTTCAGGGATCATTTCTATAGTTCGTAAAGTCTTTGATTTAGGCAAATTGGGTAGAGGTATTGCCCTTGCATGAAGGTGAACTGCCTCTGATTTCTCGGGATTTGCCATGCAGGAACCGCAGCCAGCCCCGGCAAGCCCTCAAGAACCACTGTGATCTTTGTGAGGTCAGGGTCTGCTGCTTATCCGTTTTTACATCCTCACGGCCTAGTGCAGTAGCTAGGACAAAATGAGGATGTGACATGTCTGTTTACATGAAAGGTAAACTTCAGCTGAGTCTCTATGCAGTTAGTCACATCTTCAGACCTAGTGGTATACTCATTTTCAACCCTGGTTTGTACTTCATGTAGTAAGAACATACCAGTTTTTGGAAAAACATTTGAAAACTAAATGAGAATACTATCTTGCATGTCAACCATGCTTCAAAGTTTGCAGAAAAGCTTTCAATGGTGAATATTGCCTTGAAACAGCCTTATGACATTATTATACCCATTTCATAAATTAAAAGAAATGTAACCCAAGGCTCAGAGAAGTTGTGACTTGCACGGTTAAACACAGGTTAGTGGTAGACCTAACATTAGAACCCTAATCTACTCTCTCTTTCACATAATGCTGTCTCCCCCACAATGAAGAATTAGATTTCAAGTCCAGATGAAACATCAGGCCTTTTGTGTGTGTGGGGGGGTGGTAAAGAGGAGAATGATATATGGAATTGTCCCAAATTCCTTTTCTCTTTCTGTGTTTTTTTTTTAAAGTTTATTTATTTAGTTTGATACAGAGCAGGGGAGGGGCAGAGAGAGAGGAGAAAGAGAATCCCAAGCAGGCTCTGACTGTCAGCGCAGAACCCGATGCAGGGCTCGATCTTGCCAACCATGAGATCATGACCTGAGCTGAAATCAAGAGTCAGATGCTTAGTGGATGGAGCCACCCAGGCACCCACCCCCATTTTTTTTCTTTTTAAAAATGACATTCTGTTCATGATCACAGCGAGATAACTTCGAGAGATTCCTAAGCTGACCTGTTGGATGTTTTCCCTGCTTGAAACCGAGGTCTTTTTGTACTGGCTGAATACTGCTTTCCAGAAAGCAGAAGTCTTGCCGTACTGAAAGCCCTGGCTTCCCTCCGTACTCACCAGAATGGTAGTCACTACAATGGTCCTGTTCTCTGCGGATGCGCTGTCGTTGCTGATTTGCTGATCTGAGAAAGGCACAAATCTTTCGTACTCATTCCAGTAGCCAGCCTAGAAAGAGCACACATTCGACCTGGTTGCCTGTGTTTCACTCAAAAAGTACTGCATGAAATTCAAGTGCTGCTGTGGAAATAACTTTCTTTTTAGTGGCTGGAGCTTTCCAAGCATTGATGTCTTGTCTCCCTCTGTCTTGCCCCCCGGCCAAGGACCCCAACCGTGATACAAACCTTCATCCTGGGGGTTCCCATCCCCACTTCACCGTTACTGGTGTTTTGTAAACTAACTGAGCCCACTGTAGGACGGTTAGCCTTTTGCTCCCCGTTGAACTCATATGGCAGAAAAGCGCTTTGCTCTCAACCGTGGGAAAGCTAGGATGTGAGGCTGGGAAACCAAGGAGTGTCCTGTAGAAATGACCCAGGCTATGTTATGTTCTAGGATCTTATCAAATGGCTGCTACATCCTCATTGCATGCCTAAATTAACTATTAGTATGATAGAAGCAAAGTAGTCATTATACAAGTTAGCTGTAGAGAAAGGTACTTTGTCCAGAGTCCTAGAGGGGAGGAGGAGGTGGCAAAGATACCTGCTGGAGAGATACCTACTTTATGATTCTTTTGCTAAAACCGTATGTACCTTGGCAGTGTGTTTAAACAACATGCTGTAAAATTTGTGATTCCTTCCCTCTATTGTTAGAAGTTGTTAATAACTCTTGAATTTTTCTCTTTTATTTTATTTCTTATTTGAGAGAGGGGGAGAGAGAGAGAGAGAGAGAGAGAGAGAGAGAGAGCACATGAGCAGAGGAGAGGGGCAGAGAAAGAGGGAGAGAGAATCTTAAGCAGGCTCCATACTCAGCGTGGAGCCCAATGCAGGGCTCGATCCCATGACCCTGGGATCATGACCTGAGCCGAAATCAAGAGTTGGACGCTCAACTGACTGAGCCACCCAGTCGCCCCGAATCTATCACTTTTATAGAATGAGCCTCACATCTACGCATTCTGGAACACTTTGATTGTAAAACAACTCTGCGTATCTACACTATTTGCCAACAGAAAGGCAAAAATGATGTGTGGGAATTTGCTTTGTGTGTGTTTTCCGACATCTCTTTTCTTGCACCTGAGTGCTGTCACATTGTGAAAGACTTTTTCTTTGGATACCTGTTTTGGTTACTTACTTTTCGAGAGCCAGTGACTTTCATCTCGTACACATCGATGGTATAATTTGTCCTACGTCCATAGGTGTCAAATTGGATGTTTCCGGTCATTCCTTGCACTTGTACCTGGTAGGAAGGAAAAATGTACAATTTTAAAATAGCACCACATTATTGCCTTCTAGGATGCAATAGGCTTCTGGGATGAGGCCCACTGACAGATCTTAGAATCTTGGAGAACTTTTATCTTGAGTCATTGAGCTAACTCTACCAGATCAAGCCCACATAGATCTTCATTTCCTCTCTGGCATTTTCTAGGTGTGCCTTTTGTGAAGCTTTGAGTGGGTGATAGGCAGTTACCTGTACGGTACAGGGAAGGCCCTACCACCAGTTTTTCAAGGGTCTGAGATTCCTACCATTAGTCTCTTCTCAAGGGACTAGCCTGAGGGTATGCTTAACCAGCGCAATGCATTCTTCTAAACTCTGAGTTCCATGGGGGCTGTGGCCATGTCTTAGCATTCCCAATATAACATCAACCGGTGTCAGTAATAGGGGCTCTGGAGCTCCTGGATGCACATTCCAGCTTCATCACTTACTAACTGGATGACTTTGGATGTGTTCCCTAATGCTTTTGTTCTTCAGTGTCCCTATCTGTAAAATGGGAAATCCCACAATACCTATCCCTCAGAGATGTCAGAAGATTAAGTGAGTTATACACATGTAACATTCAGAACGGTGCCTGGCATGTAGTATGCATTGTGGTATATGCTGGCTGTATCAATAATTATTGTGAACTGATATGAATTTGGTTCTGTTTCTTGAGAGTGTAATTTACCAGCCTCCACAGCAACAGGGATGGAGTTTCCTCTTACTTGACCTATGCCCAGCTACAAACGGGTAGCAGCGAGCCAGGCCCTGCAGGGATAAACCATACACTGATGAAATTTGTGAAGTCTAAGGAATCAGGGGTATGTAGTACTAGATAAGAAAGAGAGAGGTACCAGAAGAGCCTGGACACCTGTGTGGGATGCCACCTGCGGATTCACATATGTCACAATTTTTCCTGGGTCTGGTCCCAGTATTGTGAACTAATAAAAGGCCATCTCTGCCAGGTGGAGAGATTTCCTCACCAATTATTTTACGGTTCAGGGACATTGCAAGAAAGACCCTCTATAAATGTAAGTCACTGGAATGATTCATCTGGTAAGGGTCAAGGTATTTGCTTCAAAGAAAAAGCACTGTCTCACTTTCCTAGGATAAAGGACATAATACTTTTTTTTATTACTTATAGAAAGTGACAAGCTACTAAGCAAGTCAGAAGTGGTAATGGGCTTGCACTGCAGAAAGGAAAACTGAGATCAAATATTAGGATCATCTTTTGAAAGGGAAGGGAGCTTGTTCACCACCGATGGGAAAAGGACATTCCTGTTGAAAGACAAATGCTCCAATGTGACTTCCTGAAGACAAGATGATTGTCCCACTGACCCAACAAACCTAAGCGCTATTGTCAGCTCCGGCTTGCAGAGAAGGTGATGTCACACTTCTGGCTAAAGTAAAGGTCCCTTGTTGAGATAGAAATTGCTTAGCCTGTTTGGGGCATACTGTGATGCATGAAGGGTTCTTGTCACTCCACTCTGAGCTTTTAGTTCTAGGAGAGGAGGTAGGTAGGGCAGACACACTGGCATAGGAACTTACTAAGGAAATCCTTCATTCCTGAAAATAGCAAAGGCTTCAAGTCTCATTAAGGATTGTAAATTTCTAAAGATCTAGTGTATTTAAACACAATAGACAAACTGGACACCAGTCTAGGTACGTCCAGGAGATTCGAGACTCCACAATTAAGAACAGAAGTAGAATCAGAGGGAAGTCTATTTTCAGTGATGTGAATGTCAGTTACAGTTTCCCACCATCCCACCTGGGAACCTTTCTTTAATCCATCCTGCCCTCCACCCCTGTCTCTTATTAGGTGCTTCTCCTCTGGGTTCCCATAGCACCCTCTGGAGAACCTAACCATAACATTTTAATCATGTCTGTATTACCATCTCCCTTACTAGACTGGGAACATCTCAAGATGAGAGACCTTCTTTTCCTGTCCTCTCAGCAACTAGCACAGGGACTGGCATAGAGCTGGTGCTTAATAAATGGTTGCTGAACAAAGGGACAAGCTTTAATGCTTTAGAACATCACATATTCCAGCAGGCTAGACTCAGGCTGATCTTTGCACACTCTGTAGATTGTGAGGAGAATGATTACCCGATTTTCAAGTGGCTTTAGGTCTTTAAATACATTTGTTTACATATTAACAATTCTTTAATGTTTATTTATTTTTGAGAGAGAGAGAGAGACAGAGAGAGACAGAGAGAGAGACAGCACGAGCAGGGGAGGGTCAGAGAGAGAGGGAGACACAGAATCCGAAGCAGGCTCCAGGCTCTGAGCTGTCAGCACAGAGCCTGACACAGGGCTCGACCTCACGAGCTGTAAGATCATGACCTGAGCCGAAGTGGGACGCTCAATGGACTGAGCCATCCAGGCGCCCCTACATATTAACAATTTAAGTGTGAGCTCTCTGCACCTTATTTCGTGTTTGCATACCAACTTTGAGCCTGATACAATCATTGATGGTTCAAGAAATATTTACGGAATGAGTGGTGTGCTTATTTATTCATTAAGACAGGCCCCTTCGGAGCCTCTACCAGGCAATGATTTTGTTTGCCAGATTTCTTTGAAGGAAGAGAATGATTTATTTTGTTGAGCAACAACTACATGCTAGTCGCAGTGAGGGAGGCATTTACACACGCATTGTCACTTTTAATTAACTCAAATAACGTGGGATTTCTTTTACGATAGTAAAACCTTTAGTACTTCAGACCACCCTCCCTCGCAGTCCCTCTGAACTGTGGAATTCTACTGAGCGTTTATCACAAGGGGAACCTGTGCTTCTGGAAACTGTTGATACTTCCCAGCCTCTCTGCCGCAGCAGGAAGGGGCTGGCCTGGAGAAATTGGTAAAGCATCCCTTTGGTTGAGTGTTTGATCCTTAGGGCCTGGGAGGAAGGTTACTTACCAGGCTTACAACTCGAGCTTTATCAGTGAGTTAGACGTGCAGAAACGATTTGTGCAATAGTGGGATCAATCTAGTGTTTTCCCTAGCCAGATGGATTTCTTTTCCTTCATTCCGGTAGCCATTTTCTATCTGTTGTTCGTGCCACGAATGGGGAGTCCATTGGAGATGCTGGTACTTGCCCCTTGAGGTTTGCTTGACGAAAACTCCTTTTGATTTACTCGGAGGGAGTTTTGTATTTCACTCATCATTATGTTTCATCTGACAGTACAAATCTTGTAACTGCTACGAAGGTTGAATTTAATTAACTGCTCTTCAAAATTGTGCAGTGCTACCTCCATAAAACTACACTTGGGCATTTATTAGGGAACTGACATAATGACATAAAAATCTGCATGATGGGAGAATGAGTCATATCTCTTTCTTGGAGAGAGACACAGGGGCTACTAACCCCTTTTGATTGAGTGCTTCCAACTTGGCAAATTTAAGGCAGCAGTAGGAGAGCCAACTACACAAAATGACGTACGTTATGAGGCCATTTCAGAGTCTCCGTTGCAGGGTGGGGCACAGAATTATCTTATCATTGCCTATCGCTTTGTTTCTTTGGGTATCCCAAACATTGGGATAATGACGTAAGTAGAAATAAGAGACGCATGTACTCTCGAAGCCTCATTTTAATGCATGCAGGCGCATGTGGCATCAAACAAAATACTCAGGAAAGAGCTCTTGCTCAGAAAGCTGCAGTGAATGACTGACGCTGCTCCTGGTGTGAAGAATGAGATCTGTTGAAAGGGTACTTCCTGAAGCCTGAAATGAGCTCCTGCCAGTAAATACTAAAAACAAGTGACCTATTTGACTATCTGTCTCTTGGTTCCTTGTACTTCTCTTTAAACTTTTTCTCTGGGGCATCAGGGAAAAGCTTCCTAAGTAGGCCTAGGAACACGTCAGGTTTCTGCATTTCACCATGTAGATTAGCATGTGTCAAGGTTCCTTCTGGCAACAGAACGACTACCACCCTGGCTCAGCCCCACAGTCCATCCGGGCTAATAAGTTGTCTGATGAGCCAGAAGACGCTGTCGTCCTTTGTAATGTCCACCTTCGGGTTAGGAGCTTCCTATAGGATATCCCAGTCCCCCTAAAGTAATACCACATGCCCGGAGAGTTTAACATTTTTGAAGTTGTTTACATGTTCAGTCCATCCGTTTCGAGGGTACTGGGTTTGATTTACTGCCCACAGTGTAGCAAAGAACTAAATATTCGTTTGCGC
The DNA here is from genome assembly GCA_028646485.1 of Cryptoprocta ferox. Lineage (NCBI taxonomy): Eukaryota > Metazoa > Chordata > Mammalia > Carnivora > Eupleridae > Cryptoprocta > Cryptoprocta ferox. Next base: position 23,809,147 of record CM053579.1, read on the forward strand.
TCAATTGACAATGTTTCAAGCCTAGAGGAAGAAGCTTCTGGTTTGGGATTTCTAGATTTTGATGACTAAGTGTCCATGCCCATCCTCTGCATGCTCGGACCTTCTTAGACTCCGATCCTATTCCCTTTAGGATGCCTTTTCTCAAGACTGAGGTCTCACTTTTTTTGTGTGTCTTTATAAGGCCCCCCACCCCCACCCCAATAACCCATCGTGGTCTTTACCATTTTTAGAGCTCTCTCGATATCAATTCCTTGACTCCAGGGCACAGCGGGATTTGCCAAGCAGTCTCCAGCACTGCCTCTCCGGGACACATCCACTCGCTGCCTCCTCAAGTAGCGGAAAGCTTCTGCGATCACCAGTATCGCATCGTGCGTCAGGGCAGATGTATACTGAAATGGATGTATGGAAAACAAGGTATCGTGACAAACGACGCCCTCAAAACTTGCCTTGCTCCTTAGGATTTTCATTTCATCTCCGCCTTTTGCTCTATGAAGTCACCCTCTTAATTATTTGAATCAAGAGATCTCTCGGGGCAAGCCCGACTTTGATTCATTCTAGAATGATGCCTCTTACCTCACGTGTGCACACGTTAAGATTATGAAGATCGAATGGCTCAAGGGAGTCTCTCTCTTGCCCTCAGTACTGTGTTTTGTATTGAGCGAGTGACTACTAAAAGGCCAGGTCCTTTATCGAGAAAAAAATACGTGTGCAGCAAAAGGATGGCATATGTAGATTGGTTATTGCTGTTTGTAATAGAAAATTCAGGTCTGGTGTTTACTTAGGGGAAAATGGAAATAGCTAAGTTAGACAGCTTGAAATTAATCTGGAGGGAAACATTAATCATTTCTGTCTGGACCATGTTTCTGGCGAACTAGGACCTCTGGCCAGCAATAAATCAGTTTTCGTTTCGTGGGGGGAGCAGAAAACCAAAGTTGGTTTTCGATTGTAGAAAATTACAATTGTTATTGAGTTTTAAATCTGATAACGGTGAAAATTCACAGGCAATACGTCACGATGCTACCTCTTTCAGGCAAGAACACTTCGTTTCTATTCCTTGGATATACTGATAGGCTCTACCAGGGATGAGGCCTGTCACTTAATACCAGGGATTTGAGTATCTCCGATTTGACAAGGCAGATGCCTTTTCATTAAACAAATCAACAAAGTCTGATTAAAATAAGCTGGCCCCTGTTTGCAGGGGTGACAAATGCTGGGAGGATATAGAATTCTATTGATTTTTCTAATGAAGCAAAATGTCCTAGGGGGAGTTTTCTCTCTATATAAGTCCAAATACAACTGGGAGTGAGTACCTTGTCATCTTTACAACTATCCATTTACTTTTTGGACTTTTCTCATGTTACTTTTCTTTCAGGAGCAAATCTTCAAGCGTGACTGTAACAGGGGGCATATGTTCTTTCATGAAAAAAAAAAAACAAAAACCTTTGTGTCTGTCCACCCTTGCGCTACATCAAGCCAACGTGGTGGTGATTTCTTTTCCAGCTGACTGCATAAATTGTCTGCAATTCCAAGCCATGCCAAAAGAGCTATTTAATTTTCTACTTTTTCAGCTTCTCCTTAGCAATGTGTGAGCGTGTAAAAAAAAAAAAGCCCCAAAAGGAAACATTCATAAAATATAGAATAAATTAAGCAGCAGGATTTTAATCTTGAGACAATTTTATTTCCTAATCAAAAATATTGTACATCATTTTTTTAAAAGTGGGCTTTTTGTCTGATCGATATAGAGCAAGTTTCCATGACTAATACAAAGCAAAAGTAATCTGAAAGTTGAACCATCTATTTAAATGTTCCATTTCTTAGGGATGACTGGCCTCGTCCCTAGTAGAGCCTGTCACTATATAAAAGGAATAGAAACAAAGTGTTCTTGCCTGAAAGAGGTAGCATTTAAAGGGTTTTACTTATGAACAGTTATTCTCAGCAAGTTTGGCAAACTTTATACACACCGTGAGTTATCAATGACTAATCCGGAGCTAAGATTGTTTTTCTTCTCCTTTGTAGGGTCTCTATAACTTCTGAGCAAACATAAACTGCCCTGCAGTAGCCTTTTCATCCATTTACCCTTGTCCGTTGTTTTGTGACTAGCACAGTGCCCGACACATATTGCATAAATGAATTTCTTGCTTCTACCCATTACTTGCCGAATCTAAGGATGGCAAAGCAGGGGACAGGCAGTTTATGAAAAATCTAAATTTGTGTAAGCTCACCTAAAGGTGGTGGGTGGATTTAGTATATTAAAAAAATTTTGAGTCATCAAGGAAGTGTAAATCAAAAGCACATGAGATAGTGCCTCACACCGGTTATGATGGCTATTATCAAAAAGACAGGAGATAGTGAGTGTTGGCAAAAATGTGGAGAGAAGAGACCCCTCTTGCACTGCTGGTGGGAATGCAAACTGGTGCGGCCACTGTGGAAAACAGTATGGAGGCTCCTCAAAAAATTAAAAAGAGACCCACTGTGCAATCCAGCAATTTCTTTTGTGGGTATTAATCCAAAAGAAGCAACAGCACTATTGCAAAAAGATATCTGCGCCCCCCCCCCCCACATTCAGTGCAGCATTATTTACAGTAGCCGAGACAGGGAAACAACCTAAGTGTCCATCAACGCAAGAGTGGCTAAAGAAGATGTGGCACATACATACAGTGGAATACTCTTCAGCCACAGAAAAGGAAGGAAATCCTGCCATTTGTAACAACATGGATGGACCTTGAGGGCATTATGCTAAGTGAAACTAAGTCAGACAGGGAAAGACAAATACTCGGTGGTCTCACTTAAATGTGTAATCTAAGAAAAACAACAACCACAACCACCCTGAACTCATAGAAATAGAGAACAGATTGGTGGTTGCCAGAGGTGGGTGGTGGTGGTAGGGGATGGGGGAAATGGGTCGAAAGGTGCAAACTTTCAGTTATAAGTCCTGGGGATGTAATATACACCATGGTGACTATAGGTAACAATACTGTATTTATTTATTTATTTATTTATTTGAGAGAGAAAGAGAGAGAGCACGAGAAGGGGAGAGGGGCAGAGGGGGAGAGAGAGAGAGAGAGAGAGAGAGAGAGAGAGAGAGAAAATCTTAAGCAGGCTCTACACTTAACATGGAACTCGATGCGGGGTGTGATCCTATAACCCTGGGATCATGACCTGAGCCAAAATCAAGAATGGGACGCTCAACTGACTGAGCCACCCAGGCACCCCTACTGTGTTGTGTTTTTGAAAGTTGCTGAAAGAAATAGATTTTAAAAGTTCTCATCACAAGAAAAAAATGTAACTACGTGGTGATGGATGGTAACTAAAGTTATTGTGGTGATCATTTTGCAATATATACATATATCAACTCATTATGCCAAATAATATAATGCTATATGTCAATTATATCTCAATAAAAAATAAATAGAATAATTGTCCTAAGAAAAAGATCTGACTGTGAACACTAACCCTAACATCACAGGGATTGAGACCATATTTGCTGAAACATATGAGGACATCTGATCTGACCATGGGACAGAATGTTTTAAAATGGGACTGCCCTAGGAAAATCTGACATGTACACTAGAATCACTACAACCACAGAATCCCACGTAACTAGTGAGTGGCTTAAATGAATGAATAAATTAGGTTTAACTCACAACTTTTCTAGAATATGCGAATCGTATAAAGTCAGGGCCCACTTGTATTATGTTCTGATGTGATTCATTTAGGGTAAAACTGACAAGGTGATACAGAAGGTGTCTCTTCTCTGGTCCACGTCCCTATTGTTCTCGCTTATTCTACTCTTGCCAGGGAGAATGTGAGGATGGGTATCTTGAAACCATGAGAAAAGAAATATTCACCCCCTTTCTTTTTTTTTAGGGAAAGGCTGTAACTGTACTTTGATTCCTGTTCTTGATCACAGGGACCCCACAACTATGGTACATACCTACTTTCAGTACATAAGGAAGGAAAACTTTAAAGTCAGTTTCATACTTGAACTAATGCACCAAGGGAATGGTTACTTAAAACATACACTTGAGGGATCCTTTGTGTTACATGAATAACTTTCCCATAATTTATCTGTTTTAATTCCTGATTTTTAAATAATAGGATGTCTAGCCATAGGGGAACACCTGTGAAAAATGTGCACTTGAAGCATGACTTTCTGTCTTTAATATTCTGATTTTGATTTCACGAAAACGAGCAGCTTAAAGATACTTTTCCAGGCAGGAAAACATTTCTGTCCCATATACATATAGGCAACATGCACTTTGTATTACAGCCCAGTTCACTCGGGTGTACCGAGATTCATGAAACTTATTAACACCAAGTAATCACATAAATAATGTAAAATCTAATTTTCTGTTGCAGACTAACAATCTTCCTCACCTATTCCCACTGCCCCCACTCTTTGCCCAACTCAGGTTCTTGTAATTTTGTAAATTGTTATGAGCATGTTACAAATGAAATTCATTAAAAAATTACTTAACATTCCCAAGCCCCGGGTTTTAAAAGACCTCCTTCTCCTTAGCGTCTTTATTGGCAAGTTTAGTTTTCAAATGCAGCAACAGCACCTGCGATTTGGTTTTAGCATCCTTGAAACACTTCTGAGTGAAGACCACTTGATCCCAGGAAGGCCATAAATATATAAAGGCCAAACTGAGATGCTCTGAAAAGCTGGCCTAAGGTTTCTGCACGCCATGGAACATTACCTTCAGTGGTGCGTTCTTGGCTTCAGGGAATTCCCTTTCATCTAGCCTCACCCAGCGCTGAATAAACTGCTGAACCATAGGGTTTTCGTTGTTGACAATCTGGAATCCTGTAATGTTGGCTCCCCCATGCATGACTCTTTCTAGCAAAATATCGGTAAAACCCTAGAAAGAGATTGAAAGAGAATCATTATTGTTGGAGGTCGTGAGTTCTGACCATATCTGTTGGTTAGAATGCTAAGGAGGAAATGGAAGGTCCTTCCCCCAGGATCACTCTTTAACAATCAAGAAAACCCTAGACACAATGTTATATGTCAATTACATCTCAGTTACAAAAACAACAAGGACGATGACGACAAGTACCAAAATGATGCTGGATAGGCACTAATTCTTAGGGCAGTATGTCTCCAAAACTACAGGCATGATGGAGAAAATACACATTCTTCCATTTTAGTGCCTTGTGTCTTTATTTAGTATCGCTGCTGCAAGGACAAACACAGGTGCCAATTTCAAACAAATGTTTTGTTTCATTTACCTGTATTTTTAGTCTTTCTTCACTGAGTACAAATACAATGCTTCCTGTAACTGGGAAAGTGTTGAAACGTTTGACCCTGACTAGAGGTATAAAATCCTTTTCTTCAGCTTAATGTGTCAAACACAGCAGATTGCTTTAGATCCTAATGATGAGTACTTTCAACATTTGTGACTTACAGAAATGCCAGAGAGAAACTGACAGCTTGGTTCCATATGATGGTACAAACCCAGGGTATGTCTCTCCTGTGTTTATAAACAAGTCCCGACATCTACTTCGGTTCACCCACTGTTTTCTTCTTCTCTTGCTCTAGTACCATCTGGTGTCTCTGTCACCTAAGCCTCCTAAAGGAATCTCTTCAGGTTCATACCAATCCATCTCCGCCTGGGTGCCCCCGGCTCCATTGGGCATTGCTATCTCCTGGGACACTTCTCCCAGGAATTGTGCTATTTCTGCTGGATACCTGTCTCTTGCTAGTTGCAGTGGATGCATTTAGGTGCTCAATGGGCTGAAGCCAACATTTATATTCATAAGCAAATGGGGAGAATTCTTCCTCCCTTCTTTAGACTATCTGGTTCGACATTTTAATGTAACATTTTCAAATACACAAAGAAATTGAGAGAACTGTATAGTGAATACCCATATAGTCTCAACTGAGATTTTACAATTAGTATTTTTCTATCCATCCATCAATCCACTTCTTTTTGTTCTTCAAAATTTTGATTATTATTATTTTTAAAAATTTTATTTAAATCCAAGTTAGTTAACATATAGTGCAATCATGGTTTCAGGAATGGAATTTAGGGATTCATCACTTACATACAACACCCAGTGATCCATCAATCCATTTCATTTTTTGGGATGCATTTCAAAGTAAGTTGTAGATATTAGTAGACTTCAAATCAAAAGGCTTTGGCAGGCAGATCATTAACTAGAGTTCAATATTTGTTTGCAATTCTTTTTCTTTTTCTTTTCTTTTTTCTTTCTTCTTTCTTTCTTTCTTTCTTTCTTCTTTCTTTCTTTCTTTCTTTCTTTCTTTTTTCTTCCTTCCTTCCTTTCTTTTTTCTTTCTTTGAGGTAAAATTTACATCCAATGAAACATACAAATCTTAAATTTAGCACTTTTCTTTTCTTTCTTCAAGGTAAAATTTACATCCAATGAAATATATAAATCTTAAATGTAGCACTTGATGAGTTCTGATAAATGCATTCACCTGTTCTCCAAAGTTTTCTTTTTTTGCATTCTGAGTTTTTATTGAAGCGTAAAAATCATATAGAAAAGTGCACATATCTTCAAATACATAACCCGACGGATTCTCACAAACTGAACACAAAAATGTAAGCAATATCCACAAGGCCCCGTGTGTGCCTCTCTAGTCCCCATCCCTCCCCCCACTTTTTAAAATTCACCTTTTCTTTATATTTTAGTGAAACAGCTTTTCCAGTTGCTACTAACAGCCCCTTCCCTCTTCCTTCGTAAGCGGGCCATGAGCCCATGGAGACTGCACAAAGAGCCAAGTAGTTTGCATCACTGAGAATCATTCCCCCTTTCTGATAATCAAAAAACCCCACCTTTAAAAAAAATTAACATTAACTTGTTGGGATAAGTTTTGTCCCAAAGTCCTCCTTCATGAAGGAAGCCAAGACTCTTTTCCCATTTGCTGCCCCCGCACCATGATCAGCCGAGAGACTTACTTTGTATGAAGTCCAGTAGAGGCCCCAACTGGGGCTTAAGCCTGTCACCCAACTCCCCAATCCCACCCCATAACATATATACAAATAAAGAGGCTGGGACAAAATTTTTAACCAATGGCTTTGATTCACTCACTGTGCCAAACCGTATGTGTCAGTTAACAAGTTGGACACAAGAACATTGACCAGCTGCCCACTGCCTGCTGGAGGGCTGAAGAGTGGGCCGTCTCACGCTGTCCTGCGTCTTAAAAACCTGGACTGGACAAGTGGAGCTCCTTTCCTTGAAAGGAGGGGTTGAGAATGCTTCTGTCACCATCCTGGTCGTCAGGGTCAATGGCTACAACATGCACTAGGAAGCAATATCTCTTGCACCCCTCACGCTTTGATAAGTGTCACACTCCTGTTTTCCTAATGCCCATAGCATGTTAAAATGGCAACACAGAATTAACAGAAGGGAAGGAGACAGAAAGGATCCCAGAACTTTCACGTCTGTCTTAAGGCATAACAGCCGGTCCTTGAGTCTGGTTACTCACCATACAACTTCTTTCCAGAAAGATGTTCCCTCACTCTCCTTTTCCTGGCAGGGATACCAAAAGGAGTGGTCCAGCTCAAATTTACCTCAATAATCATGCCCACTTCCTCCCAGAAGCCTTCATTCTGTCACACAGGCCCCATGTATTCCTGCTTGGGTATCTTCCTCTCCAGTGAACACATTAGAATTTGAAAACATCTCCATAGGCATACTCTGCACTCATCTTTCTACCACACATCAACCATGCCACTGTGGACCTTGAAGTTTCTCAGTCAACCCGTGTTTGATGACAGGCATGCCAGGAAATGAGTTCTGGCGCACCTCAGACTGGAATCAGCCTTGCTGTCCTTGTGGGATGAACTGCATTCACAGCAACACAAAGCAAGCCGGGGGAAGGTCACCTCAAACTGTACTGGTGGCCAGACCTACATGACACTAGTCCCTACAGACCACCCTGAAGCCTTATCCATCCGTATGGGCAGAAAGTACTAACACAGCCCCACAGGCAAAATGGGGAGAACAGAAGTACAGTAGGAAAAAAAAGGAGGTAACAGATATTTAGGGCGATGAGAGATCTTGCTGCTTAAGGGTAAGAGTTGGCTGCCTTCTGGTCTCCCTTGGTTTCATTTGTGTACCTTTTGCTTGTTTGTAATGTCTTAGATTCTACAGCCTGAATGTCTCCCTGGTGCCCAGCATTTAGATGCAGCAACCCACGGCCTTGAGGTTGAGACAATCAAGGTTAGATTCTCCCTAAACCCTCTGAAAAGACATGAACACAGCAGAGCTGACCAACAAATATCAAGGAAGAAGAGGAAAAGGGAAAGGAGGTGAATGGTACAGAGGGGGCTATAGAGAAAGTGGTTCTGCCTAATAGGCACGAGTGAGTTGACTCTATCATCTTATTTCTGAAACTCTTTTTAAAAAAAAGAATTTTCTGGGCTGCCTGGCTGGCTCAGTTGGTTGAGCATCCAACTCATGGTTTTGGCTCAGGTCATGATCTCATGGTTTGTGGGATTGAGCCCCGTGTTGGGCTCTGTGCTCACAGCATGGAGCCTGCTTGGGATTCTCTCTCTCTCCTCTCTCTCTGCCCCTCCCTTGCTCGCTCTCTCTCTCTCTCTCTCTCTCTCTGTCTCTTTCAAAATACATAAGCTTAAAAAAGGGAATTTTCTTTTTGTATCAAATATTGCTAAATTCCATGCTTCGAATGGCCACTGACAGTCCCCAAGATTATAAAAATTAAAATTGTTAGATTTTTCTTTTTGAAATGGCAACATACCCACCTCAAGTTTGGAAATAAATACCAAATACCTCTAAATCCTCTATAAAAAGACTAAGGTAAAAGAAATGACCACTACACAGATAAAATAGGTAAACAGATAAAATAAAACAGTGAAGATCAATGGGGGTAAGAAGGAAGTTAAGAGAGAGGTGTTGGCTGGAGAGCAGAAAATGCCTGGCTCTTAGCTGCTCTTCCATTTCTGTTCGATTGTTTTAACACGTGTTCTGTTTTCTTTCACGTATGTCAACTGTAGTTGTGGACAAGCACAGTCCATGCTGCTTTGAAAATTGAGAACTGACTCTCCCCAAATCCGCAGCAAAGACACTATTTCATAGAGATTTTAATAACTAGATGTGGTGGTGAGGTCCTTGGTGATTTTTGCTGAGACTGGACTTGACAACTTCTAGTGCTGCTTCTATCTTATCCGTTCTGTTTGGTTAAACGTGTTGTTGCTGTTGTTTGGCTAATGGCCTTTCCCTTTGGTTGGACCAAAACAGTGTGCCGAGGGAGAGATTAAAGGAGACGAGAGAAGGCAGAGAAAGACCAGAGGCAATCGTAGTGCTCACAGATAGGATGAGTTGAAACTCTACTTTCTTAGTTTCTATGGTTTAGGTATCTGGGCAGTTGACTATTTGCCTCCGTGTAACTAACAATGGCAGTGGTTGTTGGAAATATGGATGTAGTCTCAGAAGTTAGTCCTCTGAGAGGGAAACTACTCATTTGGATTCATTAAGTTCTGCTATATTTCCTCAATGTATCACTTCTTGACCACGTCACATCTGTCTGATCCAGTGTACTCTTGCCTACATCCGAATACAACTTTATAAAACTAACGGTGACTTTTGTGTCTATGCAGTTCATTCGGGGACTTGTAAGCCACCCTTGTCTGATTCTCCAAGGCCATCTTTTATACAGACACTGGTTATACAATTGGCACCCAAACACAGATTGTCCCGATTTGAGAATAGCCAGACAAGTCAGTCTTGCAAAGATTCAAATGACTTTAGTATTATCCTGTCCCCCTTGATTTATACACACTGTAATTCAGTTTCCTTCTGGCTGTATGGATAATGGAGAGTTGCAAATAAATATATTCAAAGCTTCCTTTTAGAGCACTTATTTTCAAGATATTATGTGCAGATTTCCTTCACATAATACTATTCCTAGGGTACGTTTTGTGCAGAAAGGAACACAGAGACAAGATAAGTTGGATGACTTTCATTGAGTTGATGGCAGATTATGGGTGAGAAATGGGAAAGGTGGGGTGCCTATAGGGAAGAGAAAAGCAGTAGAATGAGGATTGGGAGGCTGCCAAGGGCAAGTATCTATCTCACGATTTGGATGAAGGCTGGCTCTGTCTTTAGTGTTATTTGAATTGTTCATGCGGGTGATGCCTCAGTAGGGAAATGCATAGTAATCGTGGTGACTCAAGTTACCAGGTTGCTAATGAGAGACACAAGTCTTTTTCTAGGAGCAGCTCCATCCTCCTGGGAGGGTGTTATGTGTGGAGTTGAAGATGACACCATATAAATTAGCACTTGATTATAGGTTACTTTGTATTGTTCACTTGCTGTTTTATTGTCTAATCCAATCAACATACTTTGGAACCTTTTAAGTGCTATCTATTGGTAAAATAGTGGGCCATATCAAACTTGCCCTGACCTCATGGCACTTCAGTCCGGTGAGAATTATTAGAATGAATATACAAATAATTACAAGTTGATATAAGTGCTATTCACAGGAAAAATAGCCACTGATCTTTTGGTTAATAATTATGTGGAGGCATAATTTAAATACCATAAGATCCATCCATTTGACACTGAATTATTTAAAGCAAAAATCAGATCATGCCCCCCCCCCCGCCTCGAAATTCTTCAGTGGCTTTCTGTCACTGTTGAAAAAAGCTAAAGCTCTTTAGACAGGCTTACTAAAGCCTTACATAATCTGGAACTCACTCTGCTCTAGCCAAAATTGCCTTCTGACAGTTCAGAGAAGGTATCAAGCTCTTTTCTGCCTCAGGACCTTGACACATGCTGTTCCGTATGCATGACATGAACTTCCCCTGATTCTTCATATAATTGGATCTCTCTCACCATTTGGATCATTGTTTCAAAGTCACCTTTCCTTTTTAAAAAATGTTTATTTATTCTGAAAGAGAGAGCGAGAGAGCGCATGCACACATGAGCAGGGGAGGGGCAGAGAGAGAGGGCGAGACAGAATCCCAAGCAGGCCCCACGCTGTCAGCGCAGAGCCTGATGTGGGGCTCGATCCTATGGACCATGGTATCATGACCTGAGCCAAAATCAAGAGTCGGACGCTTAATGGACTGAGCCACGCAGGTGGCCCTGAAGTCACCTTTCTGAAAGACCTACTCTGGCCATGCTATGCAGAGTTTTGATTCTCTATACTCTGCCTTCTCTTCATTCCCCCTCCCAGCACCTGTTCTATCTCCATGCTAATTATCATAAGCTGTACACGTTTTGTTTGTGCATTATGACTGCAAGGTTCTTAAGGTCACGGCCCTCTGTCTTCCTGGCAGGGGAGTGAACAGGGTATTGGGCACGCAAGTGGTACCGAGGAAGAAGAACTTACTATAAAGATCTTTAGAGCAGTATTACCCGAAGTCTACGTGGATTGCTGCGGGTCTGCTGTTTGTTGGCAGTCAGAGATGAAAGCGGAAAAGGAATAGAAGGCAAGCCTTTGTAAACCTTTATAGCAGTTTGACAGGCTAATATTATGGCTATTAAATGTATCGCTTGTATTTTATCTCGTTCTGTTTATTTCATGGTTTTAGCAATTTACCTTTGTCGCACTTTTGTTGATCTGTGAAGATTTGGGGGGGAAACTGGCCCTTCTTCACAGATAGTTTGCGAAGCACTGTTTTAGAGGACATGATCTGAGAGAGCCTGGGAAAGAAAACAGAATTCTTTCCATTTGTCTTGCTCGAACATTGGGTAGAAAGTGATCTTTCCTTGTTAATTTCAGGCAGGAGAGAGAGAGAGAGAGAGAGAGAGAGAGAAGGAGAAAGGGATGGTTGACTACAATGGGGGCATTTTTGGACAGGGAGAGAATGAGAGTCTCAAAGTTGGCAAGTTTAAGTTGACAAGAGCCTGTGGATTTCTAAATGCCCAGTAGGAAGTTGGACCGCAGCCCGGTCCCCGACTCCTCATTCCCTTGGTGCTCTGCTGTATCCTGTCTCCATTTGGAGAAGAAAGTGAATCCTCAGCCACCAGAGAAGTTGTGTGCCCAGGGGAGGTGACTGGGTTTCTGGCATTCGGGCCCAGTGGGGATTTTTCCCTTCAATCCCACCTCCTTTGCCTGTCAAGCCAGGCTCCAGCCAGTGAGCTCTGTCTTTACATGCCCCTGCTGCGGTGTCACTGTTTACAACATGTGGCTTTGAGCATCTGAATTTTTTTTTTTTTAGAACGTAAAAATGGGAGAACAAAGGAAGGGAACGAACGATTAGAGAACAAAACGAGAAGACCCAGAAGGGGAAGGGAGCAGAAGGGAACAGTTGTTATTGGCAAGCAAAATACATGACCCCATCTCACTCAAACTTGTTTTCTCTCTAAACAAAGTGGGCCCTCTCTGTTTCAGGTAACTCCCAGGGTCCGGTGGGCTGCGGGGTTCACTTCTTCAAGCTTACATTACATCTGGTTGCCTCTTTTGGGTTCTGTTTTATAAATGGTGCTTTTGTTTGAGTAAAAATCTGAAAAAATTAGATATGAGCTAGTGCCCTTCACCCCCACCATTATTTCCTGGCATATTAATAATATGAATGGGGCAGATGGGAGGGAAAGAGAAAAGATGGAGCAAGAGCAAGAAGGGAGATGAGAGAGCAGGAGAGAAGGGTGTGTTTGTGTGTGTGTGTGTGTGTGTGTGTGTGTGTGAGAGAGAGAGAGACAGAGAGACAGAGAGAGACAGAGATAGAGAGAGACACGGAGAGAGAGGGAGGGAGGGAGGGAGGGAGAGAGATTGAGAGAGAGAAGGAAGAGGGAATGTGGCAGGAGAGAAGAGAGTGATGGACAGATAGAATTGGTGCCTGTTAAGATGCATTTCAAGGGGTGCCTGGGTGGCTCAGTCGGTTAAGCGTCTGACTTCGGCTCAGGTCATGATCTCACAGCTTGTGAGTTCGAGCCCCGCGTTGGGCTCTGTGCTGACAGCTCAGAGCCTGGAGCTGCCTCAGATTCTGTGTCTCCCCCTCTCTCTACTCCTCCTCTGCTTGCACTCTGTCTCTCTCTCAAAAATAAATAAAAACATTAAAAAAAAGATGCATTTCAGAATGGCCCTTGGACAGGTTTCAAACCCAGATTCACAAGGCTGTCCTTGGTTTTCAAGTTGTTTTCTCTCTGATCACTTTACTCTCATAAGCGTATAGTTTGTATTTCATTCATATGCACTTATATCTTTGCAAATGTTCTTCTGTGACCTTCGTGGGGCTTGCCTTTTGTCTCATTCAGATGCTTGAGTGGGTCAAATGGGAAGAGCAAGGTGCTCTGTCAGGAGTCTGCTCAACCCGCATTGGAGGCCTAGCTTGACAATGGATTAGCTCTGAGACTCTGGGCAAGTCACGTATTTTTTTCTGAGCCCCTTTTCCTGATGTCTAAAAGGCTCGGGAAGGTGAATAGGTAAGTCTCTCCTCATGTGAGTTCTGAGGAAATTTACTAAGAAGTCTATAGAAAGTAGCTGGCCCAGCAGAGCAAAGTCTCAGATACGTCAGCTTCCTTCCCTCTGCTGCCTGAGCACAATGGCCTCCTGGATGGACTGCTCATGCGGCCCTCTACCACTGGCAGCTGACACGACCTCACTTCCACCTGCAGGGTCAACAACAGTCTCCCACTCTGGGATCAGGCTTGACCTAGGCAGGGAGACTGCTGGGTCTTCTAAGAGCAGTTCACTGGCTCAGCACTGAATGAGTCCACTCTGCCCGTGTTTGCCGGCACCTCAAATGCTTGGTGGGTTTTTGGTCTTATTTTGGGGGCCGGGGGCTGAACATCTGTTGCTGGACCCTCTCAGCCCACATTCGATTCATTTTGTGTCAACTGCAAGTTGGTTTTGATTGATCCTTCAGATCCTCAGCCATGTTTAGAACTTAGGGAAGCGTACGCCCACCTTTCTTGGCTTCTGCCCACCTGAAGTGATTTTAAGTCCGCCTTATGACTTTATATCCCTACGGGTAACAGGGCTCTGGTTTTGTTCTCTCATTTATATCCTCAGTGTTGGCCTAGCTGCTGTGCTTATACTCTCACTCCTGGCCTTCTCTGGTCCCAGCGGACCCTCTACGAGGGAAAAGAGGTAGAGCTGGAAGTTACCTTGGTGTGTTTCCCAAATTTTAGTCATTAATATACCACCTTTATGGTTTTTTTGCCATATAGGTAGATCATCTGAGCCACAATTTACCTAATATTTTTCTTTACACTGACTAAATTCTTTAACCTAAATATCGACTTTACCCTTATTCTAAGGAATGGTATTTGCAAAATCATAGACTTGAGATGGTAGTTATCTTTCTGCAGCACACATTTAGTATAAATTCAAAAGTAATAAGTTTAAGGAATTTTGCTATGTTCTTTCTTATGTACACAACTTGTGTACAAGTAGCAACGTAGGCAAATAGTGATCTGGTCCACCTCACCATTTTGCAGATTAGGAAACCTGTTTCCTAGCTCTGGGGCTAGTGCTTGCTTTCACTATGCCTGGCGTTGTTAGTCTGGGGTGCTGCACACAATGACTCAGCTATCATTGTCGACATATATGAAAAAAATTAAACTACAATACACAACATGCCTGGGAATGCAGTGTAAAGGACCCTGAACCAGGGGCGCCTGGGTGGCTCAGTTGGTGAAGCATCCGAATCTTGATTTCAGCTCAGATCATGATCTCACGGTTTTTGGCATCGAGCCCCATGTCAAGCTCTGCACTGACAGTGTGGAGCCTGCTTGGGATTCTCTCTCCCCCGTCTCCCTCTGCCCCCTCCCTACTCTATCTATCAAAATAAATACACATTTATTTATTTATTTATTTATTTTAATTTTTAATTTATGTTAATTTTTTAACATTATTTATTTTTGGGAGACAGAGAGAGACAGATCACGAGCAGGGGAGGGGCGCAGAGAGAGGGAGACAAAGAATCTGAAGCAGGCTGTTAGCACAGAGCCCGAAGCGGGGCTCGAACCCACGAACCGTGAGATCATGACCCGAGCCGAAGTCGGACGCTTAACCGACTGAGCCACCCAGGTGCTCCAAATAAACATTTTTTTAAAAAAAGGATCCTGATCAATACCTTGCCATGAAAGACAGACAGGCTGCCTGACTGACAGATTGTATACGTGCTGGTTACCTCTAGTACTAAAGTGGAAAAACAGTACCACCTTAGAGTCCTGGAAGAGAAAACAACAATTAATTATGGAACAACTCCTAAAAAATGACATCACCAACCGACACAGAATTTTTAAGAGACTTACTTGCTCTCTCATCGTTGGGATGTCCACTTCTGGCTTGTGTGTCGGCTAGATCCCATGTCTGCCTGTACTTCTAATAGAATCTTTTGTTTCTTCCAGGGACTTCAACACGTTACAACTTTCTGCAGCTTGTTTGTCTGCTCTGAAATGCACACCCTGACCCGTGAAAGGCCTGTGTTGAAGCGTTCATGGACTATCCAAGGCTTCTCATTTTAGGATTGCCACCGGGGAAAAGTGCACGTAAAAGCACAAAGAAGCCCTTGCCGGACAGATGGAGCTTCATGGCAAAGGGCGTACACGGCACGCTGGTGCAGGCGACTCCCGAAAGCTTAGGTGAGCGCTATGACTGTTTGTGACTTTGCATCCGTAGAAGAAGGCAGCGTTGTCTGCACTGTTGTTATACCAAGACCCGGGTTAGACTTTGCTCCCCTGTGTGTGTGTCCTCAGCTTTCTTCCAGCTGCTTCATTTTGAAAGGAAGCATCTTAGCGCCACTTACCCTTTTTTGACCCTCTATGTAACTTCTAAATAGTCTTGGTGTGTGTGTGCACGTGTGCGTGTGTGCCCGTGCGTGTATCTGTCTGTCTTTGGTGGAGGTGTTTTGGGTATTTTTATCTGCTTTAAAAAGCCTGGAAACCATGGTGGGGTAATATATCTCATTTTTATCCAAAACTAGCAACAGTTCCCATCTCTGTTGCCTGTATGTAATTTGATATAGAGCATAGGGACTCATGAAAACACGGCTGAGTTCAAATGAAAAGAAGGTCACTAGAGAAAACTGAGTGGCAGCTCAAAGAGTGGTGTTCATGATTTCATTAGGCAGACCAACAGAACACTAAGCATTACATCCTTTCTGAAGGAAGACTTTACTTGTTCTTGTAGGAGGTTTCCGCCCCATGTCTCATGATTCTGAGTCCTGGTTAGGCGTTCAGCTAACCGTACTTTTCCCCAACCTTGTCCTAATGATTCTCTCTTGCAGTTCTATCACTCCATAGGCTTTCATTTCTGTCAGGTCTGGGTCTCAAGTTGAAGCCAACGCTCATCTGAAGGATTGCTGGTAGGAATAGGGAGGCGTGGTGACAATTCTAGAATGGGGGAAAGGTCTTTATGTATCATCTGGTCATCGATGTGCATGGCTCGCATCTCCCTGTAAGGTGGAACCTTGCTCGAGGAGTTGAGTTGGCCGACAGCCTCCGGTTTCAGGATCTGCCTCAGCTCCCGGAAGGGAGGTATGTGCCCCCCGGGCAGCTGCCAGCCAGTGGCTGAGCAAGGCGGTGGTGCAGTGGCTCACCGGTTCGCGGCAGCACGGGGATCTCCGCACTGGAGCTCTCGGTTGTTTGTGTTGGCCAAGACTTTGTCAGGACCGTACCGCCGTCTGAAGCTCTTCTCATCAACCTTCCTTCCTTTCCCTCTCCTGTGCTGATATCAGAAGCTCTTCCTTCCCACTGGTGACCCTCTTCCTTTTATTTTCCACAGGTTTCACTCCTTTCTGAGTTTTACAGTAATGGAAACTGAGGTCCCAAGGAGGTGAAGTGACGCACCCGAGGTCCCATAGCTAGTTAGTAGCAAAGTCAGGATGACAGCCCAAGCTTTCTGACCCCCAGCGCAACGCTCTTTCCCAAACTTCGGCAGTCCACGCACCACAGCCACATGCACAAAACCCACTTTGCTATGTGTTCGTCCCCCATGCTCTTGTTGGCACGACACATTTGACACATTAAAAAATTAATTCGTTTGTTGGTAAGTCTCTCCGTTAGCCCTATATGAAGCAATAACATCCATGAAATTTGGATTTTGATGTGCTAGTTTTATATTTTTCTAACACATATTAAATGACACATGGCCATTATAGTAAAACAGTTTGTGTGTGCACTAGCTAGAGTCATCTCATACACTGTCAGTGATGGGTGAACCCTGGGTTGTATAAGGCAGGACAGAAGGAAAAGGGAGAGGGACGGAGGAAGGAAGGAAGGAAGGAGAGCAAAATACTTATTGACGAGAAAGAAATGGTAAAATCCCATCAATAACTGCCTCAGGTGCCTCGCCGGGACATCTGTGTTTCCTGCCAAGCCCTGGCCTAACTTCCACTGAGTCAGCAAACAGCCTTTACTTATTGGTTGCCTAAAAAACCAAATTGAATGCATTCAGATGTAAATGAAGAAGCAAGATTTCTCCCTCCTAAAAGAGTCAATTCATTTATCCCCCAAATGGTCTGAAGTGCTCCACGTTGAGCAATTGATTGGAGAAGACGCACACTACATTTCAAAGCAGTAGCTCTAATCTTCCTCTTATAAAGTGTTCGAATGAACACGCTTCCTAAGAAAGAGGTTTACGTAACGTTTCCTTTCTCGTTTAAAAAATATTCATTATTAAAACAAAATAAGATGTTTTCTTTGATTTAAGAAAGCCAAGAATATAATAATCTTTCACCATTGTTGCTATTCTTTTGATGTAAGAGCTCTATAGCGATCATCATTCTGTTGTGCTAATGAAACAAAATCGGGGTTAGAACTCATGTAATAATTTAACAGATTCTTACTCTCATAGTGATAATTTAACATTTCTCTTTCATTTCGTGGAGATGGCAGTATTCCGAACCTCTGCTAAACAGCTATTATTGATTCAGAAGCCATTTTGTTAATTCCTAAACCAATAGTCTTTTTGGAGAAAGAACTATATACTAACCTAATGAAATGCTAGCTTCTAGAACATCACAAATTTTAAAGGCATGGGAAACATGAAGGAAAAGATTCAAGTTGTGTCTTATTAGAAGTATAAAGGGGGCTGTAACGCTTTGACAGGCTCCCTTGATGTTCCGTTCAGACCTACTTCTGGCATCTGGTTTGAAAAGATCTGGCGGTGTTCTGCTTCTGGAAAGACAAATCCAGGACTGACGGGCACGGATACTTGGGTTAATTGGGGAAAGAGTCTGTTTCCTGTGTCCCCTCTCTCTCGTGTTATATTTCAAACCTGGGTAAGATGGTTTACATTTCAAATCCAAATTGAATTTAAGAATAATGGGTGAAGAATCATGTCAAATTACTATGTTTTAAATGAGGAGAGACTATAAGCT
Source organism: Cryptoprocta ferox (assembly GCA_028646485.1). Classification (NCBI taxonomy): domain Eukaryota; kingdom Metazoa; phylum Chordata; class Mammalia; order Carnivora; family Eupleridae; genus Cryptoprocta; species Cryptoprocta ferox. The sequence continues at coordinate 23,827,410 of CM053579.1, forward strand.
TCACAGCTGAAACAGAGACAGCATAATTGAAAACAAGGCTATTGCATTCAGGGTTTGGTATTTACTGACTCATTTCTTCAAGCGTCTAGAGAACACGTTAGGTTCTTCATGTATTTCTTTTTTGGATGATTACAGACGACACAAACTAAATAGAATATATTGCCTTGGGAAACAAAAACTCTGCTTGTTCTTACCAGGTTAGCAAGCATGTAGTGATAACCTCTCGAATGTTTTCCCAGGATCACAACCTGCAGAAGAAATAAGAAATACTGCTTATTTAAGAAGGGCATTTTCAGTTGCCCAATCAATGGGAAACACAACAATCAATCAACGGGCTAGAGCAAATTACTTTTAAGTGGTCAACAAAGTGTTAGGTCTTTTACATGCAGTAAAAATCACAGTTAGCTGGACCAGAGTTCTTTTTGTATTTCAGTCTCAGGCAGAGAATACAGGAAGGCTTGCTAATATTAAAGTAAGAGTGTCAACAACGAGGGAGAAAAAGCTCTCTAAACTTCCAGGTCAGTAGCATCATTGTCACTTAAAATAGATGGCAGGAGCGATGAAACTGACCATCCTCCCCCCCCCACCCCCGAACTAGAGTGTGTACTTAGCTGCTGAGATGGAAAATGGGCTGAACTTGGAAGACAAATTAGAAAATAGAATGTACAGTACATTTTTGTGCTGTTATCTGGAATGCTTACGGAACAGAACACTCAAGGAATGGGGTTAATGGGATTTTCAGGTTAATCGAGGTTGCTTTTGCCTATTGAAACTTTTCGAAAATGCTTACCTTCTTTTTCCTGCCTAAGGATGAAAGATTTGGGACCATTTGTCCAGCTTTTGGTACTGAATGTGATGCCTTAGGGCGGGGGGGGGGGCGGGGATTTCCCCCGAGGGGACATTTGGAGATGCCTGGGTGCATTTTCCCATGTGTCACATCTGGAAGGCTGCCGAGTTTCTAGTGGGTAGAGGCCAGGGATGATGCCCCCCACAGCAAAGAATGATCTGGTAAACAAGGTGTCAGCAGGGCCGAGGTTAAGAAATCCTGCCTTGGGGTCATCATTCTTATCGTCATTTTCATGAGTAACACTATTAATTCTAAGCCTTACCGTTTACCAAATGCATTTTTGCAATTTCAAACTATGTTAAGTGGATTGAATAATTTCCAACCAAATGTATTGGTTGTCAGTTGGAAGTTTTTGACTAAATACTTGACATTAGCTTATTTCCAGATAGCTAAGAAGGGCAAATTCTAGTTAATTGAGGATTTTATAAAATGTCATTTTACTAAGTACTGAGTATGTACAAAGTACTGTACTGAATACAGGGAGTGGGGACGAGGAGGGGATGACACAGGGCTGAAAGACACAACCAGAAGTGGAACCAGGTTTTGTTCTAGGTCTGAAGCCAATATACCACTTTAGGAGCCCTCTTGAAGAAAAGCAGTACAAAACTATGAACAGTAAGGCCTTGGAAGGAACCCATGCCGGTAAGGCGCAATTAAGCTTAAGGTTCCTGTTAAGTTCCGTCACGGACACAGCTATCAAAGGGTTTAAAAACAACTTGGGAAGACAACAAAACTGCATCCATATCAAACCAGAACTATATCTCAAAGGCCATACTAGTCAACACAACTGCCTGTGCTGGGTGTTTTACATGGATTTAGTCCCTAGAACAATTTAACAGATTAAATGTCGTTGGTTTCATTTTACAGATGGGGAACCTCAGATAGAGAGAGTTGAAGCAATACGCCCAAGGCCACACAGCTCAGAAGCGGTAAAGCTGAAACTAGATCCTGGGGCTTTCCGCATCTAGAACCCATATTCTTGACGGTACATTACATGGTTCCTTCATATGTGCTACCTGGCAAATATCCATAATTGTTCTTTGTTCTTGGGGAAGAGGAAGAAAAGCTACCCAAGGCCTGCTGGGAGGGTTCAGGAAGGCTTCCTGGAGATTAGGTTTATGCTGGCCCAGAGGAGTGGAACCACATGTTGGTTTGTTTGTTTGTTTTTTAACAGTTTATTTATTGGGGCGCCTGGGTGGCTCAATTGGTTAAGCCTCCGACTTTGGCTCAGGTCATGATCTTGCAGTTCGCGGGTTCGAGCCCCGTGTTGGGCTCTGTGCTGACAGCTCGGAGCCAGGAGCCTGCTTCAGATTCTGAGTCTCCCTCTCTCTCTGCCCCTCCCCTGCTCATGCTCTGTCTCTCTCTGTATCAAAAATAAATAAAATATTAAAATTTTTTTTTAAGTTTATTTATTTATTTTGGGTGGGGGGGGGGAGAGAGAGAGACAGAGAGAGAGAGAGAGAGAGAGAATCCCAATCACAGAGCCCATGCTGTCAGCACAGAGCCCAGTGCAGGGCTCGATCCCATAAACCGTGAGATCGTGACCTGAGCCAAAATCAAGAGTTGGACGCTTAACTGACTGAGATACCCAGGCATCCAAAAACCATATATTTAAATATCATGTTTATCACGCTGGCATTAGAAGCTCTCCAGTCATTTCAAGGGCTGAGAGAGAAAGAGAGAGAGAGAGAGAGAGAAGGCTGTTTTCGATTAATTTAAAATATGAGCCACATTGCTGACTGATTATTTATGGAGGAAATGAAAGGTTAATGAATGTCCTGAGGAAGTGATTTCTCACGCTGCCACGACACAAAATGAGCCGTTAGGTATCTGCTGGGATGTATTCTTCAGTGTCCGCTTTTGAGAAACATCCTTACTAGTGACATTTGTTAACTTTGGATGGCAAGTTGGGGCCATACATTTGTTGAATTTTTAATTCACTGACAACCCTCAACATAATAAAATCAGAGGGTTTTGAATTCCGCCAGTAAAATGAACAAGATTCCTGAGGACATCTAGCAGACAGAGCTTAGGGCAATAAAAGCAGCAAGCCCAAAGCACATGGCGTCTTTGTCACCAGAGGAAGGGCTTAGTGTCCTTTTGAGCAGAGGGAAGGTGAGAGGGAGCCATGGCAACATCGGTGTTGTGAGTGAAGCCCTGAATGAGAACCCGGGAGCCCAACCTTGTCACATATTCACTGTTGCTTGTCGGCAAATTACTCAACTTACTCCAGCCTCCATTTCCTTATCTGCAATCTGGGGCAATGAACCTGACCCTTCCTATCTCAGCAGTATGTCAAGATCAAACTGAGGAACATCTATGGAAATGGTTGGGACGTGCCTCATGGAATTACGTGAGGTTAAATGACCGTGGGAGGGAGTCATTCCCTGACACATTGCATTTTGTGTCATTGAAGCTATGGAATACGTCCCTTGGCCCCTGCCCAGAGGGTCTGTTCAGAAGAAATTCACTCATTTGAAGATAGCTGTCTCACATCATCACCTTACAAAGCTCAGCTTCCACTGCAAGAGATGGGAAAGTTATGTGAGGATAGGAACCTTTACGTGTCACAGAGCTGCTGCCTCGAAGGCCATACATACGGTTCTTAATCATCTTGGTTTTTCAGTTCACCGTGAATGAGAAGCTGCCAATTAGAAGGGGTGTGTATGGGGGAGAGGGTATTAGAAAGAGGTTCGTGAGCAGCAGAGGAAGCGACAGACAGACTTAGAGGAGCAGCAGACAACATCGTACGGTGTGATCATGGATGTTCGTCGTGAATGCCTGAGTCATCGGGGTATGTTGGCGTTGGTAATTTCTGCTGAAAAAACCCACAATACATTTTGTGGAAGGTTTCCATCAGAAATGGTCAAAGTCCCAGTCCTTAAGAGGGTACACTCCACTCTCTCGAATTCTTACTTACACGAGGCAGCAGCGATCCTACTGATGTGAGCTAAACGAAGCCTTGCTGCGAAAAGTGTCAGGTTTTGCTCTCATCTTTCCCTTTTTTGAATTTTTGGTGCGGAGCTTGTGGGAGTGAGGGTGGGGTGGGAGGGTTGTGTGTGATAGAATGCACAAAAGAACTAGTTAATGGGAGTGATTCTTGTTCAGTTAGTCTTCAATCTTTATTCTTTCCATCTGCTATAGACGAACAAGGCATACATTGTACCCTTAGTTATTTAATGACTCTGCTAACCAAGAGAATATTCAACTTTGCTTTTACAGTAATTATAATAGCTCTTTCTGAATTAGTTTCAGAACTTCAAGTATAAAAGCTGTCTTAACGGTCTACTGTGAAATTTAAGGAGGAACTTCCGAGTTCCCAAATCCACGAGCTGTATTCCCCGTGCCTTTGGAAGATCTGTTGGAGATGATGGATGGCTAGATATGATGGCAGATATGATTAATGTAATAAGGAGAAATGCATGAAGTGTAGATAAAATTCCTTGTCTTAAGGACATTTATTTTTATCCTCACAAATAGGATCTGAAAGAAAAAAAATGCCACGATCCTGTTTCGCCGAAACTTAAACCAGTTTCATTTGCAGATAAAATCAGCTCTCGTGTACTAACTCGCTGAGTCGTGCATACAGCATGGCATTCATTGTTAAAGCAGTCAGTGAATCACGGTCTACCCATTTGGGGGAAATGTTCCCTTATTGACGCCCCCATCCGCTTCTCCGGGACATTGGAGGCTGGGTTTCACTGAATAGTTAAAAATAATTCAGAAAACGATCGGTTGGTTTTCTATGTAGGAGGCCATTTCTTTTCCAATCTAATGCTCAATCTACACATTTTCATAATTTTAGAAATTGCAAATGAAATCGCTCCATAAGACGACTTGAGAGAGGCCCACAGACCCTTTGGAGCGAAAGCATCTGTTTTTCTCTGCTCACATTAAAAAAAAAATATCTGTGTGTGTGTGGAAAAGTGTCTATGATTTTTTCCCCCTTAGATCCATCTGGTATGCAGACCTAAGTATCTCCATGTTTGGATTTTCTACATCGGTGCCAAGCAAGGATCTATGCATAAAGACTGACCTTGCTTTGAGTACAGAACATGCCTTCCCACTCACCTTAATCTGCTTCTCTTTGATTTAGGTACCCTGAGAACGTTTGGGGGGCTGGGGAGAGAAATGAAGGAGGTTTCCAGTTTTCATTCACCAGACTTACCTATTGTACAGGTATTTTTCTCTCTAAGGAACAAACCACACTCCTTGTGGGCAAAGGGAAAACATTTTTTTCAGCACCCCTCTCCCTTTCCTGCTTCCTCCGTTATAAAGAGATACTGTTGTCCTGGGTCCTGACCTATCTAATTTCAGCTGTGTTGGGAGTTAAATAGTGGTACACTACAAAAAATCAGCCTTAGAATATGCTACACTTCCCAGAAGAAATCTTCCATCAGATATGATAAAAGGCGTTCATTTTCTTGAATGAAAACCCCGAGCTACTAAATTGCTTCAGTCTTAGTAAACATGTATCAGAAGTCAATTCTGTTAGAATTATTTTGTAATAATCTCAATCTGCACACACATGCTCTCCTCTAACGGAAAGGCAGTGCTTCTTCATGTTGCGGTCCTCGGACTTGAATAAATGTGCTGCATTCGTGAGGCGGAGAAGAGCCAATCACCCATCCCCAAGTCAGCCCAGTGGCGGTGGGAGTGGGGGTGGTGAGAGGCTGAAGCTTTTCATAAAGGAGGAAAATGGGAGTACAACCGAGAAATCTCAGCAGTGTTTATGCTGTCTATGGCGGAAGCTTATGCAGAGAGAAGGCAATTGAATAAAGCGTCAAATGAAACGCTGGGATGTGAGGATTAGAGGGCAAGGATTTCACCAAAGAACGTCTCTGGGAAGTTTCACTTCCCAGACTTTAAGGGTGCATTCACTATGACCGAATGGAATATGTGGAAGATTTAATGCGGAGCAGCAGGACAGGCAGAGAACGTACAAATGAGAGGTAATACGGGGCCACGAGTGAGTCAAAGAAACATCAGGTTGTTCTGCCGCTGTGGATGAGGGACCATCTCAATGCATGTTGACCTTGGCAGGAATACCTCACTGTGTTAACGCAAACACAGTATTTCTCAAATTTCGTTCCTTCACAGACTTCCTTCCGTTTGTGTCCTATCCACGTACCACGGTACTATTATTTACTTCATATTTATCTTTATCGCCACTCCTTTTCTTAAATTTAGCCATGTCTAAAGCAATAATATCCGTGAAACTACATACAAGAAAATAAATACGGCTGTCTAAAAATAAAATATATTTATCGAGATGTCACTGAAAATCCTACGGCATATCACAAGGGGCAGTGGGAAATATTGCCTTAAAGCCTTGTCATGTCTTTAGGGAAGAGAATGTCCTGATAAAATAAGGTTAATTTGCCTTATGGTTCAAACCTTGAGTATCCGTATCTACTTTCAAAGGTTCATGAGTTTTGTAAGAGAGCATGATGATGGGCAGTGTTTTGGAGGTAACAAATAATGCCTGGGACGGGGTACAAGTGACAAATCTGGAAACTTACAAAAACATTTCCCAAGGCAGTTTCCATGTACTGCCTCACACGCAGGAAGTCTAGCAGCTTTGATGGGTTAGAGTCCTTGGTCATGGGGCCAATAACTCATACTTGAAACATGGGGGCCTTTCCACCAGAGCTTCCTGTAACATCATGCGTTTCCAAACACTGTGCCTTTTCCTGGAGTACCTCCTCTGGAAGACCTTTCAGAGTACCCTATTTATATTTGGAAATATTCTAGATGTTTCTTCAGGTAGAGGGAGGGTGACTATAACGAGTTTTCAACCTTAGTATTCAACTTAGAATAATACAGCAAAAAGGACCTTAGTTTCTCTTCAACATAGCCATCTGTATGACTTTTGTAGTCTCTCTGCATTTCTTTGGGTATCCTCTCAAATTAGTGATAATTTATTTTAAACAATACATGCTTTTATTAAAAATTTTTTAAAATTTTTAAAAAATTGTTTTAAATTTAAATTTTAAAAAAGTTTTTAAATTTTTAAAAAATGTTTAAAAAATTTAAAAGAAATGTTTATTTATTTTTGAGAGAGAGAGTGTGAGCAGGGGAGGGACAGAGAGAGAGAGAGAGAGAGAGAGAGAGAGAGAGAGGGAAACACAGAATCTGAAGCAGGCTCCAGGCTCTGAGCTGTCAGCACAGAGCCCGACACGGGGCTCGAACTCATGAACCGGGAGATCATGACCTGAGCCAAAGTTGGATGCTTAACCGACTGAGCCATCCAGGCGCCCCTAAACAATTCATTTTTAAATAACAGTGTTCATGTGTTCTCTGATGAAATTTACTGTCCATTATTTTATGTTCACACTTACAACTTGGGCTTTAATATTTACAACTCTATTCTAAATATCGAATGGTATCTTTTTTTTCTTTTCTCTGTAGATTTTGTAGAATAGTTTGGGCCCAAAGCACTATAATCCTGAATTTCTGACTAAGACCTACTTGAAGGACGATATGGATGATGAGCAGAGGGCTTGAGAGTGCCAGTAGATTCGTTCCTTGTCTTTTTTCTTCATTACTTGGATTAAAAAGAAAAAAAAAAGGAATGGCAACACGTGGCATACAGCTGAGCATTAGCTCAAATATGTGTTGTTTCCAACCACAACCAGGGCGAGATGGAATAGCGCACGACTGCCTTCATCCCCCGTGAGTCACACTCTCCCACCTCTAGGTAATCATCAGGATCAACAACTCTAGTATCGCACCTAAAATGACACCTTATAGTGTTTATACTTCTCTTTATAGATATGATCTGAATCACCCTTGAAGCTTGGAACAAATTGGTATTTATTAATGGTGACGTAATAGAAGGCGCCAGATGATTCTGGATTCAAATCCTGCCATTTACTCATTAGCTCCATTACAGTGTGCAGAATTGAACCACGGATGGTCGGGTAGAGTATTAGAAACCCAGGATCAGCACAGCATGATGTAGCCTCCATGTTGGGAGGGGAGAGACAGGAATGTTTGGTGTCGCGATGTGGAGAATGAGACGTCGTCCTTACAACTCCCTGATGGTGCCTCTGTGAATGAACCTTCTGTCTGTGCAACGCTCCCAGCATCCAACACCCTAATCTGTGAGATTTCCTGATTGCTGAAGGAAGTGAGCGAACAGTTTATAATTTCAAATAAAAGCAAATTATCTCTCAAAAATCCAGTATATTCTGGGGCTTTTGTTTTTTTAGGATAGCTGCTTACTTGGTGGGTTTCTCCCTCTTCTAGGACCTATGTCATTGAAGTGTCTCTCAATTTGGAAATGGATGACAAACGATAGAGGCTTAGGTCATGGTAGGCCAAACAGTATTCCAATTTGCAAATGTTCCATTTGGTTTTTCACTCTTTTTTTTTTAAAGTTTATTTAGTTTGAGAGAGAGCACGTGCCAGTGGGGGAAGGACAGAAAGAGAGGGAAAGAGAGAGAATCCCAAGCAGGTTGTGCACTATCAGTGAGGAGCCTGATGTGGGGCTTGAACTCATGAACTGTGAGATCATGACCTGAGCTGAAATCCAGAGTCAGATGCTTAACTGACTGAGCCACCCAGGCGCCCTGGTCTTCCACTCTTGCTATTTGCATTTGGCACTTACCTTCCCCACTCCGATAGCTTATCCACCTTTGCGATCCCACTGACATGACAACAGTTCAAGCACTCTAGGCAGAATTACAGACTTTTGGCCCAAAACTGGGGCTCCTGAAAGCTGATTATTAAATGTTCAGGAATTTCATGAGCCACTTATTAAACCACTGGTAGCTTGAAATCAGCCACGGTAGTAGTATTTACATGATAGAAATCAGCCAGCACTATAAATCAGGGCGTTTCCCCCTTGAGAGCCAGTTTACCTGCCACGAGACTCAGAAGGAATATGGATCAAGGTCCCTAGCGGATGGCAGAGTTGCTTCTCTTAACCACATCTCATTCACCTCTTTTTTTTTTTTTAAATATTTGTTTAGTTTTGAGCGAGCGAGCGAGCGAGCGAGAGAGAGAGAGAGACAGAGAGAGAAGGAGAGCACAAGTGGGGGAGAGGCAGAGAGAGGGGAACAGAGGATCCAAAGCAGGCTCCCTGCCGACAACAGAGAGCCCAACGCGGAGCTAGAACTCACGAACCATGAGATCATGACCTGATCTCAAGTCAGATACTTAACTGACTGAGCCACTCGGGCGCCCCATTCACCTCTTCTTCTAATGAACATTTGTTGAATGTTTGCTCTGTGCCAGTCTTGGGGGGGGGCAGGCAGACACTGGGGAGACAGAGGCCATCGAAAGCTGGGCCCTGGCCTGGAGGATCTCAACATCAGAGTAGGAAAGACTGCCAAGTTGACAGACAGTTACAACCCAGAGGGAGAAATACGAGAGCAGAAATATGTACATGGGACAAGTGAGGAGAGAATGATTAACTCATAACCCACTTGAGATAGAAAGTACTTTGTCTCCAACTAAAGACCTAAAGAATTTTGTCCTGTGGTTTTTATAAGTGGGAACCTGACAAACAGGTGACTTAAAGAGAATGCTATTTTGAAAACAGAGAAATGTATTTCAGAGGGTTATTTCTCTTGATTTCAGGAGAGCCTTGCTGTTTTCCGGTGCTTTCCCACTAGAGGCAAGATTTGTATTTAGACCAATATAGGCATTTGTCGTGATGGCAGCCGGGGCTGGCTCCAATAAGACATCATGAATGAAATGATTGCTTGGAAAGGCTACCTTAGAAGGGGGATAAGTGGTTCTATGGTAAATAGAATGGGATCTGCCAGCTTTGCCAGTTACAAGCTGTGTGGCCTTAGGCAAGTTACTTAACCTCTGAAACTCAGTTTCCCATGTAAAACAGAGAACATAATAGTTATAGGTAGTAGAGTAAGACGGTCAAGAATGCAGGGTAGACTGCCTGGTTTAGAGTTCCTACTTTGCCCGTTATTATATTTTTAATGTTTATTTTTGAGAAAGACAGAGAGTGCAAGTGGGGGAGGGACAGAGAGAAGGGGACAAAGGATCTGAAGGGGCCCCCACCCTGACAGCAGCGAGTCCGATGTGGGGCTCGAACCCACGAACAGCGAGATCATGACTTGAGCTGAAGTTGGATGCTCAACCGACTGAGCCACCCAGGTGCCCCCTACTTTGCCCTTTAATAGCTGTGTAGCTTTGAGCAATTCACCTAACTCTCTGTGTTTCAGTATCCTCATCTGTAAAATGGGTCTGTCACTAGTGCCTACTTCAAAGAATTGCAGCAAGGAATAGATGAAATAATGCATCTATAGTTCTTAACCTAGTGTCTGTTGCTTATTCTATATTAATGTATTCCCTTCCTTATTCCTATTGCAATGGCTCCTCCCTCCGTCCTTTCCCGCCAAAATCACATCTATCCTTCAAGGCCCGGTTCATATGCAGCCTCTTCCATGAAGGCTTCCCTGATTTCATGTCCCTCACTCTAAAAATGTACAGAAGTGGCTTCCTGCTGCTATGGGGTAAGGGATAGGGAGAAGCGTCAGAAGTTGGTGCAGAGGGGGCCCTGGGGCCACTGGTCAGGATCGCACTGGGTTGGAGGTGCAAGGAAGGAGCTGAGGTTTGTGTGTGGAGTTCAGGCATTTGAGTCTAGTGTGAAAACAGGACGGGAAGCTGGGGGTCAACCAACAACAAGGTAGCCAGCACTGTGGCCCTCCACTGCCCCCCTCCTCTCCTGCCCCCAACACTGATCAGGAACAGGAACCCAGGGCACACTGAAACCACGGTTGAGAAGATACGTAGGCGTGGGGAGCTGGAGGGGGCGGGGCAGGGTTCCGTCCAGAGACAGAGCAGCACAGGACGACCGAGCCGGTCGTGTGTGGTCATCGCGGGGTTCCTACCACGGGCGAGGATGGGGGTTGGGAGGGGGCCGTGAGGGAGGTGAGAGCACAAATGTGGCAGAGTCCGCAAGGCGGCTCTGTCCTCTGCATGGTAGGCAGTTGCCCAGGAGCCTCGGGCCGCCCCGCTTGGACAGTAACAACTGGTCCTTGGCTTTATCCACGCTTCCTTTCCGGAGCAGGGAGGCAGAGCCATTCCCGGCTTTCCTCACTTGAATCCCAGAGTCCCGGGGTGGGTGTGGACAGAGAACACTGGGAACACGATCCACATTCCCTGGAGGCCCAGGCTACGGGAGTGTCTCAGGACAGACAGCCTTCTCAAAGTGTGCGCTGTGCAGGTCACCTGGGGAACCTGCGCAGAGGCAGCTTCCTGAGCACGTCTCCAGAGAGTCTGGTTCAGAAGGTCTGGGTTAGGGCCCGGGAGTCTGCCTTTGACACTCACTGGATCCTGTTGCACTCTGAAATCCAAGAACTACCTTTCCACACGATAGTAAGTGCACTTGGAAAAGCTAAAAGCAGGATCCTCAATGATGAGATTCTCAGGAAAGGGGATAAGAAGGGACACAGTGAGCTTATGGGGGGCTCCCTTGGGAAGGGGAAGGGGGAGGGAAGGGGGCGGCCTTAGGGCACTTGCTCAGACTCCTAGAACACGAGCCAAACGGTGGGGGGGGGGTGTCTTTGAAAGACTCTCGTCTTAGACAGGACTTCACCGGGGGCAGACGCTGAGACAAAGCCCTGAAGGCCAGCAGTGGCGATTCCAGAAAGTGCTGGTAGGGGAGTGAGGAAATGAGACAGCAAAGGGAAAGAAGCCAATCTGTATTTTGCTTCCCTCTCTCCCGTCCCCTGTGTCCTCACGCATGTGCCCCACAGCACGCAGCCCCAGTGTGTGACACCAACGTGATGCTCAACAAATGCTTCTAAGAGGCAGGGAAGGCTTTCCCCTGGAGAGGAAGGTGCCGTTTAGACTAGACTTTGAATGATGGGGGGCAGGGGGCTGTTGCTGGCAGACAGAAGGGAAAAGGGGATCCCCAGTGAGAAGATGCCCTTGGATGAAGGCCTGGTGGTGGAAGACAGACATAAGCTAACATTTGTTGAGTGTTTACTGTGGACAAGGCTCCGGGACACTGATTTTTCACGTGCTTTAGCTCCCTGAATCCTCACCACAACCCTTGAAGGTAGGTACTATTATTCATTTAATCTTCCGGGTCAGGAAACTCAAGCCCAGAGAAGTCGGGTAACTCGCCCTAGGCCTCACAGGCTTCTGCCATCACTTTCTAGTGATGGAGCCTGGAGTCGGAGTCAGATCCGTCTGATTCCAAAGCCCAGTCACCGAGTGGCAGCAGCTCTACTAATAATTACTGATCATAAGAACCGTTATTCAACAAAGACTGAGCACCTCCCGTTATTATGTATTATTACCTAAGTGGGGAGCCAGTTATGGCCTGAATCTTTGGAACTTCTCCTTTGTTGCAGGGCATCCTGGGAATTTCCCTTTGGTTTCCCCTAATTATTTCTCAAAGCTTTGGGCCTGGTTCACATGATCGTGACTCCAATTTTCGATTCCCTATCAGCGAACGACATGGGTTGCCATTGTCTAATCACAAGCTTCGCTTGTGATGAATGCTGGATAATCAGAACAAAAGCGCAGGAAAAATAATTAGGGGGAAGCAGAGAGAAGAGACTCACAGCCTTGAATAAGAGACTGTGTGAAGGTTTGTAGGACTCAGTCCCCGAAGCTCTGACAATGTATTTTGATCCTTGTCTGAATGCAAATGAATGACTCCATCACATCATAGGCAGTTTGTCACCGTGCAGGCTATTCAGCTAGTTAATTAAAAGTCTGAGCGAGCCAGTGCCTCTCTGCACTGGGCTCTGAAGATAACCAGACCTAGGTCCTGACCAGGCAAGTTAATTTAAAATAAGTGACCTCAATTGGGTAATGGCTGCAAGTTCAAATTCGAGAATCGCTGTAATTAGTCCCAGATGGATCTTAATTGTTCTTTCAGGACACAGAGTGGGGAAGGGAGAAAGAAAAATGTGCCAGCCCAAAGTGAAGGTTATTGGCCGTACCTTTGAAAAGCAGGGGAGCTTACTGGGACAGGGCATAGGCATCCTTGGAGGTGCAGTATGTAAAATGGGTCCAGCTCTTGGGGCGCCTGGGTGGCTCAGCTGATTAAGCGGCCGACTTCAGCTCAGGTCATGATCTCACAGTTTGTGGGTTTGAGCCCCGCATCGGGCTCTGTGCTGACAGCTCAGAGCCTGGAGGCTGCTTCGGATTCTGTGTCTCCCTCCCTCTCTCTGTCCATCTTCCACTCATGCTGTCTCTCTCTCAAAATAAATAAATAAACATTAAAAAAATGGGTCCAGCTCTTTTTGAAATAAGATGTACAACTCAACACTCTGAACCATGTGGTCTCAGGTAAGCGACTTAACCTTTTTTTAAAACAATTTTTTTCAACGTTTTTGGTTTTTGAGAGAGAGAGAGTGTGAGCAGAGGAGGGGCAAAGGGAGAGGGAGACACAGAATCCGAAGCAGGCTCCAGGCTCTGAGCTGTCAGCACAGAGCCCGATGCAGGGCTCGAACTCATGAACCGCGAGATCATGACCTGAGCCGCAGTCGGATGCTTAACTGAGCCACCTAAGCGCCCCCGCGATTTAACCTTCTTGTGGCTATTTCTCATCTACGTAACAGAGAAAACGCTATTAACCCTACCTACCTCAGAAGATCGAAGGAGATACGTTGGGAAAAAAAAGCTGTGAAAAAAATATATGGAAAGCTCTACAGAGCAGTATTTATTCTTTCTTTCATCCAGGAAATTTTTCTAAGCAAAGATTTTTGATTTTAGAGTATAAGGCCCTACGTGTGGGCCTCCTTCCATTTTGCCCTTAGACTCTGCCATAGGCCAGGTACCTTCTGAACTCCACCTCCCGAAAGGTGAAAAGCTCACAGGGGGCGGTATGCTCAGCACCCTATCCGTGTGGTGGTACGTGATGTTCTAATTTGTTAGCAGGTGCACCAACAGAGCCAACAATGATTTCGGCTTTGTGGGCTTTCGGAAGAAGTCAGATTATAAAATCGGATCCTTCTTTGTTTGTGTTAAAATAAACCTTAGACTTGAAATCACGTGCTGTGGTACACGAAGCTAGTATAAGTCACGGTGAGAGCAGGATGGCATTATCCCCACTTTTTTTTTTTTTCTTTATAAGAATGCTTGGGTTTCCCTACAGTGTTCTGGTACATTCTAATTACTCATATCTTCCCAAGCCCTGGAAGCCACATTAGTAAGAATTTGTACAATGGTAAAAATAATGAGTGAAAAACGCCTAACCCGGTACAAAACCGTGGAAGACCAAGAATTTGACCATGTTGGGCTGTACAAACGCCTGCTTTTGAAGCTGCCTTTTTTCTCTCGATTCCACTTTTTAAAGGAAATTGTATTGTGAGACCCATCTGAGTCCCTCCTAATGGAATATAAGCATCTAAGACAGATTTACAACCTATGCCTACTGACAGTAATCACAACTGTTTATCCTTCAAGCCTAACCAAAACTCATTTAAGGAGCTTGCTTTTAAATCAGAGTCTGCGTTCTGCCTTGTTAGATGAGCCAAGCAAATAATGGAGCTGTGTCTCCCAGAATTGCATTGTTATTGAAGGGCTGTGCCTTCTGCTGAAAAGAGCTCGAGGTCATAATGAACAAATAAACAAACAAAAAACCCTGGCTCCACGTTACCCTTCATCACTGGGAAACACTCATCCGTGGTTAGGGAGCGGCAGAGGACACGGCTTTGCGAGGATTTTGTAAAGGTTTAAGTTATAGGCTGAGCCGGCGTGTCTCAAATTTCCCTGGGGAGTTCCTGCAGCTCATCATGAATAAAAGGCACAATATGTGGTGCATGCGAGACGGGCGATTATTCTCCGCGTGGTAAACGTCAGGCCTTGTTTTCCCCTAAAAAGTCAAGAAGCTATTTATTTAATTTAACAAATATTTATGAAGCATTACTAGGTTCCAAACTGTTTTGGAGGCTGGCGATATAGCCGTGAACAAAACACAAAAGACTCTGCCCTCATGAAGCCTAGATTCTGGTTCGGTTGTCTAGCATTACTCCCTCCTGTGAACCCGTATATGGTTTCTGCCTCTTGCCTGTCTCTCAGACTGCTAATTATTTACCCAACCGACGCATGCGCCCTGCCATCTCAATTAGACGCTAGGTCCCGGTGGGCAGGGCCTCCATTTGAACAGGCGAGTGTGTACATCATTCAGCACTTTGCGGAGGATGAGAAAGAAGAGGACTCCAAATACCAGGAAGAAGGATGACAAGTGATATTAACTTCAACTGTTCTCTTTCTGGTGTAGTCTGTTTTCCTGTGAACAGACTGTCTTCACTGACTCGCGAATCCCAGGCAGTGGGGTGGGAGGTGGGATGGGGTGAGGAGGCTGCTGGCCCCTCGGCACCTCCGTCAGTGCCCTCACTGTAAAATAAGACTGCAGCTTAATCCCTAAGTAGAATCCATCTCATTTTGGATACCGTGTTACTCCATTTCCTGCTGGAAAAGTTCCATTTCCTGAGGATCAAAAGGCCACGATGAAAGAGTCGTGTTCTGGCCGATATAGCCCGTGTTCTTATTGGTATCAAGTTTCTACCATTCTGCTTTCTGACACCTGATCTATCCTTAATCTTCTAATTGGCACTGCTTATTAGCATTCGCTCTGACAAGTAAGTGGGGTCTATCACTCCTGTGCAAATATAAACTTCTACCCCCTCCCCCCAAACCAGGTGAAGTATGGGGTCCTCGTGGACTGAGTTCAACAAAGTCATCAGAAGTCCTCCCTGATCTCCAAGTCCGGCTCAATTAGGCACGTTCCTTCTGCATTCCATTAGGATCTGTGTTCCCCTCTGTCACTGCACTTAGCACACCAGACCTCGGTCATCTGTTTTCTCTATCCCTATTAAACCATGAGCTCCTTGAGGGCTGGAACTGTGCCTTATTTGTTTCCCACTTTTTCTTTGAACTTCTCAGTAGGAATGTTGTCTTGCTTTCAAGGAGAGCTTAAAACCATCTCCTTACATTTCAGCAGATCTGCTGGAAAGGCTTGTGCATAAGAGCCTTCTGTTTCCTTTCTTCATGCAGTTAAGGAGATAAAGCCATTAGTTTGTTTCTCCCCCTTCAAACAGTCATTATTTATGGAGGTTCTATGAAGAGGATACTTGAGTAATGGGTCCTTTTCCATTTCCATAAAGAACGGAGTCTGAGATAGCCTTCTTTATGCAAAACGTCTTTGTTAGATATGTTGGGTTCTGTTGAAATGAAATTGCAAATGGAACCATCCCTCTCTTCCTCTGGAGTACAGTAAAGGGAAATTCATCACCACCTGACAACTTTTTCAGCTAAACTTTGGGCAAAGAAATAGTATGGAACTCGTGAAACAGTTTGCAGACTGAATACCTTTAACTATGTTTGGAGAAACCATACTATTTTCTCTTGGCTCCTAAATCCCCCAGTACCTGGACCATTATTAACATTGCTCTTTTTCTTTTAAAAAAAGAAATACAGGGGCCCCTGGGTGGCTCAGTCATTTGAGCGTCAGGCTCCTGAACTTGGCTCAGGTCATGATCTCACAGTTCGTGAGATGGAGTCCTCAGTTGGGCTCTGTGCTGACAGTGTGGAGCCTGCCTGGAATTTTCTCCCTCCCTCTCTCTCTCTGCCCCTCCCCTGCACTCGCACGCATGTTTTCTCTCTCTCTCAAAATAAGCAAGTAAACATACAAAAAAAATACTCTTTGATGGTAAGATTGTCATGCACGCGTTGACATGACTTAAGAAAGTTAAGAGAACGAGTTGCAGGTCACTGAGTGGTTAAGGATCATAAAAGGAAGAAGCTAGGATTTCATGGGTCGTCTTTTGAGGGTTCCAGATCACTGGCTACAGTTTAGCAACCAGGCTGTTGTGGTGGAGGCTGCAGGGGACAGAGTCGCTGGAAACGTAGACCAGGAGGAAGTTTCTCTCAAGCAAAACCTGTCCTACTTGGTTTCAGTATTCCACAATTAGTGCTTTATCTTCAACAGGTTGGGCGTGAGAAGCAGCCCATAACTCTTCTGGGGAGACAAGAATGACCGTCCCCCTCCCTAATGAAAGCAAATGCCCGAGGGCTGGAGCCACCTCCACCTGCTATTGATGTAGCTAATACAGAGGAGCTAACGACTCTGCGACTCTGCGGGGAGACACACTTTCCTGTCACTCCTCACAACCCGCTGGAGCGGCTTGGTGGTCCTCGTTGCCATGGACACCAAATAGTGAAGGGGTTCTGGCCAGAGTTTGAAGGATTGTGCTGTGCTTGAGTGGGTGAGACTGGAATTAAGTTAACGCATGTACAAGTAAGGTGTGTTTCTCCCCTTCGTGCCTTAGAGAAAACTACAGCAAGGCGGTCTGTCAAGCAACAATTGATTTTATATTGGCCAGGGAAGGGGGGGGGGAGGAGCGATTTATCGAGTACGAGGTTCTTAAGTTAAGTACAGGCAGTAGTTTGAAATAGGTCAAGAGAAGTGAAAAGGACTCTCAGAGCTGTTGAGGACGTAGCAGTGAAGGCAGTTAAGAATGGCCATTAAGGAGCTTTCGATAGTACCTTCTCTGACTGCCTAGTTCATTGCTTTAATGTCCCCGGATCTTCATCTCTTAATCTAAGACACAGTGTTACTGAGGTTCCACTCTATTTTGGTTCTTCCCTCTTATTTACCTTTGCACGCACGTGCATATGTGTGTGTGTGTGTGTGTGTGTGTGTGTGTGTGTGTGGCTTTTAGATAGCATCGTTTCAAGGTTCTGATTTGCAAATCGGTTCACCCAGTTCTGTGTCCCCATTCTTAAGACGGGCGGGCACGTTTTCTGGCAACGCTGAACTTTGAAAGAGATGGCACCCTTCCTGCCCCTGTCCTCAATAATGATCCACTTATACCTAGAGCTAGGATTTCTACTGTTGGGACAGTTAAAGGCATGAAAAGGATTTAAGTTAAACCATGTACGTTTGAATACAATGCCCATGTTCAGGACAGACCCGCTTGGACCCCCAAACCATACTCAAAGCATTTGCTACTCTGTTTGTTGGTGGCACTCACAGATCCAAACCGTTAAGGTGACTCCCCCACTTCAGTCTCCCTCTCTTGAGACCTGTCTCAGGTTACAGAAGAAGCTTAAAGGCACTTTGAGCTCTCAGGCTCAGTGACCACATGTTCCTTTCCTTATTCATTTTCTCCTCCTTAAGAAATGAGGTGCAGTGACTCTAATTATAATGCTTGATATTTGTAGGCTTGCCCTCTCTGGGGATCTTAGAACACCTTAGAGAAATTGTCTGAATCATCTTAACGTCATCCTAGTAAGGCCTGGAGGGATTTTTATGCTTTATGGCTGACGTTGCTAAGATGATAAAAGGTGAGGTGGCGTGCAAGATCACACAATGATCTTGAGATAGAACTCAGCCAGCTTTTGGGTCATTGGCCTAGCACTGGATTACTTCAGAATATATTTGTCAATCGCTATTCTTTTCCAGAGTAGGGTGCTGGAGGTTCATGTATATTTGGGAGGCTCTTTGGTAACTATATTGATTTAAAAGGTGAGAGAGAGGGATGCCTGGGTGGCTCAGTCAGCTGAGTATCCAACTCTTGGTTTTGGCTCAGGTTATGATCTTATGGTTCGGGAGCTCGAGCCCCACGGTGGGCTCTGTGCTGACTGCACAGAGGATTCCTGTGCTTGGGATTCTCTCTCTCCCTTTCTCTCTGCCCCTCTGCTCCTCAAAAATAAATAAATAAAATTTTTTAAAAAATTAAAAGGTTTGAGAGAGAACAGTGGTGCCTGGCAACTTATCTCTTCCACTTAACTCTACCTCTAGTGACATGACAGTAATAATCACCAATCTCCCCAAGCCCTGGCCCTGGGCTGTTGAATCGTGCCCCTTACTTGTCAATTTGTTACAACCTCTGGACGGAGACAGATCTGAACAGAGGGAAGGCTGCCCCAATAAACATGGGATTTTACCGGAAGGGCCAGATGGGTGGTTGGTAACAAACTGACCAAGGGCTCTTTCCCAGACTCCATGTCATCAAAGTCCTGAGCTTGGCATGGGTCAATCAATCATCGTTGCTCTTCAGTGTTAGGGCAGTAACGAACTTGAAACTGCATATTTTATTTTATTTTTTATTACTGGACTTATGTTGCTTGCTGTGTCTCTGTAGGAAGTCCCAGAATCTAAATTATTTTATTTTATTTATTTTTAATGTTTATTTATTTATTTATTTTGAGAGAGAGGGAGGGAGAGAGAACGAGTGGGGGAGGGGCAGAGAGAGAGGGAGACACAGAATCCGAAGCAGGCTCCAGGCTCTGAGCTGTCAGCACAGAGCCCATCGCAGGCCTCGAACTCACAAACCGTGAGATCATGACCTGAGCTGAAGTCGGACACTTAACCGACTGAGCCACTCAGGCGCCCCTGTGTCGCTGTTGTAAACTGTGCTTCGTGCAGCCGTTATGGAAGTGTTTGTTACAGCATCTGTTAGAATCGAGGACAAGACTCCTGTCCTCATGCACCTGTGTGTTCAACCTTCTAATTGCTACACTTTTGGTGCTCTTAATCTGGGAAGTTTCCTAATTAAGCTAGATGATGATTCTAAAAAATTCATTAATGTTTACAAGGCAGTGGTTTTAACCCATAGGCCTTTGTCAACTTCTCAGTGCCTGCGGAGGTTTAACTGGGGTGTTCACAGCGTAAGCCATTCAAAGGAACAGGTACCAAGGTTTTCCTCCTGTGCTGCGTGACAGTGCGTTCATCACCTGTGGAGGGATCAAATAGCTGTATATGGTCAATGTCTCCTTTCTTTCTATTTTTTTTTGAAGACCTGACACCTCTTGGATTCGGTGATGGGATTAACTCAAAACAAAGGAAGATAGTTGTATTAGCTGTATTTTGCATTTGAATTGGTTCATATATTTATAATTTTTGGAATAAGGTACCAGCCTTATTCCTAAAATGTTGGTGTTCATAGGTGGGATAGAAGGTTTTCTGATGTAATAAATCTTTACTGCAGTCTGCTATACATTGCTCTGTGCAGAGGGCATCTGAGCAGGAGTAGGACAGGGGATGTGGATATCACGGAAATTATGATAGGCTTGCGATGAACAAACAAACCTCAGTTAATCAGAATCCAACTACAAGAAATTCTTAATAGGGTTTCCCCCATTTTCCCGATATTATAACGGCTGATGTGATATATATATATATATATATATATATATATATATATATGACAGCTTTGATCAACCCCAAAAATCAAACCCCAACCTATTGATGGGGGGGGGCGGGTGGAATTTGCTATTCTTACTTCAAGGATAGAGGTAAATGATAAGCCTCCAGGCCGTGACCTGGCCTTGGAGTGCACCATCTCAATCTCCCCCTTCATCTGTGTCTTCAAGGCTAAGCAAAGCTCACTGACATGGAGAGGTTGGCAAGGCTCACAGTCAGCAAAGAGACATTCCATGATGGTCACTAGCCTGGCAATCTGAGAAAGCAGGGAAGTTGACTCATATGTTTTTAGATACTTATCATACTCTGCCTTCCAGAATGATTGCATTGGTACTTCCTACTTAGCATGAACGACATGTCCTCCTCCACCCTCGTATCTAGAACTGGGTATGATAAAATGGGTTGGGACTCAATATTTCTTGAATTGCCTACCTTGTTTTTCACAGCTCTGGGAATCATAGCCTGTTGGAACTGGAAGGAGCCATCATATATGACACAGTGATTTTACAGTTTAGGAAATGGAGGCACAGAGAGATGAAGTGACTTTTTGGAGTCCTACAGCTTGGGGCTAGAGCCCAAGTCTGCCTCTGGGCTTCTCTGTACTCCACTTTATAAAACTCCAGGGTGCCTCCAGTCAGCCCCAGGACTGTCATGAAATTCCCTAATGAAAATTAATTTGAATCTGTGTTGGCTTTTTTAAATAAAACCCCCAAACCTCATAGGAAATAATCAAGCAAATAATTAGATGCCACAATTTTTTTTTTAAATGGGGTGAGGGAACTGTCGGTTGAGCAGGAGCGTTTCCTTTTTGAGACCAAAGCTTCTATCATCTGAAATAAACAAGAGTCTTGCTGTTTCAAAGTAATGGTCTTGAATGAGTTTTTTCTCTTTATTTTCCTGGAGGGGATTTGCTTCTAAATAGTCACAAAGCCAGCCTAGCCAGTCTACTGTGAAGTATGACCAGAGAAATCAGACCATCTTTTTTAATAAGCCAAAGATAAGATCTCTAAATATAGAATACTGGTGTTTGCTACCAACTCTTAGGATAAATATCGTTGCATTTTAGGGAACAAGTTTGTTTAAGGCTGCCAGTGCGTGTTGAAATCACCTAACATGAGGAAGACTTTTACTGCAAGTACAAGTGTCTGGCTCTGCCCACTCACTTGGGGCCCGGAGGCCGGATGTTAGACTGCACTTAAGAGAAACGATGTGAGCATCTTTAAGAAATTCAACCATAGGTTTGACTTCTGGGACACTGTTCTGCGGTTTTGTGGCACATTTTTGCTTCAAAATATTAGGGTGGTCCAATAAATGTTATGTACTAGCTTTAAATCACCATGTCAGTAGGGTAAGAACTAGAGACTACGGGACACCATGATTGGTGAGGTCCCTGAAAAGGATGGACGAGGCAGCCAATTTCATTTCAGAGAGAAACCTGGGATGGTTGGAGGTGGGAAAAGAAAGGGAACATGTAGTAAGGTTGAGTAAGACATGAAGGGAGGTCAGTGGGTGTGCCTGGCTGTGTATGACATGTATGTCTGCAGGCATGCCCATTAGGAGACCGGGGAGCAGGGAAAGCAAAGAAGAATGGGCTCTCTCTGTTTACATACGGGCCTTACCATGCGCCTGGGAGAAGAAGATGGAGAGGCATAGGCCTCCGAAACACTCTGAGTTTACGCTGTAAGATTAATTTACTCATATGCAACAATAAGCTGTAGGCTTTTCTAATTCCTTTTATCCTACCAGCACGTATGTACCTTGTCTTTATTATATTATTTTACATTTGTTGAGATATCCGGCTCTCTAATTTGATTTACATTGCTAGGGGCTATTACACATTTTCAAAAGGAAAAGAAAGAAGGAGAACTTTTGTTTCTTCTAGTAGTGCTCAGTCTAGTACTCTGAACGTAAGCCCTTGTGAACCTCAGAGCAGTCGCCTGACCCGTCTTGGAAGTTTTCCAGGTAAATCACAATGCTGGTTCCGGGGTCTGATCCCTTTATCTTCCTTCTTCTTCATGAGTTACCTCATAATTATGCAGTGATTTCTTAGATATTTCTTAGATAGGTAAGCAATTATTTATCCCCTCCAAGAGGTCCCATTCTGTGTGGCCTTTTTTTCTCTATCGCGGGGGTATGGCCCCAGACCACCCTTAGAAATACAGGTAAATAACACCTGTCAAATCCCTTACGTGTCTCTGTCTTTAAAGATCTGAGGGGCTTCTGGGTGGCTGTCGGTTAAGTGTCTGACTTCGGCTCCGGTCATGATCTCACGGTTCGTGGCTTCGAGCCCCGCATCGGGCTCTGGGCTGTGCGGAGCCTGCATGGGATTCTCTCTCTCTCCTTCTCTCTGCCCCTCCTCTGCTCGTACTCTCTCATCTCTCTGTCTCTCTCTTTCTCTCTCTGTCTCTGTCTCTCTCTCTCTCTCTCTCTCTCTCAAAAATAAATAAATAAAGTTAAAAAAATTTAACAAAATTCTGAAAGGCTCCTCATGTAGTCCGCCTCTAGACACAGGCTGGTAAATAAATGCCATCCTGCTTTGGTTGGTAAATAAATGCCATTGTGCTTTGGTTGCAGGGCTCTCCAGGATTGCCGTACTATCTCCTATCTAATGCCAGTCCACCATATAACTTGAATGTCATAGAGGACATAGATCTAAGTGTGAAATATAGAACCACGACCATGGGGTGGCAAAAGAATGTTTAGCCCTCAGTTTATAACCGTGCCTCTGAAAGCAGGGTTCAAGAAGAACTTTGGGCTTCTGAGCGTAAAGAATCTTTCTTAGACACTCCAGTGTTGAAAAGGAATTGGCCAAATGGAGTGCTTGAGGGGGTATTGTGGCAGCGGTCACGGAAAGGAATAGAAACTTGAGTAATTTATTTCCCTATCGCTGCCCCTCCAGACCCATAATTTATCGTAACCATGTCTCCTGATCATCTTCTTTTTTAGACTTTGAATGGGGCAAAAGGGGAATATCTATGGAATAAATCAAAACATGTGAGGGTAGCAGGAAGATTCCCTGGAGTAGACTGAGAGACAGAAGTAGGATATAAACCTTCTAAGAGTGGAGCAGCTGAACAGCTCAGTCAGTCGGTTAAGTATCCGATTCTTGGGTTCGACTCAGGTCATGATCTCATGGGTTCATGAGTTTGAGCCCTGCATCCGGGCTCCAGCACAGAACGTGCTTGGGATTCTCTCTCTCTCTCTCTCTCTCTCTCACTGCCCCTCCCCTGCTCACACTGTGTCTGTCTCTCTCAAAAATAAATAAATAAACTTTGAAAAAATCTTCTGAGAGTGATGGGAACGTCACTCTCTATCCCAGTTCTCCACGATACTTGATTAACTTTCCATAGCATTTAAGCTACTCAGGAAGAGATTCCATTACTGTGAAAAAGCACCCTCCTCAACCTGCCTCACCAAAGAAATATCATGATAGGTGATTGGAAGAGCTGTATTTACACAGAATGAGACTAGAGTGTTCAGGAGACCCTACTCTTCAGGAATAAACTGGAGATGTTGACAGGGGCATTTATATTTTTAGGCTACGAGAGATACAGGTGGAAGGAAGCAGGCTCACCCTTAACGTTTTTTGAACCCATGGCAAGAATACAAATGGAGGGCCACGTTCCATATATTTAAATGTTAAAAAGCCCCCAAACAAGGCATGCCTTGGCCTGGCCTGTGTATCTATCTGTTAATCCAAATAAAGAGGTAGACTAAAATAAGCTCAAATGACCAGAAACGGAATTTGTTCAGCAATAGCAGATGGGTTACAGTTCCAGGAAACACAATCTGTAGCGTGTTCCAGGCGGGTTGGTTTAGAGTGTGGGGCGGGCTGTGTTTATGGGCAAAGAGTGCAAAGAGCGGGAGAGGTCGAGTCAGGGCCCGAGCAAGAAGTTCATTGGCTTGAGGACATAAAGAGATTCTTGCAGGATGTTCTGGTTTTCCATAAAGTCAAGCACTTAATGGGAAATTCGTCTCTCAGTTCTTGTTTCATTTTCCTGAAGGTGCATGTGTGGGACTCTCCATTTCACATCCTCTCTTTCCATTAAAAAAAATTTTTTTTTAACATTTATTTATTTTTGAGAGACAGAGAGAGACAGATCATAATCAGGGGAGGGGCAGAGAGAGAGGGAGACACAGAATCCGAAGATAGGCTCCAGGCTCTGAGCTGCCAGCACGGAGCCCAACATGGGGCTTGAACCCATGAACTGTGAGATCATGACCTGAGCCGAAGTTGGAAGCTCAACCGACTGAGTCACCCAGGCACCCCATCTCTTTCCATTTTATATTGACATTCTTTCACACGCCCGGAGCTCTGCAGGCCACTCCCTTGAAGTAGATGAGGGCGCTCAAGGGTTCAGGCTCTCTCTCAGGCGGGCCCTACTCCCTGTGAGAGCCACATAGGCTGCTGGGGCCGGGCGGGGTGGGGTGGGAGCTGAGCGCAGGGCTCAGAGCTCCTGCCTGGTGACTGGACCCCGAAGGTCCAGGGTCACCCCTCCCCCCCGAAGCTGGTGGGCCTGCCCGCTTCTCCACAAAACCGGGGACAGTAAGTTCTCAGCCCCGAGGGTCACTTTCCTGACTCGGAGTTGGCCAAGCACTTCTACAGTGTGTCTTCCAAAATGACATCATTCAAGGGCAGAGGGAGGGAGCACAATAATCTGGAGAAACGTATCTTCCAAGACCTCTCATGTAGGCTGATTTGGGGAGGCCAATCGTGAACAATATTAGTCACTTTTCTCTTGTTTCCTATGGCAGAAGTGGTCATTTCTTCCTTCACTGCCCCTGCTTTTGTGCCACCCGTCTTAACCCCATGTCCCTTTATCTGGGGAGCCCAGTGTGGCTTATGTGTTCCTCTTCTTTTTCCCCCTGATGCCCAGCCAGCTAACCTTTCACAAAGTCTCAAGACCAAAAAGGGGGAAAAAACTCTGCATTTTAGTGTTTGTGGTAGGAGGGACCCCCCTAAAGCATGGAGCTCCGAGCAGTGGCTCCTCTCACCTGGGTTTAAGGATGATGTTGGGTGGGAGTAAGGGACATGCTCCTTGGAACACCGCTGCTCAAATCTAGTGGCCCCGAAAAGCTTGGCATCCCCTGGAACACTTCCCTACGGGCATTCATGCTTTCCCAGGACGAGTTCTATTTTATGCTTGGTTTTCTGGGGGTTAATGAATGGGAGAGGAGGTGCACCATCCAGTTACTTGGTGACTTTTCCAGTTACATTCAGGTTATTCCATAGCAAGAGAAGGATGACATGGGCGACACCTAGGGCAGTTCTGGGTAATATAATGGAGACCGTGGTTCTTCACCTGAGAAGAAATGCACACAGACGGGAATGCTAGTTGTGTTTCTAGGTCACTCTGGTGAAGTACATCTCACAATGTGTCCCTGCACTTGCGGGGTCCACTGCGTAGTTAGATTGTTTCGGCACCATAAGTAAATGAACTTGTTCGTCATAAATGGGCTTTTCACCAAAGGGTAGGTTGAAGGGGCATATTTTCAACAACAAGCATTCCACAGGTATTTTCTCCACTTGACGAGGGTCTTCCAGGCCCCAGCAGGATGCTCATCTCTTATAACCTCTGGTGGAATCTACTTGGATTGAAAACTGCAGTCAGACCCAAGGCTGATTAGTGCATTTGGAGTCAGGCTCCCTGGGTTCCCATTCTGGCTCCATCAGTTATTAGCTGTGTGACCTCTATGTCTCAGTTTTCATATCTGTAAAATGGAGATAATATTCCCATCTTCCTTATAGGGCTAATGTGGGGATTAACTCAGATGGTAAACACACATATCCACACACATCGATTAAAATGGTATCGGGAGCACTGTAAGTACTTAATACCCATTTGTTGTTTAAAATGCCCGGTTGTCATACGTAGCTCAAGGTTTCAATGCCTTTAATTATTTTAAGTGATGCCGACAAAGCTAGTTACTTCTCAAATAGTCCTTGAGCTTGTCAATCACTATGTGTTACCCAAATCACATTGGAGAAAAAATACGTCGTGTAACACGCTAAACTCACACCAGTGAGACCTGAGGCCAGCTCAAGTCTTAAACTCTGTCCTCATGTGAAGACTTTAGATTGAACTGATATTTCAGAAGAACCACGAAGACACCATTCTTGAGCTATAAACTCATTTTCATAAGCACAAAACCCTGCCGCTCATGAGCAAATAGCTACGGCTACCGGTTACCGAGTGGCTACTGGTGCCAAGCCTGTGGCAGGTGCACTCCACATATCTTATTTGATCCTCACAACATAGGAGCATTCCATGAAAGGAAGGGAGTGGAACAGTCTGTCAAGGTGAGAAAACTGAGCCTCGAAGAAATTAAGTCCACTTTCTTCAAAGTCGTGCAAAAGAGAAGTAATAGAGCTAGGATTTGAAGGCACGTCCATTTGATTCCAAGGTCAGTGTTTATTCACCTGTATGACAATCAAACTATTCCAGGAAGGGATGCTGACCCACACCGTCTCAGGGGCTGGTAAGTCAGCTAAATGTTCTACAAGGAACACTGAAAGTTCGCGCTGGGACAAAGCAGGGAGAAAACAGAGGGGAAGAACTGGATGGCGCCACTGTGTGCTGAGTGGAGGGTGAGGCAAGGAGCAGGCATAAGGCTGTATAACATTTTTAATTCACTTCACCTAGGCCTGGCCATTGGCAACAGTGCTCTAGGGACCCCGATCGCTATACATACTTTGGAGTGAGCGCTGTCTCCTTTGTGATATAGCCTCATACTTTAGAAGGGCCCCTAACGCTGTTTATCTTGCTTAAACTGTTACGTTTAGAGACCTGACTTGCTAGCTTGGATGTTTCATTTCTTAAAATGACTGTCTTTGAAGTGACAGTCAGAGTTCTCACATGAAAGGAACCCAAAGGTTTGACCTGCTTCAGGATTCTGTCCTCAAGAAGTGGTACTTTCACATCATCCACGATGAGGTGATTTTAGCCTGAAATATTTCCAGGGGATATTGTATACTCTGTATTTTTTCCTGGGAGTAGCACATTGCCACATATTGGTTTGGGCCCCGCTAAGTTTTCACATGCCATCGTTCAAGTGGGTGCTGTGTTGAGATTTACCTTTGAATTATCGATGGAGAAAATAAAAACATGGTAAAGACCAAAGGGTGGGGTGGTGTTTAAATGTCTTTAAAGAGACAACCTTTTAGACATCCAAATGGAGGGGCAGCTTAGGCAATATCCTTATCTATTCATTAAACTAAATCTATAAGGGTATTTCCTAGTCAACAGACAGGATGGACTCAATACTTGTCTATTCTTGAAAACAATCTTAAAACTATTCTAGATTTGATTTTTTGCTACTTTGGAATGGCCTCACTTTCCTATAGCCTCCGCTGGTGAGATTTTACTTGCTTCCGTTTCCTCTCTCTTTGTGATGAGCCCTTTTGAATGCCGACTCTCTCTCTGGTCCTAGTGAAGCTCATTTGTTCTGCTACTGTCCTCAAGCAGGCAGAACGGTTGGTCAGTGCCCTCTTTATGGTAACGTTTTCTGCTTGGGGATGGTGATTAAACTGCCTCTTGGTTCTCTTTCACCAGGCTAAACAATCCCAACTCCATTTAGCCTTTCCTCATAGGGCCTATTTCCTAATGCCTTAATCATTTTTTTGCTGCAGTTCTCTGGACCTTCTCCAATTGCTTTGCAAGTGTTTTAAGACATAACCTGAGGAGCAAGCCTAATCTAAGGTTTGGCTTCTGCTAAATATTTAATAAATGCCTTAGAAATTGAGGGAGGTGGTTCAGTGTAGGAGCAAGAGCACTGGACTAGGGGTCAGAAGACCTGAGTTTGTCCTTGCTTGGCCATTTATTAGGATTTAGCAGAGCGCCACATTTGGACAAATCATCATAAAGTCTCTAAGCATCAATTTATCATCTGTAGATTTGGGATAAACACATCTGCCCTGCCGGCCTCCCGTAGCGAGGCTCAAAGGAGATAATCTATGTGAAAACACATCATTTAGCATCAAAGCACTATACAAACACGTGTCAGACACTTCTCTAAACGCTTTGCGTATATTAAGTCATTAAGGTACGCTTATCACTCCCACTTCTCAAACAGGAAATGGAGGCACAGAGACTTGAGTAACTTGCCCCAGGTCACACAGCTAGTCTGTGACAGAAGCCACGCAGACTGGCTCCAGAGTCCATGTTCTGAAACTCTCTGCTATGCTGCCTCTCCAAATAAACATTAAATGTCCAACAGAGCCATATCATTTTATGGGGCCTGACTGTTAAAAGCAGCCCACAGGTGTATGCTACTGGGAAGGAGAATCTATTCCGTCATGGATAAGTAAGTCCACTAGAGGCAACCTTTTCTTGTTTTTTTTAAATGTTAATGTTTTTATTTATTTTTGAGAGAATCAGAGACAGAGTGTGAGCAGGGGAGGGGCAGAGAGTGAGGGCGACACAGAATCTGAAACAGGCTCCAGGCTCTGAGCTGTCAGCACAGAGCCCCATGCAGGGTTCAAACCCATGAACCGTGAGATCATGACCTGAGTCGAAGTTGGATGCTTAACTGACTGAGCCACCCAGGCGCCCCAGAGAGGCAACCTTTTCAAAAGTGAGTGTTTAGACAGGTCATTGCATTAAGGCAGCTGTCCACCCATGGTGGGGGGGGGGCGGGGCTCGTGAACACAATCCAGTAATAGGAATGCTATGTCAGGTCAGATCAGTGGTTCATTCATCCAAGTACACCTAAATCGTCCTTTTTAGATTCAAAATCTACAGTTTCTAAATATTGTCTATGAACCCTGACAATCTTTCATGGTTTCATCAGTTTCTAGCTCTTTTTCTATGTTAATTCTTAGAGCTATAAATTTGGAATACTTTCCTTATAGTTCAACTGTTAAGGAGAGATATTAAAGACAGATTAGTACCTAATTGAGTCACTTTTTCTGCTGCAGTCTAAAAGTTTGAAAGAGTTCAAAAAAGAGCTTTGGAAAGAAATGATAGAAGAATTTTTATTCACCCTATAAGTGTTTGAACATTCGCAGGGAAAATTAGAACCTCTATCATGAAATGGGGAGGTTATGCTATATGACACTATGCTGAAGACCTATTTGTATTTGAAAAGTTGTACCATATTGAGGGCTTTCCATTCACACCCATGAGATGTAGAACTTGACGCCAAAACCAAATCTGTAGGGAATAGTGTTAGAGTGGTGTAACAGGCTCTTCCACCGCACACAGTGCCATGAAGTATCATCTTATGGGAGATAACAGAAGTTTTCTTTTATGAGGGGCGCCTGGGTCGCTCAGTCAGTTAAGTGTCCGACTCTTGATTTCAGCTCAGGTCATGAGATTGAGCCTCATGTCAGGCTCTGCAC
The DNA here is from genome assembly GCA_028646485.1 of Cryptoprocta ferox. NCBI lineage: Eukaryota > Metazoa > Chordata > Mammalia > Carnivora > Eupleridae > Cryptoprocta > Cryptoprocta ferox. The sequence continues at coordinate 23,856,738 of CM053579.1, forward strand.
TGACAGCGTGGAGCCTGCTTGGTCTTCTTTCCCTCTTTCTTCTCCTCCCCGGCTTCTGCACTCTCTCCCTCTCCCTCTCTCTCTCAAAATAAATAAATAAACGTGAAAAAAGTTTCCTTTTATGAAAATAACCTCAATCAAAGTTGAAAACCCCTTTGGGGGATAGGGGCATCTTTTATAAGAACTTAATACTAATTGAATTATATATATAAATGCTATTGTTCTAACCAAGATCTGTAGAGTGGATTATGAGAAGTTTGTCAAAAGAATGGTTAGAAACCAATGAGAAAAGCGACATCTCTCTATTTTAGCATTCAATTCAGTTTTTACAATGTCTCCTCTAAAGAAATACCATGTTGAATTTGTTGCTTAATTTAAATACTTTGTTTAATGAGAAATCTATTTTTATATAAAAAATAAATTGTGGCAAATTTGTGATATCATCAGAAATAGGCTTGAGCCAAGAGCCACCACCTTAAACCTTTGCGAAAACGTGTGCTTTAATAATCCTATCATGTGGCTGCAGGCACTTTTTTTGCCTCTTCATGTAAGCAGAGCAAAATCACGACAGAAGTGACTGAATTTTGCTTGTTCAATATTCATTCATTCATCAGTCCATCCATCCATCTACCCATCCCTCCAACACTGTGTGCCGAGTCCTCTACTGGCCACTGGAGACACGACTGTGAACGAGACAAACATGGTGCCTACCTCACAGTACTTATGGCCTGATAGAAATCCCTTAAATGGCAGGAAAACCATCATGAGTTGACAGTTCTATAGCAATTTTCTGAAAGGGGGGGGGGAATAAGTGAAAGGAACTCTTTAGCCTTACTTGGATGTTGCTAAAACTTTTCTTTGAACAATGTTCCCTGAAAAATTGTACAGGAAGTATTTTGAGGGATACTTTGGATGTCCATAGAGAGGAAAGGAAGATAGAAAGTGATGCATGATAAGAGAGAATGGGGTTTTTTGATAATGTTGGTGTAGTGTTCAGTACTAACGACTATCTTTTTCTATAGCAGTTTATGTCTTTTGAAGCAATTATACCAATATGTGAGGTAGAGCAAATTTTATTTTCCCCATTATGGAGATGAGAAAACTGAGGCATAGGTATTTGAATTGCCCAAGAGCCCCATAGCTCCATAAAAGTCGGAGCTCCACCCACTGCATTTCTGTGGCATGATGCTGAAGAATCCCAGACTCCAGGGGAAGAGCCTATAAAACCCAGAAGACTTCACGGAATGCAAGATATTCACGAAGCCAAAGTTCCTAATACAACAGAAGGAAAACGAAGTACAACAAGGGGGATATTCCTGTGCTTTAGGCTATTAAGTAGGTCACCCACTAAAAGGCTATTTTTGTATAGATTTTAGAGGGCGTGTAGTGCATACACCAACATCACTGACCTGATTCTTCGCTTTCAAGATCTAAGAAAATCAAAGGCTTTTTTTTTTTTTTGAAGGGAGGGGTGGATCATCTGGGTAGCTCAAGAGAACGTTAGTTGGGAAATCTGATTTAGCCAGGCTATGCTCTAGATTTCCTGTGAGCTGTGATTCACTAGAGGTGATGCCGTTCTTAGGAATGGGACGGCTTTGTGGCTTTGTATCTCTATGATGCAGGGTCAGCAATTTCTCTCTTCCTTCCTCTCTTTCTTTCTCCCCCTCTGCCTCCCTTTCTCCCTCCCGTCCTCTTTCCTTCCCTATTTTTTTCGCGTTCTTTTCTTATGGGGGCATATCTGACAAATTGCTAATATTTAATTTGCTATAAAACAGCTCTCCCAGGCAATGGCTGCTCACTCTAATTTCAATCTCTGAAGCAGTTGTGGCCCCCAGGTACGCTGGGATCGAATTAGAATGGAAATGTTTCCCCTACAGTTTTGTTTATGGCAACGTAGGCACTTTGTTATTAACTGGAAAATTGAGACTTCCAAGGAAAAGAATACACTTACATCACATTTCAGTTGGACTCTTTACTCCAAACAGAGCATCCATCTGGCTTAGGGTGAAACATTTCTTCTAATATTTTTTAGTTTTACATTTAAATATCCGAGCTTCATAATGTATGCATTTTGGCCCACTGAATGGTATTTTTCCCTCAGCCCAATTCTTTTTCAATTTGTTCACATTTTAAAAACCATAAACATTTTTCCCCACTCACATGCATCTTGTTTCCACAGTGGTCTACACACTCTGTCTCTCTCTGGAACCAGAGGGATATTCTGCAAAAATATCCACAAATTTGAACCTAGGGAATTCTGTCTTGACACTCTGCAACTAGGCCTCTGAAACAAAACTCTACCCTTCTGCCAGGCCTAATCCCTTGTCTGTCCCCTGCTGGGAGGAAGGTATGGAAAAGGCAGGGGATTACTTTGAATCAGACAGCTCTCTATGAAACAGAGGTGTGGAAGGGTGTGTTCATCTGATAGGTAGCATTAAATTTCAGAGACTTCCAGATTAATCATGGTATGCAATTTTCAAGAGCTTAGATTTGCTTTTCTCTTCTTCCACCCCCCCCCCCCACCGCAGCCACTGGGGAGGAAAAAAAGAGATTAGAGAGACTATCAAAAACTGTTGGCAAATCTAGTCCATTGGCTACTTAATTTATTAGCAGAGACGGGAACTGCCTGGGGTTGATGATTTAACATGTCGGCTGGGGGTGGAATAAATCTCAAATGTACCTGTTCCAAAATTGTGTTAATCCTTTCGACTTCGCAGTCAATCAGGTATCGCTTTTCCTGCCTCCTGTCCATTTCTTCAATGATGCGCCTGAATTCTTGGACGTCCTTTATGTTTCCCACAGACCTTGCTGTCACCTGCCAGTTGTTTTGCACCGCAGCTTCCATGATCGCTTGGAGAATGGAGAATCCTGAAAGAAGGAAGAATAGCTACGATGACGTTTTTCTTTTTTCAAAATCTTCCCGTAGGTATTAAGGTTCTACTGAGTTTCTATTACAGTCCTTTGCATCTTATCCACTGTGGAAAGCAGGCTTACTCATAACCCCAGCTTTACGCATCCAGAGAGTTGGCATGGCTATCTTGCTTTAAAAGAAGAATCTAAGGGCGCCTGGGTGGCCCAGTCGGTTAAGCGTCCGACATCGGCTCAGGTCATGATCTCATGGCTTGTGAGTTCGAGCCCTGCATCGGGCTCTGTGCTGACAGCTCAGAGCCCGGAGCCTGCTTTGGATTCTGTGTCTGCCTCTCTCTCTGCCCCTCCCCTGCTTGCACTCTGTCTGTCTCAAAAATGAATAAACATTAAAAAAAATTAAAAAAAAAAAGGAAGATTCTACAACGTGTGGGCACCAGGCTGGGCGTTTATCAAGCCCAGACTTAAGCAATCACAGCTGAATTATAGCACCTAACTGTTTTTATTGACGTGCATTATCAAACTATCTATGGCCTGAATGCCAAAGCCTTTTCATTGTTTCTGGCCTCAATGTTTCCTGCTGCAGCTCATGTCTTTCCTCTTCCACTAAACATTCTTTGGAATGAGAAATAGCTTCAGTAGAGGGGCGCCTGGGCGACTCAGTCGGTTGAGCGTCCAACTCTGGATTTTCGCTCAGGTCATGATCTCACGGTTTGTGTTAATGAGCCTCGAGTTGGGCTCTGCACTGAAAGTGCAGGGCCTGCTTGGGATTCTGTCTCTGTCCCTCCCCTGCTCATGTTCTCTCCCTCTCTCTTTTTCTCTCTCTCAAATAAACAAATAAACTTACAAAAAAAGAAATAGCTTCCATAGAGATACAACCTTATTATAATATGGTTGATTCTTACATGGATATGACTATCCAACAAGATAAATTATGTCTCTCAAGTAAAACAGCTCTAAGAAAACCTGACAAAGAGAGTCTATAACAAAGATATCATACTGGTCCTTTGATCACGGTTTTATGAAAAAGTTCAATCATGTTAAGTCTTTCTGAGTTCTTCCCCTTTCTTAATTAAATTTACCAGGGATTCTTGGTTCCTTTTTAGTTAATTTACATCTGCCAGCTATTAACTACTAACACCGTGGATCTATGCTGAATGGGAAAGACAAAGAAGATGTGATGCTGAGCTCTGGTTAACCCTTTAGGAGGTGGCGTTTGAGAAGTTGGGAAGAGCAGCGTATCTTAAAAGTAGAAGCCACAGAGTAGTACAGGGTGTTCCACGTACCGGTCTGTTAGAGAACTTACGTCTCGAATATGATATCATGCCTTTATTTTTGCTTCTGGTGGGAATGCATAATCTAAGCATATAATTTCATCAAGTACAGACATCATTTTACTCGGATACGGTCAAAGGCAGCTCCCTTATTCCCATAAATTTAAATTGTTTTCCATTTATATTTAGGTAATAACTAACGGAAATGGGTGATGGGAATGATTTGTGGTATGACAATTTGGCCACTCGAGCAGTAGAGAATGGAAGATGGCAGTGCCCTTTGAACACATTCCAGGGCTCGTCCTATAGCGAGAGCAAGCTACGGTTGGGAATCTTCGTCACTGCACCAGAGAAAATGGTATTGACATTTGGAGAGCACGCTTCAGGGAGATGGCAGCAGTGACTCAGCCAGTCATTATGACTCCTTTGTGTGCTGGGTGTATGCAGGAAGAAGATCACAAATGAGACCCAAGCACTTGGTAATTTCCAAATGAGCAATTTCAGCACAGGAGCTCAAAATTACAGATCAGAGTAAATTACCATTGCTTTAAATGTTAATTCTTACTCTTTTTAAACCAACCACGAGTATTTATTTCTCAGATTTACATTTTCGTGTGGGTTTTCTGTGTGTTCTCCGCTTCAGTGAGAGTTGAGGGCACATGGTGGGCCAAGGTTTGGGATTAAGAAATGAACAGGAAGAAAGAGATTAAAGTATTTGAAAATCTTTCTTAAGCAGTGTACAATCAAGTCTCATTATTTTGAATCCTACTAATTAAGAATTTATGAAATTCGGCAAGGACTAGGTTGAATTTTACTTCTGTACGATTTACATAGAAAGTATCGGCTGAAAAATAACGGAAAGGAAATTACATCAGGGAGTCTCTGATATGTTTAAACTTTTTAGAAGGCCCTTTAGCAAAACACAAGGAATTTCTGTGTATTGAGTCAAAATCTACATTCTTATAATTTCTGTTGGCTGGTCCTATTCCACCATTTGGGGTGACACAGACAGGTTCAGTCCCTTTTCCATGTGACGGTCCACATTTATTAAAGACAGTTAACACATCTCCCCTTACTTTGCTTTTCTTCAGACTGAAGATGTCCCAATCCAACAGCAGTTACTTTTATGACATGATGATAGGTTCCCTTCCTGTTCTGCCTCTCTCTCCTATGGATATTCGTATTGATCCTGTTAAATCAGATGTGATCTGACCAGTGTGGATGACAATGGGATTATTGCCCGCTCTGATATGGGCTGCTATTTTAGCAGCCTAGGATTGCTAAAATTTGTAAGTAGCCACATTGTATTGTTCATTGATATCAAGCTGGGATTCAACTAAAGCATGTCGCTTCTCTCCATAATGACTTTGCTGTGTACCGACTCAACGTCCAGGCATCAACATCATTCCATTCCGACCTGCCTTGATCTCCCTTTCCTTAATCCCTCATTGTTACCTGCTCAAGGCAACTAGACCTGTATGTCTCATTTGCCTCTACCTATAGACCTTCCCCCATGAAGCTTCCCTTACTGACTTCTCATTCATTTCTCCAGAGAGGAGTACACCGGAATGCAAGGGAAATCAGTTACAAGCAATAAAGAAGCCGCCTGGAAGAACTGTATGGCAGACGTTTAAAAATTCCAAATAAAACTGGATAAATAAATTATAGTACAGATACCCGGAATGCTATGCTGCTGTCCAATCTCTATATAATAAAAGATTTCAGCACTATATTTTTATATAGAAAAAAGCTGAAAATAGCATGTACAGTGGACTTCTTTTCTTTATTAAAAAACCCAGATATTTGTATATGTATAGAAAGAAATGCGAAAGAATTGGCAATAGTTATCTCCGCGGTATAGGATTACGGAGAACCTCTACGTGAACAGCCACTTATTTATGTAATGTTCAACTACTTTACAAGGAGCAGGTATTATTTTCGGTAAGTACAAAAACAATAAAGATTAAAAAATATGACTCACGTTGTCCTCTCAGAGCATAGGCTCCTGGAAGACGTGGATGACAGACGAGCGCAGCTCTGTGCACCGCCTGCTGCCACAAATAAGAGGCCTCTTAATAAACACCGATTTTATAGATCTTTTTATACTTTCGTTCTCTGAATCATGTGAGTGTCTCACCTATTCAAAAATTAAATAGAGAAAGCCACTGGTTTTTTAATGAGCTGGAGTCTGGGGCCTCCTGGGCTATGAGCCTCGCTCCTGTTTTCTGTATCTTCCACCATCTCAGAGCTTCCCCGTGTCGGCTCGAGCATGTGGCCGTGTACTCGAGAGCCCTGGGGGGCAGTGCTCACCTCAGTTCAGTATATGTCCGCAAGTAATCCCCCCAAGAAGCTTTTATTTGTTTTTGTACCTAATTTATTAGAGTTTGGCTGTTCCCTGTTGCAGCTGCCCAAAGGGAGTAAATATGAGTTTGAGGGCGAAAAAAAGAAAAAAAAAAGAAAAGTCTGTCTCTGGAGGCAGAGCAAAAGCAGGCGTTGGTGCTTGTAGGAGGTGAGGTGCTTCACAAAGCCTGGGCTTTGTAAAAATAAGCCTGCTGTTTTAGCAGCTTCGGAATTGTCCTCCACTCTGTGAGCTTTAGCAAGCCCAATGTTGCAGTACTGAAAGCGACTTTTGTTTGAGCAGCAAATTCTCTCGATTCCAGACCACTGCTGCTGTCCACCTTCTTTCTCTTCCTCATTTGTAAAGACTGGGTGTGACCACATAGCTGACCGGGCAACTGCTGGATTGTCATCTGCGTGCACCCAGGAAAATGGAGGAGCATGACGGCAGAGAGGCGGGCAAGGGGATCGTGCGTGGGGAACCGGGCCACGGCTACGGCCACCCCAGTCCTGGTTGTTGGGCTATTCTTGCTAAACAAGGAAGCCACTGTGGTAAAGGCTAGTGGGGCTGCTGTGCTGTACCACCCAGATCCTCCTTGAGCACCAAAGGGCTTGTTCCTTTAGCTGCTGGGAAGGTTGTTGGGTGAAGAGAGCGGCCTGGCTTCAGGCCCTGCTCCCGCCGCAGGGCAGCTTGCATCCAATGACTGCTCGTTTCAGGGTATAAAGGCACAATCCCTTTAACCCAAATGGGGTAACTCTAAAGGGCCCTACCCCCTACAAAGCTCCCTGAAGGATAGGCTAAAGCCTTGTTAGGACGGCACCACCACCCATCTTCTGCTCTCCATCTCAGAATCTGCTGCCAGGAAGTCAGTCTGTGACCATTACGTTGACCTCATGACAAGGGTGGCAGCAGATACACAAGTCTTTCAAATCGACAACTGTCAAAATCATGTTCACAGGGGGAAAGAAGGTCAGGGTGTTGTTCACTATACAAACGAAATGAAACACTGCTCCATGCCGAACAAATTTAGTACTTGATCTAAAAACGGAAGAATGACAAACTTGCCTGTCCTATGTCCCATTCTCTCAGCATTCTGTCCTTTTCCAGGCGCCAGCGTAAGAATGGCTCACAACTTAATGTGTTACCCCTTCAGCTAGCATAGCTGCATTTTAGCTGTGGCCTTCACACAAGCGAATTTGGAAGGAAAGGAAAAGGAATGTTGAGCATCGTCTTGGGGGCTGCCCATCCCATGAGGTCATTCACATGATGCCTCTGAAAGGTGGTGATGTGCATTGTGGTCTTCAGGCTGTGACATTTAACACACGAATAGCTGGTGGTGGGTATCTTAGAGGCCAGTGGAACGTGGCATCAGTGTCCATCCTGCCTATGTTACTCAACCGATTTCAGCTGAAGAAAGCATTACTGTTTTTCCTGCATCTTTACTTACCTCTGTGGCTCTCCACTCGGGCTGCCCATTACAATCACCTTGGGAGCTTTACAAAATGGATGTCCAAGCCGCACCCTGGACCAATCAAATCACAAGTGATTCCTGAGCTTTGCTTTATTTTATTTTAAATTCCTTGGGTAATTCTCACATACAACCAGGGTTGACAGCCGTTGACCTCTTCTAAGAGCGACCCAATATAATTAGGTATGTGGAAGCAGGTTTCTTTTCTTAGGTGTCCTTCATGACTGGCAGAAAGGTTCTGGGTGAAAAAAGCATGATCCAAGAAGGGATATATACCATCCAGAAATAAGCAACCAAAGGCACAGAGTCAAGAGGGGTAGGCTCGGGCCAGGACTCGGAATCACATCTTCCTGTGGTAAATGAGGAATCTGAGAACACTGAGTATGTGGGAAGCAGACCCTAATGTATTCAGAGCACTTTACGAATGTCTTTCTTCTTCTGGGGTAGCATCTGGGTTTTTCTTTCTAAGTATAAAATTAATATGTGCTCATTTTGGACATTTGAGAAGACACAAAAAATGTAAAAAATAAAATACGAGTATGGGTGACTCTTTTCCTCAGGGATAACCACTGTTAACTTTTGATATTTCTTTCTATTTTATTTTATATAAACATACTGCCTGCTCTTTTTTTTTAGTAAAATGGATTGTACTATTTATGCACTTGTCTTTATTTTTTTAATGTGTTTTTAAATTATTTTTGAGAGACAGAGAGAGACAGCGTGAGCAAGGGAGGGTCAGAGAGAGAGATACAGAATCCAAAGAAAGGCTCCAGACTCTGAGCTAGCTGTCAGCACAGAGCCTGATGTGGGGCTCGAACCCATGAACCATGAGATCATGACCTGAGCTGAAGTCGGACGCTTAACCGACTGAGCCACCCAGGCGCCCCCGTGCACTTGTCTTTAAAAAGCTAACATTATAAGGGTGACTGGGTGGCTCAGTCGGTTAAGTGTCTGACTCTTGATCTTGGCTCAGGTCATGATCTCTTGGTTCGTGAGATCGAGCCCTGCATCAGGCTCTGCACTGATAGCATGGGCCAGTTTGGGATTCTCTCTCTCTGCCCCTCCCCCAATCATGCTCTCCCCCTACCTCTCAAAATAAATAAATAAACTTAAAAAAAACTAACATCTTAAACACTGTCTTATGTTAGTAAATGTTTTCAAACATGATTTTAATGGCTATGTAATATTCCATCCCTTAGACATATTTAATTTACTTAACCATTCCCCAACATGAAAATATCAATGGTTTCTAATCACTCCCTATTATGAATAATGCTGTGATGACAATATTCATACAGCATCTCTAATTATTTCCAGAGGATAAATGTCTAGAAGTAGGAATATCAGGCTAAATAGTTATGGACATTTTTAAGGCTTTTGATACATATTGCCAAATTGTGGTCCAGAAAGGTTATACCACTTTATGTCCTCATCAGCAGAATATAAGAGTACTTGTCTCTCTGCCCTTTTGCTAGCATTGAATAATACACATGCCCATTTGATAAAGGGATGTAAAAAGATTCTCTTTCTTGTTGGCATTTCTTTGACTCTTAGTAAAGCTAATGACTTTTTAAAATTTTTGTGTCCATGTTTATTACTTATTTTGAGAATTTCCTATTCATTTCCTTTGTTCAGATTCCTACTGTGATATTAATGGCTTTCCTTTTCTTTCTTTTTATTATTTTTTTTAAAGTAGGCTCCATGCCCAACGTGGGGCTCAAACTCACAACCACGAGGTAAAGAGTCACATGCTCTACCAACTGAGCGAGCTAGATGCCCCAATGGCTTTCTTAGTGATTTATAAGAGTCTTCATATATTAATGACATTAACTGTCTGTAATATATGTCACATATATTTTAATTCAGTTTATTTGACATTGAATGTTTTCTGTGACACATTTTAATGAACAGAAGTTTAACATCTTATGCATTTAATATTCTTGTTCATCAAAAAATCATTTGGGGTGCATGGGTGGCTCAGTCAGTTAAGTGACCGACTCTTGATTTTGGCTCAGGTCATGATCTCATGGTTTCGTGAGTTCGAGCCCCATGTCGGGCACTATGCGCTGACCATGAGGAGCCTGCTTGGGATTCTCTCTCTGCCTCTCTCTGTCCTTTCTCCACTCATCTCTCCTCCCCCCTCTCAAAAATGAATAAATAAACCTAAAAAAATTATGTGAGATGAAAGGAGGCAAATGAAAACTTCTCTTCTGCTCTTATTCCTGTGCTCACCTGAGCTTTAGACCCGAAACTTAGGTGAACCACTCTATTCATTTCTTATAACATCTTTGGTCTCCATGGAATTTCAGATAAAATTATCTTGCGTATTGTGGCAAAGTAAGTGAATGGGGGAAGCTACATATGGCATATGAAGGTGGTTTCTGAGATACAAGTGGAGAGCAGAAAAATAGAGGCAGAGGAAGGAGAGAGATGATGAGCCCAGTTCAGTTATTTTGGGTTATATTTGGTCATATCTAAGAAATCTGATATTCAAAAATATGAGCTCAACTCCAACACTTCAGGATGTGATTATTCATATTACAAATGTACTTTTCTTTAACAAGCATTCATGGAAAGATTCCTATAGTATATCTGAATCCACGTTTTTTTGTTTGTTTTTGTTTTAACTTGATTGAAATACATTTGGTTTCCACCAAAATCAATATATTGGTTGTCTAAATTTGAGATGCTAATGCAGAAATTCTTCTGTGTATGAGGAGCTCGAGATGGAAAGATCAAGAATCCCTCTGCGTTTGCATATGGATGTCAGTCTGTGGATTTTAGGGAACAAGATAAAATCAAATATTCGCCCACGCCTGGCCCAATTTACCCTTGGCGAATTAAGATTTCCCTGAGGTCTTCATTCCTCATAACCGTGTTTGTTTAAGTTTCCCTTTAATTAAGAGCTGACCCTCTGCAAATCTTCTCTTCCTTGCAGCTGCATTATTAGGATGGGACCTTAGCTAATTTGGGAGTCCGTGAACAGAAGGTCCCCCTCCTCCCCATGTCTCAGTTCTATGTCCCTTTCCTCTTTCCCCGTATAAATCTTCCCTCACTCCAAATCAAACCTTTTACTCATACTAGACTGCCCATGGCAGATTAAAGCTTAATGGTGACCTCTCCATGGAGGATTGATGTTTTCAATTAGAATCAAAGCCTGAAAGTAAAGGGGCAAACTCTAATGGAGAAATTGTAGACAACAGTAAGTAGGAGGTATTGTTTGGGATCTTGAGGTATTCCTGACACTCCAATATCCCAGTCGAGGTGGTAACTACTGACTGACTACTTGTCAAGTTTAAAGTTGGCTCTGACACTGGCAGTGCATGTAATTCTGCCTTTCCATTTTTCTTTTGCGTCTTGAACTTTATCTCCCTGCTGGTGAACCACATAGCTCTATTCTCGTCATCATAAGCTGAGAAAGCATGCCCGAATAGATATGTCAGTGTTCTTGGGTGAAAGTAAACTTGGTTTGCATTGTCAGCTGAGAGGAAATTTGGAAGACCATCTGGAGTAGATTTGCTTAACGTCTGGAAAAAGCAGAATAGGCAAGCCTTCTGATCCTCAACCACACAAAGTCTGATATAAAAAAAAATAAAGAAACAAAAGCAAAAATTTTGAAAATGGGATTATATCAAACTTAAAACCTTCTACACAGTGAAAGAAATCATCATCAAAATGAAAAGGCACCCTACTGAATGGAAGAGTTTTGCAAATCATATATCCAACAAGGGATTAATATCCAAAATATATAAAGAACTCCTACAACTCACCACCAACAAAAATAAACAACCCAATTAAAAAAATGAGCAGAGGATCTGAATAGACATTTTTTTTCAAAGAAGAAATACAGATGGCTAACAGGAACATGAAAAGATGTTCAGCATCAAATTGTTAGGGAAATGCAAACTGAAACCTCACACAGGTTAGAATGGCTCAATAAGATATCACCTCACACTGGTTAGAATGGCTATTATCAAAAAGACAAGAAATAACAAGTGTTGGAGGGGATGTGGCAATAAAGGAACCCTTGTGTACTGTCGGTGGGGATGTAAACTGGTGCAGCCACCAAAGGAGATTCCTCAAAATATTAAAAATAGAAATACCATATGATCTAGTAATTCCACTTTTGGGTATTTATCTGAAAAATACAAAAACGCTGATTCAAAAAGATACATGCACCCCTGTGGTCACTGCAACATTATTTACAATATCCAAGAGATGGAAACAACCTAAATGTCCATTAGTGGATGAATGGATACAAAAGATATGATATATATATATGATACACACACACATACACATATCCATATATATCCATATATATGTATTCCATCATGATGGAATACTACTCAGTCATAAAAAAAGAATGAAATCTTGTCACTGAAACAACATGGATGGACCTTGAAGGTATTTTGTTAAGTGAAATAAGTTAGACTGAGAAAGACACTCATATATGGAATCTAAAAAAAGGTGAAGCAAATGAACAAACAAAACAAAAAACAAACTCATAGGCGCAGAGAACAGATGGGTGGTTACCACAGGGGAAGGAGGGGTGTGGAGGGTAGGCAAAAAGAGCCAAAGGGATCAATTGTATGGTGATGGATGCCAACTAGACTTTTAGTTGTGATCACTTTGTAGTGCATACAGATAATGACTTATAATGTACTCACAAAATGAAACTTACAAAATGTGATCAACCAATTTTACCTCAATTTAAAAAAAGGAAATCTTAAAAAAAATAGAAACAACTGAAAGCAACAGGAATTTGGATTAAAGAGGATACTACAATGCTCAAGCACAATTCCTTCATGTTTCCATGTGATATCTAGGTAATTGTCCTGGGATAGACTGCCTGAAATGCAAACTCACAGGGTCCAAGTCATCTCAAAACTGCCCTGGGTACTGCTGTGCACTTAAAAGAGGCCATGTGATGATTGATCGTGCCCAATGATAGGTTTCTTATTTAACATTTCCTCACTTGGCTTTTAATCCCCTTGAAATCAGTAATGTCCAGTAATCATGGACTGAATCTCCTAGCAAAGCAAGTGATGAGTAGCCTGGGTGTTAGCCGGCACTTTATGGGCAGCTAGGGGAGAGCGGGCCATAGATCTCAACCAAATAATGCATTGCCAGCTCTGGTTGGGTGGAGGTGGTGGAAAGGCTTTACATAGGATTAAAAGGAGGCCCCACTTACAGGTTGGAGGAAGAAGTGCTACCAATCAGCCACAGTATATCTTCTCCCCAGGCCCAAGTTATTCCATAGAGAACCTAGTGGCCACAACTAAGATAACCCTTCACCCTGCCATCCCTCCTCCAGCAGGGGAGGAAGTTTGAATTGGTTCCCAGAAGTGCGGGTATTTTGCATCAAGCATCCACATCCCGGGCTTCCCTTTGTACACAGTAGTTTATAGTTTACATTGTGGCATGTGCCTAGGGAGAAGTAAGGTGGATTGACCCAGGTGGGACTTACACTCAGAAAATATGTGCTTGCATTCTATTAAGAAAAAGATTTATCAGGAGAGTGGTTATCTGGAAACATTCTTTGGCATTCTTAATTTTGAGAAAGCAAGGCTAAACCAAACCTCTTAACATTTCTGAGATTTGAGGGTGAGGTACGGGTGCTGGCTACCAGTAATAAGGAAAGGGGGTGGAAAACGAAGGCAGATTTATGTCAAAGATGAAAGGGGCCTGGATGTGATTGCAAAGGACTGAGGCTTATTCTGCCTGCAAGTGCAGAGATTTCTTGATCCTGATACTATTGGAAGGCTGTCAAAGGTAATATTAAGGGCAAGCTTTCGCCTAGAGGATACAGAGGGCTAGAGATACAGTCCTAAGGACAATGGAGAGCACACTTTTCCCTTGAGGGACAAAAGTTCCCTTTGACTTAATCCTGTGGTCCAAAAACTGCTTGGGAAACACTGCAAGTGAGGTGTGCAAAACTTACAGGGTAAATAAGCATTTTCACATTTCATAAAAGAGAAACACACACATAAAATCATCACCAAGATCAAATCGTTTTGATTATTTTGATTATTATCAACTCGTTGTTTTCTTTTGATTGAGTTTTTCCAATGGGGTATGATAGTGGATTTAACAGTGTGGAGGAGGGTTACAGGCTAATGTTTCATCTTGTGCAGGCCTTGGGCTCCCAGAAGAGGGGCTGAATCTTGCCAACTGTAGAGAAGTTAGGTTGTCTGAGATGGCCAGGATTCTCCTAAGTCTCTTAGAATTCTCAAATATTAGAGGCAGAATTTAGTGACGGCCTCCATCTCTTCATTGTACAAATAGGAAACTGAAGTCCACAGGGAGAATATGGTTTTTCCAGTGGTGGACCCCAACTTGACCATGACCACAACCCTTTCGTGTCTTAACTTTCAACATTTATGTGAAGTGGTGTTTCTGTTGTGTTTTCTGGATAAAGATTCATTTTGGTTTTGAGTAAAAGTTAATATTCATCAGGAATGTGCCTGGGTGGCTGAGTTAAGCATCTGACTCTTGATTTGGGCTCAGGTCATGATCTCATGGTTTGTGAGTTCATGCCCCGAGTCTGGCTCCACGCTGATTATGTGGAGCTTGGTTGGGATTCTCTCTCTCTCCTCTCTCCCTCTCTCTCTGTTCCTCCCCCACTCATGCTGTCTCTCTCTATCAAAATAAGTAAATAAACTCAAAAAAATCCAACAGGAAAATCATTGTGGATATTTCTTGTAACTTTGCCTACAAGAATTCTGTGACTTCCTTAAGGGTTCTGCTCCTCTTTTCTTCAATGCCTTTGCAGGGAGAAGCCAGAGACTGCACAAATATGTTTGTGTATTAGAGCATAACTTTCTCCTCAGATCTAGCTGGGTTTCCCTTCCCTTTGGTACTGGGGCCCATTCTAATCTACACAGGCTTTGAAACTCATGGCTTGATTCACCCTGCCTCATCACACCATCCTCATGCGGGGCACAGCCTTCTCCAGAATCTTCAGTCTCTAGTGGTTTACTGTGGCTGCCCCTCAACACCTAGAAAATCACCATTTGGATCACATAAACCACTCATTCATTAAGACTCAGCTCAACACATATCTCATCAAACAGATCACCTGATTGAGACAGCGGCGGAAATCAAGGTTCTAAGCTCTCACACCCATCTACTATTAGCTTGAGAATCTTAGACTACAGATGGTGATGACTATCTCTCAGGGGTTATGGTTGAATGCCACCTTAAAGTCATCGTTGGAATAATATTTTCATATTATCACGTATAAATAATTCACTCTCATTCCTCAGATTTTAAATTGATCTGCTTTTACTTTCCCTGTAAAGTATGGGATAAGAGTATACATTCACATTTATCCAATGCCTACTTTGGGACGGGCAGGGTGCTAAGCATTTATACCCGTTATTACATCTAATCCTCCCAACAACACTAAGCATAGGTAGTTCTTCCCAATTAACAGACGAGGAGATTGAGCCTCGGAGGGGTAGGTGTTTACAAATAGATGCATATAACTAGTAAAATTTGGAGCTGAGATTGACACCCAGGTCTGGCTTCCAAGCTCAAATTGTCCTTTCTCTTCATCAGTGGCTGAAATTACTCCAATGTGTGCAATTGTTCAGGGAATATGGAGTCATACATTTTTCTATGTATTTCTCCGTGATAGGGAGGCTTTAGAACACATTGTTGTATAACTACCTGAAGACACCCCGGGATTTTTCGCGCCCCACTAGGATGCATGCCGTGCAATCAACTGTAAGTGAATGCTTAACAGAAATACAGCCAGGGTTCTCTGGATAATGGCATATCGCTCCTCAGTTAATCACCGCCTTTGGAGTTGAGTTGGAGTTACTAGACTTGGGTGGGTTTTATCGTTGCTTGTGCTCCTCTTTTTCACACTGTCTCAGATGCCCCCTGCCTCCAAAGCAGCTGGCTTTTTCCTGACTTCCCTATTTCTGTCAAATTTCCTAGTTGTCAAATCTGAGCATTATCTTTGGCTCTTCCATTGCCCTAAGCAAACATGAAGTCAAATTAATTCATCCTTTCTGTGTCTTTGCCTTTCTTTATATTCCTATGACTGCCAGCTGTTGTGAAGTTATTACTGGTATTTGCTTGGGCTGCGGCAACAGTCCTTCCCCTTCCATCCAAGCTGCTCACCAAGTCTGGCTTTAACGTTCTCGTCCTTTTGATTGTGGAATAGTCATGCTCATTTTCAAAACTCGTCAACAGTTTTTCTTTGCTCCAAGGATAAAGCTCAGAGGAGGTATGATATGTGTCTCCACCTGCTTGCAATCTAGGATTTTCCTTCTAAGAAAGTCTTGAGAGGATCATTAAACTGGGTGAACTTGTGGTTGTTCCTTTCCCATTCTGGAACTCAGTTTCCTCCATATTCTATTTTGAGGGGTCCCTTAAGGACTGTAATAAATAGGTACAGTCAGAATTTGGAGAGTGGATCAAGAACATTCTAGGGGTGCCTGAGTGGCTCAGTTGGTTAAGCGGCCGACTTTGGCTCAGGTCATGATCTCACGGTTCATGAGTTCGATCCCCGCGTCGGGCTCTGGGCTGACAGCTCAGAGCCTGGAGCCTGCTTTGGACTCTGTGTCTCCCTCTCTCTCTGCCCTCCTCTGCTCACGCTCTGTCTCTCAAAAATAAATAAATGTTAAAAAAATTTTTAAAAAAAGAATATTCTATTCTGGGGCCCCTGGGTGGCTCAGTCAGTGGAGCATCCAACTCTTGATTTTGGCTCAGGTCATGATTCCGGGGTTGTGAGATCAAGCCCCACATCAGGCTCCACTCTCAGCGTGGAACCTGCTTAAGATTCTCTCTCTCCTTCTGCCCCTCTCCCCTGCTCATGCTCTCTCTCTCTCAAATAATAATAATAAGAAGGATCATTCTATTTTGCTAATAGGCAGATGGAGGCAAGGACTTAGAGAAAAGGAAAGATAATCTGAAAGAGGGACAGTGAGAAAACATCTTTATAAAAATTTCTGTTCACTTACCCTCATTGTTCCTAATGAGTGTTTCACTTAGAAACGGACACTTTCGCTCAAGCTGTGGGTGTGAGGTTGCCCAGCTAATTGTCCCTAGCAGCCATCAAAGTCATGGCCTTGGCTTCATTTAGCCAGGGGATCTACCTAACTGAGCTAATGAGTTGCAAATGACAAACAACTGTGTGGCTATGACTGAATTTAGGAGTGCTTCAGCAAGTTAGAATCTGGGAGGTTTACGGAGAGAGAACCCTGAATCGCTTACAGTTAAGATGCCGACTCTAGTGATGGACTGCTGGGAAACTGCACTGGCTAGGAATTTATTTGAATAAAATGAATCTAATTAGGAACCATGTAGCTAGTCATCATAATGATTGGGTTAGAGGAGGGACTAGTCAACCATGCCCAAAAAGCTTCTGTGCTCACTGAGGCACAGTGTTCAGTGACAGAACTTAACAAAACGGCTACATGAGTTCCTCTTGGCTGGAAATTTGATCCCACTGGCTAGCGTGTTAGGTCTATGTGTCATTTGGAAGGAGAGGTGGAGCCTCTGCATAGGGGCCTATGCAGATGAAAGTATTTATTAAGTCCTCCAGGAGAGTTAAGTAACTGGCGTAGGAGGGCAGAGCCAGAGGACAAGAGGAAAGCAGTTACTGATGAATATTTCTCTGGCTTGGAGACCCTACCAGAGCCAGCAGTGGGTCAGTCCAGCAAGACCCGTTCCCACGCAGCTACTGGGGAGTGTAGGTATAGGACCATTCGGGATCCTCAAATAGGCCTACTTTTAAAACCATCTTAAATTTGCCAGTGTGTTTTAAAACATTGCTTGACAACCCCCTTAGGCCATAAGACATGTTTATACTTTGGATCAAAACCACATAATCACAATGTTCTGGAATCTTCTTAGGGAAATCTTCCCATCTGCAGTGTTTAGCTCTGCAAATATCAGTGTAATAGAGCAACCCCTAAACCAAATAAAATGTTCTTTAAGGTTTCTTTTGAGTAAAGAACACAGCGATGCTAAAGAGGAAAGGATTCCAGGAATTAGTTTAGGAAAGAAACAAGGCAGTGAATTTCTACAGCAAATTTATGTTTTGACGACTCCAGGAGTTACACACCTTGTGCTTCAGAGGAGAAGTGGGCTTGCTCTGTCCGGCCCAGTATCAGTGCAGTAATGACATCTGGGGCCTCCTCAAGGGGTACGTGCTCTCCCCTGAGGAATTAAATAGTGCAAAAGGCATATTTCCTATCACCTCAAAGCTGTGGCAACCGCCCAGCCTAGCTGGCCCCACTTGGATAGAAGACTGTTTTTTTCAGCATGAAATAAATGGATTGTGCCTTGGATGATGTAGCTGCTTCCGTTGTCTTAACCACTGATGCAGATCACAGCATGAGTGATGTGGCGGCAGCAGCCATCCAGAGCCACTGTGAAAGGAGATGCGATAAATGGAGTGGTTGGACCCAAAATGAGTTTGGCCTGCACGATTGGCTTCGGGAAGCAGGGCAGGGGCCCAGGAAGGCTGATTCAAGTAACCCAGGTCCCAAGAATGATGGTCTATGCCAAGGTCCACATTTGCCACACCCTCTGCACAGCTCTGGTTACACTAAAGTGGTATTTTCACCTTAATATAAAAGGATGCTATTGTGAATGGCCAAGAAGAGAGGTCACTCACTATCTCCTACTCCAAGCAGTGCAGTTGGGTTTAACTCATTCAGAAGACGGTATATGTTCTTGCTGCTTAACGTATGGCCCCTAGATCAGCATATCAATTATAGAAGACCCCAAACATGCTGTACTGACATCTTTGTTCCTTAAAGTATGGTTCATGGACCAGTTCTTGGCATCACCAAGGCTGCTTGTTAAAAATGCAGACTCTTGGGCCCCACCCTAGACTTCAATGAATTAGAATCTGCCTTTTGACAAGCTCCCCAGGGGATCTGTAAGCACATCAGAATGTAAGAACCACTAGTCTGGTCATTTTTATATATCTACCGAGAACCACGCTTTGGCTGGTGAACACAGATGGGTGAGTCAGAAGGAAGGAAAGCCTAGGCTTTGGTAGAGGTTATGGTGGGAAGTGTAGGGCTAGGAGGGGACCAGAGCATGAACTGGCAAAGGCTGGACAGTGACTCACTTGTTCAACCTAGGCCCAGGACAAGTCTCTTGACATTTATGCCGATGGCTCTCTGACACACTGAGTAGCAAGTCAGGGTCTTCATCTAACAGGGGATATTTCAAGTCTCCAACCAAGGTAGACCCAGGGAAAATCCTAGCATTATCAGACTGGAAAGAACTCTTTACTACTCTGTCCAAATGGGCAGCCTAATCTCATCTATTACTGTGTCGTCTTGCCTTTCCCATCAGCCAAGGAGGGTCTCAAGGGGCTGCAGCCAGAGAGCTCTTGGCAGAAAGGCTATAAAGCATAGTGGCTTCCCTGACAGGTGCGAAGGGCTGCAGGTGGAGAAGACCTTGGACTGAGTCCTGTAGTAAAGGGGAACAAAAGATCCAGAGGAGTAGCCCCAGGGCTATCTGCCTAGGCAGCAAGGAAACTGCAGACACTCAATGAGGAACCCTCAAACCTGCTCAGAGGTGAGGCATGGGGAGTTAACGCTACCAGTGGGGGAACTGCAGTGCTGTCCCCCCGCAGTTGGGTCTCTGTCCTATGTGACATGCTGCTATTGGATTCCAGTTTTTGAAATGCTCCTGAAGTTTTGCCTCTAGTGGTTGTTGCCAAAGCATGAGCACCATAAATCCCACATCAAATCCCACCAACTCGAAGCCATCCACTTTTGGTCTCCTTGAACCAGCCACAAACCCCAAGCCACAATACGAAGAGAAATGCTAACCTCCTCGGAGCATCCCCGCAACACTGATTCCAACTTAGTCAGCCAGTTCTATGGAGCTCTGCAAAATTTGAGAGCTGACGGGATATTTACATTGATGAAAATTCGGAAAGTGGTCCTAAAGGCATCCCAAGGTTGTTTCCAGGGTGAAGGCGCTAAGAGGACTTTGTCCCGACTTTGCCTTGATGGCAGCTGCATGGAGATGAAAGGCTTGTAAATGGTTTCCTGTCCCTAGAGCCTGACGGTCCCCTGTGCCATTTTAATTTAAGCTTTCTGGATTGGAATAGAATGAACACTCAGGGGAGGTTAATTATCCTAATTAGAAAAGAAGTGAAGTTATGGCCCTTCTAGGTCAGGCATTTGGACAAACCTCCCCCTGGCTCCCAAGCTTTGGGCATCAGTTCCTCACTTGAAAGCCAAAGGATACACAAAGGATCCTCCCCAGCCTTCTGCCAAAGTCCCTGGAGAAAGACAGCAGAGAATTCTTTTCAGGAAATGGTGTGTGATCAGCCTGTGTCCCGGGGCCAGAGACAGGGTTATCTGGAGGTGGCAGATAGGTGGGCACAACTAGGGGGGCACAGGGTGTGGGTCCACCCCCAGGCCTCGCAGCTCTGGAGCGCCAAGCAAGGTCAACGTAACTTGTGTGAAATGTGATCATCTCAAAAGATATGCATCTTTCCCTGAGCCTCTTGATATCCTATCTTCAGTCGGCCAAGGATGTTGGTAACTCTCGGAAAGGCAAATTCCTCTGGTACTCTGCTGGTACTTCTTGGATCAATATTTTGTTGTTGGACTTATTGAGTCCCAAATGCAATGCCTTCCTCTTCTTCCACTCTCTTAAGCACATCTATTCTTGGAATAGAGCAACCCTGCTTCCAGTACAGAACATGCCTTAGATGATGTGTGTGAACTTTCTTAGCACGGTATCTGACACATAGTAGGTGCTCACTAAATGTTAGTTTGCTCCTTTTCTTCCTATTAGAGAAGAGTGTGTCTGGTACACGGTCATAATCATCACTTGTTCTGCTCCCTGAGCCTTGTACTTGATGTATGAAGTGATAGCAATTTGTCATCTGGTGACATAAAGGGAAACATAAAGCCTTAGATAAAGCTACAGTAGTAACTGTATAATATTAAAGATCAAACTGACCAATTATTCAGACATACCCAACAGATATGTCTAGTACTTGCCTTTGAATTATCCATGTACCCACGGGATGAATTAAAAAAAAAAAAGACCTTAAGCACCATCTTTCAAAACAGGCCTCAGATTGTTGAATGATCAATTTGTGGGTCTATTACAATTTGCCTTATTCATACAGAATAGTCCAAGAGCATTAACATCAATGACTCCTAACAGAATGATAGAGCAAGTGGAGGTCTCAATAGACCATTTAATCTACCCAGCCCTGCTTCCCCTGGCCTCTCATCTCCAGCCATTCTGTCTACCTGCTCTTTAAAATGGACTCTCCTGGGTTATTTGCAATAGGGACATGGAATCCAAGGTGTGAATGGTACCGAATAGTGGATACGCTTAAATGCACTTATAGTTAATTCTAGAATCTTTTTCATACTTTATAATTGAATATGTGTCCGCATGAAATGGGAATGACTTTAAAATACAAAGGCCTGGTGCTAGAGGAAATTTGAAACTGCCCCACTTTCTTATGCTTATCTCTTGTGCAGTTTGTATGCATGACTCTCTCCATGCTCACCTCCCAGACTTCTACAAAATATTCACCTCTGTAGAACTGCACTCCCCCAAATCTTCCCTAGTGCGGAGGGGGCAGCTGTCAATTTTGAAGGATGAATGGAAGGTAAACAGAGGACGTTTCACATATTGGGAAGAAAAGTAATGAAGGAAAATGGATGCTAATGGACAAACTCAAAAGCAGCATTGGCATTGAGGATAACCAACCCCTATAAGTAGGCAAGGGGAATGAATACAGGAGACATGTCTTCTGAAGTCTTGCTTATTTTTTGCTTGGCTCTGTTAGTTCCCAAGTTTTGGCATCACGCCCCTTAGTTAGTGGAACCAGTCACCCTCTAGCGGTAAACTTTGGGTGGCGTGGGTTCAAAATCGGATCATCTGGGATAAGTTCGCTTTGAAAGTAAGTTTCTCTTTGACTCCTAGAAGCCTAAGTCCCACGTTTGAGGACCGTGGCTCTGGCAAGCTTCTAGAGCAAGCTCTTCTTATGGGAGGAAGTATCCAGGTACTAGATTTACCTGAGGGATGAGTTATGGCCTCAGAAATTTTTATCATTACAGAAATTTCAAGGTATTTTTTTTCTGTCATTGAAGCTTTGTATGATCACCGTTTAGGGGAAGAAGGACCGGAAATGCATCTGGACCTGCTGAGAGCTGGCAGAAAAAAATCTTAAGAAGATAAGGCATTTTGTTAAGACTGCCACCAAATCCCAAGACTGCCTGTGGCATTATTGACAGTAAGTGAAATCATCTTTTTATTTATTTTATCTGATTTATTCCAAGACTCTCTTCTTGCCTTTCAATTAATAATGCAAACTTAATTTCAAACTAGCTCCAGGCCAGTAAAACCCTCTTGGAAGCAGCTGCCAAACTTTCTTTTATTTAATAATTCCACGCTTGTCAGATGGACTTGTGTTCTTACGTGGGAGTAGGCCTCATCGGCTTTCTTGAGAGTCGTCATTCCAAAGGACCCTGCTAGCCTTCACATATGGAGTCAGCAAAACCCCTGCCCCTAGTCAACGTGGGCTAATGGTCCCGAGACTGGGTCTCTTGGCCTTCGGTACTTCAAAGACATTGAATGACAGGGGGAGCCTGAGAGGAACTGTTTTCCTTCGAGGTGGGCCCTGCTAGAATCACGCACGGTGCCAGAGATACAGAGGCCATGTTGAGAGATCCTAGAGATGAAATAATCATAGAACATCAGGATGGAAAGGGACCTTAGATATCATTTACTTTAATGTTTTTATTTCACGGACACACACGCTAAGGGCCACAGGGGAATGTGGCATGCTCAGAGGATGGGAAAGCCAGGAGGAGGGGGAAAGTGCCTTCCAACGTGTGTGGAATTTTCTGGTACCTGAGTGCTTGACAGAAAGTCCTTGTGTTGGCATTATTGAAACGCCACAGAAAATACCTCTAATGCGCCTAAGTCCACTTTTCTTCCTCAACAAATATAACGAAGTGAATATTGTGGAATCCTTCTTGGTGCCCAAGGATCTTGCAATACCTCAGGGCCCTCAGTCTGAATGTATGTATTCATTGCCAGGACTATAGAAGTCGAAAGTGGAAGCAATGGGCCAAATGTGTACTGACCCTGGTGCAGGGAAATTGCCACTTTTACTAAATCTCTGATATCACCTGCTCTCTCTGTCTCTCTCTTTAAATCACTTGTTTCTTTCCTCAAAACTCCGGGCAGAAATTCTGACCCATCAGACTCTGAGTGATTGAGATTTTACTATAAAAAGATAGCTGAATGTTATTTTGGAAGCTGAAATTAGGGCAGACACATTGTATGCCTTCACTGGATTCTCCTTGGGCTTAGCACTAAAACTGGAGCCTTTGGGTCATGAGAGATTCTCCCCACAGAGGAAATGCCTGAAGCAAGCCAGGATGTTCCCGGGGCATGGATGTCAGACAGCAGAGTCGAGGGGGCGAGATTGTGGCATCAAAGAACGTGGCATTATTGTGAAGAGTGGCACTAGACCAGTACTGACCCTGCCTGAAATCGGTGACAATGAAAAGCATAAAGCATAGAGAGAACTTCATGGAAAGGGATGGACCTTTTAACCACAGTGCCCTCCCAGATACACATTTCCTTAAAATGTTTAAATGGTGAAGCATGTAAGTCTCAAATGATGACAGACCATTGCCAGCAGATATCCCCCCGGGTGAATCATGCATTTCATTCACCTTAACATCCCTTCCTGAATCCAGCCCATTGTCACCCAAACCAAGGCGACAAATATTCCTTGGAAGTGTCCTTTCCTTTATCTGGAGAGGGAGAACCTGGACCAAAGCACTTCTCTGAAAGTAAAGGAGTGCTTTTATGACTTGTTTGTTTGGTCAAACTTCCATTCTGCCCACTACGGAGTAATTCTGCTTCCCTCCGTGATTGGTCAGGAGCCTGGACATGCCCTTAGAGATCCCGCAGCCTACCTTTCCCACAAAGTGCCACAGGGCATACCTGAATAAAATCTAAATGTGCTAAAACTAATTTGACTTTAAAGAAATTTTGCAGTGGTCCTTGAAGTAATGGGAGACCCTTCAAAGGTGAGAAACGGTGAAGGGCTTGGGGGTGGAAATGTTATGCTCCCAAACTTGGATTTGGAACACTCCCTGGGCACCCAGCCATAGGAAAGAAACCCTGTTGTAGGTGTGTAATGGCGGACACTTGTCCTTTCCGGGCTCAGAGGATGAAATCGCCGAGGGAAAAGCCATGACCTTTGAAATAGCTGCTTCCCCAGACTTTCTCTGACCTTATCAAGAGATTAAAGCCCCTCATTGGAAATTTCGGCTAAGAGGGAACGATTTCAGTATTAGGAGAATACATGGGCCCAGGTTACCCTTGACTTATCTTAGCATACAAAAGTGGCTCAGTGTGGATAGAGTAATAGGCCCATATAAGGATCCTCAGAATGTCAGGAAGAGACTTCCAGCAGCACTCAGAGCGCCTTCTACTACATAAAATTACCGGCAACGTGGGAAATGGGAATATTATAATCTCGAAGAGGAAATTAAGGCCCAGAGAGGGGCATGGTTTGGCCAAGATCATCCAGCTTCTGCTGGGAGCAAGGAGGCAACCCGAGGTCTGTCTTGTTTCAAAACCCGTGCACTTCCTACCTCAGTAGAGACCTGGGAGGAGAAAACCGGGGTGAATGAAAGATGCTTTAAAAACTGTAAAGACTATACTGGGGTTGGAAAGACATTTAAAGATCATCCAATCAGTCTTACTTTATAGACATGGAAAGCGAGGTCCAGAAAAGGATACTGACAGACTCAAGATCACTCAGAAAAGAGCTCAGCCAAAATTTTAACACGGAATTCATCTTATCTGAACAAAAACCCGAGTCTAAAAAGAACTAAAATCTACTCTCTGATCCAGTGACACCGGATTCCATGACTGAAATATGATTCCAAACTATCCTAAAAATTTTCAGGTCTGTCTTTTAAAGGTGTGGTTTGCCCAGAAGCTCTATTTATTATGTAATGGGCTCATCAGGGGCAAATATCTTTATTCTAGGTCTTGGAAACAACCTGAGCCCTTTCTAGGATGTCCCTGCCACTGGCCACGAAGTTATCCAGGGAGAAGAATGGGAATTATTTGGTAAAGCTATACCCACTCCTTGAAACACAAAAGTTTTTTGTTTTTTTTTAAATGTTTATTTATTTTTGAGAGAGAAAGAGAGAGACAGAGCATGAGCGGGGGAGGGTAAGAGAGAGGGAGACACAGAATCAGAAGCAGGCTCCAGGCTCTGAGCTGTCAGCGCAGAGCCTGACATGGGGCTCGAACTCACAGACTGAGAGATTATGACCTGAGCCGAAGTCGGACACTCAACCAACTGAGCCACCCAGGCGCCCCAAAACACAAAAGTTTTTATGAACTTTGTTTCAAACAGTGAAATCTGCTTGAAATCGTATATGAAGGCATTGCCACAAACATTTTCAGCTAACTGCCTTATTCTTGTGTGAGCCCAGCATCCACAGTAGGATTGGGCTCACAGTAATTTGAGAAGTTTAGATTTAGAATTGTCTTCTCCTTCGCTGACCTCAGGCACATTTTAAGTTATGTAACAGATTTGACAGCGTGGGCTTTGTTTGGGTGGCTCAGTCAGTTAAGCTTCCGACTCTTGGTTTTGGCTCAGGTCATGATCTCACAGTTTGTGGGTTTGAGCCCTGCATCAGGCTCCACACTGTCAGCATGGAGCCTGCTTGGTATTCTCTCTCTCTCTCTCTCTCTCTCTCTCTCAAAAAAAAAAAAAAAAGAAGAAGAAGGTGGGCTCTAAAGTCACACAAGCAGTGTTCAAGTTCTAACTCTACCACCTACAAGCTGTGTGACTTTGGAAAAGCTATTCAACTTGTCTGTGCATCACTTTCCCCATTCATAAAATGAAAATAGTAATATCTGATATTTATTGGATGGCTACTATGCTAATTCAACCCCTTTAATTCTCATGGGTAGCTGTCCCCTGAGGTAGGTGGCTATTATTTCCATTTTATAGAGAAGGAAACTGAGGCACTGAGAGTTTAAATATCTTGTGCATTATCACACAGCTAGTAAATAGTAAAGGCAGGATTAAACCCAGACCATCTGACTCAGAGCTGGCACACTTAGCCACTACACTATACCTGACCATTGAGTTAATGTGAGGAGTAAATGGCATAATAGATTAAAAAGTGAAACCTAGGGCCTTGACAAATAGAAGCACTTGGTAAATAAACATTAGCCTGTGAATAACTCCATTTCTACAAATGCTTTCTTGAATAACCCAAACCACCTGATCTTCCTTATGGTTGCGTTATTGCAGTATAAAGCCTATAATTTAGGACTAGATTATATATTGTCCTAGGTAAAGAACCATGTCTTTTCCTTCTCTGTGTTTTCTATGGTGCCTAATAGACCCATAGGGGCTCACAGCATGTTTGTGGACTGGAATCTGCAGGGTGACTATCGGTGCCTGGTGACAGGAATAACTGTTCCCACAGCACAGCGCTTCCCAAGCTCTTATGTGCACATGAGTCACATGAGGATCTTGGGAATGTGGATACTGATTCCAGAAGTCTGCCATGGGGCCCAAGAGTCTGCATTTTGGACAAGCTTCCAGGTGATGCTGATGCTTCTGGTCCATGAACCACACACTTTAAGTAGCAAGGTTATAGGGTATGGCATCTTTAGGGTCTTCTCCATAATTGGTAGGTTTTGGTAGGGGTAGGCTTGGATGCATTTAATAAACTAAGGTATATAAGGACTTATATAATCACAAATAAGGTGAAATCAGGCATTTTACTCTCATGCAATAAACAATAATATGGAAATTGGAGACTGGTCACGAGCAGCCGTTCATTTAACAAGCCCTCATAAAAACCCTACTACATGTAAAGCTTTGTGCTGGTAGTTACCATGGACAGTATAAAGCTAGTATAGCAGGCTACACATTACCATGCGGATCGTCAACTTGGGTAAAGTCTTCTGCGTTCTGCTTCAGGGGACTAAGTGGACTTTGCATGTTTAAATTGAAATATGGAAGGAAAGTAAGATAATTATTTATTGGTGTGCAAGGATTAGTAATGCTGATTAAGGCCATTTAGATTTGCCGATTGTACTTAACACTGTATTTTCCACTGTTTACTATTGGAGTAATTATTTGTGTCAAAGTAATTTCTGAGGGAACATGGTGTAATTTATCTCAAGTCCCAGTTAGATGATCTTGATATTTCGGCCTCTTGAATAGTAGCAGGAGACATAGAGTTTTTTTTAATTTTTAAATTTTTTAATTTTTTTTTTATTTTTGAGAGAGAGAGAGAGAGAGAGAGACAGCCTGAGCAGGGGAGGGTCAGAGAGAGAGGGAGATACAGAATCTGAAGACAGACTCCAGGTTCTGAGCTTTCTGTCAGCACAGAGCCTGACACGGGACCCGAACCCACGAACCGTGAGATCATGACCTGAGCCAAAGTCGGACGCTTAACTGACTGAGCCACCCAGGCGCCGCGAGACATAGGTTTTTAAATGGTGTGTGGAAGTAGAGTGTGACATGGGGAGGGTGCTGGTAACAGGGGGAGGTGAACTAGTTTGATTCATGAGCAATGGGGTAAGAAAACAACATCTAGGACATTTATTTACATACTCTTCTCAAAGTAAATGAACCAGGGGAAACATAGGCTATAGGTAGCACAGTTCAATAGTAAGAACATTGGACCAGAGGTCAGGAGACCTGCAATCTAGTCTCTCTCTTCTGTTGGTCTAGCTGTGGGACCTTACATACCAGTCTTAGCAGCCAGATCCAAAGACGTTATCTAAAAACAGCAGGTCGACAAGCAAAAGTGATATAAAAAGTCTAGGTAGCATTAGCAATGATTTTGCACACGTTAAATCAAAACTTGTTCTCCAAACTCCCCAAATAGACAATGGAAAACCAAAGGTCATTCTCCCTTCATTCTAAGCGGGAGTGGAGAAATACTATTCTACTCACAGAATACCGTTTCTGCCAGAGAAAGCCAGACTCTCTTCCCACCTATCATTTATTTTAGTGACACACTCTGAAAATTTTAAGAATAGAGATAGAAAAGAGGTTTAGGAGATTGGACCCCCTCTCACACTTCCACCAAATATGTCCTTCATTGAAAACAATTGTACTGTGAGCCTCATGTGTGTCCTTGTGTCATTTGTCTCTTGCGTCTAAAACTTGGACTGTGCCAAAACCCCAATCAGAACTAATCAATGTTTCTGATCAATCTGCTCCCAGTCGACTTGGGTTTTATTGGAACAATTATTCATTTGCTTTCTTATAGATCCTAATTCTGACTCAGTGAGCGTCTGGCTCCAGCTATGGGCCATGACACTTAAATCATAGTGTACTTTGGATGGTGCTCCTTCTTGCAGGGTGACCATAACTCAGAAAACTTTCTGGGTATCCTATTTAAATATCCAACTCAGCATCCTGTGATATAAAGAACCCCTCCATGCCATTTGTTATGATAGGTGCTGTGAGGCACGACTCTGATTGCAGGGACTCAGATGTACAATAAATCCGACTACACTCTGCTGGCAGTGCACATAATTATAAAATATGCAGAATGCTTGTTATTAACTAGTCTCATGGAGAAGATCTACTGTGCCATGCAGGATATATTTGGGAATAGAGCTACAAACAGTGATTGATTTTTTAAAATTCATGTCTCTCCTATCCTTTTAATCATTCAACCTCTAAGAACTAGCAAACATTTATAGACATTTAATGAATGGGAAGCAAGGCCCATTTGCAAAGGCTGATAAAAATTATTGTTTGCCTCTTAAGTGAAGATTAAGTTCCGGTTTTGTTTTTAATATGAAATTATTTAACAGAGCACTTTTTTTATGGTGGCTATGCAGAAATAGAGACCAAGATATAAATCAGCTGGGAATTATCAAGGGAGCCTCCTAATAGTTATAAAAACAATGAAAGCCATTCGTAATCTTTAACCGTTTGCATCCCTGTTGAACAGGCTATCATTTTTTGGCCAATATTTATTCTCAGAAGACAGGCTTGCGTGTACATTCAACATCAAGCAACACAAACACTAAAGACATACACGCAATTCCTTTTTCTGCAGTGAAGCTACAGCAATTCGTTGTTTGTAGGGTCCCTGTAGAAGAAAGAATGCTCACAGGGACTGAGTGAAAGCCATGAGGGTGACGCCGGGCTCCATCACAGGGAGAGGCTGCAGACATGTAAGAACAGAGCTCAGCTTTGCTCGATTGACGCCGGCTTCCCGAATCTTACTAGTATGGTGCTTCCCAGGGTCTCATGCCCCTGGTCTCCTCTTCCAGGAAGTATTCCCAGCCATAGCGCCATAGAAAGATGCCTTCAACACGGCCTCTTCCTTTTCCTGTTTTCAAGGGAGTCGCTTGGGCCCAGGAGATCCTCGAACTCACTTCTGTTAGGGCTAAGTGCCTCCTCACTGGAGAGTCGAGGCTGAAAGGCATCAGAAATACCAGTTTCCCAAGATTAAGGAGCCTCCAAACAGCCGTTCACCCGTGTCGCAGCCAATTTCTTGGAAATATGAGCGGGTGGCTGTAACTTTATCAGGTTACTCATTAAAGGGAAGCCTTGGAATTCAGCTGCCTTCGGTTTCTGCTGTTCACTGCTGATGAGCACAGAGTCTGGAATGAGTCTGTAGGGATTTATTTCTCAGCTCTGCTACCTATTAGCCGCACAACGCTGGGTAAGTTATTTAACGTCTCCGTGCTTCAGTTTTGAAAATTTCAAAAAAGGGGTAATATTAACAGTATTATTAACCCATTGGGTTGTCAGGATTAAATAAAATAATGTATATGAAGCACTTAGCCCAGTGCCTTGTCCGTGATAAGCAGCCAACAGATGTTGTTGTTTCTTCAGTTATTAGTAAGGTCTCTTTGGGGTACCAGGGGCAGAAGCCTGACTGGAACCACCTTTGACGAAGGCATTATTGGCGTCAGTAACTGAAAAATTTAGGGATTGAATGACGTCAGAACGCAGGTTCTTCATTGCTTGTCCCGACTTCACAGGTATCCAATTTTGACATAAACTCTGTACCTCAGTTTCTTAGTCTGTAAAACGGGCTAATACTAATAAATTTACTTCACAGGACTGGTATGAAAATTAAATGAGTTCATGTGTGTGAGGTGCCTCCAACAGGGCTTGGCACATAGTAGGCCTTGTACAGGTGTTAGCTAATATAATTATTATTGTCACTTTCACGTATTTATTTCTGTTTATTTATTTATTTTGGAAGAGAGAGTGTGAGTGGGGGAGGGACAGAGAGAGAGGGAGAGAGAATCCTAAGCAGGCTCTGCACTGTCAGCTTGGATCCCGACGCGGGGCTTGAACTCACAAAACTGTGAGCTCATGACCTGAGCCAAAACCAAGAGTTGGATGCTTAACCGATTGAGCCACCCAGGTGCCCCTGTTGCTGTTATTTTAATATGTGGTGTCTCTTCTTCCTGTGTTTTCCCTTCTCCCTTCTGCTCCTGCGGTTGAGTGCTTCTTTTATTCTCCTTCCTAGGGCCCTTCCATACGTATTCCACTTACCCTACTCTGCAAGCTATTATCACCCTTCCCACCCACCAGTTCCAATGCCTCTGCTCTATGGCGACGTTATGGCGGGCAGGGTTTCATGTCAGGTGCAGGCAAGCAAAAGTACAGGGGATGCGCTAGATGGCACAGAGCAGGAAGGAACACTTGCATTCAATGCACTGATGTTCTGCCCTTCTGTCGGCCTTATCCGCCTCCTTAAATTTCTTCATGCAATCTTTGATGATTAGGATTTATCAGATACTATCTATGAGTATCCAGTTCCTCTCTCAGGAGTCCAGTGACCACCTGTTCCTCCTTGTGTATTCTGGACTTTCTCCGGGGACACCTCGCTTAGCTCTGCCTCAACTATAAACCATCCCTTTCCTATCCCTCAAAAAATACCTGCCCGTTTTATGTACCATACCTTTGGGGCCCTGGTCTCATCTGGGTGACAATGGCTCAACCAGATAAACTCATACCGTAGAACCTGTTACCCTTCCCTGGGAATGGAATGCACTGGTCATCAGAAGCCCCCCACGAAACAGCATTAACGGGACTTTCACTCTGACAGGCCAAGGAAAAGAAATCTGTGGGCAAGAAGTTTCTTCTCAAGTCACATTGCGCGGGTAGTTTTGCCGGCCTGCAGAAAGGTTAATTTTGAAGAGTCTCCACGGTGTGGCCCTCCTGGCCACTCCCAGACTTCCCCAAAGTTCTTTTCCATTCTGCCCTTCCTAAAAACAAAATGTCACTGAACTTGGCTTTCAAACTACAGGGTTCTGTGGCCGGCCCCATCCACATCGAAGTAGCATAAGATCCTTCCTTTCCGGAGAGCCACTCATTCATCTTTCCTTGGAGAGAGAATTCCCAGGAACAAACCCTCAATGGAGACCACTTGGGGGCTCTTGAACGTCTCGTCTTCGCTATTTTGAGGGGCAGAGGTCTTCGAAGCTCACTTTCGGGTTATTAGAAGTCCTCGGCACCGACCAGTCGGCAGCCTAGGATGAGACTGGAGGTTGTCTGGGAGTAGCGGTGGAGAGGTGAGCCGGCCCCCAGGACGCCTGTGCCATTGTACTGCTGCCCGTAGCTGGAGTCTACTCCGAAGCCCATCCTCAAACGCAATTTGCAGTACATCCAGGCGCAAATCCAATTAAACAGCAGAAAGGGATTTGCATGCATAAAATAACTCCAATGCACAGTTTTAAAAAATGACCCTGATAGCTACAATTCAAAGGCCTTTCTTTGGGAAGGTCCGTATCTGGAGCAGGTTAGCGGATGTTTGAATCTCTGCCCCAAAGTATCTGAAAGATTAGATGAAATTACGTTCCCAAAGCTCAGGGCAGCTTGGTGGTCGGGAACAAAATAAAACCTGACACACAGCTAGATGCTAGTTTTGGTCATTTACCCCCGTGAAGAAGCTTCATTCTTTGAATTCTGGATAGCCTGAGGCAAAAGCCAGATGTCAAAGCACATGGCACAGTGTTTGGCACCCAGTAGGTGCCCAGTGAGTATTAGCTGAACTGAATGAGTAGCCAAAGCTCCCCTTTGGCCGTTGGCAGGCACTGTTTCTTGTCTACCCAAGATCAATTTCCCTCTTCTTTGCTAACATAATCCTGGTTTTGTTTAAGGTGGCAACGTGCCCAGCTAAATACTCTCTTTCCCAGTCTCCCTTGCAACTGGTGTCGAGTGGGTGGGGCGTGTAATAGAGTGCTAGCCAAGGAGACTTAAATGGAAGCCTATTGGGGAAACTGGCAAAGATTTTGTTTTCCTGATAAAAGGTGATGGATGTGATTTGTACCGCTCTTTCTTCATCTTCCTGCCTCTCGTGACCAGGAGGTAACAACCATGAAGGTGAAAGCCAGCATGCTCAGGACGGTGAAACAGACAGGAAGAACTTAGGTCTTTGACGGCATTCTTGAACAGCCGAATCGATGCCTACAACTACGTACTTGGAGGCTTCTGTTATATCTTTTGGAAAGCCCTGTGTGTTTAAACTGCTGATAGTTGGGATCTTGTTACTTGCAGCCTAATGTGATCCTAATAGATACATCTCTCCCTACCGCCCGGCTTTTAGGACCTTAAAGTGAGTTCCTGGCTATTCAGTGTGCCTCAGTGGAGCGCAGCGCCCAAGTCAGGCTGCTATGCCAGCGTGCCCAGCCCCCCAGCTTCAGGCCCTCCCTGACCTCCAGCCACCACCACCAATAAAACCGAAGCGGAACCTGTCGTGTGTCCTACTTCCTCAGGGCCTTGTGAAGTGATAGGAGCTAACTGAATAAATGCCTGTATGTTAAAGCTTTAACTCATAACAGAGTTCTCCAATCTGTTAGCCTCAAAGGGTTGCCCCTTCTATTCCGACAACTGGGTTGATAGGTGTGGCAAGGATATCAAAGGACACATTTGTGGCCAAAGCAAGAATTTGGGTGTCCATCTACCCCATGTTGGAAGCAATCGCCTTCCAAAGGTCTGGCTCTATTTGGAAGTATTGTGGGGATGACTTTTTATTCCTTTCACAGATTTTATTTAGTTGTCAGTAACATTTGCATGATTCTGAAAAGTAACGCAAAAAAAGAGCACTGGATAGGATCCTCTGCAGGATTATAAAAGTTACTGCGCTGTATAAATTGAGAACATGATTATGATGTCTAATGCAAACACATTTTATTTATTTTGAGGGAGACAGGGAGAGAGCACACATGTGCATGGGGTAGGGGCAGAGATACAGGGAGACGGAGAATCCCAAGCAGGTTCCGCACAGTCAGTGCAGAGCCCGACATGGGGCTTGATCCCATGAGCCGCGAGATTACAACCTGAGCTGAAATCAAGAGTCAGCCAAACTGACTGAGCCACCCAGGCACCCCGCAAGCACATTTTTTCAGACATAGCCTCTTTTACACACACACACACACACACACACACACACACACACACCCTTGAAGAGAGGGAGCAAGAGAAACAGAATTTAGAAGCTCATTAAAGCTGAGCATTGATGAACTGCACGTGGTGGGCGCCCCTCCCCCACAGAAGACCAGAAGGCTCCCTTATTTGGTTCTATGTCTCTGTGGTCTAGCAACCTATGCCCCCGTGGTGTTTTTGGACCTTCATTAGTTAATCCACTCTGTGTGGAATTGTACTGAGTAGCCCACAATGAAAATAAACAAAAGTTATACAGTGACGAGCCAGGAGACATAAACTACATTCTTGTTCTAACTCAACAATGAACCCAGAAGCAAAAAACACTGGCAGACTTACAGTGAAAGGATTGCATTTCATCCTCAAACTTCTACGGTCTTCCCCACTCTTGAAAGATAGGAAGGGGAGCATGCCAAGTAATGAACTGACAGTATTTCAGTGCCGTGGAAGGAGACTTCCCGCCCTTACGTTTGACTATCTTTCTAATCAACACTGCTCTCAGTTATTCTCCTCACCAGTTTTTTCCCCCCTCTCTCTCTCCTTCCTCTCTTGTATCTTAGTGCATCATTCCAGTATAAGCTATGGCATTTCTCAGAACATTAAAAAGACTAGAGTCAGTATGGAATATAAATAGCTTTGAAACATCTCCAGAATGTGTCATAAAGAAGCAGGGGAGATAAAAATTTAAAGAGAGAGAAGGTATAAACATAAAATAAAATAAAAGCATCTTAAAAAAACCAAATCTTTTTTTCACTGAGCGGAATTTGTCAGGGACTTAGGTGTGTGTGCTTTAAGCAACCTGAGAAATGTTCTAGGCAAATGGATTCATATTGTTTGGGGGGGGGGTCATGTGGAAGGGTGAAGGAGGGAGGAGCCTGGTGTCTCTTTTAGTGTCATGAGGTTTCTTGTGGGACATGTAGGTCCAGGAAGGAGAAAGTGGTGGTTTTTTCCGTTAAGAGAAATGAGACTTTCCTTAGGGTCCCCGCCTAAACGTAATGCTTGGTAAATCCTTTTTCTAGGAATTCTCCAACTTTAGTGTGTACCAGAAACACCAATAACCTGAAGCAGGTAAGTACCTGATGCACCCACTTTTCTGCCTCACTTCTGGAAATTCTGATCCACTAGGTCTACAGTGAGTCCCATCACTTTCTTCCATCACTTTCTTTCTTTCTTTTAAACTTTATTCATTTA
Source organism: Cryptoprocta ferox (assembly GCA_028646485.1). Classification (NCBI taxonomy): domain Eukaryota; kingdom Metazoa; phylum Chordata; class Mammalia; order Carnivora; family Eupleridae; genus Cryptoprocta; species Cryptoprocta ferox. The sequence continues at coordinate 23,891,324 of CM053579.1, forward strand.
TTTTGAGAGAGACAGAGCACAAGCGGGAGAGGGGCAAAGAGAGAGGGGGACAGAGGATTCGAAGCGGGTTCTGTGCTGACAGTACAGAGCCCGACGCAGGACTCGAACTCACGAACCACGAGATCATGCCCTGAGCTGAAGTCGGATGCTTAACTGACTGAGCCACCCAGGCGCCCTGCATTTTCACTGTCAATAAAGACCGCAGGTGATTCTGCCACTGTTCATATGGGGGTGAGACTTTGAGAAGCACTGCCTGATGCAGTGGGGAGAGGGACTTCCCCAGAATTTCCCTAGAACTTCCTTCTAGACTCCAAAGCAGGGGGCTCTTCTATTTCTAGAGAAACCAGGGCGTGAAGGAAGCGTGTTTCCATTAGAAATGGTGCTAGCCAGTGCATTTGCAGTAAGCAAATGGCATTGTTTTTCAGAAGTCAGAAAGATTTCTTTCGGTGACCGAGGTGCCGGGACCACTGTGTGGTCAGGTAAAGGGAAAGAGGAGGACACTGAAAAGGCAATAGAACAGGACAGGTAATTTTGTTTTCTTTTGTTTTAATTTTCTTTCACACATATATTCTGCAATATCTCTTTTATTTATTTTTCAGTATTTATTTTTAAGAGAGAGAGAGAGTGCGAGCACACAAGTTGGGGAGGGGCAGAGAGAGGGAGACAGAGGATCCAAAGCAGCCTCCGTGCCGTCAGCACAGAGCTGGATGTGGGGCTCGAACCCAGGAACCGTGACATCATGACCTGAGCCGAAGTTGGCCACTTAACCAACTGAGCCACCCAGGCGCCCCTGAAATATCTCTGAATATATCCCTGAAAGACTGCCACGAAATGTAAAATGACGACCAGGCTAGTGGTTCTAAAAAGTGTGGCCCTGGGACCAGCAGCATCAACATCACCTAGGAGCTTGTTGAAAATGCAGATTCTTGGCTGCCACCTCTAAACCTATTGAGGCAGAAACTCTGGGGCTGGGGCCCAGGAATCAGTGTTTAAAAAAGCCCTTCGGATGATTCTGATGCATGCTAGAAATCAAGAATCATTGACTGAGCAACAAACTACCTTCTAAACCCTCTAAGGCAGGAGTCTGAGTCTGTTGCGCCTTGTGTGTCCCCATTCCCACCCCACTGCTAACGTGGGGCATGGTGCTGATCACCGGAGTGTCATCGTGAAATTGGTGCTCTAAGCAGCTGCCGTTCTCTAGTATCTTAACTCCTTCATTTTCAGTAATAAAATCAAAATGATATCAATTGATCTTAATAATAATCTTATGAGGTTGATAGGGCAGGCAATTTTATATATATTATATATATACATATATATGTACATTCTCCTGCCCTATCATAAATATATCATATATGCGCTATCATATATCTATATAGATATATATATATATCTCCTGGAAATTCTCATTCAGTAAGTCTGGGACGGAGCTGGGAAAGCTATATTTGTAACAAACTTCTGGGGCATTCTGATGAAAAGTGAGCTTTGGTAAGCACCGTAGGGGAAATATTTGTGTAGCCAGGCTTAGGTTACCACAGCAATCAAGCTGAACCTCAGGACCCACTTCTGCAAAATGGGACCATGATGCCTGCTCTACCGACTTCATAAGATTGTTACAAAGATCAAAGGTGATGATTTATTTTTATTACTTAACAGACACGCAAGAAATCTCAGATCACACATTCTCCCTTCGTTTCCAACACTAGCATTCTCTGGGCACTCAGATGTCCAGCAGTGTATCTTTGGAAACACCAAAGCCTTTCTGGAAAAAATTCAGCACCCCGCCCCCCGCCCCGACAGTGATGCCACACACAAGCAAAGTGTCCTCAATACAAGGATGCAAATGAGCATTTAGTATGCCAAGATCATATTATGCAAAATAAATAGCTCTCAACTGGGGTGCTTAAGGACACTATCATCATGGCAACAGCTACTACATTAGCCATGACTTTCACCTAAGCTGTTCTGAGAGCTACAAAAGTTGAGCACACACTCAGATGTTTCTCCGACTGCGGTGGGGTTAGCTGAGCCCAGTGTGGCCTGATTGGAAGGAAGTCAACACAAATATAGGGAAATTAGAATCACCATGGGTATCGCAGTGGGCTTTCTCTTGAAAGGACACGAGACTGAGACTGCAGATGCTTGGTATGGTCTCGGCCTTGGGCAAGCCCTTTAGCATCTCCAGGCCTCAGTTTATAAAGTGAGGAATCTGCCTCCCAAGAGTGTAATAAGGATCAAATAAGATCTAGGTGTCAAAATATATGGACAAGTTGAAAGTATTGTCACAGCATTGACCTCTCCCTATGCCTTTGATGTAAGAGACAGGGGCCTCTAAGACTGGGGATGTCACCAAAGTTTTGTCCTGAGTTCAATCTGTGTCATTGCTATATCTATCTTTGTTTCTCCCCCCTGGACATCAAGGACGCAAGATTTAGAACCCCAAAGCCCTGCATGAGCCTCAAATACCAAAGATTCAATGGTATTTTTAAGGCAGGGACATGAAACCAGACATTTTAGAAAGTTTGCCCAAAACAGACCAAACTAAATGGGTTGTTTCCATATTCTTCTAATTTTAGCTCAACAATTTATCAGAAGATTCTGTTAATTAGAAGAGTCCATTCCCTGAGAATTTTGATTCATTCCAGTTTCCTTATTTGTAATAATAAAAAAGTGAGTTATTTAATTTGGCTCTCTGCCATAGAACTGGTCTGATAGCCCAACCCTAAAGCACCACAAAGATGAAATGTTTTTTGTACTGTTTACGGGCAACGGTTGAACAAGAGATCAGGTGAGAATATAACGGAAAGAAGAAGAAGCACCTCTACTTGGGCTTGGTGTCCAAAACCTTGGGGTGTCTTTTCAAGGCTGACTCAGGAGTGTGGCTGTGATTGATAATTGACATGCTGATGACCAGTTTGCCCTGGAAGCCCTTTTTGGAGCTACGGCACTCATTTGTGAAGTGAGAGCTACCGATCTCTATTTGATTCTTTTTCTCTGGTTGGATGGACCTCCACACACCCACCATCCTGCAAATGTTGTTTCATGCCGTCGGGAATGGGGTGCCTCGATTCATCAACTATTCTGGCTTAATAAAGTACTTCCCTATTCGCCCTTTAGGGATCTCTGATTTTCAACGAATGGATATAAAGCAAATACAATTAATAATATCGCATCAGGTTGAGCATCAATTTTATCTTTCCCTGGTAATTTAAGGAGGTACTTCAAGGCCTTGAAGGGTTCCTGCGCTATGAGGTGGAACGGCAAACTTCCATGTGTTCTGTGGATGTGCAGAAGGGCTGGCTAACGGAGAGAGGGCTTTGGAGCATTGAAGTGCTGGGAAATGAGCCTTCGCTGAGCCATTCTACTGGGGTATAGCGGGATGCTCTCTGCATCAGCTAGACTCTTCCCTCCCACCTCCCTCTCCCTCTGCCAGCTCTTCTCAGCCCTCTTCACCTTGCATCCCTCTGCACTCCCATCTGCCTGCTGTTTCCTTTTTTAATTTGAATGCCAGTATAGTTAACATACAGTGTTATATATTTCTTCTGCTCTAAAAAGTACCTTTTTGATGAAGTTTTTCTTTTTAGTCCAGTAGAGTTCCCAACCGGTGTTATATTAGTTTCGGGTGTACCATGTGGTGATCGGACCATTCCACACATCACTCAGTGCTGGTCAGGATGAGCGGACTCTTAATCCCCTTCACGCGTTTCACCCATCCCCCCCCACCTCCCCTGCCTGCTGTTTTGAAACTTCTATTTCCTTGAAAGAAAGCAATTTTGTGTGCTAGGAGAAACCTTTGAACCGACATCCAAACTCTAAATCCATTGCCGCTCTATAATGACTGGTTAATGACTCTGTGATGACAATGAGAACACATGGCATTACAGTCCCGGGCTGGAGGTTCCGGGTGCATCTGTCACTTGGTGGGGAGGGACTCTGCCAAGAAGCCAACACCGACCCTGCACTGTCATCACAGAGGCTGCTTTACGTGGAGCTCCGGGCTGTCCGGGCGGGATGGTGTCACACTGCCTGCTCGCAAGACCTGCAGCCTGCCGTGAGGACCCAGGTAAGTATTTTGTCCAAACTGACTTCTGACCTTTCTTGCTGTGGGTCAGGGCTTGAACTCTGAAGCTGGAAGGGACCTCAGAGGGCATGTAGTTCAATGATTTTCAACCCTAGCTACTCCCTAGAATCACACACCGGGGGCGTTTAAAGTCCAGGTCCTACTCCAGACCATTAGCTCACTGTCCTCCTTATTTTACTTGATTGTCACACGTATCTGGAGAGTAGATAATACTGGCTCTGTTGACAGAGAGGCAAACAGATGCTCAATGATGTTAAGTGACAGTGCCCAACGTTACCCAGCCAATTAAGTAGTGGAGCTGTGATTTGAGCACGGGTCCTTCACTCCATTTTGAATGTGAGATCTTTCTCTTGTTTATAGACATTGGAACCCTTGCTGTCACTGTGGGGAGCGGTCAGTCAACAGGGGCACATGATTTTCAGGCCTCTCTGCTTGTTTACGCAGACTTCCTGAAAAGAGGCGAGTTTGATTCAGGTCTCAACCTGCACTGGCTCTATCCATTCTTAGGAAGAAACCCACCATGTTCTACAGGATGTCTCCCTTCCATGGTGTGGCATAGCAGGCCCTTCGTCCTTGGGCTCCTGCTCCCCTCTCCGGCCTCATTTCTTCCTCCTCATTTTCTGCCTGTGTGCTAAAAAGTTGGTAGGAACCCGAGGGCAGAACACTTGAAATTCCAGGCTGAGGAGTTCAAAGTTTGGTCTCTAGAGAAGGGCTGTCCCATAGAACTTTCTGCAGCGAGGGACACGTTCTTGATTTGTGCTATTCAGTATGGTAGCCACTGAGGGCGTGTGGCTTTTGAGCGCTTGAAAAGTGCCTGATGGGACTGAGGAACTGCATTTGAAATTTCATTTCATTTTAATTGATTTAAAGTTATTTATTTTTTAATCTTTTTAAATGTTTATTTTTGAGAGAGAGAGAGAGAGAGAGAGAGAGAGACAGAGAGACAGAGAGAGAGACAGAGCATCCAATGTGGGCTCTGCACTAACAGCAGAGAGCTCAACGCAGGGCTTGAACTCTCGAACTGTGAGATCATGACCTGAGCCGAAGTCAGACACTTAACCAACTGAGCCACTCAGGCGCCCCTAAAGTTACATTTCAATAGCCAGAGGTGTCTGGCAGCTTCCCCCCTGGACAGCACCTATCTGGGGCAGTAGGGGAGAACACCATATGATACAGTCTAGCAGACAGTATGTCCGCTGCTCTGAAGGGGACCAAGTAATGACCGAGAGCACAGACACTAGGTAGACTGCCTGGGTTCAAATTCCAGTCGCGTCTCTTACTAGCTGTGTAACCTTGGGGACATCACTGAAGCTCTCTGGCCTCAGGATCCTCACTTGCAAAATGGAAACTATAGTAGGGCCTACACGAGGGAGCTATCGTGAGGATGGAATGAGATAAACGTCATGTACTGTTTCAGCACAGTGCCTGGCACACAGTAGGCATACCTCAGCAGAATATTAGAACTGTCATCTGCTCCTAGCTGAGTGGGGGAGAGAGGGGAAGGGGTCCCGTGTTGCTCAGCTGTTTTACGAGACCCAGATGTGTCTCTGTCAATTGAAGAATGTAACATTCAGAAAATCATCGCCTAGCTATGGGAGTTTATGGAGCGGATACAAAAAGGGATCCATAGAGGAGTTGGTGGTGGGGAAAGGGAACAGAGTGACTGTTTTCCAAGTGAACTGCAAAAGCATGGAACCAGAAGGTTCTGAAAGTAAAAAAAAAAATGCACTAGAAGAGCAAGAATGTAGAGGAGAAATCATTGCTTAGACCAATGTCGTGAAGTTTTTTCTGTTTTCTTCTAGGAGTTTCGTAGTTTGGGATCTCATGTTTAAATTTTCTTAATGTTTATTTATTTATTTTGAGAGCTCGAGAGCGAGCTGGGGAGAGGCAGAGAAGGAGGGAGAGAGAGAGAATCCCAAGTGAGCTCTGCGCTGCCAGCACAGAGCCCGATGTGGGGCTTGATCTCACGAACCCTGATATCATGACCCGAGCCAAAATCAAGAATCGGATACTTAATCGACTGAGCCACCTAGGCGCCCCTTCTGTTTAAATCTTTAATCCACTTGAAGTTGATTTGTATGTATGGCATAAGATAAGGATCCAATTTCAGTCTTTTGCATGTGGATATCTAGTTTTCTCAACATCATTTGTTGAAGAAACTATCCCTTCCCCATTGTGTGTTCTTGGCTCCCTCGTCAAAGATCAGTTGACTATAAATGCATGAGTTCGTTTCTGGGCTCTTTATTCTCTTCTGTTGGTCTATATGTCTGTTTTATGCCAGTACCATACTGGTTTTACTGACTAGAGCTTTGTAATATATTTTGAAATCAGTAAGCACGATGCCTCCAGCTTTGTCCTTCTTTCTCAAGATTGCTTTCAGTATTTGGAGTCCTCTGTAGTTCCATATGAATTTTAGGAGTGTTTTCTATTTCTAAAAAAAAAATAGGGATTAATGGGGATTGCACTGAATCTCTAAATCTTAAGCAATGATTTCTTGGATATGACACCAAAATCACAAGTAAAAAATAAGTAAGTGGGACTACATCTAACTACAAAGGCTTTTATACAGCAAAGGAAACAACCAACAGAGTGAGAAGACAATCTACAGTAGGAGAAAAAATATTTGCAAACCGTATATCTGATAAGAGGTTAATATCCAACATATATCAGGACCTCCTACAACTCAATAATAAAGCAACCAAATAACCAGATATAAAAATGGGTGCAGGACTTGAATAGCTATTTCTCCAAAGAATATACAAAGGCCCAACAGGTAGATGAAAAGATGCTCACTATCACTAATCCTCAGGAAAATGCAAATCCACACCACAATGAGATGTCAGCTCATAACTTTAGGATGGTTATTATTAAAAACAAACAAACAACAACAACAGAAAAACCCAAAAGATAATTGCTCTTGAGGATGTGGAGCAACTGGGACCCTCGTACGCTATTGGTAGGAATTCAAAATGGTGCGGAGGTTACGGAAAACAGTACGGAGATTCAAAAAATTAAAAATAGAACCAGCACATGACTTGGCAATCCCACTTGTGGGTACATATTCAGGCCAATTGAAGGCAGGATCTCGAAGAGATAGCTGCACGCCCATGCTCACCGCGTCATTATTCACAATAGCCAAGATACAGAAACAACGTAAGTGTCCATTGGCAGACGAATGGATAAACAAAATGTATTATGGTCTTAAAGCGGACAAGGAAATTCTGCCGTATGGGACAGCATGGATGAACCTGTAGGCTGTTACACCAAGTGAAATTAGCCAGTCTCAGAAGAACAAATACTGCGTGATCCCACTTATGTAAGAGACTGGAAGAGTCAAGCTCATGGAAACAGAGTAGAATGGTGGTTGCCAGGGGCTGGAGACAAGGGGAGACGGGGAGTTGCCATTCAAAGGTATGAAGTTATACAAGACAAGTAGGTCCTAGAGATCTGCTGTCCAACGCTGTGCCTATAGTTAACAATAGTGTATTGTGCACTCCAAGTTTTTTAAGAGGGTAGATCTCGTGCTAAGTGTTCTCACCTCAATAAAAACAAAAGGCAACTAAACTAAATGGACCAGGGGAAAAAAAAGAATGTGGAGGAGACAAACTGAACTGGTTTAGAATCTCCAGAAAAGCATCCTTGGATAGTGGGTGCAGCAGTGGATTGCGTGTGAGGAGACAGCTGCTGATCTGCTGTGTGACCTTAAGTAAGGCACTTCCCCCCTCTGGGCCTTTGTCGTCTCATCTCTAAAATGAGAGAGATTTTAGACTAGCTTTCTTTGTTCAACACACTAGGTGTGTGTGTTTGGGGAAATGTATGCTTTAAAAGTTTGCTATTACTATTATCATCACTAGTATGTCATTATTTTTACTACCCCCAAACTTAATTTCCACGGAGTACATTCCTTAGCCTCTATTATTGTCTGGGAAAGGAGCCCATCCAGCGTTCGTGCTCTCATTTGGTCACTTTCTCAGGCTGGACTTGTTAGCAGGTGCCTTAGCCACTGGACTTGGCCAACTAGCAAGATCCTAGTTCTCCCCGCACCCCCACCTTGAGTCCGGCTCGGCTTCCGTAGCCAGTCCACGAGGCTGCCTGACACTAGCAAAATGTTTAACTCTGCAGTTGTGCAAATTGCTAATTAGGCTTGTAAACATTCTCCACTTCACTACCCTAATATTTTTTGGCCACGGAACTCTTCCCACTGTTACTCTTGGGGTCTGCGCCTGGCGTTTAATTACACTCTGGGCAGCGGGGCGGCCTGTGCCGCAGGCTGGCCACGCCCCTCCAGCCCGCCTTGCTGTTTGCTCGCAGTATGCCTTCTGGGGCCCAGATCGCCCTCGGAAAATGCAAGGCTTGCCATTTGCCAAAACGTGTTCCTTTTTCATTAAAAAAAAGTTTTTTTTTAATGTTTATTTTTGAGAGAGAGAGAGAGAGAGAGAGAGAGAGTCAGAGCAAAAGCAGCAGAGGGGCAGAGAGAGAGGGAGACACAGAATCGGAAGTAGGCTCCAGGCGCTGAGCTGTCAGCGCAGAGCCCGATGCGGGGCTCGAACCCAGGACCGTGAGATCATGACCTGAGTCACAGTCGGATGCTTTACCGACTGAGCCACCCGGGTGCCTCAAAACTTGCTCCTTTTTCAGAGAGCAGAATAGCATAGCAGATGGCTGTGGGGGGAGGAGGTGGGGATGACAGGCAAATAGTACTGGCTATATTTTCTAAAAAGGCCTTGTGCCATTACCTTTAGGTCATGTACAGGTGACTACGACCACTCTCATGATGGGTTGAAGGCTACATGTTTCTTTCTCCCATAGCCCCTCTTCCTCCCTCACCACCTCTCACCCCTCCAGCACAGTGTCGCGTGCTATAGAATCAATCACAACCAAGTGTCACAAGCAAGCAAATGCCCAGTTGGCACGGTTTTGATGGTAATTCTCAGCAGGCCAGGTCTTACAGTTAAGCTGGGATTGGCAGATTTAGCAAATAAAAAACCAGGAAGGGGTGCCTGGGTGGCTCAGTCAGTTGAACGTCCCACTCCTGATTTCGGCTTCGGTTGTGATCCCAGGGTTGTGGGATCGAGCCTGGTGTGGAGCTCAGCACTGAGCGTGGAACCTGCTTAGTATTCTCTCTCTGCCCCTCCCTGGCGTGCGTGCACATGCACGTGCACTCTATCTAAAATTTTAAGAAATCTAAAAAACAACAACAACCTAGGAAGCGCAGGAGATTTGAATTTAGACGAAACAATGTAAAATTGTTGGTGTAAGTACATCCAATGCAATATTGGGGACATACTTACGCTAAAAGAAATTGTTATTCATCTGAAAATCAAATTCAGTTGGACATCCTGTATTTTATCTGGCAACCGTAAATTAGGTCACTTAAGTAGTGTAAGTTAGAGAACTATGAAGTTCATTTGCACAAGGATATTGCCCTCGCTGGCCTGGTTTATTGCTTGAAATCTTTGCCATACACAGTGTCCTTCACGCAAGGCATTAGAAGCTTCTGGCAAAACATGTGAATGACCCAGGAGAGGTTAGACATTGAGTCAGTAACCAGTATTTACTTTCTAGCCCAGATTAGTTCTACAGGTGAATTCACAGATCATCTCATGAAGTTCCAATAAAATGGAACACAAAACAGGTGACTATAAGTTGGGAGCGAGGAAGATGGGTAGGCTGGGACTTAGCCAGTATAGTGCCTAAGAGCCGAGAGTTAACCTCACACACAGAAAGTCGCTAATACAATAAGACTGGAGAGGTGTTGAGTACAGTCCCGGGCATCCCCAAATACCTCCCCCCGTACAGCCTTCGTGCCTGATAGGTCATTATTAGTCTTCCCTTTGGGTTGCCATTGCTTTCTCTCCGGTATCCTCCTCGATGAGAGGCTGCTGTGTGTGATGAAAAGATCCCAGAGCTACGAGTCAGACCTGAGTTCGAGTCCTAACTCTGCAACTCACTAGCTGTGTGACTTAGGTTGGGCAAGCAGGATGTCCTCTCTTTTATTTCTTCATCTCTAAGACTAGGGATTCTTGCCTTGAGAGTCTTGTAGCCTTGTTTTGAGGAGCAAAGAAAACCCTGTATGTATATGTGCTTTGAAAATTAGAGCTGACAAAATCCTTTAGTATTAAAATGCATGTTCTCTTGGGAAGGGTAGCATGGTCCTGGTTACTTGGTATACGACATTAACGGCTCTCCCTCGGCGGGAGAGGTGGACCTTAGGAGGGCTAGGGGGGTCCTCGGCCGTAGCTGCTTGGGGCCAGTGTGGGCAGGAGGAAGTGCCCAGGCAAAGAAAGCTGTGCCTGCCCCCCACCGCCCCCCAATAAACTGCCAGCTCTAGCAGTTTGCCAGCGACTGATCCTATGACATGAGCTCAGAGCAGGAAGGCAGGCCTGGAGGGAGGAGGCACACAAGACTCCCTTGAAATAATGCGGGTGGCATTCACCAGTTCTCAAGGAAGAGCTCCAAGTTTAGGGGGGCAGGTGGCCAGCGGAGGTTTTGAATCTACCAGAGGAAATTATCCTCCCTCTGTGTGCCCAGGATAAAATCTCAGAGCCAGGGAATGTTTGTAAATGGACTCTCTCATTTAAATAAATCCCACTTAAATATTTATCAGATCATGAATATGCATGTTTCTCTCAGCGCTGGAAAGAGAACGGGCATGTAATTTTTAGATGGCACATAAATAATGTAAGGGGGGGAAAAAGGGATCTTTGTTCTGTGTTGACTGTGTATTTACAGCATCTCAAGAGGTCTTGAAATAATGAACTGATTTTTCCCCTTCCTGGTGTAAATGTGCACGTGGAAGTTCACCTTTCCTGTCTTTAGGGTGATTTGCACTCATCTGTATCCTCAGGGGAAAATTTCTGAAGCCAGAAAGTGAAGCTGGTCAAACTTCAGTTAACAGTGAGTTACTTAGTCATAGTAACTCATACCTACCCCCCCCACCTCAGATTGCCCATAGTAACCCATACTATGTAACCCACCCCCCCAAACTGGCTCTCCCCACCTCAGACTGGGGACACCTCCTTCTCCATCCTCCAGCTCAGATGCTCAGAAGGTAAAGGCCTGGAAGGCACTTTTTTTTTTAATTAATTATTTTTGAGAGCAAGCAAGAGAACGAGCCAGGGAGGGACAGAGAGAGAGGGAGAGAGAGAATTCCAAGCAGGCTCCACACTGTCAGCACGGAGCCTGACCTGGGCTTGATCCCACGACCTGTGAGATCATGACCTAAGCCGTAATCAAGAGTCAGACACTTAACTGACTGAGCCACCCAGGCGCCCCTAGAAGGCACTTCTTTTTTTTTTTTTAATGTTTATTTATTTGTGAGGGGGGGCAGGGTGAGGGGAACAGAGGATCTGAAGCAGACTCTGCCCTGGCAGCAGAGAACCTGATGTGGGGCTCGAACTCATGAACCATGAGATCATGACCTGAGCCGAAGTCGGACGCTCAACCGACTGAGCCACCCAGGTGCCCCTACAAGGCACTTCTTAAAAAGCAAATGTTGGGGTGCCTCAATGGCTCAGTTGGTTGAGTGTCCGACTTCGGCTCAGGTCATGATCTCACGGTTCCCGAGTTCGAGCCCCGCGTCGGGCTCCCTGCTGACAGCTCAGAGTCTGGAGCCTGTTTCTGTGTCTCCCTCTCTGTCCCTACCCCTTCCTCTCTCTCTCTCTCTCTCTCTCTCTCTCTCTCTCTCTCTCTCTCTCTCTCTCTTTCTCAAAAATAAATAAACATTTAAAAAATTAAAAAAAAAAAAAAAGCAAATGTCACTGAGGTGTGTAGCACTTGTCCTCCCCAGCCAACTTGGACTTGGCTCGAGGCATCAGGCAGAGTTCTAGGGACAGGAGAACAAGGGTGATTGCGATGAGGGATGGCGGACAGATGGTAACAAGAGCAGGGCCGCAAGCTGCCCACGGAGGGGAAGGGAGCTACAGACCGAAGCACTCCTACTTCCCCCTTCTATTTCGCCGAGAACCATTTGTGGCTGGAGCCCAGGGCTTGAGCAGGTAAGAGGAGATGGACCTCTACCCTGAGTTCTCTGCTGCATTCCGTGTCCCCAACTGTCCTGTCACAGCTGTGCGGTCAGGGCTTTGGGATTAGGCATGATTTGCCTGCGTTCTGTACTTCTCTATCAGTGTGAGGAATTGAGAGAGGACGGGCTTATCTTTTTGCCCTAAAGCATCTTTAAAAATAACATCCTTTCCTTGTTAATAAGAGAGCTGGAAATTCCTGTCAGTGTGGAGTAGCCGCAAGCACGCTTGCCGGGGAGTTAGGAAACAGGGCATCTAGTACTCGCTTCGGCACTCACTCAGGAGCGTGGCATTGAGCAAATCACTTAACTTTGCCATGCCTCTGTTTCCTTCTCTGTAAAATGAGGACCAGGACGGCACCTCCTTGTAAAACAGTTGTGAAGGTGCAAGTGGCGGTTGCATTTAAAGGGCTTAGTGCAGAACCTGGCACTTCGACTGCTCAGTCAAGGGAGGGTATCAGTCTGAGGAACTAATTACGCACTAGCCCCCAGACCTGCCCCACAAAGCCGGCGTCCATCATTGTCAGCAAGGAAATAATCTTTTGACCTAAAATCGTGCAGCAGGCTGGTGGAATGGAAGGACGGTGGGACTGGGTGTAAGGACACGTGGACTTGGGGCCTGTTTTCACTGCTCATTAGCTTAGGAGGGTAAAATGGGAGGTTTTCTTTTTTTTTTTTTTTAACTTTATAGTTTATTGTCAGGTTGGTTTCCATATAAGACCCAGTGCTCTTCCCCACTGGGAGGTTTTCTTTTGAACAGCATTAATTAAAATAACTGACTGCTCTTCTAGTTAAGCAATAATTTCGATCTCTCAATGACATATTAGATGAGCTCACCCAAGCAAGTCGTTCATGGAGATATTTCACTAATTTCAAGTTGGAACATTCAAAGAGCACAAAGGATTGGGGCCAGGAGAGAAATCAGATTTGCAGAGCTCTAAATAGCTTATCAGGAGCGACGAGGAATTATGAGGTCAGTGAGAAGGTTGCCTTCTTTCTCTCCCTTCTCCTAAGATGCCTTGTTAAACTGAAGGGGAAGCAGTACCGACCGACACAGTGATGAGATGTCTAGGATTTTCTGGGGCAGGTCAAATTTCGTGTCTCTTTCTCCCTTTCTAATAAGGTGATTCCTGAAGTTAGTAACTAAATGAGATTTCATGCCGATGTGTTTGCAAAGGCATTTTGATCATTACCCTAAGTAAGAATAGCTATCATTTATTGGGTGCATTTCTGGTTACTGGACACTCTGCTAAGTACTTTCACCGTATCTCATTTAGTTCCTGTAACAGTCCAATGAGGCCGATACTATAACCATTGCCACTTTACAGAGGCTCAGAGAGGTTTCTGCCCCAGGTCACACAGCTGATGGAAGTCAGGGGGCGGGACTGAAATCCTCAGGCCTGCCTTGGATAAACCAGAATGGAAAGAAAACATGTTGTCAGACGGCGTGTCCTGTTTCTGTGTTCAGAAGATCCGGCCACGGTACCGTGGAAATCGAACATCTGCGTGGCGGGGATGGCTCCTGAGATAAAGTGATGAGGCAGCTGGGGGTCGGGGGGATGTTGACTTGAGATCTGTAAAGACTGTCAGTGAGGGTAATTGTTCTATCTTATCTGGTCATCTCGAAGGCCATAGAAAGAATCCTTCCCATGATCTCTCCCCAGATGACCAGAGATTCCCCCGTGCTGTCTGTTCGCTTTCTTTTCATGCTCCTCCTGCTGGGTGAGGCTCACAAATGACCGGGTCCACCTAGTCCCATGGCCATGGCTGCAGGGAATGGGTCTGTGGGCGCAGGGAGGCTGGAAGGGAACCTGCGAAGAAGACCCGCTCATTCCTCCCTTTCTGAACCGTTGCCAGCTTAAGCCAAACAAATGTAAGACCATAAACCGAGCTTTGCTTCACGATTCTAGGATTCCGTACGCACACTGTGAATCCAAGAGAGCCTAAAATGTGTCAGAAAAGACATATGCTCCACTTGCTGTCAGCTTATTAAAAAATGAAAATATGGATATATTTTTGGTGGAGCCACTGGCTTCAAGATTTTCCAAAGAGGTTGTCTGTTCAGCTTCAGTTGCCTTTAGGCACTTCTGTTTGCTTGTGAGTGAGGAGAATGCCATGTTCTGCTTTATTATTCTCCAGAGCACGCGCCCAGTAAAACCACCAACATGCGCGGGGCCAGCGCGCGCAAGCCTTCCCTCGTCTTCAGCGATGGGCCCAGCCGTAGCGGTACGTGGGACGGACGGAGGGCTGGCTGTGACGTTAGGACTGCAGGAAGCCAGTGATTGCCCTCCTCCATCACCAGTATCGCAAGGCTTCCTTCCTTTGGCCTGAGGCCTTCTGCACTCGCCTCAAGCATGAGCTATCTGTGTGAGGCTGCGCATCAGTCATCTCTACCTCCATGTTATGTGAATAAGCCTCCCAGCTCCTTTTCTAGGAACGGGTTCTCATTCTGATAGGGGAGAACCCAAATTAGCACCTTGGAGAGGTGAGCAGGGTCGCCGCAAAGGTACAGAAGAGACCAGATAGGTCAGTGAAGGGTCTTCGTTCTGTGTCTCAGTCATCTCCCCTTTCCTGTGACCCTCGTAAGAGCGTAATAATGATGCTAACACTGACAGAATGCTAACGAGGCGCCAGGAACTGTTCTAGGTGCCTTTCGTGGACGTGATCGGCACAACGGTCTTACGACTTTGGTAGAATTCTGATCTCACGTTAAGGTGGAGGAAACAGGCACCCAGAGCCTAGAGACTAGCCACTCTTGCTAGCCGTGGTATGGCCCCAGGGAGTAGATCATGGGAGCCCCTGGGCTGATTAGCATTTGTCGACTATTCCCATTTAAAGCAGTGACATGTTGACTTGCTAATGGATGCAGAGAAAGGATAGAAGCAGCTGGATCCTCTGGGTTGGCAATGGGGAAAGGTGCATGCTCTTTCAGTTCTGGTGGGTAGAGCCTCACGGAGAGCTCTGTAACTCTGTGGGCACAGAGGATGAGCCTGCCTTCTTGCATCTTAACCACTTATCAAAGAGCAGTTCTTTGAGCTTTGCACAACTGCACAGTCGTATTCAGCATCTGATTTTAGCTTACGTCATTATGCCATTCCTCTTTATTCCTGCGAGATACGGTGCAAAGTGTATTACTGCCATTATGTAGATAAACGCATTGAGACGGAGTAGAAAAGGCTTACTATGATAAATCTGTGGCTAGCCTTTAGGTTTTTGGAATCCCACATTTTAAGTAGAATTACAGATTAGGAGACTTACCAACTTGACAAAATATGGGGCCAATCCATTTTTCAGAACCTGAAACCACAGACTTAGGAACTTTAAAGACCTTTCCAGCTTGACATCTAAGTTGTGTTTTTTTTTTTTTTTTTCTTATGCTACCATCCAGCACTGTGCTAGGCGGATAAAAGTGGCAGGATAACAAAAATCACTGCGATAAGTCCTAGCGCTTACTCTGGAAAGTTACCACATTGTTGACAAGCCATAATACACTTATATGATTGAAAGGAGTCAAAAAATGAAAGACAATGACTAGTTTTGGCAAGTAATATCGTACAGCTTCCTGCCATACTGTGCCAAATGGAAACCGGTTATTCCTTCTCCAGGATTTCCAGGAGGAATACACCTCTACCAAGACCTTCCCAAGAGAGGAAGAGACCTGACTAATCTTTCTGTTGTTGTTCGTTTATTTATTTTGAGAGAGAGAGCGAGAGAGCACGTGCACAAGTGGGGGGCACAGAGAGAGTGGGAGAGAGAACCCCAAGCAGGTTCTGCATTATGAGCACAGAACCCGACATGGGGCTCGATCTCACAAACCATGAGATCATGACCTGAGCCAAAATCAAGAGTCAGATGCTTAACCGACTGAGCCCCCCAGGTGCCCGCTGACTTAATCTTTAGAGATTTCTTCTCGGCCTCTCAGAGGTATAGAATGCTTCTGTGTAATAATTCTGAAGTTTGCTTGTTGGAACCCGTAAATTTTATAGCTGATGCAATTCTTTTGAATTCCTTTTTAAATAAATTTTTTTAATATTTATTTATTTTTGAGGGGGGGAGGGGCAGAGAGAGAGGGAGACACAGAACCCGAAGCAGGCTCCAGGGTCTGAGTTGTCAGCACTGAGCCCACGGCGGGGCTTGAACCCACTGAGCCGTGAGATCGTGACTTGAGCCGAAGTATGACGCTTAACCAACTGACCCACTAAGGCGCCCCTGAATTTCTTAAGCAATATAAACGCCTCACATCAAATCTCTTTAGCAAAAATTACCGGACTTACAATGTCTATTGTTGATTGTCTTTGCTCCTGATTTATGTCTGTCAGTCATTATGGTTTCAGGAATAGGCCTGGTTATTGTAAGATCAGCAAAGTTTGTTTTGGGGGTCTTGACATGACCGCTTTTTTCCCTGAATTCAGGGTCCCTCCCTCTCTTTTCTTCCTTCCCCCTCATCCACCTCTATCTGTCCGTACAACTATTTTATATCCTTTTCCTGCTGGCTCCTCAAAAGGGTGCTTCCTGTCTTTGGGGGAATTTATAGTTGAAAGGAGGTCTTTAAAGATCCCTTTCCCTGGGGTACCACCTCCCCTTATTCCCATGCTCAGCCAAGCCTAAGTAGTATAGAAGCAAGAAGGAAAATCTGTTATTAAAAGGCACTATTTCATGCGACAGAAATGCCCTTTGGCTTATCTATGCCTGGCTCGCTTCATCTTGTATGGATAACTGAGAACTGATTGCACTGGCTCTCGGGTCACTTCTCATCCTTGTCACATTGCCTAATACACAGACATTTTGAAATAATTTGCTTTATTTACCCTTTCACGAGGAGCTGTGGAAATTGATATCATGCTTCTCTTGTCTTTAGAAAATTCATGTGGATCTCTAAATACCATGGGTTGGTATAAAATAGTACAGTATCTATACCTTAGCTCTTGAGATTCCTCAATGTTAATGCCTCCATATTGGCTGAGACTCGGGGAGCCTCTAGTGCACTGCAAGGTGGTCCTCTAGCCAGAGACCTAGAACTAAAGTTTCCAGCACTAAAGTAATTATTCTTTTTCCAAGTTGGTTGGACCAGGGAGGTGATGTCATTTAGAAAAACATTTTTTTAAAGGAAGGTGATATCTTTGGTGAAGAGGTTGGGTCACAGAAGGATTCAAAGTCAAGGTTAACCCAATATATAAGAGGTAGATGGGCGATATGTAATGTATGACCTGAGGATACAATCCACCCAGATCCTCCTTCACCGGCTCCTCAGGGCCCCTCAAATCTCCCATTTTGTTTTCAGTGAAGGTTCTGTCATTCACTCATTCATTTGTTCAATGTACAAATAATCATCATCACCTAGGTACCGTATTGTACTTAGCACTTAGCACAGTGCTGGCAGAGAGGAGTAAGACTACAATCTCCAATGAGTTCACAGTCTTCTGAGCAAGATAAACACATAAACATATAATAATAATAATAATAATAATAATAATACAGTACAATCAGATCTATATTACAGGCATATACAAAATGCTTGGGGACACAGGGTAGGCAGCGGTGGACACCTAGGCCTGGAGAAGTGAATATTTCAGAACTTTGAAGGACATATCATTTAGCAGATAGTGTGTGTGTGTGGGTGTGTGTGTGTGTGTGTGTGTGTGTGAGGGAGGGAGAGTGGGGCGAAGGGGTTGAGCGCCAGAAAGTCAGAACAGTATATGCAAAGGCATGGAGGCAAAAAAATCAAGGCACAGTACGTGTGGCATATTGAACGTAGCACAGTTCCAGATGGCTAGAGTATAGAGCACTAGCGGGTAAGCAATGGGAGGAGACGAGGCTAGGGAAACAGGTCGGAGTTTAGTTGGATCATGTAGGGTCTTCTGGGCCACGCTAAGAAGCTAGGACGTGATGCCAGGAGTAAGGGGTCACCACTGAAAGCTTTTAAGCAGGCGAGTGATGTGAAGGGGGAAGATTGTTGCCTGGAGGCAGTGTAGGGGTTAAGATGAGGGAGATCAGTTAGGAGGATGGTGCAGGAGGTGATGGCAGCCTGCACTTGAGTCAGTGCTGGTGGGAATGCAGAAGAGGGTCTTGGGTGGTGAGTGAGGAACGATGAAGAGGGAAGATTCAAGAATCAAGTTTCTGCTTCAGGCAGCTGGGCAGGACCATGGAAACACAGGTGGAGGAGAGAATTTTCTAGAAAGATGATATTCAAAGAGTTCAGCATAATGAGTTTGAGGTCCCAGTGGGGCATCAAGGTAAAGGTTTTAGGGGGAAACTAGATATATGGATGTAGACTTGGGGAGAGCCTCTGGAAAGCCCATGTGAAGCCGGAACTGTCTTGCGTAGCGAAGCATAATGAATCTTTAGAGAATTTGGATATGGTCAAGAAACAGAACTATATTATTATCCAGGAAATCCATAGTGTTTTGGGTAGGAAGGAATGCATTCATTTTACAGAAGCTTTGAGACTAGAAAGGGCTGTGTGGGGCTGTGGTTTAAGAATTTGAAGGCAGTAAAGGTCTTAAGTGGGGGGAGGGGACACCCGTTCAGGACTCTAGCAAAAAACCTTGTTAGAAGAAAACCTGTTAGAAGTGTGTCGTGGCAGTTCCTGATTTGGAGATCTACCATGAAGGGTTTTAAGATCTACTGGGTCATCCTACTCTACCAATTAGGCCTTGTTTCCTTTTCTCCTCTGCCTAGTGGGATCCAGGAAAGGTTAAGGGCTGGGCCGGGCACTAAAGGGTGAGAAAGAAGGAAAGGTGAGTGTGCCCAAGTTCTCTGGCTCATTTCCAAAGCCGATGTGGGTGAATGCTTGGGTCTCCATAGCTCTCCCTAAGAGTGGTTAAAAAGGAGTTCTGGATTCGTTATGGGGAAAAAAAGAGAAAGGAATGGATGTGCTATCATAGCCCACAGCATTTTAGAACCTAAAAGAATCACTGCAGATTCAACTTACTTGTTTACATGTGTTTGTTCCCCTTCTAAACAGTGAGCTGCTTATGTGTAGGGACCATGTTCCATTCAATTCTATAACCCTAGTAATGCCCCTTTTGACACACAACCCCTACACTCAGGAATTGTTACTTGAAGAATGATTGAGTCCACCCCCTCGTCTGCAGATGTGGGATCTGAGGACCACAAAGGTTCTGTGACTTGCCCAGGATCACACGTGCTACTAAGCGGCAGAGTTGGACATGGAGCCGATTCTGGTTTGATGGTGGTTTTCTTCAACATCCTTAGCTGGGCCAATCACCTCTCACAACAGGGTGTTGTTTTTGACATGTGGTTAGGGGCTCTGATTATCTGAGAGTAGAAAGAGTGTTCCTGGGGGCACCTGAGTGGCTCAGTTGGTTGAGCATCCGACTTGGGCCCAGGTCATGATCTCACAGTTCATGAGTTCGAGCCCCGCATTGGGCTCTGTGCTGACAGCTCAGAGGCCGGAGCCTGCTTCGGAGTCTGTGTCTCCCTTTCTCTCTGCCCCTCCCCCCCTCATCCATCTGTCTGTCTGTCTCTCTCTCAAAAATAAATAAACATTAAAAAAAAAAGAATGTTCCTGGTGAACGTTTCTCTATATCTCAACATTCCTCTCCACCTCCTAGATGCATAGCGGACTCTTGGGATTATCTTTAAAAACCCAGGGCATGGAATGGTGGCACTCTCTGTGACCATTTGCCTACAAGAAGGCAAATATCACCCCTTAAGTGTACTGCACAATTTGTGGTGACCTCAGTTTAGAGAAATCTCCAAACACCTCTTTCCCTTAATAACTATCGGTCTGTCATCCATGAATTCATCTAAGCTTTTATTGGGGGGAGGGAGAAGCTATCTTTATTTTCCGTCTAATCCGCCTCTTGGTGTAATGAGTTCCATATGTTTCTTCCATTTTCTACCTGCTGTGAGAAGTAGGGCTTCCTTTGCTTGTCCTAAACTCACCTCTATGGGCTATATGCAGGTAAGACGCAAACACACTCTTGCACACCTCTCACACAGGTGATTTAGGAGGGAAAATGACCCCACCATTAATTGTTCCCTTTGCTTACAAGCATATTAAAAATTCAAATGAAAGGAAGCTGAAGCAATGCAATTCAAAGTGAACACAGTGGCAGCTCACTACCCCAAGGAGAAAGTCGTAAATCCTTCACAAAACGGCCACCCACTGACGCAGGGATCGGTGGAAATAAATGAGAAGCCTGCTACGGAGTGGGTGCTTGGCCAAGCAGTGCCTGCCTGCAGTGAGGCTTAAGCGGCCTCGAAAAGTTCGGTGTGGCCCAGGAACATCACCTGTCAGCCTCCTCGCCTGACATGATCTTAATTAGCCTCTGTTCTACTGCCGAGAAAGCCCGCTGAGGCAGTTAGCACCAGAGAATTAATCAGATCGTTTGTGGAGTCGACAAAGCAGGACAGCAGCCGACACTGGCAACTTATTGACTGGAAAGGATCCAGGAAGATGGGGAGACGTGTAGTCTCTGTTTGTGCCCCGACTTTCCCCCTGAATGAAGGTGCTCCATAGGGACTGGGGAAGGGGGTATGTGAGAGGAGGGTGGGGCAAAGCGAGCTGTGCTCCACCTTTACCTCCCACTCATATCCTGTCTCCCTTGCTTCCGTACACTTTTCTGCCAAAGCATCATGTGTAGCGGTGCTGATGCCAAACAATGTGTTTGACTGCAAGAGAGAGGGAGAGAGAGCACTGTTGATTTTGTTGCAAATTGCACTTTTGCTACAGGATTAGTTGGGAAGATGGAATTTTGCCAGTGTTTTCCTCCCTCCTTTTGTTTACTGCCTATTTCCAATGGCTCTGTAATTGCTTTCCATTTAGTAAAAGGAACATTGTTCCTTTTTTTGGTTTTTCTTTTTAATTGTGTTTCTTGCCCTGAGCTCTGAGGTTTGGGAGTGTTGATGGGAATGCCATATTGTTTTGGTTCTAGATACCAACTTGGCCTTAGCAATCAAGGCAAGGTCATTGCTAGGGGAGGGAGCTGGGTGGTGGGCTCAGAAAAACGTGTAACTTCTTCCACAGAGCCTTCCCGGATGGGTCCAGCTTGTCTATTGTGAACTCTCTCTTATTTGGATTCTCACGGTACTTCAAATCTGCACTACACAATCTCGCTCTTGCCTTATTTTGTTTCGTACTTATCTTTATTTCATGGGCATTAATCTTATCCTGTCTCTCTGACCATAATATAAGCTCTTCAAAGCCAGTCTCTACCTGCTATTGAACATAGCTCTTAACCTAGGCACAGTAAGAGACACTCAGTAAATGCTAGATTGGTTCATTGACAACCTCTTGAGGAGTTCCTGCAACCATTTGTCCTTTGATCCTGCAGCTACCTTGGCACTGTTGATATTGTGTTCCAGATAATTCTT
Source organism: Cryptoprocta ferox (assembly GCA_028646485.1). Classification (NCBI taxonomy): domain Eukaryota; kingdom Metazoa; phylum Chordata; class Mammalia; order Carnivora; family Eupleridae; genus Cryptoprocta; species Cryptoprocta ferox. The sequence goes on from CM053579.1 coordinate 23,912,764, forward strand.
TTGGGGGTGGGTAACGTCCTGCGTGCCGTGGGTTGTTCAGTAGCATTCTCGGCCGCTACCCACTACTGAAAATGTCTCCAGACATTGCCAAGTGTCCCTGCGGGGGGCAAAATCACCTTCCTTCCCCATGGAGGACCACTATTCTATAATGATAAAAAAAAATAATAAGAGGTAAAATTTATTGAGCCCATTACTTCGTCCAGCTTGGTGCTAAAGACATCACATGCCTTCTTTTGTTTAACTTCCATAGCACTCTTGCCCTGGCTTTCATTGTTTTCTAAAGGGGCTCCAGGGGACAAGTCTTAAAACCATGGCTGTAGGTCTATACCACAGTCTGTCTCTTCTCCCGAAGAACACTTAGAAGAGCCTTCCTCAAGGACCTCTCGGGCTCAACTCTGAATTTACGGAACACATCAGCTAACCCTTAATCATGTCAAGACCACCCATTCATTGACAACTAGATAGATAGTCAGCTTGGTGAGGGTTAAGTCCTCAAGGAGCTCGATGAATAGCAATGGAAGGTCAGGGCAAAGGAAGCCTGCCAGCTGTCATCTCCTTTTTTCAGAGATGTGAATACCATTCCAAACAGCTAACGCATGGCAGGGGGGCTAGAGATTTCTTTCTTTTGCTCTTATCATGGCATTTTAGCTCAGGAGGCAGAATTTCTAGCTAGCCCACTGAAGTGTCATTCCTGCCCTAAATCCCAACCAGCTGTCTTGCAAACAATGCAATCGGTCACAAGAGGGACAGGGCAAAAGAAGGTGGGCAAATGGGTGCAAATTTGTCCTTCTACGGGGGAGGGTGATGACTCGAGGCACATCTCCTGACGGTAACACCATCTCCGAATATGAAGGACAACCCAAGAGAGAAAATTTGACATTTTGGCTTAATGTGTCTCTGGAGAGGGCTACATCTCTGGCCGTGAAGTCAATTCAACCTCACATTCACTGCCACCAAGGAGTTAATGATACATTAAAATTAGTCATGTTGTCTGATGGAGAAATATTCTACTTATGGAAAATACCTTTATAGGAAAACTGCCTTTCTGAGTCTGAGCTGGAAATATTACAGTAAACAGGATCTAATCACAGCGAAGCCTTTTTTCAGCTTTGCATGACAGCTGTAAAATATGACAGTATTTATTAATAGTTGCTGCAGTCTAATCTGCAGCATTGGAGAGCTACAGCAAAATATGTTAAGCTACTGAGAGAACAATTTCCACAGTAACTAATATTCAGCTTTTGAAAGGGTAGTTTAATGTCTTGTGATTTTTTTTTTCCCCCTACTGATGGTCCAACCCCAGGAACAAGCTACTAAGCTAATAACCTTTGTGGAGAGGAAGTGTTTAAATGATAATTTATTTCAAGAGCTGACAACAAATTGCTCTGCACTTTCTCTTTTTATGCCCCAAAGCAGTCAAGGATGTGCAAATCGAAGCATTAAAAAATATGACAGCTTCAGTATTTTCATTTTCAATGAAATTCTCATTACAGACATATGTACGGTCTTTTATTCACAATCCAGTCCAAATAGTCATTCACTATTATTATTGTGCAGGCTCTCAAGATGCTCTCATAGTTGAGGGCTCATCACAAGAGATTAGTCAGGCTGCAGAAGCTACCGAATGTCTCAGGTACTGTCAACCCCAATTATTGGTGCTCAAACAGGGGAATTTAGTATCTGTCTCTCACAGGATAATGTACTCTCTGGGCCTTCCTAATTTATTCAGATGTAAAAAGTAGCTTGAATTTCAATAAAAACTCTCCTGGCTTTGCTGTTCCCAGAAGGCAAATGGACATGACTAGAATTGGAGCCGTCTGTTACCTTCGCACATCTTTTAATCAGCTCTTAAAGTGAGGAGGAGGAAAAAACAATCCATGATGGCCCGTCTTCCTTCTTCTTCTTCTTCTTCTTCGTCTTCGTCTTCGTCTTCATCTTCGTCTTCGTCTTCTTCTTCTTCAATCAAAGTACCTGCTACTTTTTCTTAAAGTCCCTGCCAAGCAGCCATTGTAGAATCTATCATCTGTCTCTCCTTGCTTTCTTCTTCTCCAACCAAAAATGGCGCCTTAGTGCTGACGACCTGCAGGGTCAGATCCTTCTATTCTCTGGGAACTGTTTCTGCCCCAGAGAGGAATCCCTGAGTTCACTTCACCTCAGAGCCTGGTCCCCCACCACAGGCAACCCCCCACCCTGGTCTGGCCGCATTTACTACTTTGGCTACTCATTTGCCCCTTATCCTGAACTTTTGATGTGCCGCCTACCCAGGTCCTTGGAACCCCAGGACCACGAATTCTTGTGTTCATTTCTGGACACCAGGCTTTAAGAAGGAAATTGACCCCTGGAGTACATCCACAGGAAGACACCTAGGATAGGGAGGTCCTTTGAAGAATGGCAGAAGGAAAGACTATGGGAACAGGCAGTAGACGGTTTCAAATGTTAGAAGTGTGGGAGGCAGTATGTTAGTCCAATGTACAGCATGCATAGACCATGAGTGTGGCTCACATGGGTTGAAATCCTGGTTTGGCTACTTCAGCGCACTAAACTGTGTGACCCTAGGAGCCATCAGGTAGCCTTTTTATGCCTTGATTTCCTCAGTTGTAAAGAGGCAGGGACTCCATGTGGATTCAATGTGATAATCCATAAACTCAGGGCCTCGTGCGTAGTGAGTGCTTATAAGAAATGGCAGCTGTTTTTATCAAACTGCTTTATCTTATTTATAATTTTATTTGTATTAAATTTTAATTTATAAATAATATTAGGGATTTATTGATTTGTGCCACTGATTGGTATTGGGATGTGTATGTCTGCACGTGCGCACGTGTGTGTGTGTGTGTGTGTGTGTGTGTGTGTATAAAAAGGGAAAGGGAAGGAGGGAGGGAGGGAGAGCAAGAGACAGAGACACAGAGAGAGGGAGAGAGAAAGAGATTCTGGGCTTTATTTGGGAAAGTAGAACTGGATGAGAGGGATGAAGCCAGGTTGTGTACGTAGGTGTTAAACAACAACGTGCAGGAGGGTGTGTGGAATTGAATCCAGTCAATCTCAAAATATTCCTCTGAGGAAAAGCCGTTTCTCCTTGTCTGGGGGGAGTCTCTTTACCCCTTAAGCCCTCAGGCTCTTCCAACATTTTCCCATTTTCCTCGCTCTCTCTGGCAACACTTTAAATCTTTTCACAGTGGGTCTGCTCTAATGAATGCAAATGTCATTATTGGATGAGGGAACAGTTGGGTTAAAAATTAATTTTTCCCAGGCCCCTGAGATAAATCACTGTTTCAGCAACAGGACTGTCAACTCTTCAAAGGCAGGAGCTAATTCGGCCTCTCTTAAATACTGTCAGTGGCCTGGCACAAGCTACAACTAGAAAATGCCCCAAAACGGCTTGTTGACTGACGGACTACCTGTTGCCGCCGCCCATGTTACTGCCACAACTTTCTAGAGCAGACAGAAAGGTCTTTCAGAAGGCTGGTGGCTTCCAGAGAGTTACTTGGGAACTGACTAGGGAGTTTCAGGTTGAGAATGGGAAACGGCAGGAGTTTATTGAACACCGGCAAGAAGGGCACGTAGAACTATTATCTCATTATCTAAGCCGAGAGCCGCAGCCTGAGCCAGAACCTTTCATCTCTGTGGGCTGTGCCCATTGAAGGCAAGGGGAGTTGTCGGGTGCACGAGAGAGTCTGGCTGCAGTTCTCAAGTATGTTGCCGTTCTGGGGGAAGTGTTAGCACCACAGAGAACTAGGTCACTTGTACCCAAGAGATAGGCCTGACAGAAAACCGGAAGAGGGGGCCACCTCCCTGGCATGGCTTTAGAACTTTCTGTAGAAGAACGTGTGTGGACAAGGGACCTCCCAAACTGGACTTTCGGTGATCCCAAGACTTGGGATCTCCTGGGATCCCAGAATCAGAAAGCCACGCTTTAGACTAGGCTTCTAGTCCACACAAGGCCCTTACCCGAAGAGAAATTTCCTCCCTGGATGTACGAGCACAGCAAGTCATTCACAGCCATGGATAAATTAGCGTGAGTAAATTGGTCAGCTGAACTGTTGTCACTTGCAGAGAAAGACTATTAGTCAGTGGGAACGGAACGTAGGGCAGGAAAGGTTTGGTGGAGGTGTGGAGGCAGGTTGGGACAGAGATGTGGAGGCTTTGCTCCCACCAGGGACCGGCAGGGGCAGATAAGTGTCACAGTGGGGAGTCCTGGGTAAATAAAAAAAGGGATGTCAGTAAAGAGGGGAGGGAACAGAGGGGCAGATATCTCACTTAGTCAACCTCGTGCTTTCTCCAAGAACTGGGTAGTTGTGCATGCAGCACCAAGAGCATAATTTTCAACTTTGTATTAATGAAACGACGTGGAAACCAGACGTTGCTCTGCAGACAGAAATCCACGTGTAGCTGACAAAGCCTTGAAATCCGTTCATTGTTTCATAATTTCAGAGATAATATTACCCTGATTGCACTACAAATCTTTTTTAAGTTTATTTATTTGAGAGAGAGAGAGAGAGAGAGAGAGAGAGAGAACAAGTGGGGGAGTGGCAGAGAGAGGAGACAGAGAATCCCAAGCAGGCTCCACGCTGTCAGCGCAGAGCCCAGTGTTGGGCTCGATCCCACGAACTGTGAGATCATGACCTGAGCCGAAATCGAGAGTTGGACACTGAACCGACTGAGCCACCCAGGTGCCCCTGCGCTACAAATCTTTTAAGTGACCTCACTGTTTAACCCATTTCTCAGCTTCTCACTTAACCCTGCCCTTATACAGCAGAGTCACATCATTGGTACATTTAGCTCATTTGAATGTAATTATAGGTGCTCCCTTCTGTCTTCCATTTCTCTCTTAGGTAATTTGAACTATTCTGAAATTCGATTTCACAGTTGTGATCTCTCCCCATAATTTTTATTACTAAAGCAATAGATGATTATTGTAGAAGATAAGAAAATACACAATAGATATTTTATTGAACATTTTAAAGAACTGTACCTCATGGTATGACTTATAAACTGTCACACCATGTTTATGTCTCTGTCTCCCCTCCTTTCTTCCCTTCCCACCTCCTTCCTTCCTTTCCTTTCCTTTCCTTTCCACCCTCCCTTCTTCCCTCCCTCCCTTCCAGCCTTACTTGCTTGCTTCCTTCCTTCCCTTCTTTGGGAAAACACTATGTCCCCAGGCCGGTGCTGTGTACCAGTGTCGGCACAAAGTATAAATCTAGGGGCTAACCAGTTGTTTTGCATCACTCTGGAGAGAGGGGCTTGGGCAGGTATACAGCAGACCCGGTGACACACCAACGGAGAGCGCTTACGTTAAGTGCCAAGTGAATGCCACGGACAGAAGGGTTCTGTGGTGTTCGGAGATGGGCAAGACCTCTGCGCCTCAAAACTGCCTCTCCTCCTGCCCAGCCACCTCAGTCCACAGCATTACCATTTTACCCAGGCTCTCAAGCTAAAAGCCGACTAGTCATCCATGACCCCTTCCTCTCCCTCACGTCCCACAGTCAATCTGTCCCCAAGTTCTGTGGAGTCTGTGTCCAAAATGTATTTCAACTCCATCCACTCTTCTCCATCTGTAGCCTAGTCTAAGCTGCCATCATTTCTCACCTAAATAACCACAATAGCCTTTTAACTGGCTTCCCTTCTTTCACACTTGCACCGCATTCTACTCTCTACGGAAAGTGAGATCGCGTGACTCCCCTGTTCAGAATCTTCCAAAGACTTCCAGTGAAGGTAGAATAAAACTCATACTCCTTCCCATGGCTCCTGTCCATTCTCCATGGCTATGATCTGCCTCCTGTCTACCTCTATGGTCTCATCTCAGGCCACTCTCGACCTTCTCACTACCCTTTAGCCTCACTTGCCTTCTTTTAGTTCTTCAAACATGCCCAACTCTTCCCTGCCACAGGGCCTTTGCGCTTGCTATTTCCACTGCTTGGAGCTCTTTCCCTCTATTCTTCACATGGCTGTTTCCTAATCCTTTAGTTCTCAGCTTAAATGCCCCTCCTCAACAAGGCTACCACTGAGAACCTATTTTTAAAAGTTTTATTTATTTATTTTGAGGGGGGGAGGACCAGAGTGGGGGGGGCAGAGGAGCAGAGAGAGAGGGAGAGAGAGAATCCCAAGCAGGCTCCACACTGTCAGTGCAGAGTCTGATGTGGGGCTCCGAAATCAAGAGTTGGATGCTTAACTGACTGAGTCACTCAGGTGCCCCATATCACTGAGAATCTTTTTAAAATTGGGTCCTATCCATTAATGTAGGTGCAGAAACATGTCTATCTTATTCACCATTGTAACCCTGACACCGATTGAATGAATGAATGAATGAATGAATGGCTATGAGCTGGTGTGGTCAGAAAAGGCTACCTTGGAGAGGTGGAATTTGAGGTGGGCTTTGAAAAATGGAAGCACAGGCAGGATTTTCAAAATCAAGATGAAGGAGAGAATTCTAGGTAGTAGTGGAAGTGAAGACCAAGCATAGTTCTGGCACATTTGGGCAACACTGGATAATGGGAGCTGCCTGCGATGGAAGGTTCTCATTAGGTAACATAGGAACAATAGCACTGTTAGTTGGATGAGGCATAATTATGTTGAGTCTTAAAGAATAGACTACTTTTTTTTTCCCCAGTGTGGGCATTAAAAGCCATTGAAAATACTGGAACGGGGTCATGGTTCAGTATTTAAGGCTTTCCAAGGAGGAAATTAGCATAAAAGTTAATAGAAAGTATTTCCTTTTTTTTTTTTTTTTAGTTTTAGAGGTGGGGGGAGAGGGGCAGAGAGAGAGAGAGAAAGAATCTTAAGCAAGCTCCACGTTCAGCATACAGCCTGATGTGGGGCTTGATCCAATGACTCTGGGATCAGGACCTGAGCCAAAACCCAGAGTTGGACACTCAACCGACTGAGCCACCCAGGCGCCCCTATAGAAAGTATTTCTTAAGCGGACCAGATTAGTTCCACCAGCTAAATGGCTATAGAGAAAAAAAAAATCAACACACATGAGTAGGAAAGGTTTCTTTTGGCTCCAAGACCATAGAATTGTCCAAACGATTTAGTGAGATGATTTGAGAAGAGATGCAGGGACAAGAAACAGACCTCGATGGACTTTGTTTCCTTTCCTCCAATGGGCAAAGGAGGGTCGTGGGAGATGAGGAGAAAATACAGGAAGTCCATCTTCTGCTTTGTTATAAACCTCCTTTTTCTCTTGCAGTCCACAATTTACACATCCTTTAAAGCCTAAATCCTCTAGCCATCCTTCTCTGAAAACTCTACTTTCCCGGAGTGCTTCCTTTTCACAATTCTTACAGCAATCAGGGTCTGAGTAGTGTAGTATTCAATTTGATAGTGCTCCATGTTGTTCATAAATTGTTTCATGAATGTTCTTTTCTGTCCACTCCCATTGGAACTGTATTATATATGCATCTATCACGAGACTCGAGCACACCACTGGGGATTGATAACAACTTGCAGAATTGCTTGACTGATTAACTGAAGTTAGGGTTAGTAGAAAGATACAAAGTATCCTGTGTCTGCTATAATATCTCAACAAAGTTACAGAATGCTACATTAAGAAGAGGGGTGCCTTAGGGGAGGAGATAAGACCAAGAGAGCTTCAGGGCATTCGTCAATGCCAGAGAGCTAGTTAATGGCAGAGCTCGAACTTGGGTCTCCTGCTTTAGGTTCATAAAATTTGATAATATTTTAGAAATAAGCACCATGGGCAAATACAGGCTTTAGTATTTCCTTACAGTGTTCGATGATGCGTCAAATGGGAGTGAAGTGAAGAGTTCTTTGGGTTTCCAAAAACAAAATGGTCCTTCAAGTTAAGTTACCTAGAAAGACCTCCTCTCCGGGTACCACTCCGGCCGACAGGCCTTCCATTTGCTTCTTCCTTCTCTGAGTCAGAAAGAGCCATGCCCAGCCCATTAGCAGAGTTACGGGCAAACACACGGTTTTTTGGAATCTTCCAGTAATAGGATCCCTTGGTTTTACTGAGGGGCCCCTCAAAGATAACCGGGCTTTAGAGGAGTCTATTCAGCTGAATTGTAATGTGTGTGCTTTAGCTAATTAACAAATACACCAAACTGTATACCACTTAAGATCAGACCCTTAATTTCTGAGACTGTTTCAAAAGGCTGTGTCCTCAATATGTTACCTCACTCTTTGAAAAAAACATCCATTCGCAAAGCCCTGTTTCGCTACTCTCCACTCAGTATTTCCAGAAGATAATTGTTGAGGCCCTAGAAGCCGAAGACTTGATGTGGTCTGGTGGAACTAGCCCTAGAAGCAGGAGATCTTGACACCAGCCCCAACTCTGTGGTAAAATGGTTGAGTGAAAAAGCACATTTCTTTGGTCTTCAGTTTCTGATCTACAAAATGGGGACAGTTACACTCCCTGATAGGATTAATTTCCCAAAACGTTCCAGCTTATGTCTCTATTTTAGACAAAGTTGCTTTTACTTTGTGAATTTTAGACCACATAAATTATTTGGGGGTGGGGGGAGAGGCTTCTTTTTCCACGACAGCGACTCAACCAGGAGAGTCCCAAACCCCTTTTCAGGGCCGGGGTTGGGAGGACATATGTAGTTTGAACAACTAGATTCTAAAATTACCATTGCATCGATTTTCTGGTCTTAATTGAAATTCTTTTTTTTTTTTTAACACAGAGCTTGAACTCACAACCCTGAGATCAAGACTTGAGCTGAGATCAAGAGTTAGATGCTCAACCGACTGAGCCACTCAGGTGCCCCCTCATTTAAATTCATTTTGAATTTAAATACAGTTTTAAAAGAGTATTCAATTTTATTTATTAAAAGAGAAGGGAACAAACATGAGTGGAGGAAGGCTGAATACCACTGTTCCATGAATATTCAAAGAGGAGGGCATATGCATCTTCTTACCTCTTTCTGTGTCGTAGAGGTACACAAACTTCTCCCACTTGTAGTGACCCAGCAGACTCAGAATAGCGCCCTTCAAGGCTGGACGCATCTGGATGACAAACTGCACATCTGCGTCAGTGGGGAAGCTGGGCGTCACGAAGGATGTGTGCAGGGCCCCACAGAAGGAGGTCAGAGTGTTCATTGACATCTGGTCATAGAATCCAAAGATGGCGTACACCCCTCTTGAGAACTGGGAGCAGACTGCAATGAGAAAAAATGCAAGAAGTTTCAATAGCCCCACAGTCCCTTGTAGGGTTGGAAAGACAACGTACGGTTTGGCTTTGGCTCTACGTGACATGCCTCAAAGGAAAACCAAGATCTCTGAAATCTTTAGAAGCCCTTGCCCAGTTGCCCAGCAGCGAAAGAGTAAGGAAGGGAAGAATTTATTTGACAGACTTGCATATTCTCTGTATGCAACCACCATGAGCAAGAAACTAAGAAACTACGAAGGAAAGAGGTGAAGGTTGCCTTACCCTCTTTCAGCAACCTTCCCAGCTCACCCACAAGGCACGTGGTGTACTTGTACTTACGCCATAGCTGTCCAGCGGTCAGGGTACGGCAGTCTTGTGTCCCACCCCTTTGGGACTTTTTCCACTAGATGACAATAAGGACTGATGATTTAGTCAGACAGATTGCTAACGTGTCTGCTAGGAAATGTGTTACTCCTCTTAGGTTACATAATGCTTTAGCCACAGTTGTGTTATGATGAAGACCCTGAATGTGGGCTACTAATGAAGATTTCAGATTCGAGGCAGGCCAGTGGAAAGACTGGCCTTTCGGTGCCCAAGGAGTCACGTGAGGTAGACGCAATTGGCAAAGTTCTACCTTGCTCCTTTTGCATTTACCTTCTAGATCTATCAGCTCACACATAGAATTTTATGTCCTTCATTTTTTCAAAGTAGGCCACACCACCACCTCTTCCCTCTTCTGGCCCAGATGAGCTTAAAAAATGTGAACCAAATTCAATATTAGCTTAAGTAGAACATAATTAGCAAAGCAAATCAGCTACAACAACACCGTGTGGTGCATTCCCAAACCAAGTGGAAATGATCTTTAGATTATCTGCTCTACCGCTCCCTTCCATTCATGCGAAGCAGACAGAACAGGCAGCTGATAATGCGGTGTGATTTAAGGAATCCTGCACAGCCTTCCTTATCTGCTAGGAAGCCACTGTCAGGCTTACTTTTTCAGATGTTGAAAAAAAACCTCTGTGGCTTGGGAAGGGGATTAAATAGAATCTTTTTAAGCTGTTAGCATGTTAAGATGAATTCATATGTCCTACGTCCGATTAGACACCGGGCAGAGTGTGTAAACAGAGAGGTAAGTTTTGAGAGGGAAGGGTGGGTCGTAGAAGAGAATGTAAAGGGAGTGCTCCCTGAAAGGAGAAACAGTGAAGACACTGGGCACCGGAAAGAAGGAAGGTGTTGAAAGTAGGAGGAAGACAAGTGGAAAACCAATTAAGTTATTTCTTGACCCCGTTGTGAGAAACAGAGAGTTCTCAGTATCTGCGGGATCTTGCTTTCCCTGCATTCTATTTAAACCTATTATTGATCAAAGCCGTTCCCCTTTGTTAGCCAAACTCAAAAGTCATTGGGTTAAGGATAGCATCTCAAAGGTGATTACCAGTCACCTAGGCATCTCCATCAGGGAAGACAGTAGCCTGCAACTTGAGGCATTCTAAGTGACCCCAAACGCGTGCATAAAAAAGGTCTTTCTATTAAAAGGAGAAAGCCAATTACAGAAATGAGTCTGGGGCACTTCTTGACAGGGGGCCAAAAGAAGTATTCAGAAACAAAAAGAGGCTAGAGGCTACCTTATGCCTTGGCTATCACCAAGGAAGACGCTAAGGAGGGTCGATTCCCAAACTGATCCTGTAAATGGAGAGGTTTGCAGTCCCAGGTCAGATCCTGGCTGGTGCACATAATCTTCTATATAAAATTGACAATAATGATAATAGCCATTGAGAACTTCGTATGTACCAGGCACTAGGCTAAGTACGACAGAAGTATTATTTAATCTTCCCAACAACCTCATGACAGGCATATTGCTATTATTTTCATTTCATAGATAAGAATTCTGAGGCAAAAATGTTTTGTGTCTTGAGTGGAGGAGTCAGGATTTGAACTGGGATCAGTCTGACTCCCAAACTCGTACTCCCTGGGACCCCAAACCAATAATGACATTAAAGAGTAGTCCTTCCCCCAAATGGGATAGGCTTTCCAGATGTAGCAAGTAAAACAGAGGATTCAGTACGCCTCAAATTCATACATATACTAAAGAACTATTTGTTGTTTACCTGAAATTCAAATTTAGCGATCATGTATTTTATCTGGCAATAAGCAATCACGGCCCTTCACTGAACTGTATTCAAGCAGTAGTTGGTAATTCTTGGATCCATATCAACCAGCATGCAAGGCCCAAGAGAAAGATGAGGATCCGTGAACCCTAGACCAAAATCGTTTCATGGGGAAACGCAACATATTTCCAACAAGGAGAACCCCAATCTGACTAAATTATGGACAATAATTGAGGGGGAAATTAACTTGAAGAGAGGCAAGCTTATGGTTATGATCCACTTAGAGTTTTAAAAAGCCCTTCACATTGGAAGGAACCAAAATAAAAGTACATTATGGAAGTGAGATTCTGGTTCATAAAAAAAAATCTTGTGTTCCTCTTATAATCATTGTGTTTGAACTTCGGGGGTATAGAGCTAATCATTACTAGTTCATATATGGACCTTTCATTTTTCACTTACGACATTTATTTATTTACGAACACCCATACAAAACACTCATAAACCCATCACCCAACTCAAGAACTACAACATTCCTGACAACTTATTTTTACCTTCATCTCCTCCCTTTATTCCATCTCCCTGTTTTGACATCCCCTGGCACTCCTTCCGTAGCTACTACCCTCAATTTTGTGTATATCATTACCTTGGTCTTTTACAATGTGCAGACACACACCCCTAAGCAATACAATGTTGTCTGTGCTTGTTTTAAAACTTTATAAAAAGGGAATCATATGGAATATGTGAAAACCAGACTGCAAGAAGGAGTGCCCAGTGATGTCTTTCAGCCTATGTATGATGCTAAGGAGAACGAGACAAAGGAAAACCTTATACAAATGTGTGAGCGAGCAGGTGTGAGGGAATGGAGTTGTGGCTCAGACACGGGACTTAGGAGTAGTATAGCTCAGCAGCAATCCTCAGGCAACACTGGGCTACTGTGGTCCAAGAGACACATAGTGGTGGACAGCAACAAGAAGGATGTTACGAGAAAATCAGTAAACGTTGTATTCCCTTCATATATACAACAGAGGTGCAGCTGCCCTGCAAATCCTACTGGGCAGAGTCACCTTTGCTCTATCTCAACATATAGAAGTAATATAAGTAGAAGGCCCAATGGGAGGAATTCAAGAATCCACGTATCGTGATGAGCACCGAGTAATGTACAGAGCTGTTGAATCACCATATTGTACACCTGAAACTAACGCAACACTGTGTGTCAACTATACTGGAATTAAAATTAAAACTTAATAACAAAAAAAAAGGAAGGCCTGTGGGGAAGATGACTGCCACATGAGGACAGGGTAAATGGCCTCTGAGAGAAGCTGGGGCCCGGGGGACCTGTGAATGGCCTCTCACGGCATATTCCCGGGCCCACTCCTGGCTGTACAAAGTAAGGCTGAATGGAATGCTGAGCTGACCCGAAGGGCAGTGTTTATGTTTTTAGATTTCAGGAAGGTTTGAACTAGAAGGAACCAGAGACTACTTTGTGCAGTGAATTTTTTAAAGTATAGTTTTTCATGTGGAATCATTTCTCCAAAGGAAATTTTATGTGGCAAAGTCCAGTATATAAAAGGGATAAAGTAAAGCTCTCCTGATTCAACCCAGTCCACTGATGCCTCCTTATCATAAAGAAACCATGACACAAAGGGAGGAAGTGTCTTGCACAAGGTCACGCCATGAATTATGAACTAGTTTCTTAGCAATGCTGTATCAGCATCTCTCTACCATCCCCACTCCGGAGCTATGTAGGACGGCATGGGTCAGGATTTGCCCGGCATGAAAGTGACGTCCCCTCAATGCCTAGCTCTCCGCATAGATGGTTCCACCAGGATGTCCCAGGACTCACCTGCCTCCGGCCCCGAATATCAACAGCCAGATCAGGGGGCAGACTGGTGATCTGTTGGGACTCATGATTCTTTTGGATGAATTCTGCTACCTTTATCTGAGTCCTTAATGGAACACACCCACTTGTTTCTATCAGAAGATGAGTCCGTAGTAAAATGATAATGGAAAGAATCGTTATCTTGGCAATCTTCTGGAGCAGTACAGAAGAAAGGACACCAGTTTCTGGGACAGTCAGACCTTGGTTTCAATCACAGCTCTGCCAGTCTTAAACTGCATGACTTTGTGCAAGTCACTTACCTCTTTGAGCCTCAGTATAGGACAGCGATTACATAGGCAGGTTCTGGAGTTCTTGGACTGTCTAGGTTGAAATAATCAAGCGATCACTTACTGGATGAGTTACTCAGTATTACACAGTATCTCTGCCTCCAACCCAGTTTCTTCATCTGTAAAATTGGGATAATAGTAGTGCCTGTCCCGGCATTGGTTGGGAAAGTTAAAATGAGTTCAGTCATGGGAAGCCATCTATTACAGTGCTGGGCACATAATAGATACTCAATTAATGCTAACTACTTATTCATGCAACAAATATTTACTGAGCACCTATTATGTGCCAGGCACTGTTGTAAGTCCTGGGAGATATAGGAGAGAAAATAAGATCCTGTCCACTTGGAACTTACATACTAGTGAGGGGGAAAGAATAATAAATGACATGAGTAAAATATAATGTCTCAGTTATTAAGAGTTGCTTTGGGAATAAGGTGAGGAATAAATGAAATGGTACATGGAAAATCTTTACAGTGCCTAACATATAACTTGGGAACCAAATGGTTCTTTTTCGGTTTCCTTCCTCTTTCCAGCCCTTCCCAGTATACTTTGTCCTGTTAACCCCATCAGGTTACCCTCAATGTCACACTGAGTGCCCAGGTGAGCATAGCTTTTCTTCTCTTCCTCTTTCCCTATACATTTCTTCAGTGCTCTTTCCTATTTTATTTCCTGGGGAGTAATAGTTTAAGAAAGAAACTGCTATTTTGGCTTGAGAATGTGCTATTTCCTCTGAATCTTTCCTTCCCCGTATAACACACAAAGTGCTGGTAAAATGCGGTCTTTTCTTGGGACCTCTGTGCCCTCCCAGTAGGAAATATCTTGGTCATCTCCTTCTTAATGGTGCCTCTCTCCATCTCTTCCTACTAACAAAACACCAAATTCTTGTTTAAGATGCCATTTCTGACTACATCCTGGATTCCTGGGGGCTCTAGTGTGGCTCCCGGCTGTGTTCTCTTCAATGGTGACTGACAAGTAAGGCTGGAGCCAGCTGTCACGCTTTTATTTATAGTCCCCAAGTCTATAGGGTCAGGACAGGTATTGTTAATGTACAATGTAGCAGCTAATTACACCACCCATATTCCAAAAGGCATCATTACAAAAATGTCAAACAACTTGATTACCCCAAAGATCAGAATAGCAATATCGCATATCATTTACAGAACACTTTTCATAGCCTTTTGAATCAGGGGGAAAAAAGGAAACTGGAGTTTCTTGCTGACTTAATGATCACATTTGAAGCAAGCAGGAAGAAGAAAAATATAGCTGTGAAGGAACCGATGGAGACACATCACAAGAAGGTTCTCCAGGTAATACCATAAGTACAGTGAATTCTAGGCGATCAAAGAAACTTAGAACTGTGAGGGACCTTACGACATTATGTAGTCCAGTGCTTTCTAAAGCTGTAGTGTTGGTCCATGGTGAGTTTCTGGTCTGGTGAAATATGTGTGTGTGCGCACGCACGGCGCGTGTATGTACGCACACACACACACACACGTGTATTGGAATAAGGTCAACACCTGTTCTGTTTCAGGAAGGACAGTCCTTTTCTTTATATCATTTCTATTTTCCATTCCTGTATGTAGTCCTTTCTTTTCTGAAATGGTGCTGATGTTAATGAGAAATGGCGTGTGTATGTGCGTGTGTGTACATACATACGTACATGCATATTTCGTCTGCGTGGTAGACCAAATAATGTCCTCCCAAAAGATGTCCATGTCTTAATCCTCCAAATCTGTGAATTAGGTTACATGGTGAAGGGGAATTAAGGCTGCAGATGGAATTAAGCTTACTAATCAGCTGACCTTAAAATAGCAAGATTATCCTGGATTATCGGGGTGGCTCAGGGAAGCACAAGGGTCCTTTAATGTGGATGAACGAGGCAAAAAAAAAAAAAAAAAAAAGAGTACCAGAGTGATGTTATATGAGAAAGACCTGACCAGCCATCGCTAGCTTTGAAGCTGGAGGGGACCGTGAGCTAAGGAATGTGGGCAGAGTCTAGAGGCTGGGAAAGGCAAGAAAATGGATTCTCTCCTAGAGCAAAGCAGCCCCGCTACAATCTCTGGTGAGACCCCTACCAGACTACTGACCTACAGAAGTGGAAGATAATTAACCTGTGCTATTGTAAGCTGCTAAATTTGTGGTCATTTGTTACAGTAGTAAATAGAAAACTAATGCACTTAACAGCAAAATTTAAAAGTTGGTAACTCTACATCAACCTAAACTCCACTCACCCTTTCCCCCCCTTAAAATATTACTGATACGAGAAGTTCAAAGTTTGGAAACTAATAATCTAGTCTAATTTCTGATTCAGTACAGGAACCACCTGCTGTGAGGTCATATTACCGTTCAGTATATATTCCAACCAATCGTGCATGACCTCAACGTTGTTTTACAGGAAGCTCGAAAATACAATTGATGTGCTCAAGAAATACATAATGGCTATTAGCTATTCAAGTTTGTGCATTTAGTCTCTCAATGCTGTCTTCTTCCTGTCAGGCTAAAAATTTGCTAAAAGATCTTGTTTCCCCTTTGATCCATGCCACCTCCATAAACTATTGTTCTAACTCCTTTTTTATTAGATTTCTTAAAGTTTGTTTATTTATTTATTTATTTATTTATTGAGAGAGAGAGAGAGAGAGAGAGCGCAAGCGGAGGAGGGGCAGAGAGAAGGAGAGACAGAATCCCAAGCAGGTTCTGTGCATCAGTGCAGAGCCGGCTGTGGGGCTCCAACTCGTGAACAACGAGATCATGACCTGAGCTGATATCAAGAGTCGGATGCTTAATCGACTCCACCACCCAGGTGCCCCTAACTCCTTCTTTACCATCGTCACTAATGATGGGACGAGGACCTTGCAGCCCTCTGCATCTGCAACCCAGTTGCTTTTCCATCATTCCACCGAACCTGCTCTCTCAAGCTTGACGATGACCTGCTCACTGTCAAACTCAGCTCTATTCACAGACATCATTCAACTTGACTGCAGAGCACCATTTGATATTGTTGACCAAATCCTTCTTCCTCTTGAAACTCACGTCTGTTTTAAGAGCACTAAACTTTGCTGTTCCGTGTCGCTTTCCTCTTGCTCCACTCCCTCAATGAAGATGTGTCCAAAGATTTTGTCCTTGGCCCTCTTTTCTTTTTACTTCAAATGATTTTTTCTTTCATTCAACAAATATTTGTGGCGCTCCTGCTATGTGCCAAGCGGGGGTCTTACCTCACCATCTCCACATGGATGGCTTCCAAGTACATGCCTCTAGCTTCAGATGCATTCCTGAGCTCTAGATCCATATTTCTGAGTGCTCATAGAATGGCCTCACGCGGAGGCCGGCATATTCACACATTCAGTGTATTATTTCTCTACTCCTGCCTTCCACCCATGGATCTGCTTCTCTTGTCCCTGTTTCTCCTAATGCATTGCTCTTCTTCCAGACACCCAAGCTGGAGCCTTCAGGGCTATCTTTGACTTCTCCCTCTGCCTCATCCCCATGTGCCATTCTCCAGTGATGCTCCATCAATTTGACCTCTATGCTGTTATGTGGCACCTCATTTCTTGGTCACCTTCAGGTCACGTTCTCATCCCTTCTCTCTTAGACTATGAGAGTAGTCTCATAGCCAGTCACCTGCCAGTTTTCCCCCATCTATCACTGGCTCTACCATTGCCTTACTCTTCCTTCTTTCTTTTCCAACTGTCGTATCCAAATATACCCCTCCCAACTCCCATTTCTGCAAGAATCTGCCTTGTGTAGGAGTTGTTAACAGACTAAGAAATGAATCTTCACTGGGGCGCCTGGGGGGAATCTGACTTTGGTGCAGGTCACGATCTCACAGCTTATGAGTTTGAGCCCCGCGTCAAGCTCCGTGCTGACAGCTCAGAGCCTGGAGCCTGCTTCAGATTCTGTGCCTCCTTCTCTCTCTGCCCCCCACCCCACCCTGGCTCACACTCTGTTTCTCTCTCTCTCTCTCTCTCTCAAAAATAAATAATAAAACATTAAAAATTTTTAGAAAAAAGAAATGAAGCTTCACAATAAGTCAGTTCAGGGTTTCTCAGCCTTGGCAGGACTCTTGATATTTGGGGCTGGATAATTCTTTATTGTGATAAGCAGCCTTAAAGTCTACTCTGATATTTGATGTCGGTAGCATCATTACTGCCCAGGTGTGAAACCCAAATGCCTCAGAACATCTTCAAATATCCCTTAAGATGGGGGGGGGGAGGCAATTTCACTGCCTGTTCCCTCCTCCCTCCCTGATCCCCATGAGAACCGCAGGGTTAGCTTATGAATTACTCTCCACAGAGAACTAGATCGTAACATAATGAAAATGCATACATAACTAGAACAACCCAAAGGAGTTATTTTGGTGGTACAAAGTCAGGAAGGGTGGATATTTTGAACTCTTCAAAGCCAACCATACAAGCAGATACCTCCCTGGTCTTGCTCTTAAATTGGCTATTTGTGTTTAAACTAGGGATGTAGGAGAGGGAGAACTGGATAGAAGATGGAGGTGGTGGGGTCGGTGTGGGGTAGTAGCCAGCTCATACCTTCTCTGCCTTTATCTGGATCAGCCTCCTCTTCCTCCCCACCAAACACCCCTTGGTCTTGGGTTCTAGTAACCACAGTGGGTGCTTCTAAAGTATCAGAGGCAGAAGAAGGTGTCAGCCCCATTCTCCAGCTGATGATTCCATGGTTTAATTACCATCTTTGGGTTAATTCCCTTGAACATTTTGTTCAGCTCTCAGGAGTACACTGCCTTCCGACAGTCTAACTAGTTATTTTTGCAATTACATGGCATGTATCTAAACGCTGGCAAAGAAAACATTCATTATCAACATTCGATCCTACTTGAATATAACGGCTTGCAAATGCAGGCATTAACATATGAAGACATGTATTTTGGAAAATTCGTTTTGTAACTGTAAGTGCAATCCACCCTTCCATGATAGCATCAGAAATGGCAGGAGAGATGCTGGGGTGGGTTGGGGTAATGGGGTTGCTTTGTAGGCCCTTTTATATCAAGATAATACAGTTAAGCATTGGAACTCAGCAGTTTTAAATTTTTTTGCTTGTTCATCAATTAATTTCTTCATTCACCGAATAAAATTTTGAGTTCCTACTGTGTGACAAACATGGCCTGGGTGCTGGGATACAACAGTGAGCAAAACAGATAGGATCTTTGTCCTCAAGGCACTTACAGTCTAGAATTGGCAGCAAATATTAATAAAAGAATCATAGCAATGTATGGTCATCATGTTGTAAGTACTAAGGAGGGGAGGTATCAGGGTGCCCTGAGACCATGTGACAAGGTGACTTTCAGGGAAAAGTTAACTGAAGACTTGACATGTGAGCTGACCCCTCAGACTAGGAGACCACCCCATGCAGTGAGAATAGCGCTTGCTAAGGCTCTGAGGGAGGGCAGCATCTGGCACATACGAGGCACTGCACGAAGATTCGCCTGGATGGAGTGTGGTCAGCAAAGAGAAAGGTGCAAGAGGAGTCTGGAAGGAGGTAGGGACCTGACCGTGGAAGACCTTGTGGGACCCTGGTGAGGAACTTAGACTTTATTCTAAGGACCATGGGAGGAAATATTGTAAGGATCATGGGTACTGCATGAGCTGATTTACATTTTTAAAAGATTTATCCAGCTGCTGTATGGACAGTGGATTTAAGGGTTATCAATGAAAGCAGGGAGAACGTTTGGAATGTTAGCCCTAGAGTCTTGGTTGAGAGAGGAGGGTAGTTTGGATCTGAGTTGTGGCAATAAGGGTAGAGTGATTTGGAGTTTATTTTTGATGTCAAATTACTGGTTGAACAGCCTTGAGATAGTTACTTAAACTCTCCAAACTTCATTTCTATACCTGTAACAATTGGGATAACAAGTCTCTGCCCCATAACATTGTTGTACTTATTAAGTGAACATGTTCAAAGTGCTCAGGACTCTCATACAAGATATGCTCAATTGATCAAATGGTATCTGTTACTGATATTATGTTTAAAATTATTTCTCAGTGCTTTTGCATTGTGATGGGTTTTTATATGGTTCAGCCTCTAAACTGTTGTGTGACCTTGGGTCAGTTACCTCACTAGGCTTCAGGCCTGTCATTTGTAAGCCAGTAGACCTAAAGCCTGCCCTACCCACCTCAAAGGGATGTGCTGAGAATAAATGGAAATCATAGCTGAAACTCTCCTTTGAAAAATTACAAAAGCTGCTATGTGAGTGTCAGTGAGAAAGTAGTATTGGTTCTTGACTCTCAGCAATCATTATCCCTACAACAAATAACCCAACAGAATCGTCATTCTTCCTAGACCCAGTGTCTGCCATCCACCCACGTCTCTCTACCAATCATCTAAAGTAGTCGGGGGGCCTGTCTTGACTTACAATTCATTTGACATGGGATTTAGCACAGCTCTTCATTGAAAAACTAATTGATCCAGTGATCCAGTCACAGTCAATGAAACACTTTCTAAAGCCGGGTAGGAAAACACTGCACTCGAGGTACGATGCCTTTGAATCAGCTGCAAGATTTGTCATAGACAGGTAAGAGCTTCAAATTTGATACCATACCATGAGAACATTTGAAACCCATTTTCTTTAATTTTGCTGCCCGTGCTGGGGTGGGGGGCAAGGGGAGGGTGAGCCAAGGCCCTAAACAAAAATTATTCTTAAAAGTTAATTAACGGTTGTCTTGTCTTATATACACTCGAAAGATTTCAGAATTTGAAACAAAACCATATAAACATAATAAAACGTGTAGGTCCATTGTGAGCTGGGAAGATATACTTTTATTTCCCATTGTGTTTGAATTCCTTAGCATCATATTCTTAATATTGAGTGTAATGGCCTGGCTCACCCCCTCCAGCTTCTTAACAGTGTAAACATCTCCTCTGTAATTCGATTTACAGGTGGCCATTCCATGTCCTCTTGGACTCTTCTGATGATGGTGAACTCACCGCTTCCCAAAGTGGTTCATTCTACTTTGGGGTGGCTCTAGTGATTCAAAATTTCTTTTTTACACCCAGCGCGAATCTGCATCTCCGCCACTTTCACCACCATCTATGGTTCTTTCTTTTTCCCCCAAAGCTCACAGAACATATCTGTTCCCTCTTCTAATGGCAGGCCTTCAAACATCTGAAGATATACATCCTACCTGTCTGGACCTTCCCTTCTGCAGGCTAATCACCTCTAGCCCGTCAGATGTAAGTCATAGATCCCAGGCTTTCAACTCTGGCCATCTTCTTCTTGCCGTGTTTCAGTTCGTTAAATGTCACTCTTAGAATGTGGTGTCAAGGACTGGGTGCCGCACTGCAGGTGAGGTTGAACCCACTCAGAAGGCAGCAGACTCTGTTTTGGATTAGACATCTTATATATCTGTCAGTGCTGACTAGGATGGCATTGATTTTTTTTAACCTTTCTACTATCCAATTCTATTGGGTCTACTTCTACTCTGTGGTCTTAAATTTATATCCTAGGTATCTTGTTGAAGAATTCTGCCAAGCCAGGCTTCTCCCAAACTTGGATAGGTGCTGTTGATTTTTTTTTTGTAGCTAAGTACCTTTTCTGGTACCTTTCACCCTTTTAAAATGTCCTCATGAGTTTGACCCAGCCTTTTAAATCTTGATTTGGTTAACAAATTTATCATCTACAAATTTGATCAGCATTATCAAATTTGTCATCCACAAATTTGGGTAGCATTATGCAGATTATTGACAAAAGTGCTGAAGAGGACAGGGTCAAGGACAGAATTATCTGGCAGGCTACTTCATTTTTCACCCCTCCCCTTTCCAGGATGACAACAATTAGGTAATAAATACTCTGGCTAGAGTTCTTCAGTCTGCTCCAAATGTATCTTTAATACACTTGTGGTTTGGGTAATACAAATGATCCTTAATCCTGACCTTGGTTCTTCAGACATGCTCATAGGGCTGCATTTCAAGGGGAAAAAAAAGTAACTGGAATGATTTTCTTCTCTTCTGGTATCATCATCTCTGATCATGTATCTTTACCATTTATCACTGAGTTTTATGGGGAGGAAGTGAAAAAAGAAGAGGACACTGAGAGGAGACAGAGAAGTGCCTTCTGGTAAAGAATGAACTACCAGAAGAATCGAGAAAGTATTCCAGTCTACCCTTCAACTGAAACAGTCTGTCATTACCTAAGGTCAAAAAGCTGATTCATTTGCCCTTTATAGTCAGGAAGCAAACGGTCTACCCATTTTATAAGTGGAAGACTTGGTGTCTGATTAGCTACTGGGGTCCATGGTCTTTAGCATTCCTGTTTGCTAGTAGACTTTAAAGAAACTGTAAGCAGCCTTGGGGCACCTGGGTGGCTCAGTCTGTTGAGTGTTCAGTTCTTGGTTTTGGCTCGGGTCATGATCTCACGGTTTTTGATATCGAGCTCCGCGGTGGGCTCTGCACTGACAGTGAGGAGCCTGCTTGGAATTCTCTTTCTCACCCTCTCTCTCTCTCTCTCTCTCTCTCTCTCTCCCCCTCCCTCTGCCCCTGCCCTGCCTACTCTCTCTCTCTCTCATTCTCTCTTTCTCAAAATAAATAAATTTTAAAAACTTAAAAAAAAAGGTTTAAAGAAACAGTAAGCAGCCTTATAAAATGGCCCAAATGTAATCCTGATGGGAAGCAACTATTGAGAAGCCATCCTCACAATATCCAGGACTGGTGGTTATGTGAAACAGGTCACCTTATTGCTGTGTTAAAAATCTCTACAATCTCAGTTCCCTCAAATATGTGCTACCAGCCTGGAGAACAAAGAATCCATTTGTCCTCTAGGGAAAAAGGGAAAGTTTAAATTAAAAGCATTTTTTTTCTAATTCAAATTCAAGTGGTTGGATTGTTGAAAGTAATTCCTCATTCTAGTTGTGGGAGGACATTCAGGGTCTGCGCAGAACTTTATGCCAAAGGTGTCCATTCGTTTGTCTTGTCAAGCACAGAGCTTACATTCAGGCAAAACTCAGCAGCCCTCACAGGACATCGCAGGGTCCAGCTATCCTCTATTTAAAATTTTTTTAGTGTTAATTTATTTTTGAGAGAGAAACAGAGTGTGAGCAGAGGAAAGGCAGAGGGAGAGGGAGACACAGAGTCCAAAGTGGGCTCCAGGCTCCGAGCTGTCAGCACAGAGCCCGATGCTGTGCTCGAACCCATGAACCGTGAGATCATGACCTGAGCTGAAGTTAGACACTTAACCAACTGAGCCACCCAGGCGCCCCAGTACCCTCTACTTTAAAAATACTTTGATCTGGGTCTACAGCTACTCTAGCTCAAATGTGAGAACAACACCCTCTTGAAACCAGCTCCCCTAAGTCCTCCCATACTCCTTTGCCTTAAAAAAAAATAAGGACATCTCTTGAAAGAGAGGAATTTCAGGTCTTGAGGTTTGCTTAGGAAAAGACCCAGCTTGGGGCACCTGGGTGGCTCAGTTGGTTAAGTATGTGACTCTTGGTTTTGGCTCAGGTCATGATCTCACGGTCTGTGAGCTCGAGCCCTGAATCAGGCTCCATGCTAACAGTGAAGACAGAGCCTGCTTGGGATTCTCTCTCTCCCTCTCTCTGCCCCTCCCCCACTTGCTTTCTCTGTCTCTCTCTCAAAAATAAATAAACTTAAAAAAAAGAAAAAGACCCAGCTTTTTACTAAGGGCGCTAACGGGTACTTTGAGGTACTCACTCAAAATGTGTTTCCTACTTCTAGTGATTGTCTAGATCTGTCTAGATCATCTGATTTGCTAGCCACTGGCCACACGAGGCTATTGGGATTAAAATTAGTTGAAGTTAAATAAAATTAAAGATTCAATTTCTCAGTCATGCCGTCCACATTTTGAGTGCCACATGCACTGGAAAGTGCAACATGGTAACATTTCTCTCAACGCAGACAGTGCTGGTCTAGTAGGTCCTATTAAAGTTGCCTCCTGGGCCTACCCAACTAAATGTGTTAGATCTTCATTCATCCAGCACTTCTTTAGATTGTTCTAGGCACTGTAGTAGCACCTTTCATACTTGGTTGCTGTCGTTATTGGTATGGTGTTGTTTAATGGTTAATGGAAGCTGTTAATGTGTAGGCAGAGTAAGTAGTTGCCTTGTAGTGTGGTTTGAGGGCCCCTCCAAAGCCTTCTTCCCTTCAGTTGTCTTCCCCATTAACTACTACAAGGTTTGACACACCCACCTCTATTGGCTAGGATGGTGAAGTTCCCTGGTAGGTGACCAACGTGGCCTGGAAGGGCAACATGCGGTTGCTGTCACTCATGACTATTTCGGTATGGACTGGTTTGCCAGATTAACTCTGAGAACACTGAGGGGATAGGACACAGATCAGGTAAATTTGGAGAGCCGGTGGTAGGAGTCAGAAAAGAGCTGAGTCAGTTATCTCCTACGACAGTGCCTCTCCATTTGGAGGCACGGCAGTATGGAGGACGTATGCCACCCGAAGGCAGCGCTGGGTGTTACTAGGGTAGAGGCGAAGGGGAGGGGTAAGGCTGCTAACAATACACCACGTCAGCACTGCTCTTTGCTAAAGGTAGATTCTGATCTTCACTGTGTTTTGATCAGACGTGAACGAGGCTGTTCAGGTAGCCTCTAACTTCTGTGTGTCCATTCAGCAGATATTTTTCATTAAACGTCTTTTGAACGGTAGCAAGTCCCATGCTGGATGGTGGAACTGTAGTGTTCTACTTTTGAGTCCCCTTTCAGATGATCTCCTACTAGGGCATTCATAGCTGGCCCAGTGACAGAAAGACCTCACTTTTCCTCGCCACGTTTCTCTTCTCCCTCTGTATGACCTGGAACCCACCTTCACCATCCTTATCCCACACCCCAGTTTTTCAATCTGGCTTCCGACTTGTTGCACACCAGACTCTGATTGATAAGGGAAAGACAAAGGAAAGACTAATCCTGCCTCCCTCTCCTTACAGTCAGTAAGCGTTCTGCAAATCGCAGGGCACAGCCCACTAACGGGTCATAAAATCAACGTAGCAAGTCATGACCTGGCCTTTAAAAAACTACATGAGGGGCGCCTGGTGGGGTTCAGTCAGTTAAACATCCTACCCTTGATTTCAGCTCAGGTCATGATCTCAATTTCATGAGTATGAGCCCCACGTCGGGCTCGGCACTGGCACTGGCAGTGCCGAGCCCGCTTGGGATTCTCTCTCTCCTCTCTCTCTGCCCCTCCCCCTCTTGTTCAATCTCTCTCTCTCTCTCTCACTCTGTCAAAATAAATAAATAAACATTAAAATACAATAGAAAAATGCTACAGTGTATCCATGTAGTAAGAATAAGTACTGTTTCTACAAAACCTCTGCTTAGGTTATCAAATATATGCATGCCTATTGTGGGGCCTTAAATGCAATGTATTTCGTTACCACCTAGCCACCGCAGCTTACAACCTGTCCCTGTGTGTCCTCACCGAGTAGCACGTCCTGCAGAAGTCCCATCTTACTCCTTCTCCTGTTTTCTCAGTCCTTCTTAGACTTAGTCCTCCTCCTTAGACCCTCCCGGCCCCCATCTGCACTGCCCTCCTCTCATCCAGCTGGAGTCGCCCTCAATTGTCCCTGGGGGGTGGGAGCTGGAGGAATCTGTCCCCACTCTCCCAGATGGGAGTGACTGGGGAACACGTGTCACTCAGCTTTCAAGCTGTGACTGCCAGTGCATCTTCCCACCAAAACAGGAGCACGCCATGGGGCTAGGCTCGGCGCCCTCCAGCCCTGCTGTTCCAGCCTGCAGCCGGCGTGCCACAACGGATGGCTCCAGTACTCTGGGCGCCGGGCAGAGCGCACGTCTCCTTCCAGAACTCAATCCACCTGCGAGCCGCGAAGGGAAACCCCTAGTGCAGAGCCTCATTCGAATGGCTTCCTACTCTAGCTTCTCGCGGCGACACGGAACAGCCGAGCCCTCTTCCACGGACCCTGCACATGCTCCTTCGGTGCCGCGAAAGCAAGACTGTGCCTCCCGAAGCGCCTAACTTGCTCCACGGGGAAGCATCTGACTAAAAATAGCTAGAAATTGCTAGAATTGAGTCACCACGTGGAACTTGTCGAAGGCGCTTGTAGCCGTAGACAGAGTGAGTAGGCCCCGCGAGCGCTTTGCTTCTGGGCCACGTATTAAACTTGTAAGTAGGTGTTGGCAGTGAACACACTCGACCCGTCAGAGTTGTCCATGTGCTCCAAGAGGAAGAGAAGCTACCGGGCCTCTGTAAGTCTCTTCATGCAGGGCCACGCAACCTTAAAAGCGTCATATTTTCAGGTAACAGTGGCATTGCCTGAGAGAAGCTGCCTATTTAGTCATAGAAATACCCTAGTTAAGTCCTCAGAGGCTGACCAAGGACACGTGAGTGAGGTGAGTGAACACACTGTCTTGTTTCAGGTATTGGGATGCAGCGACTGGACCCTCGGCCCCCTGGTGCCTGTCACATAGTCCAAACCCTTCAGCCTGGAATTCACGTTAGAAAACATGATGCACTGGGGCACCTGGGTGGCTCAGTCGGTTAAGCTTCTGACTTCAGCTCAGGTCATGATCTCGCGGTTTGTGGGTTCGAGCCCCACGTTGGACTCTGTGCAGACAGCTCGGAGCCCGGAGCCTGCTTCTGATTCTGTGTCTCCCTCTCTCTCTGCCCCTCCCCCTCTCTCTGTCTTTGTCTCTCAAAAATAAACAAACATTAAAAAATTTAAAAAAATGAAAGAAAAAACATGATGCACAAAGACATACGCGGTCGGTACTCAGTAAACAGTGCGTATTTGTTTTGTACCCCATGGTCCGACATCATTAGGGCCTATGATCTATCCCAAATTGTCTCCCACAATTGTCCGGCAGAGCAACTTTCTGCTCCAAGCCAGTTGCTCTCTCTACGCTCAACATACTTCTTACTCATATTCCTACCGCTCAGCCTTTTTTTCATGTTGTGTTCTCACCCTGGGACACCATTTCCCAAATCTTTACATCCCAATTCTTGCCTACCTTTCAAAATCTGGTGGAGGCTCCCTCCTCCATGGAGCTTTTGGTGCTCATTTAATCCCCCATGAGACCTAGTCTTTCTGAGTGTCAGCGGCACTTGGCCAGAAGCCCCCGTTTGGGCACTTGACCATAGCATGCCTCAACCAGGCTGTGGCCTGCTGGCCTCGTGTATGTGACAGTGAACTTCTACCTATGGCGGAGAAGCTTTTGGAGGGCCAGGACGCACATAACATGTGTGCTGTTAGTTTTGTGCCCCGCGTGGTGTAATCTGGTTCATACTGTAAGAACGTAATGAGCTCATGGCATACACAGGTACCAAAAAGCAGAATTCTCCAGTTCTGTCTCTAAGTCACTGCCGACTCCATCTGTGACCTTCACTTTACCTTTTTTCTGCGCTCTCACTCTTCTCCAGCATACTGGCAAGGACAGTATTTATACATCCTAAAGAGATGTTTTGTGGATTAGCCATAATGAGTATAAAACGTAAAAATATGAAGATCTGCAGAAACCCTACTATTATAGGAATAATAATAATTACAGCTGCACTTGGTTAAATGCTCCAGAAATCATATAGAAGACGCCCTCTCTGGGGGGAAAAGTAGCCAACTGTACCAGCAATTAGTCAATTATGAGCATTTATTTTATTGCTTGTGATTTTTGTTTTTTTTAATTTTTAAGAGTTTTTTTTAAGTTTATTTATTTATTCTGAGAAAGAGAGAGCGCGCGAGCAGAGGAGGGGCATAGAGAGAGGGAAAGAGAAAGAATCCCATGCAGGCTCTGACAGCATGGAGCCCGACGTGGGGCTCGATCCCACGAACCGTGAGATCATGACCTGAGCTGAAATCCAGAGTCGGACGCTCAACCGACTGAGCCACCCGAGGAGCCCCATGATTTTTGTTTCTGTGCACAGCAGGGGCCTAGCTGCCTCTTTTGCCTTTGCAAAGGAACCTCTTGTGAAGTTGGTTGGAGATCAATCTTTCTGGGGCCTAGGCTTCCCAGAGCAATGTTACAGACACAGTGACTCTATGACTATGTCTTAACTACCCTTTGCCCTTGAGGTTCCCACTTTGGCCAATGTTCCTTCCCACATTGGTCTTCCTCTGTCCCTAAGAAGGGATCTCAGTTCCAAGAGCACTGAACAGAAGCGTAGGCCGGGCAGAATGGCTTCGGAAGGCAGAGTCCTCTGACAGGTGCCTGGGAGAGACACAGCGGAAACAAAGCACGTATTCCCTTAGCCGTGGAAGGGTCTTTCGGTCTGTAAGAGGCTTGAAAAAACTAAGAGCGGCCCTTAGAAAAATTGAAGAATCTTTCTCTCTGGAAAGCAGATGCACTTAATTTATTCAGAGAAGTTCCCGTGTAATCCTGGTTGGAGGCAGAGTGGTGACCTCTAGATAGCACCGCCTTCGCTAAGGACCTCCGACTGTAAAATGTTTTCAAAGTATTCTTTGGGACTCATTCTGTGTCCCTATCTTTATGCTTGTTTATCTGACCACTGGAATCATTCTACACAATGAATTTCTATAAAGTGTTCTGAGATTTCTAAGTCAAAATTCTTCTTTTGTGCATAATTAATAATTTCTCCGAGTAGAGCATGTGAATCTATTTGATACAAAAAATAATTGAACGATAACACAATTTCCCTTTTTTCCCATCTACCCAGCTAATACAGAAAAGTATCATCAACGTGCTGTCACTCATTAAACAAATATTTATGTGTTTGGCCATCAAAATTAGGAATCGGTTGGAAGATGAGGGTTTGTTTGTTTTTTATTATTTACTGTGCTTCATGTTCATCAGTTAGCAAAGCAACAACTTTCTCTTTTTTTTCCCTGGAGTTTGGATTGCTGTATTCTTACGTATTATAAGGTTTTTGTTGGGCTGTTTCTCTGAAGATCTCGACATGAGCAGCTTTGGAAGGATTACAGCGGAGAGATTTTAAAAGACATTATTTGAGTACCACAAACCATCCCTCTTCGCCAGGACTGCTTTTGTTTTTCCAAGTTTTGTGGGTCCCTCTTTGGTGGGGAGTCACCTGCTTTCTGGCCCTGCCCGGCCCTCTTCCTTCCTCCCTTTCCTCTGGAGGCACCCCAGAGCACAGCAGCCGCTGCCTTTGAGGAACCGTGATGCCAGTTGGTGACCCCCGGCTTCCAGGGACAGACGTGACTGCTCTGGAATCTTCTGTACAACTTCTACACTATTCGGGATTTTAGATTTTTCTACTTTTGCTTTTTCCCTCTTTTTTTTTTTTTTACTGCTTCAGATTTCTGATTATGTATTCAGCACACAGCACAGGATGCCGATTTAATTTTATTGGCCCATTTAAAGGGCAAATAAACCTTTGTTTTTATAAGGAGAAGATAAAGGACCAATTATCCTGGCCCTCAATGCATATTTGCTGTTTGGGCTTATAATCTGGCTATGTGTCTCTAGAAGAGATTTTGCCATTTGCACCCTCTTGCCTTCGCTCCTGGTATATTGTTGCTATGATCTCACACATTTGCCAGTGAATACCTTGCCCTTGAATGCAGAGTTATTATTTCATTAGCTGCCATTGCCTTATTTGTGTTCTAAGCTGCCATCAGGAGCAGGCCAAGCACTGAGGAGAAAATTCCATTCTCCTGAACTGAGGGGTCTCCTGATCCCAGTATGTTGCCACAATGTACGAAATGATCAGATACACGTTGTAATTGGATTGTCACCCAATCAATTTCAGGGAGCTGGGATGGCACCGCTTGCCTGCTTGGAATGTAATTTCCCCTAAGAAGCTCACCCTAAACTGGCCCATCCTGAAGATAATTACTGCCTCTACATATCACTTTGCCACTATGGTTATAATAGTACCATCAGTATTCCAGAGTCAGAAACATGTGAATTGGATTCCAGGAGAGGAAGCACAAACCCTTTCCGGGAAGAAGGAGCCTTGGGGAGTGGCATGAGGACCAGGAAGGTATTTCTTGCTATTTGTGCAAGTGGCAGACTCACAGGCGATGGCGGAAGTGGCTGGCAATTTGCTGCCCTGCTGAGGCCAAAGTCACAGTCCGGCTGCTAAGGGGACCAGTGGGACTTGCATCCCTGGTCGGACCCCGCCCCCCCAGCACCCAGGTGGGAGCACTCTTCTGATGACAGTTCATAAGAACGAGCGCCTAGGACAAAAGTATCAGTTTCATGTATAAGGATAGCATTATTTTTCTAGGGTCTCATGAAGTTACTCATGAAAATGGAAGGAAGCAAGAAGAAAATGAGTGGAATATTTCTGGCTGTAAAACAGGGGCCGTTATTTTCCTAATTTTAGCATAGCCTTTCCTTTTAGGAAAGGGAAACATGAAAAAAGGGAAGGATGTGGCAATTATTCACAGGAATACTTCCAGCGCCTCTCAACTAGCTAACAGCTTTATGTAGCTAATACTTTCCCCCAAATACTTACTATTCGTGGCTTCAACCCTAGATCATCAAAACTCCCTGGCAGAAGACATCCTAGTCATTCTTTCACTTCTACATCTTAAGCATAAAAGGACTTAGGTAGGCATACAGGCAGAAATAGGAATGGCTCTTCAAAACAGGTGAGAAGTCACTGAACTCTGCATATTTGGTAAATGCAGGCAGGTTCCTTAGTCATTGGAGGCCCAGCAAATGCTCGAGGCACCAGGCCTGTGTGCAGGATTTCAGCAAGGGGGGAGGTAAGCCATTAGGGGTAGGAAGCTGGAGATCTGGGATGCCAGTGTGTAAGTCACGAAGGCTGGAGAGCTGGGACGAGCCTGGGACATAAACAAGAAGCTGGGGTTCCAAGAAGGCAAGCCCGGGGATGGCAGTGAAGATGAGCAACTGGGAACCCACCGTGGTTTCCAGACAAGAGATTCTAAGGCCTTAAATCGATGAGGTGTAAAGGGATAGCGCCCCTGGAGGCAGGGTGTTCCATGGTTAAGTACAACCTAAAAGATTCCAGCTCCACGAAATATCGACTCAACAGTCCGTTCTGTGTCAATCACGGTTCTCAACGTTGGGGATATGGCAGTGAGCGAGGCAGGCATCAATCCCCACCGTCGGGGAGCTGGTATTCTTGTGGCGGGAGCTTTAGTCTCTGTGTGACCTTGGCCAAACTGTCCAGCCTCTCAGAGGCTCAGCTCTCTCGCCTGCAAAATGGCAAGACTGGAGCTCAGGTCAAGGGGCTGCCGTGAGGGTTCAATGATATGATGCCTCTAAAACCACAGAGTGCCCGAAACGGTAGCTTTTAGTATCATCGTGCTGCATGTGACTGATCACGGTTTAA
This sequence comes from Cryptoprocta ferox, assembly GCA_028646485.1. Lineage (NCBI taxonomy): Eukaryota > Metazoa > Chordata > Mammalia > Carnivora > Eupleridae > Cryptoprocta > Cryptoprocta ferox. Next base: position 23,943,343 of record CM053579.1, read on the forward strand.
CATTAACAGTTCATTTTAACCCGAGGTGAAATGGGTTGGGGGTAGGGCTGTATTACAGGCCCCATGGCAGAAATGGGGGCCTCTGAGAGCCTCAGAATTGCCCTTCCACGTCCAGGCTGCAGGACCCCAGATCCCTTGTGGGGTTAGCACCTGCTGCGTAGCTTTGTGGCTTGCCCTCGTGGACAAGACACCTCTGGTGAGAGCTGGAAGGGGGTAAGGCCCGGTCTCTGCCGGCTCACATGTTGCTGTGTATATCCTTTTCTGCGCACATGTGTGAAAATTCCCCCGTTCCATATTTCTACTTCGAGCTGTGGACTGGATTTCAGTGAGCGTCCCTTAAAATCTACTCTTTGCATAAAGGTTTATTTTCAGGTGCCTTGCCAGAGGATGAAGATGTGACCTTTTCAGAAGCTCGAAACACTGATTATCCACCTCGGTGTATGGCACTGGGAAGTAAAAATAACGATTTAATCAGAGAAGTGATTTAATAATTATTTTAATAGGTCCAGATGGCTACAATGCCTTGCTTTCCGCCGTGCCCATACTTCTGAAGAAATAAAACATACTCGAGTTCCTGCTGCTTTATAAAAAGTGCACGATGGGGGCGCCTGGGTGGCTCAGTCAGTTAAGCCTCAGACTTCAGGTCATGATCTCAGCGTTCATGAGTTCGAGCCCCGCGTCGGGCTCAGAGCCTGGCACCTGCTTCGGATTCTGTGTCTTCCTCTCTCTCTGCCCCCCCCCCCCCGCTCACACTCTGTCTATCCCTCACAAATAAATAATAAACATTAAAAAACATTGTTTAAAAAGTGCAGAATGTCTGGACTCTGAGAGGGGAGCTGGGATCGCTTTGAGCTGACTGCACTTTGCCATATGCTATCTAGAATGTTCTCTCCCTTCACATCTCTTCCCCCCTAACCCCCAGGGCAAATTTATCCTGCTGGTGGACTCACCCTCATCCTCTGTCTCTTAGCCTAAACCATGACTTCCTCAGGGAGACCTCTTACCCCCTCGACAAGGCTAGATCGCTCTCGCAGCATCCTGAACTTGCCTTCACAGTGCGGATCGTATTTATAAGCAACGAGTCCTCGTCCAATGTCGCTCTTTCTCAGCTTTATAAGGGCACAGATAGAGACCACCTGTGCAGCCCCCGCCCCCAAACTTAGCACACTGCCGGGCACCTAGTAAGGTGCTCAAGAAATTTAGTTGACTGACTTAGGTGAATAAATAAGTAGCATGCAAGAGTTCTGGTTTCTGGAACCGGCCTTGTTATTTTCTGGATGTGTGGTCACAGGTATGTCACTTGATCTCTTTGGGCCTCAGTCTCCTTACCTAAAATATGAGGATTCAATGATCTTCAATGATTTCTAAGGTTCTTTTCGGGCTTGAAGAGTTTACTATTCTATTGAAGTCAGGATTTTGATTCTTGGGGGGGGGGTCGGATATTCCAGTTAAACCACCCAGGGTTTGCTGCCACTAGTTCCCAGGGATCTCCAGTATGCTAATGCTTTGAATTGTCATGGTAAAAACAGGTTTAATTAGTGGATTCCTCTTCAAAGGCCTTGTAGCAGAGGACAGCAGTTGGTTTGCTCCGGAAAAGACTAGCAATTTGCCCACTGCAGATTTCACTCCTCTGATCTCTGGCTCTTTGTTTAGCTTTTACCTCTAAGATTAGGTGCTTTCACATGGAGATCTTCATCTTCTTTGTGTTTGAAACAAAAAGAAGTATTTAAACAAGGGAGGGAACTCTCTGATGGGAAGTCGTTAGAAGCAAACAGCTGCTGGCTTTTTCTGCTGTTTTATTTCTTCTGTCAATCAGCTACGCAGCTTCAAGTTTCATTAGAGACCCCAGCTGGACCTTGGAACTGAGAGCCCCCAAGATGTGTCACAGCCTCCTTTGTATCCACAGCAGCTAGCACAGCGCCAGGTTCAAGAGTAGGTGTGCAAAATGTCTACAGAATTAGATAAAGTGACAGCTGGGAGGCCCTACATATAGGTTGAGTAGGCAATTTTCCCATATTTTTTGTTATTTTTATAATTTGTACCCAGTTGTATTTCCAGACTGATCTGAAGCAGAGTTGCCTACATAGCGTGCTTTGAGGACTACCAAAATGCTCCGAGAGGTCTTTGAATCACTCCCCTATCTGCCTACTCAGGTGCCAGAAGTTTCTACCAAGTTGCTTTAGGTTGACAGGGTGGGTTCATTCAAATAAAAGTAGGACACCTGGATCAGCTGGGATACCCACGGTATTAGTGGTCATTAACACCTCGGAAAGAATTACTTTCTGTATTAGCTAATGCCAGTGTCCTGAGGGCATAGGACACAGGGTGGGTTAGGTTTGGTTAGGACCTTTGGGGTGAATTAAGAAAATGCCAGAACACGGGGTAGTATTCAGGAGAAGATTAGGCGGGCATCCCAATAAGGTTCCCTCAGGTAGCTAATGTTCAGCCTGAGGGCACTGGCCTCTCCCACTCAGAGGTGGCGCCAGAAGTTACGCGCAGGCCCCGAAAACCACCTGGGACTAGCTGAGACCTTGCATCCGGTCTTGAGAAAGCTTCAGCACCTCAGCTGAAAATGATGACAGGCCGTCCTTAAAGGACTGGGAATTCTTTAGCTTTCTTCTTAACACCCCCCCCAACCTCCCACTGCCCCAACTTCATGCATTTGGCAATGCGTTAGACTCACTTCCCTCTCAGCATCCAATTAGTAATCCAGAGCCCCTGGGCACACAGTTTTTTCTTATAATCATAGTAGTAATCGTGAATACTATTTGATGGGTGCCCGCTATTTGCCAGACATCGTGCTAGGCCCCTACGTGCGTCATCTCAACGATCGGGTCCGTTTAAGTACAAAACGCATGATCCTTCTGTGAAACTATAATGACTCATCTTACTAAAGCCCATGGCCCTCTCGCTCCTCCATCTTCAGTAGAGCACCGAAGACTGGGGACCTCTGTGATCAACCAATGGGCAGTTATGGAAATTACTGTGTGCTCCAAGCCATGCTAAGTGCTATGGAGGAAACAGAAAGAGAAAATATTGTCCCCCCCGCCACACACACACACCTCGCTCTGAAAGCCGGCATCTGTCCTTTACTCTGGTTTCCTTTGTCTAGTTGTTAGAGTCACGGGTGGCCTAGGTAAGCCAGGGGAGGGACGCTGAGGGGATGAGCGCATTCCATTTCCTAACACAATATGCTATCTGGCAGGGTAAGGGAATAAGCTATGCGGATTATCTCAAAGTTGTGTGTAATGGAAAGTTCTTAAAGATATGAAAGTGCAGAAAAGTAAATTCAGTGAGATGCATAGCACACTGGCAATAGAAGAAACAGAGTCCAATTTTCTCTAATGATTCAGAAGGCGCGTTAAGATCTCTTATAATTTTAGAGTCAACATGATGAAGGCGTTATAAACAGTGAGGGTAGTGTGCTATAGTGGGAAGTGCGTGTACTAGAGGAGACAGAGAACCTGAGCTGTCGTCCTAACAACACAACCTTGGGTATACCCCTGGGCCTCAGTTTCTCTGCCTGCAAAGAGGAGAGGTCAGTCTCTCATCTCCAAGGAATCTTTCAGCTCTCAGCTGTTTCCCCGGCTAATTTTCACTACGCAGCACGGAGATGGGCAAGGTCCTGGTGAGCTGACTGCCTGAACATAGAGTTTCCTGCATTGTATCCTCAGTGAGACACTCCTCCTTTTGAATTAAACACGTATGTTGCCTGTGGTGATCCGGCTTCAGTGAACCGTGTGCCCCATTTCATAACAATGTGTTATATAATCCAACCAACTACTTTGCTGACCTCTGCGTTGAACCGCCCTCCTCCTCTGGCAACTCTAACTTCCCTCCATCAGCGACATCCTGATTTTCCCGGGTCTCTAGAAGCCCAAAGGAGCCTCCTTCCGTCCCCAGCCCCGCTAGGACAATTGCCTGCTGGGTGCCTTTGGACTGGATATAGTTTGCATGTGCTTGCCTAAGTGCTGGGTACGAGTGAAAGTGAATGATGTCGGGCATGGTGGGGCATTGTCATAAAACCTCAGATTCGGACATCTGCTTTTGAATGGATCCTTAATACCAGACGGCGTCACTGAGGCCAGGCGGTGAACTCAATATTGTTATTAAATCTCTTCATAAAAGAATATTCATTTCTGGCTCGCCTGCCAAGTACTTCGGCTCTCAAAAACTGTCCGCGCTAGCCCTAACCGAATTCCCAACTTGCCAAAAATCATGGTCTCGTCATTGGACCCGTTAGCTAGCCTTGGGCTTGCCCCTAACACAGTGGGGTTTCAAGCCACTGGTTAGAAATGCTCCTGGGGCCCTTTGAGGCTTTCCCAGACACCCCGGGACTCAGTAAATGTACAATAATACAATTTACTGTAATATCCTTTCCCTTTTCAAGCAACCCAGCTGTCTGTGATCTCCAAGTCCCAGCTCACTATATTTGATGGAGGGTATATTTAAAACGAACAGCTGAAATGGCCCCATAAAAGTCGCCTCCATATTCTTTTTATCCCCTCATTGACGGGCACAGGGCAGCTCCAGGAGGGTGACCGCTGAAAGGCTGACAACGTTGGGGCAACAAGCCCATGCTATTATGATAATTTCCATTCTTCCTGTCGGTGCTCTGTTATTGTTACTGGAGCAAATCTTTCCTAAGAGGGGCCAGAGAGACAGCAGGGAAGCTAACAGGCTCTAGCTCTACAGCGGAAGCAAAGGATGAACAGGGCAAGTACAAACACCTTGCAAGCAACGCCTTCCTCACACCCTAATGGCTTCAGTGACTTCACCACGACACTGAATGTCTCTCCAGCTTACGTTCCCTCCCTTATGGCTGAAAGGGAGGACAATAGAGCAAAGAAGACATCATAAAGGTGATTACACATCCCTGTGCTTGAGCCATTCAGCTCAACTTCAGAGAGTCATGCAAAAGACAGAAATATTCTGCCTCCTAAATTAGCTCGCCTTGTGTGGTGGAGAAAAGAATTGGCTGTGCTACACACAGATCACAGTGACAAAAGTCAGGCAATTGGGCGACTGTGTTCTACTTTGTTGATTTCCAATTCTAGGCCGACGACCTTCTCTTTCTCTCCCTGAATATCTGTGTCCCGCAGACAGAAGGTGCTCAATAATTGTAACTGCCGACTGACTTACCACTTGCGGTCTATCCTTCTTGCTGGCAGGTGCTATGAAACTCATTAATCAGCCAGGTAACATTCCTGGGTGCTGCCTCTTCATCTATGCATTCATTAAGCCATTTCTTTCTCTCCTCACTCAATATTGACTCGATTGAGTGTCTCCACTATGGGGTATGACAGTAAGGGCTGGGGAGACAGAGGTGAGCCAAACACACTCCCTGCCTCAAGCAGCTCATGGTCTACATGACAAAAACCAGGGCAGATAGGAGGAAAGCACTTGGTATGAACCGTCGCATAACTCAAGATCGAGCGGAGGAGACAAGCCTCAAATATACTAAGTGATTCAAGAACAACATAAGGTATTATGAAATCCAGCATTAAAGCATGCAGCCTAGGTAATTAGCTGGGGAAAAGGGGTCAGAGGAGGGGGAAGCTCTGCGGGTTTCAGGGGGTAAAGGAAGTAAAGGAAGTAAAGGAAGTAAAGGAAGGCCAGGGGCACCTGAGTGGCTCGGTTGATTAAGCGTCTGACTTTGGCTCAGGCCATGATTTCACGGTCCATGAGTTCAAACCCCACATCGGGCTCTGCACTGATGGCTCCGAACCTGGGGCCTGCTTCAGATTCTCTCTCTCTCTCTCTCTCTCTCTCTCTGCCCCTCCCCCACTCACATTCTGTTTCTCTCTCTCAAAAAACATAAATAAACATTTTTTAATTTAAAAATGTAAAGGAAGGACAGTTTGAGAAACAAAGGAAAGAGGCCCTAAACCTAAGCTTTCATTAATTCCAACATTAGGTTTGCATGAACACACAAAATGTAATCTAAAACAAATATCCTCAGCGCATGTGGGCACGTGAGCTGTGGGGAAAGAGGGACAGGGAGCTAAACATTGCAGATAAATATTCTTTAACACACCTCGAAGCATCAGCTCTTTTCTGTCCTAATGGATAATCAAGGATTAACTGCATACAAGCATGACTGCATATTGTGTTGTTCTTCTTGGATCGGAATGGAGTTTTACAATGTTCTCTGCCCTTTTATTTTTTAATATAATTAAGATTGAAGTCATTGTCATTAGAGAATCCCCTTCTCTCCTCATGCCATTTCTCTTTCAGAGTCCAAGTTGAAGTAACAAGGGCTGGTCATTATGCCATCTGGACTCTCAGTGTATTTTTTCTCTGAAAAGCTGAAGCCATGGCGAAACCTTCCAGGCAGTCATACAATTCGAATTACAGTTTTTCCGAAGTTCTTAAAATCTTCTTAGTGGATCTGGAATGCTTAAGAGCCAGGCTTTGAAAAAAATGCAGGCAAATGAAAATGAATGGAAAAATATACAAAAATAATGCTGGCTGTGTGTGGATAATGGAGTTTCGGTGAGCCCTCACTCTCATTTTCCAGACTTCCCGTATTTTTCTTATATTGTTTTTATAATAATAATGATGCTTCAAATGTCTGGTTTCCACACTCATTTACAATAGATGTGACATAAATGTTTTCCTCTGGACCTTTCCTAGGATCAACAGAACACGATAGTGTTTATCTTTTCCCAAAGAGTAGAACTTCTATTGAAAGCGTGCCAGAATTGGGAATTTTTAAAGGATATTCTTTATCAAGGGACATTAAACAGATTATTCTGGGTTGAATATGAAAGGTAATCTTTTAGGATTTCATGACTAAAATGGAGGTCAAGAGCTTAAGATGGATTATAGGTGAAAGGGGGCCAAGAATCAGAAATGCCATTAATTTAAATTTTGTTGGTAGAGGAGTTTGGAATGAGTTAAACCTCTAAGGTCCCAACTTCAACACATGCTGCTGAACCTGACTCAGAGAATGGTATTTTCAAACATGCTGGGCTCAATTACCATTACGTCTCAAAAGTTATTGCTTGCTGTATTAAATAATTATCACATTAATTGAATCATCCTATTTGTCAAATGTTAAAGTTGAAAAAAAAAGTCTGGGAAAAGAAGTTTGAAATGCACACGTCAAAACTTGCATTTGCTGTGAGAATAAAGAAGTAATAGGTTCAGGTTCAAAAGATAAAATGCACATACAAAGCTTTCAGTTTCCCCAACTGCTACTGTAATGATCTGACTACAGAGAAAGAAATTCATTATACAGCTCAATTTTTATGCCTCTGACAGGGATCCCAAGATCCCACAAAGGAAGAAACTGCCCATTTTGTAATTATTCTTCAGTCTTCCATGCTATGATTAATTTATTCAGTAACCATTTGAGTACTTGCTCTCGGCAACACCATGTACCAGGAGAAAACCAGTTATAGCTAACATTTATCGCTTATTATGTGTCGGGCACTGTGTTTTAATTTTTTTTAATGTTTATTCTTGAGAGAGAGAGAGAGACAGAGACAGAGCATGAGCAGGGGAGGAAGAGAAAGAGAGAGAGAGAGAGAGAGAGAGAAAGAGAGAGAGAGGGAGACACAGAATCCGAAGCAGGCTCCAGGCTTCGAGCTGTCAACACAGAGCCCGACATGGGGCTCGAACTCACAAACAACGAGATCATGACCTGAGCCGAAGTCGGTCGCTTAACCCACTGAGCCATCCAGGTGCCCCAGGCACTGTGTTTTATATGCATTGTCTCATTTTTTCTTCCTGAAACACTATTGTTACCCCAGATTTGCGGATGAGAACATTGAAGCTTAGAGACATTAATGAACTTGTCCAAGATCACACGGTTAGTAGTAAGCACCAGACTTGGTACTCAGATCCAGGTCTGTCTGATTCTGGGGTCTGAAATAGGAAACACAAAGGCTAAGGCAGCATCGGGGCCCTTAAAGAATTCTCAGATACCTAATTGTAAAACAATGTGCATGAGTGCGAGAACTACGGTCTGTAGAAAGTTCAGAGTTCAGAGAAGACTACGATTAATTCTGCCTCGCGATTTTACACAGGAGGTGACATTATGGTTGGGCAAGGTGACATTTTAAAAATATGAGTTGAAAATGGGAAGGAGAGAAGATTCTTCTAGCTAGAGGAGGTAGTATGAACCAAGACATTGAGACGTGAGGTAGCGTAGCATATTTAAGGAGTGGTAGAGCATAGGAGAGGTGGGATTGAGGTGTCAGAGAGTGGTCAGAATGTCAGAAGCAAAACCAGAAAGGTAAAAGAGGGCCAGCTCATTTGATGCTTTGAATATTATGGGGTATTAGATTTATTCTGTAAGTAGAGGGAAGCTCCCCACCCCAACGTTTTTGAACAAAGTGACAAAATCACATATGTCTGTGTTTTCAGGAGAAAATTCTAGAAATGAGAACAATAAAATAGAGGTAAGAAAGAGATTGCAGATGAGGAGACCAATTAAAAAGTTATTGTAGGGACGCCTGGGTGGCTCAGTCAGCTGACCATCTGACTCTTGATTTTGGCCCAGGTCATGATCCCAGGGTCATGGGATCGAGTTCTGCGCTGGGTGTGGAGCCTGCTTGGGATTCTCTCTCCCCCCCCCCCCTCTCTCTCCCCTTCTCCCTGCCTCCCTCTATCTCTCCAACTAAAAAAAATGTTATTGTCACAACTAAAACAATACAAGAGGAAGAACAGATTGGGAATGAGGATGAGTGTCGGCTGCAGGTCCTGGTGAAGATGTCTAAAAGAGCATTGATCATTAGGGACAAGAGATACAGATTTGAGAGTCATATCATGGGAGCACTTATAAAGTGAGAAGAGAAAAGGGCCAAGAAAAATGTCTGTCATTTAAGGGTTGGAAATAAGAAGACTAGCCTAAGAAGACAACTGAAAATAAAAGTAGAGAAATACAAGGAGAATCTGGAGAGAGAGTGTCAAAGAAGGGAAAAATCGCCAACAGTGTCACATAATGTAGAGGTGTCAACCAGAAAGAGGACCGAGAGCTGACCACAGGGTTTGGCCATCAGGAGATCATTGATATCTTATTGAGGGCAGTTACAGCAGAGTGGTGAATACAGGAGACAAATTTGAAGAACGAACGGAAGATGCAGAAGTAGAGACAAGGTGAATAGATAACTACTCTTCCAAGACATTTGGCAACGAGGGGAAGAATGATCTCATGCACTCCTGGCAATTTGTCCAAGGGTCCCCAACAAAGCACGTCTGTACTTTCCCATCCTTGAAGGGCACCTAAGCTGTGTATCACTAAAAGGCCGCGCCAGGTTCTAATTTTTCAAATCTGTATTTTAGGATCTTGGTCATTTGGGAATTTTTCATTTAAGGTTCCTGCCCTATGTTTCCTTTCACCCTTATTCTGCCTTCCAGCCTTTTCTATCTACAGAGTAGGCAAATGTCTCTGATGGAGTGCCTCTAGAATAAAGCCGTCTTATGACCTTGAGGGGCCCTCTGTTCCCTGTATAGTGTCCGCACTGTTCATCTGAGAGAGAGCCTCCCTTTAGAAGCCCTGTGTTGTGAAAAAGCATTGTTGATAGAATGCTAGTGGTTCAAAAGGCTCATGTCTTTTTGAAAATAGCCCAGAATATTTTAATTTGACATTTCTAAATCCTTGGCATGTCTGCTCTTCAGCAAGCCCAGAGCTCAGGGATGTTTTGACAGGTTATGAAAACGCTAAGATGTCACTATATTGGTCTTCCTGGCCGATGAGGCATTGGTTCTTGCTGTAGCATTCAAGGGCCATTATGTGGTTTGTATGTTAAATCGATACCTTAGAAAACTCCTGCGTAACTGTTGGCTTATTATTTAAAGCAAAGGAAGAACAAATCAATTCCATAAGTGTCAAGGACATTCTTGACAAAGGGCCGAATGGAATGGGCAGGCCCGGTGCCATGAAAAAGTCCAGTGAAATGGAAAGTTGTGCATTGTGCTTATGGATTCCTTCCAGGTCAGCAGGCGGACTCCAGGCTGCTCATATTTGCTTGTTGGGCTTTCCCAGCCTGGGAGCAGGGCAGGGTGGCTAATGCTTTAGGGACACATCCTGGGATCAGAGGGGCTCCTTCGATGGCATAATAACCCATATAAACATTAACAGGCAGATCTCACTAGCAGTGCTGAGGAGCCCCAAGCGTTCGCACAGAGTCTTAAGCCAATAGGTAAATGAGGTGAAGTGAGAGGGTAGGTTGTTGAAGAACACAATTGATAGAGTCTGTGGTGTGTGGTATTAGAGAGGAAAGTGGAGAATGGGCAGGGCCGCTCAGACATCAAGAGAGACCCAGCCGTACTCAGCATATTGATTTTCAGAGTAAGAAGTGGCCTTGTGGGTCATCTAGCCTAGTGGGTCTCAACCCTGGAAGCAGATCAGAGTCACGGGGGAGCTTGGAAACAAAACCGATGCTCAGACCTCGCCCCACAGCAGTGAAATCAGAAACCCCAGTGGGGAGGATCCAGCGCCGGTAGTTTTATAAGCTTCCCAGCTGATTCTAGTGCGAAGTCAGAGATGAGAACCACCGATCTGGCTCAACACTGTTGGTTTAAAAATCGGGAAACTGAGGCTTGAGAAGGGCACATGTCTTCTGCTAGTTCCTCTGGCTGATGACGAGACATTTGAGACTAGAACAAGTGTTATTGGGTTAGTGACTGAGGAAAAGGAGAGTTTCTTGGGAGAAGCTAATCATTAGTTTCCTCTCAATTTCTTACCTTTCTTGGGTGTATGATCTCTGATAAAATTTTCCAAGGACTCTAATAAAATTAAGACATCTAGGACATAGTTTTATCATCGCACATAGTCTTTATTAATCCCTCAAGTATTTGGAGTGTCTGCTGTGGGACTAGCTGGGTAGAAGGCATCATGGAGGGTCTTGGCCTCCAAGCTTCTCTGTGACCAGAAGGGTGAGCAAAGAAGCCTATGGCCATGGATGAGTCTGACCCCCTGGGAGGGTCAGTTAGTTTTGTTAATGGACAACAGCTCTGTTTCTTGGTCAGACATTCCACCTGCTATGAACAGGGAAACAATGATAGCACTTGTAGGAATGCCTGCGGAACTTAGTTATGGATTGCCAGCAGGCTGGTCATGGTGAGGGGGTGCTTAGGTCAGAAAGGGCCAGGAGCAGAGTCTCACTATCACCTAAGGGTCGGGCACCATATCTGAGAGAGGGAACGTGGTTTGGGGAAGTGGTGGTTTTTCTCGTAAAAAGACGTGGGTATGGGAAGGTCATATATACTTTGGCTCGAATCCCAATTTCCCCCATTATTAGCTGCAGGACTGAGAAAACTCTTCGGAGTCCCATTTTCTTTGTCCGAGGGGAGGACAAGAATGTTGACAACGCCCATCTTTCTGCTCTCTACGCTTGGCGGGGGGGTCTCACCCCTGCTTTGCTAAGTGTAAAGAACAAGGGTTGGCTAGAGCAGTAGTGTGCCGCCGGCAGGGGAAGGAAACACAGGTGTGCAGTACCCTGGACATTCTCACAGGTGTGTTTGCCTTTTACATCTATACACATCAGCCCTCCTTTCGTTCCCCTCTTTCATCTCCACTGGGTTTCCACCTAGTACCGCCTTCAAGGTGGTCTGTAGGCTCCCCTGGCAGGTCACACAGTAGTGCTTCCTTAAACCCGATATAAATTTGCATTTCTACTTCGGTGCGCTATGTCATTTTCACACAGGTAGTTGTTTGGACTTACTGGCTGCCTTTTGAGCACCCATGCATTCCTTCCAGGGCGATAATCCTTATCCTAAATGTGTTTCCAGTGTCTGTGAACTATATTATACTTCTGTGACAGATTATGGAAAGTATCACCTGTTTACTTTTTAAAAAATGTTTATTTTTGAGAGAGAGAGAGAGAGAGAGAGAGCAAGCACGGGGGAGGGGCAGAGAGCAAGGGAGACACAGAATCCGAAGCGGGCTCCATGCTGACAGCAGAGAGCCTGATGCGGGGCTCGAACTCACAAACTGTGAGATCGTGACCTAAGCCAAAGTTGGATGCTCAACTGACTGAGCCACCTGGGCACCCTTCATCTGTTTACTTTTTCTTTTGTTTGAGAGAGGGTGCAAGTGAGTGAGAGGCAGAGAGAGAGAGAAAGAGAATCCCAAAAGGGGCAGAGAGAGAACCGCGAGATCACAACCTGAACTGAAGTTAGACTCTTAACCGTCTGAACCACCCAGGCGCCCCTTGCCTTTTTACTTTTAATTTTACCTTGGAGATGCACGTTGATGCTAAACTGACGTGCTGTGTCATTGTCATTTGTACTATGGATTGTATTGTGTGTGTGTGTGCAAGCCTGTTTTTCTGTAAGATCAAATCTACTTGTTTCTAAAATAAAATTAGAATTTGAACATGCCGACGTATTGTCATTTTTAACCCTATTTTACATGTAACGACTAACATACATTTCATAGCATTGTTGTCAAGATAAATTAATGGATGTGAATGTGCTGGGTATACAGTAGGCATTTGATAAAGGCTCGTTTCCACATACCCCTTGAGTACTTCTGAAGCCAGTCCTATTTCCTTACATGTTTGGAGGGTATTGGAATGTTCACATAATTTTCTTGTCTATGATAATATTTTCTTCCCATGCCAACCCACGAGGCATGTAGTAGCATTATCGCTATTTTACAAATGAGGAAAATGAAATGAGAGAGAGAGAGAGAACATGCCTCCCTTAATGTTCCCCAGGGAGTTAGCAGCATCAAGACTAGAACCCAGACCTTACCAACAAAACAAAACAAACAAAACAAAACCACTCAGACCGAGGCCTCTCTCTGCTTCTCTCTGATCACAAGTCAGCTTCTTGCGGTTGTAATGATGGACAGCGTTAACTCATTAGTTAGGGCACAGAAATCAGAATCAATCGGAAGCTGACCGCTTATATTGGCGTGAGGTTAACAGTAGCCACTGCGCATGGGGAGAAAGAGTGAGCTTTTGTCGGAGGCAGAATGAATGAGATCCTTCTTGAGTTACAAATAAAGACAGCACGCAGGAGCTCAGTGTCCATTCACCTATATCACGAGGCTACCCCAAGTCTGGGTCTCCGGGGCAGCTGATTAAAGGGAGACCTACCACTATCATCCTTCTTCCTCACCTACGTGCATTAACATCCTTCTGGGGCAATTCCTCAAGCTATCTATAAATAAAGAACATGAAAGGTTTGGCCAGGTCTTTCTCATAGGTGGAGGCAGCTCAAGTTAACCCTGTTGTGGGTTGGTTGTTCTCCCTCTCTTTTCACTCCCCACTCAGTAGCTGACTCATCATATGACCTTGAATGGAGGCTTTTGTTCTAAACTCAGCACTTGAAGCATGAGGCTAAGAATACAGAGCCGCTCCCGGGGTGCTCAGGTGGACTAGATAATTTCTGCTTTTCAAATGTAAAGGAGTTTCTAGTGAGTCCCGTGGGGCTGAGGATCCCCTGAGGTGATGTGACAGGGGGCTGGCCCATCATGCCCACAGTCTGTGTCTGCTGTCCCCATCCGAGTCTAGGCTGCCTGCCAAGTGCTATTTTGGAAGTGGCTCAAGTCGTCCGTCTTTTGAAGGTCGTGGACGCTCTGCTCCATGGGAATGCGTGTGGCAGAGTAGACTAAGACAGACCTCGGTGTCACTACTAGAGCTTTAAGCAGAGTGCCTACGGTGTACATTCGAGGTCAACCCCAGTACTTAGTACCCAGTAGCTTCGACATTACGGACGATGTGCACATGGCCAGGCACACAAAACCACAAATCAGGATAGGTTCTAGCTATGGTCCTGGAGCAAGGCCCTGAAGGCCCTTTGCCATGCCAGACATTACATGTTAGTCATCGGATCTTGTGGAGGTCTGGGCATCTCGGAGCAGGGTGTGAGGGAGTCAAGGCAAGGTTGTAGTGGCTATTTACCAGCTGGTGTGGGAGTAAGCACCATGTTCGCCATAGGTGTGTGCTGCCGGCCAAAGATTAGCCTTGTGCTTTTTTATCGAATGAATGGACCAGATGATTTGGAATTCCTTACATTATAGATCAATTCAGTGATGTGTGCTTCCTGGTACCCCCCTTCCTCTATACACGGCTTTCCAGAGGTGCAGGTGTTGGTTGAAATGAGGTCTACTTCTGGAGCCTTAACAGAAGGTGAAGGATGAGGATTAGGGGTTGGCTCATTTCAAAATATTAGTAAGGAAGAAACGTTTTTACATAGATGGCTCAGGAAGAAAGCGCAATACCAATTTAGCAACCTTACTTTGCTTCAGGTGGACTCAGTAAAAGAAAAGAAAAAAAGGCAGACGCGCAAAAGACAAAGCAAAAATTACGAGCGAAATACACCGCCTGTTAGGAATGGACACCTGCCTGTGCCTGGATTTTTGGCAACATTGATAGGTTATTTGTGAATTCAGCCGATTGCTTTCATCCCCTGAAGCAGCCAAGGCACGTCCTCTGTCCTATGTTTAGGGCAAGGAAGGCAGCCATTTCCATTGTGTGATGGAGGTGTGTCAAATGGTGTCCTTGTCCCCAAGTACCATCTCCACCAGCCCCAAATGCTATCATCAGAAATTCATTTCTTGTCAGGGCGCTTGGGTGGCTCAGTCAGCTGAGCATCTGACTTGGGCTCAGTCATGATCTCCCAATTCATGAGTTCAAGCCCCACATCGGGCTCACTGCTGTCAGTGCAGAGCCCCTTTAGATCCCCTGCCTCCCTCTCTCTCTGCCCCTCCCCTGCTTGCGATCTCTCAAAAATAAACAAACATTTTAGGGGCGCCTGGGCGGCTCAGTCAGTTGAGTGTCCGACTTCAGCTCAGTCACGATCTCAAGATTCTTGAGTTCGAGCCTCTGGTCGGGCTTTGTGCTTATAGCTGGGAGCCTGCTTCCGATTCTCTGTCTGCCTCTCTCTCTCTGCCCCTTCCCCACTCGTGCTCTGTCTCTCTCTCAAAAATAAATAAACATTAAAAAAATTATAAAAAAGAACCTTGGATTTCAAAACTTCTAAGTGGACTCTTTTTGTCACACTGTGGGCTGCTTTAAAAATGTTCTTCTTCACAATTTGATAATAGGACAAATTCTCTTAACTCCTGTATTTACTTTTTCCCCCTAAGCAATGATATCACAAATTAGCAGTTTGCAATCTGTTGAAAATAGCTCAGATGAGGTTCCTGTGTTTTGGGGGCCCCAGAAGGATGGATCTGGATACTCTGGGCCCTGATCTGGTTTAGGCTTTTGATCAGGTGGATATCAGCTGGGCTGGTGTATGCGTAAACAGGGAGGTAGGTGGGGAGTCTTTCACATGGAATTGAATGTGTGGTGGGGGGCCCCCAGGACCTCTCTGTTTGAGGTCCCCACTTCACTGGAAGTTCTTTTACTACACATACTCTTTGCAGTGAAGGTATTCCGTTGCTCAGAGACAGCTGTTTGATTACTACTACGTGACCCTGGTGGGGACCACACTAACCCACGGATTGAGTGCCCTGGCCTAGATCGGTTCCCATGCAGTGACAAGTCAGACCGGTGCTGAGGGAACACGGTACTGCTTTGAAAGACAGTGGGATACGGGAGAAGGGCCGAGGAAGGTGGGCCTGTTGCGGGAGGGAGAGGCCTGAGGGTCGTAGGAAATGCCTGGTCAGCCGGCATCAGCTGGGGGGCCCAGGCGCTCTGGGAAGGGGAACATATTGAAAGCGGGGTAGGAACCCGTCCAAGAGAAATCTGGCCGGCTTTCTTCTTTGGCCAGTGCTGAGCGCGCAGGTAGTCTGCCTTTTGTGATACTTCTTCCTTTCACCCTCTCCTCCATTATCAGGATGTTCCCGCTTCAGACAGAGCTTTTTCCTTGGCTGCCTTACGAGAGGCCTGGCTCTGGGGACTGGCTGGGCTTCCTCAATTCTCCTGACTCATCCTGCAGACTCACTGTCCTCTCTAGCGACCTTCTGTGGGCCCGGAGCTCACGGCCTTGACTTTGCTGGCTCAGGGAGGTCTCTGATGAGGGGGAGTTTGCAGCTGACCTATGCTGTGGTTTTGTTGGCTTTGCAAGATCTGAACGCTGTTTGTTCTGCTGGGGGGAAAACGGCATTGCAGAAACGTCCGTGGTTCCCGTCAGCACCGCTTGCCCTTTAGCAGTATCAGATGGTCAGTACTGAAGGCTATTTGAGGGGTTGGATGCTAAGCATGAAGGACAACTGTCTAGTGGATTCCGGGCTGCCCGGAGCTTTAAACCTCACTTCGACTAAACCACGTAAGCCATCACAAAGGAAAGCCGAGGTATTTATTCAGATATGGCTCTTCAGATATGGCTTCTCAACCTAGTCTCTTCCTACAGACCTTTCTGGAAGAAAATCGGGGGGGAGTGGAAAGTTTGCTTAATTTAATCCCTTCCCCCATCACTCATTTTTCCTATTGAGGACCAACACCTGTGCTATTCATAGGGCCTTCTTTAATCACATGGTGTTTTCCCCTCAGCGGTGGGGGGAAGGGTGGGGCATAGGGTGAAATGGAAGGTGCGAGAGACTGCGGGCCAAGTGGCCAGTTCGTCCTGTAGTTCTGCCTCTCCGCCGCTGCCCCTTCCGTCCATCTCTGAGAAGTGCCACCCTTGTCAATCCCAAAAGCCCCACGAGGTAAGGGGAGAGGTGCATGGGAACAGGGACGTGGAGGAAGCTGCCTGTCCTTTGTCCCCCCGGACCAAAGACGCGTAAAGCCCGGATGGGAGCATCAGCAGGAAATATTCCATGCCGACATCGCTGGAACCTCACCTCTCTCTCACAGACAAAGCCCCCAAGAGTCGCTAAAGGAGGAGGAACTGCTAAGAAAGCCATATTCCTGTTGGTGTGGCCACTGATTGTCCTGCAGCTCCAGTGAAATCAACGTTTAAAACACAAAACAAAACTGGTGACAAGAATCCCCACCTCTCTTGACGGACTGCAGAGGATCTAAGCTTTTCAATCTTAGAGAAAAATGGACAGGAATCGGAGAAGAGAATGATAGGAGTGAGTGTGGTATTTCTCTGTCTTCTCGGTGCTAACTGTTCGACTACCTTCGGGTGCTCTATAAAGGCTGCCCTTCATCAGTATTTGGCCTCCTGAAGGACAGGGGTCGCCTCTGCGTTCCTGGCTCTGTCCTATATGTAGTACAGCACCAGACTCGAAGCGCAAAGCAGCCTGTGACCCGGCTTGTGCTGGCTGCTGGAACACAGCCCTGGGTTAGGTCAGCACCCGGCTTTTCTGGGTAGATCAAGATGACATTGGGTGCCCTTGGACTCTCTGATTTAACTCAGCCCTAGTGCGCTTTGCATCAGTTTGGCTTGCGTCTCTGGCCAGCTGCGCTCCTCTCTCTGGCCCCCAGGAAAAGGGTTCCCATTTTATGCCACGATAGGCACACAAGGTGTTTTCACTACTTGTGAAACATTTCCCTCAATTGTCACATTTGGAGCAACCATGGATTCTTCTGGTCATGAGCAACCTACAGGCAGGACTTATCTGTTCCTCTCTGTGCACCCCGGCGCCTGCTGACTCCTAGTTAACTGAATGGACTCGAGTGGGTACTTTCGTACCTTGCATTTGACCTTGTATCGCTGACACAGGGCTCATGAAAGAAAGCTACCCTTGCACAAGTGTAGCTGCTCTGAAACCAACAACATTTCCTGTCCCCCCACCCACCCAATTAAGCTGACATCACGGTGCTACACCAGAGGAAGACGGGAACAAGGAAAGGGGAGAAAAGAACTAACATTTTTTAAGCTTCCTCTTTGTAACAGAAACTGTCTACATAAAGTGCCTTGTTCAGTTGTCACAGAGGTGCTCTGAGGTAGGGATAGCCGTTGGCATTTTACAGATGAGAAAACCGAGAGAGCGGTAAAGGGACTGTCCTAAAACTCTCCAGCTTAGCAAGTGGCAGAACCGATGTGCCCACCTGTGTTCTACTGTACCCTGAAGTGGCAGCAGAGCTTTGGGGGACACTGAGTTGGGCTTGTTCGGTGCACCGCTTCTGGATCCCTGCTAGTTAAGGACAAGCATTTCCCTTGTGAACAGCCCACTTCTTTGGACCGGTCAGATGGTGAAACTTCATAGTTTCCATCTTTGGAATTTGTGGAATTTGTGTGTTTTCAGTCAACCTTGCCAGTGTAGTGATAAACATTTCCCTCAACTGTCAACGTTTGGAGCAACCACGGATTCTTCTGGTATAGGCTCGAGCATGGTACTTAAGAGTTAACTAAGGATGCAGATCCCTTATTAGCCACCCACCCCTCTGCCCGCTCCCACCTTCCCACAGAGATGGATTCTATAGGAAAGTTTCCTCATAAAAGGGGCACATGACCAGGGAGGTTCTGGTAACTCCGAGTGAAGAAAACGTTGATTTCAGTCCCGTAAGACCTTCTTGGAGCTCTTCATAGGTTCGAGTGCCTGGTGAATGTTCCAGAGGGGGTGACCGACAG
The DNA here is from genome assembly GCA_028646485.1 of Cryptoprocta ferox. Taxonomy (NCBI): domain Eukaryota; kingdom Metazoa; phylum Chordata; class Mammalia; order Carnivora; family Eupleridae; genus Cryptoprocta; species Cryptoprocta ferox. The sequence continues at coordinate 23,961,712 of CM053579.1, forward strand.
CAGGCAAAATTATCTCATGATAAGCCATTTAGTCCAGTATTCTATGTCTGCAATAGTGCCTGGCACACAGTAAGCACTCAGTTAGCTACTATTTATTACAGAGGCTTCTATTCTTGCTTTAGACTTGACTCCACCGTGAGAAGAGAAATACAGCTCAACTTCATTATTTAGGGCTAAATTGAAGTTAAGATCAGTCTTAATTAGGGTAAAGACTGAGTTACAGAATGTTCTTTGGTGAACATTGAACTTTATATAGGGACCTTCAAAGGCTAAAGGAGAGCTACTGAGGTATTTTGCACGCACACGGTCCAGCTCCTGTGTCCTGCTATAACGAAGAGGCGGAAGGATATCAACTAACTTAATCCCCTCTTTGCCAATAAGTGCTTCTAAAGTACCGTAAAAGCTTATGTGTAATAGTTTGTTACTATTAATTACTTCACTGGAGGCTTTCCCTCCTTGTATAGGGTGAAAATAAATTCAGCTCATTGGTGTGTAGGTATCCCAAATTCAGAACTAGTGAGGCCTGAGAGAGGGGGCTTTTAGTGATCTGTGCGGTAATTTGCAAACTTTCTGTATAAGTGAACTGAGGCATTTGTTTAAATGCACATTCATAGGTCCTGCTCTCAGGGGTTGGGCTTGAGTATCTGCATTTTTTAACACGTATTTATTATTGAGAAACAGAGAGAGAGCATGAGGAGGGGAGGGGCAGAGAGAAGGGTAGACGCAGAATCTGAAGCAGACTCCAGGCCCTGAGCTGTCAGCACAGAGCCCGACGCGGGGCTCAAACCCAACAAACTGCTAGATCGTGACCTGACCTGAAGTCAGACGGTTAACCGACTGAGCCACCCAGGCGCCCCTGGTATCTGCATTTTTCAGAAGTACTCCAAGGGATTCCTCTGAGAAATGCTGATGGAGTGTTTCTATTTGGAGAGGCTGTTAAAGCTTTCAGGCCACGAAGAGTAAAGGGACTGGCTCTCTGTACTGAGGTGTAGATCTATTGGCATGGAAGAGTTAACTCATCGTCTCTGAGGAAGCAGTCCTGCTGCATATGGATAAGTTTAGATCATTTGGACTTTCAGTGTCTATTTTTTCTTTATTTGTCCTGAGATAATTCTGGAGAATGGCTTCAACCAGTTCTCATTCACTGCTCTGAAGGCTAAAAGTGATCCGAATGCTGTAACCCTGTGTTCCGTAGGCTAAAAAGCTCCGAGTACAGGTGAAATGGAGAATTTACTGTTGGCATTGACTTTGGGATTGGGTTTTGTGACTAAGGTTTTAGTTCCAAGGAAACACAATACGGAATTCATTATTACACGGTGTTCTCCCTCCTTTGTTGGTTTGAATTTTACTTTATACTGGAAAGAGCACGACCTTTAGGGTCAAACCTATCTAAATTAACATCTCAGCTCTGCCCTCGTTAGTAGCATGACCTTGGGGAAAATTCCTTCGCTTCTTTGATCTTCTCTTCCCTTCATCTGTAAAGTGTGTTTAAAAATAACAATCTCATAAGGTTGATGGGAGTATTAAATGAGGCAACTTATGTAAAGCACTTGGCCCGGTTCCTGGCACATGGTAGATGATCATCTACATATGATCACAGGAAACAACGAATGTGGCTCTAAACGTGTTTCTCTACCCAGGTCATCTCTCTCAGCAGACGGTCATTCATCCGTAGACACCCCCACTTCTCTAGGCGACAGTGTCCTTATTGGTAAAATGGTAAAAGGCTAACAAAGATACCTGTGATGTGGACTCACCGTATGGATTTAAATGACAAAGTACATGTAAAAGCATCTAGTGAACGCCTGGCACAGCAGAAGAGGTCAAGGCCAGTAGCTACTATTACTGTGCTCGTGTTACTCAGCATTCTCTCCTTGACACCGCAAAAACTCCGCATGCGAGGACAGCAAACAGTGGTGTTTGCTCCGGATGGGAGGCTGTCGCGATGATTTCTTAGTTTTATAAAATGGTATAAGTAATTATCAATTTGTGCCAGAAGCCTAACTATAACTTTGGGCACATTAACAGCAAACTCTTGGTCGCTGGCACCGTCCCACCTGGAACTCTTGACAAGTAAGTTGGCATTTTTGTCCAATGTATTTTAAGTCTGAAGTTATGACACTGCAACATGGTGAAAATGACCTCTCGGGGTAATGGCTTTAAGGCCCAAAAGGTAAAGATGTTTCTAGAGAAGTAAGCCTTCCGACTGCCAAAATGAGATATCCCATTATTCCTTTTAAGGGCACAGGGGGGGCGCCTGGGTGGCTCAGTCGGTTGGGCGTCCGACTTCAGCTCAGGTCATGATCTCGCAGCCTGTGAGTTCGAGCCCCGCGTCGGGCTCTGTGCTGACAGCTCGGAGCCTGGAGCCTGCTTCGGATTCTGTGTCTCCCTCTCTCTATGCCCCTCCCTTGCTCTCTCGCTTTCTCTCTCTCAAAAATAAATAAACATTTAAAAAAAAGAGCACAGGGTTGGGATTTCTCATTTGGAAATAAAGGAAAGACAGTCTGCAATCTCAAGGTATAATTTTTTTATGCTTTTTATGGAACGATTTGGGCAATGTTTACTCACTTTAAAAATAATCTAGGTTGTTTCTTTGCCCAGAGACCTTAGGATCAGTTGTTTTACCTAGAACAGACTTTCACGGTCCTGTCATTCCTCAGATGGTACCTTTCACTGAACCACATGAAGTCCTCCCAGGGCTGTGCTGAGTCATCAGCTAAAGAGAACTTTATGTGCAGTGCATTGTTAGTCATGAGTCAATTTTAGTTTCTTCTAACTCTTAAAAATTGGCAAACCTTACATGGAGTATTTGGTGGCTCTCTAGTAACTTGAATACCCAAGTCTATTAATGTGAGTGTTCCAGTCCCTGACAATACTTGATAACAAAACTACATGATACAATAAAAATCAGCCCACCAGGCAGATTGCTGAACACTAAAGTGGTATGTGGTGCACGCGTGTGGGTGAGACAAGAAAAGGGAGGGGAGAGACAAGGAAGAAGAACGGGAGAAGTACGAGTGGCAGCCAGCTCTCGTCCTGTTCTATGTAAATGAACAGGTTTTGAATTTTTGACAGAGATTTGGGGGCCTGTTGACTCAGCCACGGCCTCTTCCAGCTCTGGGCAAGTCACTGAATTTCTCCTGTTAGAGGAGGTTTGATGGAAGAATATCATGCCTTGAGACACTGACATGTTTAGGCTCCACGGATCAAGAGAACTCCTTTGTGTGCAAGGTCTGTCAACTTGGGATATTCTTTGGTGATAAACAAAAACACAAAACCTCAGGTGTTTTTTTTTTTTTATGTGGCTTGCTTTGGGAATAGCTTGGCCTTCCTCTTAACTGCCTTCCTGAGCAGGGACAGGTATTTTCTACCTTGTACACTCAAAGTTGGCTTCTTTTGACCTTCTCACTACCAACATATATTTATTGTGGGCCCCCTGGATTCAGGCATTGCATCCCTTCCTTTTCATTAAGGAAAGAACAACTTCTTATTCAAAAGATTTGAGGAGATGGCTTTGAAAGGCATGGAATGTCAGTCTTTCGCCCTGGGATCTCAGGCAACTCTCTAGAAGGTGTTTTGTATAGCACCTGAATTGTGTGTGAAGGAAAAAAAATATTAGTAGAAATTGTATTGTAATAGTAGGCCCTCTTGAATGCCTTCAAGTGATGTTACATGGAGACTCACAGAGTTTAATACACCCCACTGTCTATTTCTGTGTGACATATGAATTCAGTGTTAAACTACTCCATATTATTTATAGCTCTTTGTTGATGACGTGGGGGAATTCTTATGGTTGATCATAATGCCTTCACTTGGCTTACAAAATTGTTTAATTTTCTAAATATCCAAATTAAATGGAACAAGGTAAATGATTTCTGACCTGTATACATTTTGGAAAGACTAATATTAAGCCGAAGCAACAGGATATTGTCCTAGAATGTACCTTGTATCTATTTTCAAGAAAGGCACAGGGTGGTATCCAAGCATGTCAAACATATGTATTCTCAGATAAAGACGGAAAGCAAACACAGATTAAATATGTATAAATCAGCAAGGGCCCAGCTTTATGAAGTTCGTCCATGCATATCAATTACTGGAACACTGGAACAGGCAGGAGTGGCTACAAAACCTTCAATATTAAAAACACTACAACATGTCATAGTCAAATAAAGGATCTCAGGTATATCTCGTTGATTCTCAGAGCCACGGAACGTTAGATATGGAAGAGACTTTAGATATCATCCTGTGTCAACCCCTCATTTTACTCAAGCCCAGAAAAGAGAAGTGACTCTCTTGATGTCACAGAGGGAATAGGTAAAAATCAGAAAAGTCCAGAAAGGGCAGTGTCATAGAAGCTAAGGAAAGAGAGAACCTCAAGAGCTTAAGATAAAACCAGTGTGTCATCACAAAGGGGTTGAGGATGAACAACTGAAAAACTGCCCTTGGATTTGGCAAGAAGGGGCTCATCGGTGAACTCAAAGGAGAAATCTTGGTAGATCAGCGAGAATAGAAGCAGACTGTGGGATAGAAAATGGAGGCAATTCAGATTAGAAGAATTGAGAAAGCACAAGGAGGAAGATGGTCAAGAACATGGCAGTGTGAAAGAGTGATGCTGTTTTTATAAGGAGCTTTGAGCGTGTTTTGAAAAGGTAGAAAATGAGCCCTGAGCCCCAAACTTACCGTGTTTCTATGGTAGAAAATGATACATTGTAAAGCTGATTAGCTCCTTCAAATCAGCACTACCTTGCAAAGAAGGTAAGACCGAACCCCAAACCTGACCACATTCACTCAAGCTAATCGTGTAGAAGGAAGGGCACAGGCCACAATTTAAGTGATGGAGACCTGAGGGCTCTCCGGCAGTTATGACCAGATGCCAGCCCCAACCATCCTATAATTACCTTTGACAAGCCTATGGGCTTAGTTAGTACCTTTCCCTAAACCTAAAACTCATACTAAAACCGTAACATTTCATTTGTTAACTCTCTTCTCCCATAGTAAGATTGAAATATATGTTGGGGACATTCTTTCAAGAAAGCCACTGAGTAGATCTACTCCTACTTGGAGCTAATTAATTAGGGAGACCACTCTGAATTCTTCTTAACTGGGCTAAACTGGACGGGCTTGAAAATGTGGTTCCTCTCTAATTATGAACATAGAGCTGGTCCCTTTGTGGTTGTAAATCTGGATCAAGGTCTAGGTTGGTATTTCAGTTGCTTAATAGTTGATGTTCTGGCTAGTGCTTGAATCAGATATGCAGCCAGCTCCATGAATGGTTAAGACCATTTGAAAGTTTTACTGGTGGCTGCCGGCCTGTGCATCAGCACCACTCATATGTGTGAGTGCAACAGAGGCGTAATCAAGGACAGAGGCACCAAAGGCCATCAGTCTAGGGCAACACAGAGGATTCAGGGCTGAACACATATTTAAATCAAGTATACTGCAATCATGGCTTTGCGTGATTATCTCCTTTAATTCTCAATGGCATCCATGTGTAGTGGATACTATTATCCCCATGTCACAGTTGAGAAAACAGACTCAGAGAGGTTCAGCGACTGCGACATGGTAATACAGCAGGTAAGTGGCAGAGATAAGATATAAACCCAAGTCTGACTCCAAGTTGCTACCCATTCTATGAGGCTATCATTTTCAGTGCTTCACCGTCCCCTCCATTCCCATTCTATATAATTTTTCCCTGTCACTGAAGTCTGTTTCACCCTTTTCAAGAATTCTGTAGCTCTCAGTTTCCTTTCCTACTAAAATCTGCTTTCCTGATAGGATCTGCTGTGTGAGTCACGTGCATTATGATATGAATTTAGACAGTGCCACCTCTTCCAAAGGGAACTGTATCTTGTATATTTTCAATGTAGAATGAAAGTCTAGGCCTTCTGTTACAGGGGTTTCTGGCATCAGTGGGCAGGAGGAAGAGCTATTTGGGGGCGAGTGTCAGAGGACCATCCCAGCACCGGTGACTTCCGGCCGGCCAAGTAATCGACACCTCTTCTGCTTATATATAAAGCTGGCACTAATCCCATGCTTCGACTGGCTATGTTTGGACAAAGGGGAGCCCAGCCCTGAAGGGAGATGGGAAAAGATGACCTTTAAGGTCCTTTCCATCCCAGGGATTCAATGAGCCTATGATTCGATGACTCAGAGGGGTGAGCAATTATCTACCGATGTCAACTGGGAGAGACCAGACCAAAAAGAAATCTACTTTCTGACTCCAGTGGTTCAAGTTGGTAGCTCAGAGACACCCCAAAATAGCTCAAATCATTGCTTCATTTGGTCAAATCATCCTCCACTCGGATGTTGCTCTGGGGAGAATCATCTTTCATTAAAAGGGGGGGGGGCTAAAATCAGATCAGATTTAATGTTGGAAAAATTCTCAGAGTCTATTCACTCCAGCCCTTTCATTTTAGAAAGGGTCTAACTGAGACCCAGAGAGGTCACGGTCTGTTAGAGACAGAGCTGGAGCTGGAACCCAAGACTGGCTCCCAGCCCAGAGTTCTGTTTAACATACCCGGCTGTCTGGTACTATCCTTTCCCAAACCTGTATTTTCATTTAGTCCCTGGTAAGGCCAGAAAACTATAACCACCAACGTGGGGGAAACAACGGCCTCTCCACTCAATCCTTTCCCACTAGGGACCTTTTCTTTTGAACAACTTGATACCCCAGTAAATCCCTGGGCTTGGGATGCATATATTTAATTAGAGAGAACCAGCTCTTACTGTTTGCTTTTCCAATTGAACCGGCCTTCGAGCAGCAGGAGAAAAGCTGGACTTCAATGGTGTTTAGTTGGTGTGGTGGCTCTGCCTGTAGGTAGAGGGAAGTGCTGAACCTGAAGTAGGGTGACCGGAGGGTGTGTCCCAGCAGGGTCCCTACCTGGTCAACAGGTGCAGATGGGGGCTTTGGCGCCCTTCTCTCTTTGGGCCCTTCTCTCGTCAGCACCGTTGGGTGGACTGGTGCCCAGCACAGAGGGGACCGATCTAGTGACTAGCACCCCACCTCCCACCCGGAAATCCGGGCTTTCTGCCTCAGCCTGATTTGCCTGATTCATCATAGACTTCGTGGCAGTGACACATGCAAACCGTACATGCATTTAGCAAGCAGCAAGCCCCACTGAAGCAGAAGACTAATTCTAACCTGCATGGCAGTTTGGGCAAAGAAAGCCTCCCACAGATCCGCCAGAAAACAATAGCTTAGTTCCAAGGAGCTTGGGATGTGTGGCTCTTCCAGCACAGTCTAGCATGGAATTGCAGTGAGAAGTGAAGGCTCTGGGGCCAGGCTAACTGAGTTCATCTTCAGCTGCGTCGCTTACTAATTGTGTAGCCCTGGGCAAGTTACTAAACCTCTCTAGGCCTCAGCTTTCTCATTTGTGAAATAGACCTAAGTTGTAGGGCTGTTTTGATGATGGGAAGAGTAAGTAAATGTAAATCCCTTAGCAGGATGCCCGGTAGGTAGGAAGCACCGCTTTAGCATCCACCAGAATCTACAGATCTACAGAGCAACATCGCAGGAAGAACAAAGGTGTGTTCTTCTGCAGTTGTTTGACGCCGCTGCTCTTTTGGCTTCTGGAGTTTGGGGCAAATTAAAATATTGAGGTAATTTCCCCCTCGACCGGGTATGTTAACATCACAGTGGTCCTTCCCTCTCTAAGCTGAAGTCGAAAATTGGTCTTGCGTAGCCGATCTTGCAGACACGCACATTTTCTCCAGGGAGGGGAGTGGTCCTGTTGCTGCAGCAGAAATGAATGCTGTGCTGAGTGCACAGAAAGCCAAGGGCCCTTGTAGCGGAAGTAGCAAATTGGCGGTGATCCTGCCAGCAGTTTTAGAACAAATGGGTTGAACACAGATTTCAAGAACTGTGCCTAAGTTGGAGCTGGACTCGAAGCATTTAGTCAACATGCCATTCTGGTATTGAAAACAGCATCTAATCAAAGCACGTTTATAATTAGACATCACATATAATATCTCTCAAAATTATGTTCCGCCAGGTGAGATGCCTTTCCCTGGAACACTGAAATCGACTGTTTGTTAGGCCTTTGTTATTATTAAAAAGAACAGGTTGGGGGTACCCAGAGAGACTCCCATAAATGATGGTGCTTCATTTTAATTAGAGAGAGAGAAAAAAAAAACCAATATGTATGCGTAGCCTGTATGGAGAACCTTGTGCCTGCCTCAAAAGGTATGACTCTATATTAATTTAAATCAGACAGACATTGGCACTGTGTTCTTTTATTTTTCATTAACATTTTGATTTAGAACAACAGATTGCTGCAGCGAGGGGACAAGAACGGCAGCCAGTGAGCCATCTGCCGAGCATCTCGCTGACGACTCCACTAGCGAAAGAAGCCAGTGACTCCGGAATGTATGCAAGAGGGACACACACCATTAGCTGAGTGACAGGATGAAAGATGGGAAACTTTGCCGGGTCAGAGGAGACAGAGATGGAGAAGGCAAAGCAGAGCCCCTTCTGATTGGAACTTGGAAAGATCCAAGCAATTGCGGCAAGCCAATAGGATGGCGATCTGCGGTGGGTTTGCTCGAAGAGATTTTTTTTTATCACATGGGATACGTTTTTCCAGATCAGTGCAGATTTGCCCCTTTCAACACACACACACTCTTGAGCCGTTTGAGATGGAAATCTTTCTAAAATGGAAACCCCCCTCCCTGCCTTTTTAAACCCAGCAGGGCAGTAGGGCACCAGGGCAGGGGTGGGAGGGGTCTGCCCGAGGTGCAATCAAGAAGAGGGTGCGCTGTATGCATAGAATTTAAGGACCGTAATAAACTGTCTAAAAGTCTGCCTTTTATGGCCACCGCGGACAGTCAATTCTAAACAACACCAGTGAAAAATATACTCCTCCCTGGGAAGGACCTCTCCCCATCACAAGTTCCCCATGGGAAACCAGTGCAATTAAATCAACACAATTCAATTTCCTACTGGGGGATTCTGGGTCTTTATCGGGAACTCCAGTCCCAGGGCTGGCTGTGTCATCCGTGAGGCTATCCGGCCCCTTGGGCCTTTTTGTCCCTGTGCTAAATAGCCCTGGATTGCTGTACCTTTCAAGTTGCCGGTTCTGCATGCTGTTCCCTTGTGGCCACTGTCACATTTAAGTCTGCCTGCTTCTAGAAGCACCCCATTTCTAATACGCTATCTTCATAACCTAGGAAGTATTGAATGTTCTCAGCCTCACAGTGAGAGAGGAGATAGAAGGCTATGAAAATAGAAGACTAAAAGCACAGTAATCTGTATCCTCTGCATAATAAGGCGTGGAGGTGTGGGATGCATTGTAGAAAGTTTTTCTTCAAAAACGGTTAAAATAAAAATAGCACTTGTACTGCTGAGAGGTGTGTGCTTCAAGTATCTGGAAAATTAGCTTCCGTGCAACCACTCATTTGGCTACCATGCTAGTTACATGGAACCGGCATGGCGAATGGAAAGAGCTCAGGATTAGGAGGCAGATTTGGGTCCTACCCCTGCTGCTTACTGAGAACAACACATGAAGGCCTCTGGGCCTCAGTTTCGTCAGCCATGAAATGGGTATAGTGATAATATCTGCCTTTCGTCCCTTACTGTGAAGTGGATCCTACACTAGCCTCCATTAACGCATGCTCCCGGGGAAGTGCCACGCGTCAGCGCAGGTCGCCATCTCTATCACCGTCCTTCACGCTGGACCCGACACGCACCTTCAGGACACAGCTCTCTTTACTTCCCTCCTGGAGCCATTAAACTCTGAAGGCATATTTATGTTCATGCATGCGTCCCAATTAATTACTGGGGTCTTTCCTCCAAATATTGAGGGCTTTTCACTCAGAAAAGCCTACGGAAAGGAACTATCCTTAGGTAGCCCGTGTAAGATGAGCTAATGGGGTCCCCAAGTCAGAGCTGACAGTTTGGTCAACCGGGGTTGCATTAAGAGAAGCTAATTCTCTGTGCTCTCTGTTCCCATCTCCCTGCCCCCCTAACCCCCAAACACACACACACACACACACACACACACACACCCAGCAGAACACGGGGCTTGAGGAGTAAAGTAATGGTCCTTTATTAACCTTTCTTGCAACGTCATCAACTTTGACGCTGTTCTATCTGCACTTCATCTTGTTATTCTATCTCCGACCTTGAAAGTGGGTTTGGGCTCAACCTGCCATCTTCTAGCTGCACACACTGAGCCTCTCTCTTTGTACTCCCCCCCACCCCCCACCTCGGAGGAGATGGGCCAACTGTAGTGGCCTCGTTCTTGCCTCACAGTTTAACTTTACACCCCAAACGGGAAGGGGACATACTGTTCAGCACTATGAGCAGACAAGCCACATCAAGGAGTCACCTTCTGGATCCCACCACTCTGTGTGCCTCCCTACAGGGTCCCCACGGGCTGGGCTGGCTCCACAGGGCAGTGAAAGTAGCATCCATCTAAGTAGGTATGATTTAGAGGGTAACCCGAATGCCACCAGAAACCACTCTCTTGTTGGCCTGTGTAGTTTCCAGAATGCCCCTACTGAATTGTGAATGTGCTGTTATAGGGACCAAAACGGGGGGGGGGGGGGCTGAGAAGCTGAATAATTTGCCACTGCTTAAAAGTTACGTCTTGATCATTAGCTCAATATCGATCGATTTAGTGGTTTTGATTTTCAGCTCAACTCTATTTAGTGAAGAGGAGAGAAGTGTGCCCAGTGTTGGCAGCATTTAGTGTGTGCCGGGCATTATGCTGAGCATTCCTTGTGAATTCTCCCAGTCAATCCTCACGGTCACTCTAGCAGGGAGGTGGACTTGTGCCCGTCATTCCATAGAAAGACACCGAAGCACAGTGTTTAGGTAACTTGGTGAAGGTCACACAGCTGGAAGTGGCAGACTCAGTGTCCTAACCCAGGTCAGCTCAACCCTTAAAGCCCGCACAACGTTGCCTCTAATGTTCGGAGCCCAAATTTGCCTACTGTGCTGAACAAAACTGATCGCCCATACAGAACCAGTTCTACCCCCTTACAAGGTGGCTGGGGGCTCAGAGAGTGGAGGAACTGGCCACAAAATATAAATTCCAGAGCATGGGCCTCTGCCGTGGAAGCTGGTCTGGAGTGGGTCATCTTGGTGGAGTACGGGGCATCCTCTGAAGGCCCTGAGTTCCCGAGCAGGGGAGAGCAAGGGACAATGCAGAGCATCCCCAAACTCTCCAAGGGAACTTTGTGATATCGTTTGAATGAAACCGATCTGAAGCTAGGAAGGACCTTTGGGGTCACCTAGTTCTAATGCCTCGATTGCACAAAGGGGAAAAGGGAGGCTAGGGAGGGGCAGTCATATGGCTAGTTAGTAGTGGCTTCTACCTTCCATAACACAGCGCCCTCCTTGTAAGTGTGCAACAATTTAACTCTGAACAAACCAGATATTTCAGCAACTCAGTTTGAGCCAACCAACCCTAAACATCCCCTTCCCCCCTCCCCCGCCCCCAGCTTCACTGGAACATACGATCACAATCCTAAGACCATGTCTTCAGGACTCCTTCACTGAGGCTGTCAGAGGACCTAGTTGTCCTCACCGATTTTGAGCTCAGAGATTAAAAGATGTCCCCAGACAGCAGGAATGGACTGAACCTTCTCTGGCTGTATTTATGTTCGCAGCTGCCACCGGCTCTGGGCTAAGGGCTCCGTATGTGTACTTGCCGCTGCGTAAAGGAGGCCTGCCTTTGGCTTGCCCGAAATAGGTTCCTCTACAGCTTCCGTGGGGGAGCCCCCGGCTCTACATTAACAGGGCTTGGTGAACAAGGTCATTTCACCTTTCCATCCATCTTGCAGATTTCAGACTATGGCCACTTACCGCAGACGCAAGAGGCCTGATTTTGGCTGGCCCCCGCTGCCTCCTTTTGGGCACAGCAGCCAGTGATCTCTGTAGCATGACAGAGAACTCTCAAACTGCTTTCTCCTCCCTTCCCTCAGCCCTTCCCGGCCAAGGCAGGGAGTCCCTCTCTGCGGGAGCTGTGCAGAGGACAGGCGACCGGTGAGCTGCCTCTGGCAACGGGGTCTCCTTCCGATGAAGGGAGCCGGGGGTGGGGGGGGGGCACTTCAGGATTGGGGTAGGGGGTGAACCTTGATGGACCTCTGTCCGGGCCACAGTGGCAGCTGGGGAAGGTGGCCAGAGCTCTGGAGCTAAGAATAGTGAGACCTCTTTCAGGTTTATCATATTGACACATTTCACACTACATTTCTTAACGCGCTGCCTTGTTGGATCGCATTTTTGGTCACCTTTGGAGTCGGCTATTGAAAAACCCCTTTCTTGTTTCTTTTTAAAATAACCTTCTGTGGTGTGGAACTTGAAAAGGTTGTCAGATGAAGTGTTTATGTGCTCTCATCTCAGCTAAAATAGCGTAAAGATAAAAGTATCCAACACATGTATTTACCAAGTACCTGGGGGGACATAATTCAGGGGGGTGCAGTGATATCTGAGCTGCCATCAGCGATGCATCTCTTGTTGACACCGGCTGTATGCATGCCAGGGCAAAATGAATAGTCCTCTGGCTGTAATCAATTTACTTCATTCAAACAATTGGCAATTGTATTTTCAAGCAACTGGCAATTTTATCTGCTTTACCAAGTTTTCCAAAAACACGCAACTGAGGACCGACTGCAAAGATAAATATCAACAATCAAAGAAAGGCCATCTGCCGCAGCGGTCATTGCTGGGAACAACACAAGTCCCTTGGGAATCTGGCCAAGTCTGACAGCACACCCACCTCACCTGACTGAGACCCCTCCCCCATCACCTTCCTGTCCCTTTACTCTCCCTTACCTGGATGAGGTTGGCATTTAAAGATACAGCAGAGCTATGCTAGATGTGGCTTGTCCTTGCAACAGAACTCCAACTAATCGGCTCCAACCTGCATGGATTCCACAAATAATCGCATTTTTTCCTGACCCTCTCTGAGACAAAGGTCAATAAAGAAAGAGCTGCGGCGATTGCTTTAGGACTCTGCTAGGGAAATCAGGAGACCGGAGTTCCAGTCTCATTTCTGCGACTGGCTCAGTGCCGTCAAGCTCTCTCTTCTCTGAAACTCTTTTCTTATGTATAACGTTAAGACATCGCGCTAGATGATCTTTAAGGTCCCATGTGTTTCTAGCGGTCCCTATTTCCAGTAGCAGAGGTTTACTTTGGGAAACCTCTCCCCAGGCTCGGTATATTCCTCCTAGTCTCCTGCACCTTCTGCATCTCCAGTCCCACCAACAACAATCACACGTGACACGTGACTAGACATACTTAGCAGTCATATTTCAGAGTTTTCAAAGCACTTTCACATTCATCCTCTCATTCGATTCTTCTTTAACCCCCTGTAAGGTACACAGCTTGGGGATTATCGCCCCCGTTTTGTTAGGGAAGAAACTGAGACCTAGACAAATAAACTGATTTCTGCAAGATCAGAGGGCTGGGTAGAGGCAGAGATGGAACAAGAACCCAGGCATTCTGACTCCAAGGCTGGTGCTTTATTCCTGACAGATACAATGTTCATAATGGCAACTAACATTTGTTGAGTACTCACCTTCTTCATATTTCATCGTTCACTTTTTACCACCACTTATGGGGTGGGCGCTACTATTTCCCCCATTTGTCAGACAGAAAAACTGAGGCTTGGAGGGTTAAGTTCCTCACCCATGGCTATACAACCAGCAAACGACAGGTCCAAGACTTGAGCCCAGAGTCTGAATTCTGAGCACAAACACCATTGCTATACAGCCTGTCTTGACCTATTTAACATGTACCTTAAAGACAATGGAAGGTCAAGCTCTCGCTTTGGCTGCCCTAGCTGGTGGAGGAATAATGATCACTCCAGAAAGGTCAAGGTAACTAATCAGTCAGCAAGTATTTATTAAGTGTTTGCTGTGTGTTCAGACCTGTGCTACAAGGTGTAATTGTAAAAGCTCAGTGAATTAGGAATCTGGCTAAGTGCACAAGATTGGGTAACGGTTATATAAATCATGATATATATATATATATATATGCCATAAAATGACACTATATGAGACAAAAATGTATAGACGTTAAAAAAACAAATTTTTAGAGAACATTTAAGGAGTCTGGAAAAATGTTCCCTAAATAATACAACGTATAAAGGCAGGACACAAATCTCTATATATGATAAAACCCAAGTTTGGGGTGACTTTTTACTTTACTTGGATGGTTTTTCTTATCTATATTTTTGAGGGTTTTTTCTTTTTTACAGTGAGCATGAATTAATTTTCAATTTTAACTTCTATAATCATAAAAAATATCCTTATGCTTTAAAAATCTAGCCAGGGTGGGGCACCTGGGTGGCTCAATCGGTTAAGCGTCCGACTTCGGCTCAGGTCTTGATCTCACGGTTTGTGAGTTCGAGCCCTGTGTCAGGCTCCGTGCTGACAGCTCAGAGTCTGGAGTCTGCTTTGGATTCTATGTCCCTCTCTCTCTCTGCCCCTCCCCTGCTCGTGCTCTGTTTCTCTAGGTCTCTCAAGGTCTCTCAAAAATAAATAAAACCAAAAAAAATTTTTTTTTAATCCAGTTGGGGTAATATGACTTGTTTACATAAAACAATTAGAGAAAAAAGAAAGACACCAGCAAAGGGTAACATCATGAAACTTAATGGTGTTTTCTAGTACAACCCCCTGCCAGTTAGGTTGCAAAACATGGCGGCAAAGACCCCACTCTGGGAACCTGGCAGTGTAGACCCTTATCTTGCTTCTACCACTAGGGAGCTGCCATGCATCACCTTTGGCAAATCTCTTCTCCTTTCTTGGCCTCGTGTTCCTCATCCACAAAATGAGGTAGTTGGACTAGAACTACCTGATCTCTCCCCAACAGTCTGTGATCTATAATGGGGCTTCAAGACTTCGTTTTTCTCATTCCTGACTATAAATCGGAGGGCAGTAAAACGACAGGTTAACATTGGAGGCACTAAATAGAAGATACCATGGAGCGTGGCCTCCGAAACTCATGCCTTCCTGCATTTCTAATTCGCTTGCTGTGGATTTATCCTTCCTTTCTGCCACCTATTTAAAAAGGACAGGGCTGTCATTATTTTCACATATAACGTCATTGTGTGGCGGTGGAAGTTAAAAGAAAAGGGATTATGTTGGAAGACAACACAGAGAAGTGCCAGAGTTAGAAGACCGACGCTATAATCTCAGCTCAGCCATCCACTGGTTGTGTGACCTTGGGAAAGTCACTTAGCCTCTCTGTTCCTCAGTTTCCTCATCTGAGAGGGTAAAAAAGATCAGTGCTGCCTCGAGGCCACATAGCAGTTAGTTGGCTTGGAGAGGAATTGAGAAGGGGAGGTGATGCAGGCAGGGCAAGGGCACCCTGAGGTATAAAGGGAAAAAATTGCTTTTGGTCATCACCCAGATTTGGGCCTGCTGGAGGCACCACGCTGGCAGATCAGCCTCAGATTACAAAGGAAGAGAGGGCAGGAAGAGGACTGCAATGCCTTGTGGCCCTCAGCAGGATCCTTTCTAGTGAGTCGGTGCTGGTGGCATTAGCTAGTTAACCTTTGCTCTGGAGAGCATGGAGGCTGAGAGGCTGGAAAATCACATTAGCAAAACTTCTCTTTTAACCTTTTCCATATCTCCTTCCTTTGCTATTTGTGGTCTGACTTAGGCAGGCAACATCAAAAGAAGAAAATCCAGCCTCTCAAACTGATATGCTCGAAACTTCCATCCACACATCACCCTTCATTAAAAGAACTCAGAAAAATCACAGCTGGCACCACATTCTTCCTTGTCTAAGTGGAGATTCCAGGATCCACTCTTCCACTCTCCCACTCTCAACACACCAAAATAGACTTTACATTTGGCAAAAGGTTGTTCTTTCCTTCGAGCCAGCAAGTGCCAAGGTTATCATATTACTATCCATGCTGCTTTTCCCAAGCATATCTAGTTCATATAAAACAAAAATCAGAACGATCACGTCCTTCTAGATGATTCCACGCAATGGTGGCGTGAGGGCACCTGGTGGTACGTATGCGCTGGCTTTGGGGGACATCAAGTCAACCCTTCCTCTCCTCTGCTTTGCCCCGAAGCAAATCGCTATGCCTGAGGCAGCACTGCGAGTACTCAGAAGTGACCCCATCAGGCCTGCTGTCAGCTCCGGATCCACAGATGGTAAACACTAGTATGGAGGGCTTAGGGAGGGCCACAGATGGGAAGAATCTCTTCCCCAGTTTGGTTTGGACTCATTCTATCCCTCTCCTCCACGTACCAACCACCTCAGGGCTCCATGTTAATAACATCGAACACTCACTAGATGCCGGGCATCACATCAAATGTTTCACATGGCTGATCTCGGTTAATCTTCCCAAAAACTTTGTAAGGGAGCCACTATTATATCCATCTTCATTTCACAGAGAGGAAAGTGAGGTTCAGAGGTTCAGTAATTTTACCAAGGTCATAGAACTAGTAGGAGGCCAAGCTGATACTCGAATGCAGGCAGTTCAGTTTGGAGTCATTCTTTGTCCTCTGGTTGTTCCCAAACAAGGTTGGAGAAAGCGCAACCCCTTGCTCCAGAGAGTTATGCGAAACCCAAGGGCCGGCAGTGAGTGTAGGAAGAGCCTGGCAGCTCCGGGTCTCTTTACCCAGGGGCGAGCTCAGCTTTCCTCACTGTTCTTTTAATCCTCATGGTTTACAGATCTACGGGCAGTAGAGGGAAGAACTGGGGACAGTAAAAGTTGGGACGGACGGGAACTGGGAGGTCAAAGGACACCCTGAATAACCCTTGCACAAAGTGGACGCAAAGGGCTTTGAGTGATCTTCACTCTAAAGGCGGACTAGACTCAGAGATGTGCCAGATGTAGGTCACTGTTGAGCTGTCATCATCTGGATGTCAAGACATTACAAAGGATTAGACTAAAAGGATTAGCAAATGCTAAGTGTCACCAGGAAGTAGGAAGGACTATGGGAGGAGGAATACGATGCGTGCATGCCAGGGCACTGCCCGCTTTGGAAAAGAAAGGGCCTGGGGGGCCTGGGGGGCTCGGTCGGTTAAGCAGCCAACTTCGGCTCAGGTCATGATCTCGCGGTTCGTGGCTTCGAGCCCCGCATCGGGCTCTGGGCTGACAGCTCGGAGCCTGGAGCCTGCTTCGAATACCGTGTCTCTCTCTCTCTCTCTCTCTCTCTCTCTCTCTCTCTCTGCCCCCCCCCCCCGCTCACACTGTGTCTCTGTCTCTCGAAAATAAATAAGCCAACAGTGCCCAAGGATATGAAGGGGCTCCCTCCAGGAAGGCCCTGAGCAGTTCCTTGCTGCTTTTCCTGGCATCCCTCGGTGGGCAGCCCCATGTCTAAGAGAAGCTCAAGCACCTGCCTGAAGGGCCAGTCCCCTGGGAGCATGGCCCATGGTTTTCTTCTGAGAGACTCCTGGGTGCTTCCTGGGCCTTTGGGAAGTCAGGGGGACTGCCTGCGTAGTGTTCGCATAATGCGTTGTCACAAAAGAGCAGAAAGGATGACTCATCTCTGTGATTGGAAGTAGACGGACCTAGAGGCAAAGAATACCTTGGACCCGTAGTCCTTAGATTATGCAGAAAAATGCATCTCTGAGTTCTTTGACCACAGAGTATCTGAGTAGCTGTCGTTCCCAGAGGCACACTGGCCGGGCGAGTCCGGATGCACGGCTGAGGGACGCAGCAGGTCACAGCAGGGGGGTGGTGATCCGAAGGGGTGCTGTGATGCCTTTCTTGGCAGGAAAACATAATTTGGGGTTCTGGGAAGAGCCGAAGACTACAGAAAGGCTCAGACTGGGAAGGAAACCTGGTCCGTCAAGTGACACGAGGTCATAAGAGGTTTCTGTTTTCAGGACGAAAAGCTCAAAGGGTGTTAAGCTCATGATTATGAGGATAATAATAATATCCAGTACGTGCCAGGCACTATTCGAAGTGCTTTATGTGGATCTGCCAATTGTTTCATTTTGAAACTCTCTACCACCCTATTATTACCCCCGTATTATAACTGGGGAATCTGAGGCGCAGTGGAGTTAAGTAAGCTTGTCCCGAGGTCTCACAGCTAGGAAGTGGAAGAGGTGAGATGGTAAGCAAGGAGAAGCCACCGCTGGACAGAAGCACCGGTTTCCATTCCATTGGTTTCGGTTCAAGGATTTAATAGTTTTATCATAGACTCGTAAAGCCAGAGAATAGATCAATATAAAGGGAAATTTCTAGATACGGACGAAGAATTTGAGGGGCTTCATCTTGGAGGATCTTTCCTAGGTAAGAAATGTCAGCGAGACCGTGACCTGAAGAGGAGGTGGTAGGAATGAGACAAGAGTGAATGAGAGGATGTCAAAAATGGAGGCCTCCTCAGAGATCATCCAGAAGAACCTCCCCATTTTACCGACGACAAAAACCACAACCAGAGAGCAGAGTGCCTTGTCCGAGGCCATCCAGGCAGATCTCCTAATCCTGCTCCAT
The DNA here is from genome assembly GCA_028646485.1 of Cryptoprocta ferox. Lineage (NCBI taxonomy): Eukaryota > Metazoa > Chordata > Mammalia > Carnivora > Eupleridae > Cryptoprocta > Cryptoprocta ferox. Next base: position 23,980,116 of record CM053579.1, read on the forward strand.
TGTTCATTTCACTACACTGCTAACGCCCCTCCAGCATATACTCCTTTCCAAGGCCATAAGAAATACGGTATCTCAGACGTTAGATTTTCTGGAATTTACTCTACAAGACTTCAACGTCAATTGTGTGGTGTACGCGTGGGCAATTTAGTCTGAATCTACACCCTTAAGGGGGTCAGTTACCCTTACGGGGAGATGCACAGTGCAGGCGTGGTTATCTAGCATTTTAAAATCCCAATCAAGAAGTGGTTCTACCAGCACGGGTATCTTTGTCTCTAATGAACACCAGAGGCTTTTAAAATTAACATTAAATTTCTCACTGGTGACCTCAGTGGTGTTCAATATATGTTGATCGGCTAGAAATATGTCAGAGGTGTTCCCAAAAGAGCAGAAAGAAGATATAAGAATCTGACAAGCTCTGTCCTGTTATCCTTTACAAATGGCGCCCTGGGCCTAATTCGTAAATAGTCCCGTGGGCAGCCATTAATGAGGATTCTTGGTTATCTGCAACCTACCGCTAGAATGTTGTTTGTCTGCCCCAGGTGAACCTTCATGCAAGGTGCTGTTGGAGCACCTAAAAGGAGAGGCAGCTGGACTTGACCAAGCCTACAGGGCAGGCTGTCCAATTATTTTTATCCCTGCCTGCTATTATTTTAATGAGCAACAGAATTTCGTCTGAGGCTTACTTTTAAATCTGATAGTGAGGTTATGGGGAGAAGACCGATAGCCCTCGCTCTAACTATTGCCAAGCTACCGATATCCGACAAAACTTACCTAATGATTTGAGTGACTGGATTGGCTTAGGTCAGTTTACAGGTAGACGCAATGGACTATAGGTCTCTATTTTGGACCCACGTCTAAAGTTAGTAAGCCTCTGTCTTGGGGTGTATGGGAAGCTCCTACGCTGGGTGAATGTTGGCAGAGCCTCGCTTGACCCGGTGACCTCCCATTTGTGGACCTGGGATTTGCATTTGCAAAATCTAAGCCATTTCCCCTGTGGCAGCCCCAAGGAGTACCTCTTCTGACCTGGGGAGCACTCATCAATGGCCCCGTGCTAGCTTTCTGCTCTTGCTGCAGGCCTCAGCATTGCCTGGAGGAAGATTAGTCAAGGTTGGTCAACCACGAAAGGCCACTGGATACACAGTATATGCACACAGGACCGTAAGCATGTGCACAAAGGAGAGAAAGTTCTGGCACATTGAGGTATCTTGATGTCACGCTAAGAGGAGATGGTCAAATAGGTTTTTTGTGAGGAAGAGATTTTCTGGTTTTGTCAGTACTTTGTTTTAAATGTTTAATGTTTTGTTTCTTTGTTTTAGAGAGAGAGAGAGAGAGAGAGAGACGGGGACAGAGTGCGAGCGGGGGAGGGGCAGAGAGAGGCAGGAAGGGAGACACAGAATCCGAAGCAGGCTCCAGGCTCTGAGCTGTCAGCACAGAGCCCGATGCGGCTCTTGAACTCACGAACTGAGATCATGACCTGAGCTGATGTCGGATGCTTCACCGACTGAGCCACCCAGGCGCCCCTGATTTTCTCAGTACTTTTAACTATGAGGTTATAGAACTTCTCTCAACGAGTGACATAGGGGCTAGAGGAAGAGGGATAGTGTGGTGCAGGGGGCAGAGACTCACACCGTCCCCCAGTTTTGCTGGTCCCTCAGTTGTTTAAAAAACTGGAAATGAGTGTCTTCAGGTAGGGACATGGCCTCTCCAGATTGCCACAGGTCCTACCACACCACACCCGGCCCAAATGACACATCTGAGTGATCCACAGGGCCTCTGTCATCATTTGAGGTTTCCACCCCCGGTGAAATGGAGTCCAGGCTCGAGAGGCAGAACTATCTTGGCTCGAATCCTGGCTTCACTACTTAGCCAGCTGTGTGACCTGGAGCGACTTGCTCATGTAGACTGTAAACCACCTCTGATTCCTCTTTTCTAGAAAGAAGGTGAGAGTATCTCCTTTCTAGCAACGTCGTGATGGTTCCATGAGGTCAGGCAGGTAGAAGCCTTAATGCCATGTCGTCTACATGGTATGGGTTCAAAGAATGGTCGTTATTATTAGTAGTATAATAATGGCCCTGGTTTTAAATTTGTTGATAGCAAGGATGGCACCATGAATAACATATAAACTGCAGTACATCTGTTTTTGAACAAATGGGCTGGCATTTGCCATAGCATCTAGGTTATGGCATGGCTAAGGACCAATCATTAGCTAGCGAGCAAAGAAGAGAAGAAACATGGTCAAGAAGAAAAATCATTGCCTGTCTCTATCCACCATTGCAAAGAGCGGTTTTGCTTTGTTCACCTCAGAGACTGTGACTCGAGGCTAGTCGGGGTCCTTTCAGGTCTTGGATTTCCAAACCCGAGAGCCTCTCGCTTGCGCGGGCCAACAGCCCCTCACTTGCTCACAGAAGTAACGTGTGTGAAAGTGCCTGGCAAGTGCCTGTTGCTTAGTGGGTGCTCAACAAATGTTCTATCTGAATCCAGAGGTCTCTGTTTTCACTACCAGGGCCAATTAAACTAGTGATTCCCAAACCGAGTGTCCATTAGACTCACCCATAGAGCTTGTTTTTTTTTTTTGGCTTTTTGTATTTTTTTTAAAAGGCCTATCCTCGTATTTTCTGATTTAAAGCATCTGGAACGTGACCTAGGAAACCATATGTTTAAAAAGCATCTCTGGGGGCACCTGGGTGGCCCAGTCGGTTAAACGTCCGACTGCAGCTCAGGTCATGATCTCACAGTTCGTGAGTTCGAGCCCCACATCGGCCTCTGTGCTGACAGCTCAGAGCCTGGTACCTGCTTCATATTCTGTGTCTCCCTCCCTCCCTCTCTGCCCCTCTCTTGCTCACCTCTGTCAGTCTCTCTCAAAAATAAATACACATTAAAAAATTTTTTAAAAGCATCTCTGATGATTCTGATGCAAGTGGTCCAACTCAACACATACTGTTTTAAGCTAACCAACGAGTAGCTTTGGAAATAGTGAAATAGAAGACTATTTGAGAATCTGTAACAGGTTCTGGCTGCCTTTCTACCTTACATGTAAAGAGACATTCACCCACTCAGCGACCTACACCCACATTGGCACAGTGACACCTCTGCAAGCTGGGTCCTGATCCCTGCCTGTCTCTTTCATTGCTGGTAGCCCGATCCCTTTCCGGGCAGCTGCCGGAATGAGGCCCCCATTGCAATGAGTAATTGGCAAGGTAGACCAGCCAATCATGGATAATTGAAAGGAAACTATTTTTGATTGCAACATTTTTAAAAGGGTTTTAAAAATCTTCACCATCCCTCATCACAAACTGGTTTTACTTCCGAAAATATCGCACAGTAATTGTGGGGAATCTAGAGGCTCAGATTATCTGTTGCAGCAAACGACCATGCATGGAAGAGACGACAGACCCGCCACTATCAAAAGGGTGTGACTCGAAGGATCAAAGGCAACTAAAATAATCTCAGGGAATAAGCCACCAGAAAGTCGAATGTTGCAAAACAGGTGAAGTGTATTGGAGAGACTCTTCCTCATCTTCAAGTGTGTCTCAGTGCCCCCTGAATGCCCACCATCCGTTTGATGCCCAGCTTCCTTGGGAAGGTGCCTTGTTTTGGGTCACTTACCTGCCTTGGAAAACCTCCTCTAAGGATTCTGCAAGGTAATAATAGGTGGTAACCTGATCAAAGAATTCTGCTTGAAATACTAATGGCTGATAAGGATTTACCTCGTTCACTTTCAGATAGTAGGCTTGCATTTTAGCACAGGCCTTTAACTACGGTGATGCAAATAAATGAATTTGTGGAATTTCAGACTAATGGCAGACTGCTGTGGGGGGGGGGGCAATCTTTGGGGTAAAAGGGTGCCGTTTGACAGTCTTCAAATGACACCGGGTAAGATTCCTATGACTTCCCTGGAACAGCCCTCAGCTCGGATATGTTCGAAAGTGACATCACTTCCTTTTCCTCCCCTCCACCTCACCATGTGATCTTGGCCCCAGCCTCGGAAATGAAGTCGATTTTTCAAGTTGTTAGGGATCCAGGCAGAATTCGAGGTGTGTTGCACTTCTTAATTCTCCTCCTGCTTAAGGGAAGTCAGACAGCCGAAGCGCAGATGCTGCTTACCTCCTTCTGGCCTGCCTTGACCCAGAGAAGCAAAGTGGAAAGGCAGCTGTAACTGCATGCCAACCTTAACTCTCTCGGGCGGGTTGTTTCTAAAAGGGACACTTTGGGGTGTGGCAAGGAGCCAAGACTCTGTCAACCTGGCTCATGAGCTGCCTCCTCTCTCAGCCTGCCTTCCAGTCTCTTCCAAATCCCTACAAAAAGCAACTCTAAGTAGATGCTCTCATCAGACATCTAATCATGCCGCCTACAGACATGGCTGAAACGGACACAGGATTGTGGGGAGTATGATAGGGACATCCTGGAGCCAGAATGGGCCAGATGTGTCTCTTACAGAACCTTCTTTGGAAGGCAAAGGTACGGATCTGAGTAAGAGCTTGTCTGCGAGAGCCTTTTTCTTGGGTAATCAGTCTCCCTGCTCTGGACTCTTTTCGCTCCAAGTGGTTTGAGTACCGGCAGCATTGGCATTCCCTCGGAGTCTGCTAGAAATGCGAATTCTTGAACCCTACCGGGGACCTACTGAATCAGGAACTTCATTTTAACAAGATTCCCAGGTGACTGGGGCGCACGTGAAAGGTTGAGACGTGCTGTTCTAGACCCAACTGTGTCTCATAGGCTTAAGGGGTCGTTACCAGCTGTGTTTCCTCTCCTCCTCCCTCCAGAGCTACCATTTCATGTCTGTGAGGGTCTGTGAGGGGGATGTAATCACGGCATTCCACATGCCACCCCAGGAAAAGGAAACCTGCAGGACGAGATTTTTCGGCCTCCTCACCACCTCCCTCCCTTCCTATGACCTCCGATCCATGCGGGCTCATCTCCTGGCAGTGCCCACACAGGCACCTTCAGATTCTACAACAGCCTTTTTTCTTTCTTTTGGTAGTACAAATAAAAAGTTTACACTTTTTTAGACCATTTAATTGAGGTATGATTCACATTAAAAAGGCTATCTGTATTTAGCTCGTTAACAAAATGAATCCCTGGGAACTGTGGCTGCTCCCCAAATTACCACCAAGGCCAAGTCCAACATGCTGAAGCTGCACCTGCCCTGTGCCGTGGGTGTACTTACACCGAACCTACTATGTGCAAACAGCTTTTCACTTTGGTCTGCCGAGGTCTTCCATGGCCAGGGCCAGCTGATCTTTGCTTTGGGCAGAGTGAACAGCCACCCTGTGCGTCATGTCCAGAAACACACCCACGTGAGTAGCTCTTGTTCCCTGAACCTGAGGCCTTATGGCTCCCACAGTCTCTGTTATTCCCCTGTCAGGTATACCAACCCCTCAGCAGCCACCTTCAGCTGGATTTCTGTATTAGATAAAATGCTGTCGTCCCTAGAGCGCGGGCCCTCAAGAGGATGGATCAAGAACAGAGAGATTCTGACAGAGAAGGAGCATTGGGTCTGGAAAGGTCCAGAGCAGAGAACGGTCCCCAGGTAAGTGTATTGGGGATGGGATACCGGAATCAGGGCCCACCCAGGGACCGGCAACACGGCGTGGGCGGCGGACGCAGAGCAGGACAGCGAAATTATGGCCAGACAAGAAGAGGCCGAAGTGTGAAACAGGACAAACTCGGTCTTGTGTTCACCTTTTGCCAAGTACTGACCCCTTTTCGGGGGGGGGGGGTTGCTGCCCTAGCTCAAGGCTCATCCCACACACAGGCTGAGGCTATTTGTAGCTCTACGTCTGGAGCCCAGACATTTCTCGAGCAGGGAGTTCCTTTTGCGTCTGCACAACTCCTACGCTCTCGCAGAAGAACACCCGGCACCCCCACCTAGGGTTTTAACTGCACCCTCCTGTGGACATTTCGTCTAGTCAGACCCGAAGCCTCAAAGCCAGAGGAACAGAGTCAACACGTGATTTATTGTGGCGGACCAGGTAAAAGGATGCAGATATATTCCCGACCCTCAGAGAAGACCGAAAGTTGCGTGAAAGGCCCTTCAAATCGATCTGTATAGTCTCAGTCTAAGAAGTTCAAAGTTAAATCATCTGGACAAGCATGTTTATGCCCTCCCCCAAAGTTAGGAATTCTAGCTTCTAAAAGTCTGGCCCTCTCTGAAAATCCATGCTGTCTTTTAATCCTTTAACCCACCGTATAAAAATGACAAATCTCTGATCCACAAAGGAAGACTAAAAACAACGCCTCGGCGGTTTCATTTATTTTCCAGTCTGTTAAAATAAAAGCAGCCAATCACCTCTGCCTACTCATAATAATGACATCTTGAAATCAATACACCAGGAGCCAAAAACATAGAATAAAAATCTCAACCAGCTCCCCACTATGCTCATTCAATCCTGGGGAGCTGGGGGTGAAAATGCAGATTTAAAGAAACCTCGGATAGAGGCCGAAGTGGGGGATGCGGCAAAGTAGTTTTCATTTTTAAGGAAAAAAGTTACAGTTGCCGAGAGGACGAAAAACCATGGCTCCTTTGGCTGTGGGCGTAGAGAGAGAACAATAGTTTTCTTTGTTCTTTCCTCTCAAACCCTTCCGGTCCGTCCCCCGCCCCCACTTAGTGGATCAACAGGAAACTGCCTTCTAGGGGAGGTAGTACACTTCGCGGAGGCTCACCTTTACAGCCTGCTGATTGCCATCTATTTTTATGGCCCAAATGAACAGCATCACCTCCCTCCCTCCTCTCCACATAAAAAATAGATTAAAAAAAAACCCATAATAAACCTTGTGAGAAGGTGACTTAAGTCTTTGACTGGCACCACGGAGATGACCTCTCCGTGCTTCAGTGGGCTAAGCCAGCTGGCCAGAGGGGCGGAGAAGTGAGCTAAGCCAGTGAGCTTACTGAAGACTGGCCAGCAGAGAGGACAGGGACAGCAGCAGAGGCACAAAGATGGGGGGACCTAGGGGTGGGAGGTGGAGCTGGAGCAGTCGACATGGCTTAGTTATAATGAGGATCTGTTTGAGGACTGGAGTAGGTCTTCACCCTGGTTCCAGAGATTACGTGAAGAAGACCAACACGAAAATAAAACAAAACCCACCAAAGAGCAGAGAATCAGATCAGGGGAGACGCTGCCTTCCCAAACGGACCTAAACAGTTAAATGGATTCTGGCAATAAGAATAATTAGATAATTAGATTGTGACTCTGTGGGCAAAGAGACGGAAACCTGTCTCAGCTAAGTACACTTGGTAGCGGAACACGCTCAGTTATGAAAGGAGCGTGCTCTCAGCAGGTATATTTCACAGGGCTCGGGGAGGAAAAATTAATGGAATAAAAATTTGCAGCTGATGAGTTAGATTTAGGCAGCCAAAGGGATTTTGCCTGGGGCTGCATTAGAGCCTGCGCTCCTAAGTCCCACTATCACTATTGCACCTCCATCAACAGATTTTTATTTAAGCCAATGCGTTTAGAGCACAATTCCGTGGTGAATAACCTTTAAGGTTACATTTGCCTTTTCCTTGCTTCTTGCAAACAGTGCGTAATCCACGAGCACATTTGTTGGCTGTAAAGGTGTACAACAGCAATTTTTGCAATGACAGTGCGGAGAGGGAATATGAGATCTGTGTGCTAATGAGCTGACACTGCAGAGGCTGGGGCGATGTCGTGTGGAGTGCACCACAAGTGCACAGCAGCAAGACACGGGAGGGGACTTCAAGGGAATCGGAGGCGGTTCCCGGGGAACCGGGGCAGCAAAGCCACGTAAATGAGACCTGGTCCTCCCTTGGTATTACCCCATCCCCCAAGGCCCTAGAACGATCAAGTTTGGTTTTTAAAGAACAGACATGTAACTTACAATGTGTGTGCACGTCTCTTTTCATATATACTGATTGGGTGTCAGGGTGCCCCTGTGCGTGCGTATGAACGCACGTATCCTCAACTCATGATATTCACACCATCCCTCTTTCTCGGGTCATCTAGCTAAACTGAAAAATAAGACTGCAAACTCAATGAATTCCTATGAAATGGAAACATACACTCCAAAACAGAGGAGGTCTTCCATAAACTTCAATTCACCTCTGAACTGAGATCCCAAATGAACCACCCTCTTAAGACACAGGGCGAAGTTGGAGTCTGTCTTAAGTAAACCTCTTGGGGGTTGTGCAAAAAAAAAAATTGGATACTGGTGAAGAAGAGTCTTTAAATAACTGATGCCTGGGATTCACTGCAAGGAAACTTCTGGAAACACTGGGGGAGGGGATGCGGAGGGAGAACGGAGAGCAGGGACACATCCAGAAAGCATTCCCCTTTCTTTATTCTCTGAGTGTTTGTTTACCTGCATACCTCTGCCCTGGACAGTGTGTGCCCGCCCCCCCCCCACCCCCGCCCCAAGGATTGAGGATGAAGGGAATATCATGGGCAGAAAGCAATTCTAGTGCTAGCATAGGCTGAAACTAGGAATACTGAATGGGAACAGGGACAAATTCCTTTAATTTTTGCCATCCTGTTCCCAGAGTGAACCAGATAGGAGAGGTGACTGACCAGATTAGGACTCATCAGGGATTGTTTACTTGAATTCTTCTTAGGTCTCCAGGAAGGGGCAGGACGGAAGATCTAAGGGTTTCTCCTCTGTACAATAGTTCGGTCAGTTGGAAGACAGCAACCTGGGGTCACCTGCCAGGCCTCAGTACTGATCTAGTACTGTTAGGCCAGGATTCCCTATTTCCATGAGAAAAAGAAGAAGTAAGGCCACAGGCCAGGGCGGGGGGGGGAGGGCCCCCGAATGAGATACACCTCCAGGGATTCCAGGGCTCCTTGAAATGCTTGTTTTCTGCCTTCAGAGACTATCTGCCTGTGGTTGGACTAGTCATCTTTCTCATACTAAGCTTCTAGGCAGCAGCTGCCCGGAGACAGCTTTGAGATCTGGCCCCCATTCAATGATTGTGACATTCAGAGAGGAACTGTTTTGGGGACCAGAGAAGATGGTGGCTTTCCTCCTCTGTCTTCTGAGCTGTAAAGTCTGAGAGTGCAACAGGCAGCTGGGTACACATCACTGGGTTCTGGATATTTCTCGTGTGTGTGTGTGTGTGTGTGTGTGTGTGTGTCTTTGTGTGCATATATGTGTATTTGGCATACCTAAGAGCAAGGTCTCTTTTCGTTGTGTCTTTCTTGTTGTCCAGTGAGCCACACCCATTATCCCACATAACCTAGCCTTGTAAGCTTATAAACAGAAGTGCTGTGGATTTGGGGGGTCTGGGGGTCAATTAGTTTCTTTTCCTATCCCATGGTTGTTCCTTTACTGCCTGGGAGGTTAAGACATTAAGGCAACTCAACCCTGATATGAATGACTTATTGCCTCGATTGTTCTCAAACCCGAGCTGTTCACATGGCAAGGATCACTTCGTTATTGCTCCCTGCTAGGGTTCCCATGGCCTTTGGTGAGTGGGTGTCAATCTGATTTGACCATAGAAAAGCAGGACCAAAAACCTTGGAAATCAATCATTCCTAACAAGTCAATTGGCACTCTTATCCGGGTCCTCATCAGTGGAAAGACACTAAGTGAGTTGAAGTAAATATTATTCATTATTAATAATAAATCCTGCTAGATTTATGTATTTGGCTTTAAATCTGTTCTAATTGATACTTAGGAAGCTGCATTTGAGATTCAGCCTCTTGACAAGATCACAGTGCTGCAGGATTAAGAGTCAGATGTGTGTTGTAAATGCTGTAGGACAGGCTGGGATTACTGAAATAAGATGCAAAGTATAGACAGACATTTTGTAACTTTCACACTTAGCTAGAATTAATAAGTTCCTATTTTTGTCAATGTCGGAAAGCCAACGAATGTCAAATACAGAGTATCTCAGAACATGTTCATATAAGGATCTGTACCTTCAGCTAAGATTTTCTTAAAGCTGGTAAGTGTCACACTTCTTTAAAGTACCTCACCCCCAACCCCTTGACCTAAGTCTTCAAACCCAAGGAACCCGTGCCCTTGGTGAGCCTTTCAACAGTTTTCGGAAGTCACATATCCTTTGAGACAGAAGAATTTGAAGGAAGTTATATACAGAGTTTCACCCAACCAACCAAGTATCATTTCTCCCTTGAAATAAAATTTAAAAACCCCAAATGCCAAACTACGCCAGCCATTAAAAGCAAAACATATTTATGCCATCATCAGCTTCACTGTTGTGAAAACTTTGTAAAATCAGCTTAGATGAAGAACTATCAGTCTTTCCCATAAAACATTCCATTCAAGAAAAAAACTGTGTCCAACAGGCTATTGGTCATTTGGGATCCAATGGTTTCACCTCTCAAAATGTCCCCTTTCCAGAGGGACAATCACAGAGCACAGCTAGGTATTTCAGAAATGGCTTTGGGGCTCATAAAATTTCTCCCTTTTGATATTCAGGTTTTCAGCTGTAAACCTGCCCCCTCCACCTTTTGCTTTAAGAACTGTGTGGTCCTTAAGAATCTGCGTGAACAACACCAGAGGAGCCAGAAGTAGCTTCCCAAATAGTAACCCTAGCACTGTCTTCTCCCTTCCCCTCGGTTTGCCAGGCATTCATCACTTGTAATGAGTTTGTTGTCTTATCATTTCCTATCAGATCTCTCACAGTAAGAGAGGTGATATTATAGGACAGAAAGAGGCCGGGGAACCCAGCCTGATCTGTGCCTCAAGGTCACTTGTTTGCAGAATTTCTCATATTTGGCTCCTAAATATTAGGCGGTTGTCAAATTCAGCTCATTCCTACCGCCAGGCTCTAGCTTTAACAGTCAAATAATGTACATCCTGAATTGACTCAATCAAGAGGTTTCTTTTTCTTTTCATCCCATCTGAAGAAATTTCCCTGAACAGCCATGCTATTTTTTCTTTTTTTTCCCCCAGCCTAAAGGGGGGGGGGAGGGTGTGGGGGAGGAAACGCCAGTTTAGCAGGGGGGGGGCAGTAAAACTTTTGCATCTAACATTATTCACAACAGAGTTTTGTGCCTTGCCTTAAGTCCCTCAGCAGGATCCTACGGAGTTGATTTAGGTCGCCTGAAACCTGGACTGACTAGGGCCCCTAAGTGTCTACTGAGGCAATCACCACCACCCTCAGCACACACGCAGACCCCAAGTCCCACAAGCAAAAATACAAATGCGGTCCCGAAGGTCCCAAAGGGAGGAAAAGCAGATCTACTTACAGGCATTAGTCACAGAAAAACTATTGGAAGAATCCAAGTGATCTACGTGGTAATTCAAATGGAAGGGCTTCTCCGTGGTGTTCTGGTTGGTGTTGTATAACTGCACGGCAAAGCGGAAAGCGCTGTGCTCCTGCACCGTGTTTCTCATGAAAAGTCCACCTAGAAGCAAAAGGAACCGAGATTTGGCTTGTGTTCCCCCCTCCCAGGACCGGTTAGAAATTGGGGAGCACTACAGACAGGGGATATCTCTCAATGGTGCCGGGGTGTGCGGTGATTATTGATTTTCAACCTGTGTGGCTTTCTAGACTCTTGCGAACTCAAATTTTGGCCCAGAGAAACCTGGTTTTCCTCCAGTCTTGAAGAGGAAAAGAAGAGGCCGGGAGAAGGGGGAAAGGGGAAAGACGGGAGAAGGGGGCTGCTTCGGATGGAGCAGGACGTCGGAACCAACAGCGGGACTTGGTTTTTTCTCAGGCCGTAGCTTCCTCTCCACTTCTCCCCCTTCCCCCCCCCCCCCCGCCCGACGCCCATCTCCACGAGCTGGTTCATCTTTTCCTGGTGCAACGGGAAGGACTGGGAAGAAAAACAATTCCATTCCCCCCGCTGCCCCGTCCTGTTTCCCCATAGCCATCCATCCCCCCACGGCCAGGACAATACAGGGGTCTGTCTCAGTAAAGGCAACAATTCTAACTTCCCGACTTGTAAATACAAGACAGAAGCCGAGAGAACTCTCTCCCAGCGCCCAGGAGCCGGGCTCCACACAGACACAGCGGCAATTCATGAATTCGTGGTCTGCGTGACTCCGCCGCTCGCTCCCTGCCTCACCCCGGCCGTCCCCCCCCCCACCCGCCGGCCCCACCGCCTCCTACCCCATCGGCCACCGACCCCAGCCACCGCCCGGGGTCCGGGCGATCCGGGGT